>CM062819.1:928822671-929500551 GCA_031772625.1 Pinus tabuliformis | reverse complement strand
TACTTGACTTTCTAGAAAAAGAATAGAAAGAAAAAAAACATATTTATTTCAATCCTTTACATGCATAGTAGTGATGTTTGATGTCTTAAACTTTGATGCTTTAGATAGTATCATTTCACACATGTTGGTTTGGGATTTTTGTAGATCATAGTTTCTCAGTAGCTAGTTAGAGAAGGGTGTGTTTTTAGCATAGGATTTCAATCATTCTCCTTGTTTGCAGTAGATAAGCTTTCTCCTAGAGTAGATCTCTCTTTCTTTCATCAACAATCGAGCTTCTTCTGAATCAATAGAAGTCTGGCTTGAAAACCCTAGTGGTCTCTCACTAGCTAAATAGTGACAAAAGTCAGAACCATCCCTTGTACTTGTGTTTACAGCACTGTCACCTCCAAGTTTGTATGAACTCTGGGTTGATAAAGTAAGGATGGTAGCTCCAAGAGTTGTAGTAGTCTTGCTACAATACTGGTGCTCATCACCCACTTTTTGTAAGTTCTTCACGAAAATTTTGCATTAAGCCAAAAGTGACAAAATTGACAAAAGTGTTCCCCTCACATTAGGGAAAATAATTTCAGAAGGGACATTAGAATTGGAAAAGTGTAACTAGGTTTGGTCTTCATAATGACATGTAATTGTGTTTTTATGTAAAGAGATGAAAAGAAGAAAAATAAAATTATTGTAATGCTTGGATCATGGGCTTCATGAGCAAGAGATTTTATTTTTGAGTCAAGGCTCCCATTGAGAGCCTTCAACAATTTTTTCATCTAGGCATAAAAGAATAAAAGAGTCATTGTCATGTAATGAAGTCATGTTACACACTGTAAAGAATCACACTTGTTTATGAAAAGTGATCCTCCAAGACCTTGTCAGTAGCCCTCATGATGTCAGCCTACAATAAAGAGATGTATCTAGAAGAAGAAGTCGACTTCCCTCCAAGGGATCATGTCAGCCTGGAGGTCGTAATAAAACTTTTATATATACCCTTACTTGGCCTCATTTGGAGACATAAAACTCAGTAAAAAAATTCAATAAATAAGTGAGAAATATACACCAGAAGAAGCCTCCATTCTAGCGCAACAAAGAAGAAGGATAATAGAGATAGTCAAGCATTGTCTTTGGGTTAGTTTGTCCTCCCACATGCGAAGATAGAAAAATCAAAGGTATCCAAAAGAAGTCAAAGAAGATGTTGTCACTATGAGGTGATTATTGTTTGGGTATATAACCTCGCTAGGAGAAGTAAAGTCAAGGTGCAAGAGGTCCCTCTCTTGTAGAGACTACAAAGGAGGCGAATATATTCTAGGGTTTCTATGGTAGGGTGACAAACCTACAAGAAGAGACCAAGAACAAAAGGAAGCTGAGATCAAGAAGGGACAGAGTCGAGTGCAAGAGGAGAAAGGAAGTCAAGAATAAGAAGAGGAAAAACATCATTGAAGAAGAAGGTAGTGATTTGGTCTTGGGAGGTTACTAGAGTCAAGGGTCTTTGTCACCGTCTTGGTATTCGTCAATTGAAGATCTATAAGAAAAAATCCTAATTGTGTTTTCCTCTCAAACAGTGAGAGGTCTTGGCCCTGGCTAACTAACCTACATACTATGTCTCTTATCTTCTATTGTTTATTTGGCAATTGTCTTGATGAAAACAAGAAAATAATAACATAACTAAGAGAAGATCATAATCCAAGAAGTAAAAGTATATCACAAGCAATTATGAAGAAGAGAAATCTCCTAACTTCTGATGCCCTAGATTTCTGAACACTCGCCATCTTTTGTACCATGGTTTTTTTACATTACCTTTTCATGTTTTGGATTTTATGGTGTATTTATAAAATAGAGTAACCATTACTCATTACCTTTAATTTTCACTTTTCAAAATAAGTTTTTAAATAAGTTATGGGATTCATTTTCTCCATTTCAATAATAAAATATTCCACTTACTTTAAATATTATAAATTATAAGATAATATTGAACTCTTTCAATGTAATTAGTAATATTTTTAGTTTGATTGTATAAGGATATTAAATTATATAATATTAATATAAAAAAAATTCAATATATAAGATTCAAAATAACTTATCATTAATATTCAATTATATTTTTCATTGAAATAATTAAATAAGCCAAAATAAATCATTGTACAAATTTTACTATACTATTAAAGAAAACACATATTTAATTTAACATAATAGAGTATTTTAGTATTTGAATTGTAGCAAATGAATGCAATATGACGGAAAAGATGGAATACCACCTAAGCACATATATATGTCGAGTAGAAAGGGGGAAAATTCATGGAGATGCCAATTAATTTTTGGATGAAATTGAGAAATCCAAGGGTAAGACAAAATATCAAGGAAAATTTTAAGGATGGAAATCTTTCTTGAAGTTTAAAAATATTGGCGAATCTCACTAATCACTAATATGCTAACTATAAAACGTTTATCGATATATTTGTAAAATTATTCACATTTATAATGATTTTATATATAGTCTCTATATAATGTTGGTGATTTTTAAGGTAAAAATAATTTTATATTATAAAATTTTGGTGAATCATCTTTTATACAAATTGGAAATTGGCAAATCCTTTTTTGTGGAAAAATCATGGAGAATTAGCCCACTGGGCAAACATTAGCCCCTAAATTTTCCATGCAAAAGAGGGTAAAAATGAGAGGGAAATTGACTTGGTTAATTAGGACCCTAATATATTATCCAAGAGTTGTAAGTGACAATGGTAATCACATTATGTTTTTGATCAATTTTTACAAATAAATTAAATGACAAAAGATAACCAACAAAATAAGGTTAATTAACTAAAAATTTCCTTAATGAGTTAGAAACTATAATGGTGGAAATGGGAATAGAATAAAATGAAATTCACCTAAAATTTGCTACCATAAATGAAAAATCTCCCTTTCTTGAAGTAGAGAATTATGATAATGAAGGATTATCCACATTCTAGAATGATCCATGCATTTAACTTCAAATTCTTGCAGGAATAAACTTTCCTTGTTCTCCAATACAAACACATATATATGAAATTAAATTAGTAAATGTTAGATCCACCATTATAAAGATAATTCAATAAAATATGCAAAGTAGATAGAATTGGTGGTCATTTTGGGTATGGTATCGCCCTTTTACTAGTTGTTATGGAACCTCCTTTGAGGTAATAAGGCTGAGACTTCCATGGTATGAATGGAAGTATGCGAATGAAGATGACATAGAATGAATTAATTAAATTTAAAAAGTTTCAATGATAGAGTCATAAAGAAACCTCACAAATATCTAAAGTTATAGCCTACTATTGTTATGTATTATGTTATGGAAGCTCATTTCAAGTATGTCCCCACTTCCAAATGATTTTATCCTCTCCTTTCCTCTAACTATTGCTCCCTCTTGATCCTTGGAGATTTTCACTCACATTAATCTCCTTTAGATGTGGTAGTTACAAACTATGAGCTTGTTGTGATTCCCCTTTTTTTGTTATTATATTGTCCCTACCCCTCCCTTATCTCCACTCAATATACTTTCATATGTAGCCTCCTAACCCTAGGCATGCTAAGTGGCAATGGCTCCTCCCCCTTCTTTGTTGTCATTTTCCCACCCACTATATATAAAAATATCAGTAGGAAAAATAGAAAATCAATTAAGAGAAAGGTGGATGATCCTATTCCCATTATTGGAAAGGAAATCAAGTTAAATGGCATCTCTAAAATGGAAGATTCAGTGAAATTTGTGAGGTTTGTGAGTAAAATAATTTCCATGGTAGCCCTATGAACTTGGATAGAGGAAAATTTTACTCCTTTGTTGGGGTACTCATTGTGCTTTATATCTTATAAAAATGTTTGATGAGGTGGATTCCATCTTCAGGGGAGGATTAAAAAAAATCCTCCAACCTTGATTGAACTGGGGAACTCAAACATTATTTGTCAAAAAATGGATTAAAGACTTTAATGTGTTATTCAACAAGATCTCGATGATTCCTATTTGGGTTTAACTTCCATGTTTGAACCTAATTTTAGTGGTCTTAAATATCTCCTCTCGCCTTGGAATGCTATCTCTATAAAGTTGGTTTAGATTCCCCATCAATAGGCCCCAAATTATGAGGGGATTCCTTCAAATTTGAATATTCCATTCCTATGGGCATTTAGAGAAACATTTCCCTCTAGTAAATGTGATACAAAAGTGGGTATGAAAGGTGCATCTTGTTAGGATAATCTGTAAACATAAATTAGGGCATAACAATTTAATCAGTTAGGGTTTTCGTAAAATTAGAAGCACATGACTATATGTAGAGAATTATATTTAGACATTTTGTCACATTAAGAAATGGAAAATGATTGGTTGTTCTAAAGATTAGATGCTAATTTTCTTGGGTTAGATAGTAGGAAATTTAAAATTTAAAATTTAAAAATATAAATTAGAAAAATCAAGAAAGCATGAAACAAAATTAATGTAATCGATGCTCATCAATGAGAAATTAAGTTACCAATTGGTCCCATGAATAAGTGCACAAGCAAGAAATGTTGAATTTGGTTGTATGAATAAATGTTATGGCCATGCTTCGGGTAGCAAAGTAAGGATGCAATGGATAATTATTATATTAGGTGTGTGATATGGTTCATTAATGGTTCATTTAATGTGATATAGTACACAATATGGTTAATAAAGATGGTCTCATTGTAGTTACCTGTACTTTGATGTATCCTACTAACTTTCAACAAAAGCTATATTTAATGGATTCGTCAGAGGAAAAAAATATTGAATCCTAATGTAGTATTCTATTATCATGAATTATTGTGCTTTTGGGAGTTATTAGGTGTGCAATGGGTGTATAAATTCTTGCATCCACTATGACCCCCATGGGAAAGATTAAGTATGATGGTTTTATATCCTTTAATTTTAAATGTCTTTGTGTAGATGGAGGTAATGAATGTGATTTCATTTGTGTGTACTTAAATTTAACTATTGGTAGATTCCCTTAGAGAACTAAGGTGGTTGCCAATAAATATTTAGTGAATTGTTTTTGGTATAAGAGGTTTTTCACTTAGCATTTATGTTTCAAGTAGTGATTCCTTTTTTCTCGTTTGAGTTTCTTGTTTCCCATCCTAGGCTTGCCAATTCTTAGGAGAATTAAAGTGGCATCTATAAAATGTTCCAAATAGCTTTCGACTATGATGAATTATGCCTTCTTTGAGGGGAATTTAACTAGACATCATGGTTTAATGCGGAAATTTCTTTTCTGTCCTTTGAATTTTTTATTTCCTAGTCTAGGATCATTACAAGCCATCCATATGTTAATTTCATGGTATTGGATTGGGAAATTTGTGTTCACAAGTCCAACTTAATCAAAATTTAGCATTGTGTTATCAATGTGCTCCTAGAATTGTAATAAAACATTGATTTAGAATTGAGAATTCATGGATTCGACGAAAAATGGGAAAGAAATTCAATTGAGTTGGGGAAAAGAAATTTGTTAGTTGCAACATGAATTACATCAATTGAAAATTCAACATAGTAAAAAAAACTCAACTTTGATAGTAGAAATGGAACTACTAGTGGAACATGGACCTCAAATGTGTAAGAATGGGAATGAGTTACCCAATCTTCGTTAGCTCATATTAAAGAAGAAAATTGTATTGGTGCTCTTTCCTTTTTAGCAATATATACCTTATACACTACAATTGTATTAAATATCTCCATAGGTAGATTTTTAATACAAAACATGTATGTTATTATTAAAAGGAACAAATCCAACTTAATGTAACATACCACATTAACACTCAATTAATGAAAACTTTTAATAAAAGCTTAGAAGGAAAAGAAACCAAGATAAACAAGTCTACTAAAAAAAAAAAGAATAAGAACATACCTATGGCCAAAAAGATGCATACCAAAACTACTAAGACCACACCAATACGCTCACACCAAAACCACTAAATCTAACTTCTTATATATTACAACTTCATATCATTCTCCTATATTAAAAATCATATTTTATTTTGTATCAATTCTTTCTCTATCCCAAAGTTACTCAACGTTGGCCCCTCATGACTCAAATGTATAGTTAAGAGAAGGATGATAATTTTCTCTCTAATTTTTCATTAGAAATGAATTACTAATAATATTAGTAATACCATTGGAGGTTACAAAATAACTCCATGTTCTAAATTAGATAAAATAGTGCTCCCCATGTGTTTCACGACATGGCCTAACCACCTATTGTGGATCCTTATATCTAGTGATGCAATTTTCAACTAACACCCTCAAGTTTTGGGGCTAATGGAAATTGTGATTCCCACCAAGTGGTATCACAACATAGGTCACAAGTTCAATGCACATCGACTAGTGCTAAGGGAGATTGTTAGACATTGGATAAACCATCACTCCCCATGTGTTTCACGACATGGACTAACTCCTCCCATGGATCCTTATCTCTTGTGATGTGATTGTTGACTAACATATGTTGGATTTGGTTTGACGACAATCATGATTTCCAACACTCCAAAAGAACAACATATATTCTTAATCTCTAGCTCAAAGTTAGCAACAAGATTTGGGCATGTTCCTTTGCAATTGAAAAAATGTAACTTCATTTGATCTCATTTTTACCCATTGAACATTAGGGATCATAAAAATTCTTATGTTTTTATGTTGGTTAATGATCGATACCATGCTTTCATGGCTTTCCTTTGGTTTTGTTACAAAAGATATTTCTAGTTCATATTATAAAAGCAATATATATATTCCTTCAAATATGATAGACACAGAAGACTTAGTTGCTATGTTGCATGATTTTCCGGTACGTGGGAACAAGTATTTGGTACGGATAGAAGCTTTGCCCAAATTTATAGGAAACGTCAAGTTGGGAGCGACAATAATATAATATATTAAAAATTAAAATTTAATACACACACACACATAAAGTGTAAATATTAAATATACATACCAAATTGAATTTTTAAATGATTCAAGAGACAACCATAAAATTTGAAACCAAAAATAAAATCCACCCAAATCATATTGATGTTCATACTAGAAAAATGGCAAAAGCGTAAAGTAGTACATAATTCAAAATTCCCAAGAGCCAAAATATAACAACAAAAATACAAAGCTTAAGATAATCATAGAGTACGATCTTTAGCATCAAGGAGATCCATATAATCTGGATCCTCACCGGGCACTGGATCAACGTCATCATCATCATCATCATCAAATGCAACAATGCCATCTAAAGGTATGCCAACCTATCCTACATTTGGTAAAGGTTTATCATCATCATAATCAAATTGGGCAACATCTTCAACATTCACATCCCATCGTGCAATGATTCCTTATAAATATTTAGGTAGCTTTCTTGAACAAATCCCAAGACTACTATGCACATAAACAAGTTTCTCTAGTCTCTTAGAGGTAAGTCTTCCTCTTAACAGAGTGTATGAAACTATAAGTGGACCAATTCCTTTCAATGATTGAGGAACTAGCAACCTTAGATAGAAAATGTGAAGCAAACTTTCGGAGTTGTGGGACCTAACCCCCATACATTTTCCACCATCCAAGAGGTTTTTTTCTGAGCATAATGCTTGATGTCCTTATTTTCATCTTGGTTGAATGAATGAAGGCTTAATGTACCAAACTCAATAAATTTTTCCAGTATCACACTTGCTTCATCAATAATATATATCTTAGTTATAGCATCAAGAAACCATTGTTTTACCTCTTCATCATCAATAGGAAGAATTCTATTTGGTCTTTCCATATACCAATTTGGATTAAGGGTATATGCAACCATGTGAAGGGAGGTATTGAGTTTAATCCATCTTTTCTCTATCATCTTATGGATTTCATGGAAAAACTCCAAAGAAGGGTTTCCTTTCCAAATGATGTGCTTTACCTTGACCACCATGGTATCAATACAATCATATATCTCTCCAAGAGCAAGAGAATTTGAATCACCATACTTGACCAATTCCACAATTGGAGTTGTGGAAGAGAAAACGTATCTACAATCATCCCATCAATCCTGATTAAGAATCATTTCTCTTATCTTCTTCACTTGAGGTGACTTAGACTCGGTCAATGCATTCCACTATGAAGAAACAATAGCGGCTTGCAAATATTGTTAAACCTCAACCATGTGCTCAAGAAAAATAAAGTAGGTAGCATATCTTGTTTCTATAGGTTTTAAAAAATGCTTCTTTGAATACATTCTGTAAATTTCCAAGGAAGCATGGTCGTTGCAAATGAACATTTGTGCCACCCTTGCATTTGAAATTATATTTTCAATCCATTGTATTTTGAGATATTGTTAAGGGCATGTACACAAGAAGGAGTCCAAAATATATGCCTATATTGACTTTGGATCATCAATCCTACTACTCTACAAACAAGTGCTACATTTGTAACGAAATGTGCCACATTTGAAGGACCAACCTCATCAATTGCATCCTTCAGCATTTCAAACATGAAAGTAGCATCCTTATTTTTTCCACTACAATCACTTTCTTTTAAAAAATAAGGCCATGTTGGTGATGTGGAAATAACATTCAACAAAGGTTATTTTTGAATATTTTTCCAACCATCCATGACAATTGAACAACCGAATTGAGCACAATATTGTTTGAGGTCCTCCATAAACCCATGAATTCTTATCACCCCTCTATATAACAATGAAAGTCTTCATTTTGTTGTAGCCTAGGGGTGTATATCATGTCCCAGTAGCTATGATTTTTCTCACCATTTCTTTATATTATGGTGAACGAGTCACATTAAATGAAATTCCGTTTTCCATAAAAAAAAATTGTTATGACATTATCTGCTTCATCGATACGCAAGAAATTATACATCTTTTGAATGGATTCACTTACATTAGTCTTCCTATAACTAGAACCCCCTTGAGTAGTCTCAATTTTGATGTGACTTTGTTCATTCATACATTGGGATGAATCTTCATGTCTACCTCTCTTATTAGGAGATATAATGCTACTATCACAATCATTACCTCCATTGGCTTTCACGTGAAACTTAGTCGTCTCCATTATTTGTTCAAGGCTACATGTGCAACCCTTCACTCCTAACCCGGATATGCCCAAAATATGATGCAAAACTCTTGTATAGCTACCCTTAAAAACATGATCACAGAAAGTGCATTTCCATTGCTCATAGCCCCCACTATTTTTTGTCTTTTTCTATGTTATCTTTCTCATGAACATCATTAAGGGCTTCTTAGAAATTTTGTTTGGTTGTATGTGGGTACCTATTGTTCTCTGTACATTCTATTCTTGAACTAGTGGAGCTTGTGGAAGTAGTGGGGGTGTCATCTTGTTGTTGTTGTCACCACATTCACTACTAAACCCTCTATCTACAGTATCAATATTGAAAATTTTACATTAAAATACAAAAAAATTAGAAGTAGAATAGAGAACTAGATTTCAAAATGTACATGTATGACAGAGAATGATAATACTAATATTTAATTTGCATAAAAATTAATCATGATTTTGAATTTCATTTTTTTGTCATTTGAGGCAGATTTCAACCACCTCTTATCTCATTCACCTTAATTTTTTAATAGAAAAGCCCAGAAATTACAATAAGTATAATTGAAAATTTATTACTATCTCTTCTCTTTTGCACTTAATAACATAGAAAGAAATAGTTGGTAAGTAGACTTCTTGGAACTCATTGTCTAGCATTGAATTTGACAAAAAACAATTAATTGACTTCTGTAATTAATTTCCTAGCATTGAATATGAAAAAATAATTAAAATGTGCGACCAATAGCACTGAAAAACGTTCAACCTTACCATGTTTCTGCTCATAAGACATTATTTAGAAATTAGAAATGAAATAATTCTTGGAAACATCAGAACAAAGTGCATCTCATCAAAAGGTTTGAGTTTGAATTATGCTTTTTGGGAATTGAATAGTTACCTTGGTTTTAAAGAGTCACCTTCATCACGAATCAATGGATGTAAGTATAGATATAAGAGAAATCATAAATATATTATATTCTCACAGCTACAACAAACTTGAAATTAATGGAGAAATTTTGGTTCGTTGTGTGTGTGTCTTAGTTTAGATTTAGTTCCTATTTTGTAGGAGATAGTTTTGATCTCCCTAAATTGAATGTAATCTTATTTATTTCAGATTTTATGGAAAATGAAGTAATGCAATAATTCTTAGTAGTCTCCAGGTGTAGCTCATCTCACCTATGAGCTGCAAGTTTCATTTTAATTTGTCTTCCCATTTTTATGTCAGTATTAGAGCATGATCTGAACTTGTGGAAGATGTGAGAGCAGCCTGGTGTGCCTATGAGTTGTACTATGTGAGGAGGTGCCTTTCATCTGTCGAGCCTGCAGCTACTTGTGTTTTGAGAGGAGCGATCTGGGTGAGTATGCTTGTGGTGAGCTAAGAAGCAAGTGTGGAGTATTTTTGTTTGTTCATATTCACTCCCCCTCCAGAATTCATGAGACAGTGGTTGGATGAGTTGAGCTATCATTATGGAGCGCAGAAAATATTGTTGTAGTGATCAGAAAAGATTTTTATAGTACCAAACGTGGATTTTGCGTAGGAGAAGGAAGCCTCTAGTGAAGAGTGGTGTTGTGGATCTGGAGTGTGTTATTCATGTCTATGCATGAGGACAGTAGTGTTGGTGTCAATTCTTGTGTCAAATTCTTGTGTAAAATTCTTATTCAAGAATTCTTGTTCATGAACACTCTAGACATTAGATCGCTGAACAAAACAACATGGAGCAATATTCTCCCTCTTTTCAATGTGGAGCGATCTGTTGGCAACATAGCAGCATGGAGAAATCTATTTGTGAGAATTTCTCCATGGAGCATCTATTTAAGGCAGTGTTTTTGCTGTGGATCTGCGCAGTGGAATCGTGAGCTGCCTGTTGGATCCATAGATATGTTGAGTAGATCAGTGGATCTAGTGTTGGATCCATAGATCTCTTGTTGGATCACTGGATCTATTGATTATATCAGTGGATCAGTTATTGGAGTCATGGATCTATTGATGAGATGAGTTATTGATGGTGGTCGTGAATTAAAAAGCAGGGTGTTGTTGAAATTGTTTTTTAACAATGAATAATCACATTGCAGAGAAATACCTTAGTGAGAGAAATAAGCTTGATGGGTCAAATTATGCCAACTAGAAGTTCAAGTTTCAGGCATTGCTCAAGGGTTCTAGTGTGTGGACAATTGCAAATGAAGATGAAGCAAATCCAATTGCCGTTGGAGGTGCCACAGGCGCATCGGTTCAAGATTGGGAAAACAGGGAAACTAAAGCGAAGGTGTTGTTGAAGTTGTTAGTAAAAGACAACATAATCCCTCTGATCTGAAATCAACCCTAGGTGACCTCAGGAAATTAATGAAGGTATTACAGACTCATGTGCTAGTGTGTGTGTGTATGTTATCTTAGGCAACAGATCGATAAGATTGCAAAATAAACAGAGACTTGAAATAGTAAGAGATCACAGTAAGCAAAACAGAAACACAAAAAAATTTAATAAGGAGTTCACCCAATCCTCCTAGGGTACATCTCCTGGTCCAGCTTTTAGTGGTGGCCTTTTTATTATGTTTTTAAAGCAGAGTCTTACAATAAGGATCTTAATCAGAGTCTCACTTGACAGAGGATGATCAGTAGGATGGTACTTGGAATTCCCAATTCCTTAGATTTCACCTCGATTGGTCTCTGTCTGTTCGATGCTACCCTTACTCTGATGGTTAGCTTGGCTTCTCTGTTCTCTGCAATTTTGCCTTTCTTTCTGTCTCTCTTAGCCTTCAGCTTCTTCACTGCTTCTCTGCCTCACTGTCTCTTTGTCTTGTCTCTGTCATCTCGTGGTTTTAAAGCTAGTTCGTTTCTTTGACTGTTCGCTTCGTCTTCTCAGCTCTCTAGATCGCCTACCTCTATCCACTGGGACTCCTATACCCTGCATCACCGTTGCTCTGTAACGCTTCACTGAGAGGTGGCCACCTGTCTCCTTGCGAACTGAGTGTCAATTCTTCCTGAACGGTCATTTTTCCTGTTATTTCCCAGATGCCTATGAAATGGATCCTTCTATCGACTCATCGGTCAAATTAGAATTCAAATCTTTATGCGTTGTAGCATATTTCTCCCTCAGGTCTAGTCATCATTGAACCTCCTCCATTTGATCTGGAGCCCCCACATCCTACAATCTTCTCTTATATCGCGTGGTTGAGTTGCTCGACCGTTAGTCCACGATGTAAGTGATTTTTCTCTCTCCCCACCAGACACGCGTCACCCGGTGTATGGAATCACTGGGTCTTTGGCCAAACCCACTTACCACCCGAAATGCCTTCGATATTCCACCGGTATTGAGCACGGAACCCGCCTATCAGTTTTAGCACTTTCCCACGGTTTTCTCGTTTCCGTTGCGACTGAGCGCTCAGGGCTTTTCCTTCTCAAGGGATTTTTCCCAGCATAATCGCGTATTAGAAATAGCCTCCATTTTTGGGTTTGAGCTTCCCAACTGCCATTTTTGCACCATGCACAGTCTCCATGGGCCAATGGTTAGCGCACTTCAACTAAAGGTCCTCGTTGCTCCATGCTGGCTGCAAATTACAATTATTCAGAGGTTGTTTCTGATAGCTAAAAGATTTCTTGAAGTCTGTCATACATTCTTAATAATCATGGAATTTTTTGAGGATCCAATTCAGATCATGACCTTCCCACTGAAAAATCTTTTGGGCCACCAAAAGTTGGTTTTCAAGCATCGACTAAGTGAGGATACAACTTTCTCACTTCTCCAATCTCTATCCATTTTGCACTGCTTGGCTTTGAACCCCTAAGCCCAATTCTGAGGTACTCAACATCTGCCCTACGCTTCGTTCTCACCTTCCTGTCCAGAACTATGTCTTCCTACAATTCATTAAGATATTCAGGTAGTAGGTCATGAATAGAAGGCAAAGGTTGAAATAGTCTCAAGCTGTCTACATTGACGACTGAGTAGATGTGCGTATAAGCTGGCAAATCAAGGCAAAAATCATTCTCACCAATTTTCTCAAGGATCCTGAAAGGTCCATACCTTATTGGTTTCAACTTTGTACCTTCACCTTGCATCATGTCCTTGTTGATATACAGCCAAACTTGATCACCAGCTTGGAAACTATGCTCCATCTGATGCTTATCATGCCTTGCCTTGTAATTGGCTTGGCCCTTTTCCAGCTGTTCATGTACTACCTAATGGATCTCTTGGATTTGTTCAATGAACCTAGTTTCTTTGTCGACATCGTTGTGTCCCACAACTATTGTGTCCTTACCAAAGATAAATTCCAAGGGAGACCTTGGTGTGAAACCAAAATAGGTCTCAAAAGGAGATCTCTGTGTGGAAGAATGTTTGGCTCGGTTGTAAGCATGTTGCACATAACACAAATGTTCATCCCAAAGCTTGGGATGCTTGCTGTAATATCCCCTGAGCAAATGGATCACTGTCCTATTGACTACTTCCGTCTAGCCATCGGTTTGTGGAAAGTTGTGCTTTTCTTCAGTTTGGTGTCCATCAGTTCCCACAGACTTGACCAAAACTTTCCCATAAATCGGGTGTTTCAATAAGATATAATGGAAGTGGGTAATCCAAAATGAACCCATACATGTTGAAAGAATAGTTTTGCAGTTTGTTCAGCTGTAATATTTTTATTACAAGGTATCAAAATACACATTTTGATGAACCTATCCACAACAACATATAAATAATCATGACCTTTCCTAGATTTAGGCAGTATTCCAACAAAGTCCATTTAAGCAGTTTCCCAAGGATGAGAAGGAACTGGTAATGGAGTGTAAAAGCCTAGTTTTCTATTGCTCGGCTTGCTTTTAGCACACATAGTACACCCTCTTCAATATCTAGAAACTGTCTCATTCATTTTGGCCAATAACAAAATAACAGTAGCTGTGCAACTGTTTTACTTACCCCAAAGGGACCTGATTTTAGAGAAGTGTGTGCTTCTCGAATTATATTTACTCTTTCAGTTTATGGAATGCATAGCTTCCCACAATGATATAGGAGTGAGTCCTTAATATGATAATCCAATTCTTCTACTCGTTTGCCTTGACATAAAGTTGCATATACATCTTTAAAGTCTATATCTTGAGCATATTGTTCGATGTAGCTCTCATGTAACACATAATTGTGCTTAAGTATAGTAAATGAATTTATAATGGCTCTAGATAACATATCTACAACTTTATTGTGTATTCCCTTTTTATATCTGATGACTAAATGAAACTGTTGTAGAAAACCCATCCATCTATAGTGGCTTGATTACTTCAACTTAGTTTGGGAGTGTAGATATTGAAGTGGTTGATGATCAGTATGTATAATTGTTTCTTTGCCCATTAGGTAATGTTTCCACTTTTTCACACTTTGTACTAATGCATATAATTCTTTATCATATGTGGGATAGTTAACTACTGCAGAATTAAATGTCTCATAATGATAACATATGGGTTTACCGTGTTGTATCAACACTACTCCCATGGCATAGTCACTAGCATCCATTTGGATCTCAAATGGTCTTTGAAGATCTGGCAGTGCTAGTACTGGTGCTGTACTAATCTTTTCTTTCAAGGTGTCGAAGGCTTTTTGCTATTTGGCTCCCCACTAAAACACCTTATTCAATCTTGTTAAAGCATGTAAGGGAGCTGCAATTAAGGAAAAGTTAGAAATGAACTTTCTCCAATATTGTGCTGCTCCTAAGAAGCTCTTAACTTCTGTAGCAAATTTGGGTTTAGGCCAGTTTATAATGACCGCCACCTTAGAGGATCTACCTTCAATTCACCACCCCCTACTATATGTCCCAAATAATTCAAATATGTTTTGCCAAATTTACATTTTGAGAGTTTAGCATAAATTTTTTCTCTTTTCAAAATATCTAGTGTCTACTTAACATGCTTTAAATGTTCTTCCCATGTTTTTCTAAATATCAGAACAGATATACAATAACAAAAGCATCAAGAAAAGGTCTGAGTACATCATTCATTATTCTCATGAAAGTAGCAGGAGCATTAGTTAAGCCAAAAGGCATAACCAGCCACTCATACAATCCCTGCATTGTTTTGAAAGCAGTCTTCCATGCATCTTCTTATGCAACTCTGACGTGATGATATCCACTATGCAAGTCTAACTTGGAAAAGTAAACAACTTCTTTCAATTGATCTAATAGATCATCTATGCGAGGAAGGGGATAACGATTTTTTATTGTTATCTTATTCAGTGCTCGGTAATCAATGCACATTCTTCACGAGCCATTTTCTTTCTCACCAAAACGATTGGAGATCCACATGGTGATGTGCTAGGTCTGATGAACCTCTTCTCGAGCAACTCCTGCACCTGCTTCTTGATTTTTTCATTCTCCAAAGCGAACAACCTTTTATACCTGTGGCTGCAATGGTTGTTTCATCTCCTGAGTCTGAACCCAAATCTTTTTGAATAGTTGTAGTAGTCTTCTTCTTCTTTCCCTCGAACTTCTTAGGTCTCAGCTCCGGATGCAGAATCCAATAGTGCTAATCATCATGCCCATCCTTCTTACAGTGAGTGCATGAAGACTTTCTTTTCTGTGTAGTGTTGGCCTTCCTTGGTTTCCATTTCTGTTTTCTTTTCTCCTAATTCTTGCTTGCAGTGGGTTGGGATGATCCCCCAACTTCTAGGTTCCCATTTTTTCCTCTAGCTTCTAGATGCGTAGCTTGAACAGATACCTCATCTATACTAGTGGGATTAAACATGAGGATAGTGTGCCTCATGTAGCTGTGTAGACCATCGATGTACTTCAACAGAGCCTCAGGTGAGTCTAATGAGATTCCTAGAATCAAAGCTCTCTTACTAAATTCTTGGGTGTAACCTTGTACACATTTCCCTTTCAATTGTCGAATAGTTTTCTAGTTCATCATGGTTTGCTGCATGTAGGCTAGTGGATAGAATTTCTTTTTGAGTGCAGAAAAAAATTCACTCTAGATAGAAAGATTCTTACCATGTCTCTTCATGTCAGCTTGGGTCTTGCCTTCCCACCAAACCAAGGTAGTGCCTCCAAGGCGTAGGCTAGCCAGCTGAATCTTGCTCTTGTCTGAATCGATACTCTGCACTCTGCAATAAACATTAATTTGTTTCATCCAATTGTCCATCTTCTCTGCATTCAACTCTCCATCATATATTGGTAAATCAAATTTAACTTCTAGTTTAATCAAAGATGCCTTCTTTTTATGTTCAGGGCTATTAGTAGGTGTGAGAAAGTTTTCTTCTTTTCCTTTTCCTTTTGAGTGATCATGGAGGAGAGACTCTTCTTCTCCTTTATCTTGTTTGGAGCTTGATGAATCTTCATCTTTATGTTTTCTAAAGTCCTTATACATTTCCTCTACCATGGACCTTATGGCCAAGAAAATATCTATCAATTAAGGGTCTGGCCCTACAAAACCTTCCTCTGACATTGTTTTCTAAGGATAGACTCTTGCAATTTCAGGATTAGTTTCAACCAACTCTCCTTCTCCTAATTTGAGCTTTGATCTAGTTAGCATTCTATAGTTAAATCCAGCACAAGCATGTCTAACCTTAACAACCTATAGCTCTGATACCACTTGATCTGAAATCACCCCTAGGTGACCTCAGGAAATTAATGAAGGTATTACAGACTCATGTGTTGGTGTGTGTGTCTATGTTATCTTAGGCAACGTATTGATAAGATTGCAAAATAAACAGACACTTGAAACAATAAGAGATCACAATAAGCAAAACAAAAACACAACAAAATTTAATAAGGAGTTCACCCAATCCTCCTGGGCTACGTCTCCTGGTCCAGCTTTTAGTCGTGGCCTTTTTATTATGTTTTTAAAGCAGAGTCTTACAAAAAGGAGCTCAATCTGAGTCTCACTTGACAGAGGATGATCAGTAGGATGGCACCTGGAATTCCCAAGTCCTTATAATTCACAAACTCCCCTCACTGAATTTTGACCTCAATTGGTCTCTGTCTGCTCGATGCTACCCTTACTCTAATGGTTAGCTCAACTTCTCTATTATCTACAATTTTTCCTCTCTTTCTGTGTCTCTCGGCCTTTGGCTTCTTCACTGCTTCTCTGCCTCACTGTCTCTCTATCTTGTCTCTGTCAGCTCGTGGCTTTAAAGCTAGTTTGTTTCTTCGACGCTTCCTCTTCCCAACTCTCTAGATCACCTGCCTTTGTCTGCTCGGACTCCTTTGCCTTGCATCATCATTGCTGCGTAATGCTTCGCAGAGAGGTGGCCACTTATCTCCTTGTGAACTCAGTGTCACTTCTTCCTGAACGGTCATTTTTCTCGTTATTTCCCAAATGTCTGCGAAACGGATCCTTTTTTTGACTCATCAATCAAATTGGACTTCAAATCTTTATGCACCGTAGCTTATTTCTCCCTCGGGTCTGGTCATCCATCAGGTTGAACCTCCGTCATTTGATCTAGAGCCCCCAGATCCTACAGTATTCACTTATATCACACGGTTCAGTTGCTCAATCGTTAGTCTGCGATTTAAGTAGTTTTTCTCTCTCCCCGCCGGACACGCGTCACTCGGTGTATGGAATCGTTGGGTCTTTGGCCAAACCCACTTATCGCCCGAAATTCCTTCGATAATCCGTCGTTTTTGAGCGCGGGACCTGCTTATCGATTTTAGCACTTTCCCATGATTTTTTGGTTCCCTTGTGACCGAGCGCTCGAGGTTTTTCCTTCTCGAGGGGTTTTGCCCAGTGATATGCGATTAGCAACAGCCTTCATTTCTAGGTTTGAGCTTCCCAACTGCCATTTTTGCACCATGCATAGTCTCCATGGGCCAGTGGTCAACGCACTTCGATCGAAGGTCCTCGTTACTCCGTGTTGGTTGCAAATTACCATTATTCAGAGGTTATTTCCAATATTTGTAAGATTTCTTGAAGTTTGTCATTCATTCTTAACAATCATGGAATCGTTTGAGGATCCATATTGGATCACCCTCATATCCAAGACTGAAAAACTTCCAATGAGATTTGGACGACAATTGAGGACTTATATGAAATGAAAAATAAAAATTGTGTTTTGTTTCTGAAGAGAAAGATTCTCTCCATTAGGATGGAAGAAAATGAATATGCTACTGCATTCATCTCACAGATTAAATAATTGAAAGACAAGTTAGGTGACATATGGGAGAAAGTATCCAACATTGATCTCATCACAAATACCTTAAATGGAATGTCAAAATATTATGAAATGTTCATTACAGGTCTTGCAACAAGGGAGAAATCTCCCTCCTTTAAATAGTTGATAGGGACTTTGATGCAGGAAGAAGAGAGACATAAGAATCTAAAGGCTCAGAATGCAGATATGGCATTGGTGGCAAAGAAGAAGTTCTTCAAAGGGAAACAAGGAGGAGGACATAAAAGCGGTGGTCCATCTCAGAAAAAAAATTCATTTCAAGGATGTCATCCACCAAAAATGATATAGGAATTGTGTGTTTCTACTATGGAACAACTGGTCATATTGCTAGCGACTACTATAAGAAGAAGAATGATGAAAACAAACATAGACACAAGAGGCATATAGGAAATTTTTCTGGTGAATATATGAGTCATGATATTAAATTACTTATGTCTAATGTTTCTCTTTATTTTGAGACTGATGGGGGTGGAACTTGGTTTTTGGATTCTGGAGCATCCACTCATATGACACGTAATAAACACTGGTACGAAAATTTTAAGGAGACCAGCAATGATGCTAACATCTACCTGGGAGATGACAGAGCATATCAGATTAAAAGGTATGTAGATATTCCCGTGATAATTCCTAATGGTAATATTAGGCACATCCATAATGTCATGTATGTGCCTGGGATTAAAAAGAATTTGATCTTTGTATCCATGATTACAGATCAAAATTTAAAGGCAAAACTTTTCAAAACTTACTGTATGGTAAAGGATTTGTTGGATCATTAGAAGTTGGTTGCATCAGAAGTAAGATTTGGAGGCCTGTATAAGTTGAATGTTACAAGAATGCCACATAAAGCTTTAAATTCAATGACTATGACAACATGGAATCTTTGGCATCAAATTTTTGGTCACATCAACCTTCATGATTTATTGTTGTTGCACAAACAATGTATGGTTGATGAAATTCCTATTTTAAGAAATAACATATTGATTATGAAGGTTGTGCACTTGGAAAAATGCACAAGGATGGATTTCCTTCTAACTTAAATAGGATAAATAAATATATACTTGAACTTGTTCATACTGATATTTGTGGACTTATGCAAACAAGGTCTTTAGGTGGAGCTTACTATTTCTTGCTATTTATTGATGATTGCACAAGGTATATGCAGTTATACTTTCTTAGAAGGAAAATTGATGACTTTGAGTACTTTAAAGAATTTAGAAATATGGTTGAAAAAGAAGATGGGGAAGTTCATTAAAATCCTCTGCTCATATCAAGGTGGAGAATACATGCTTGGGAGCTTCATCAAATATTGCAAAGATCCTAGAATAATACAACAATTTACAGTACCCCACACTCCACAATAGAATGGTGTTGCAGAAAGAAAGAACAGAGCTCTGGTGGAGTGTGCACGTAGCATGATTAAAGGTAAGAACCTCTTCAATGGTTTTTGGGTAGAAGTTATTAGTACTACAATTTACCTAAAGAATAGAAGTCCAACTAGGTGTCCTGATCTCAAGACTCCATTTGAGGCTTTGTATGGTTTTAAATTTGTAGTCCAATTGAGAGTATTCGGTTCTAGATCTTTTGCATACATTCCTAAGGAAAATAAGAAGAAATTGGATGCTAAAGATATAAAACGCATATTTGTAGGGTACTGTTTTGATTTCAAAACATATAAGATTTTTAATCCATTTACTCACAAGGTATTTGCGAGTAGAGATGTTATCTTACATGAATGGGTTGATGAAGGGAATAAGGATAGAAGTTACAAAGAGTGGCACGTGCCTTCATTGATTGATGATAGTAATAATGAATCCAAAGACAATTATTTACAGTAGCAACAATAGAAAGAGTAATCTAGTGATGTGGACACATTCAACAGTTGAAGTCCACTCAAAGGTGAGAAGAAACTCACACAGGACATAATTGAGGCAAGTCTGCTACCAAGGAGATCAACGCAACACATGCACTTAGCAAAACGGTAAAAAGTTCATACTCTTATTACTAGTGTTTTAAATGTTGTTGAACCCATGAATTATAATGAAGCAAATCAGTATGAAGAATAGAGGTCAACTATGAAAGAAGAGTATGAGTCTACAAATAAAAATAAAACCTGAGAATTAATTGAACTACCATAAGGAAAAAGAGCCCATAGGTTGTAAATGGCTATACAAACCTAAGTTCAAAGTAGATGGTAGTGTAGACAAGTATAAAGCTAGATTGGTGTCCAATGGGTACTCACAGAAAGAAGGGATTGATTATGAGGAGACTTTTTCTCCTATAGCTAAGTTAAATACTATTAGGATGTTCATAGCTCTAGATAAAAAGTACTATTGGAGTTTACACCAACTAGATGTAAAATATTATTTTCTAAATACAAATTTGAAGGAAGAAGTATATCTAACACAGCATGAAGGGTTCTTTAAGAAGGGGAAGGAACACTTCGTCTGTAAATGAAAAATTACACTGTATGGGTTGAAATAGGCTCCCAAATCTTGGTATGAGAAAATAGAATCTCTCTTCTTACAACATGATTATAAGAGAAGCAAATATGATCCAAATCTATATAACACATTTGATTCAAAAGGGAAGATTGTGTTAATTTCCTTCTATGTTGATGATTTAATTATTACTAGAAATTCTAATGAATTGGTTGAATAAATTAAAGTGAAGATGTTAGAGGTATTTGAAATGAAGGACCTTCGAGAACTCCATTATTTTTTAGGTCTTGAAGTCTAGAGGGATGTTGGCCAGACTTTCGTTACTCAAGGAAATTATGTCAGGGAATTGTTGAATACAACGAAATGTTAAATTTGAAAGTGATGATGGCTCTAAAAAGGTGGATGCTACATTGTACACACAACTCGTTGGAAGTTTGATTTATTTGACTACAACTAGACCTAACTTAGAGTATTTGAATCAGTTTATGACAAACCTCTTGAAAATCATTGGATGGGAACAAAAGGTGTCCTAAGGTATCTTAAAGGAACAATACATTTTGGCATTAAATATATGGATTCTTTAGATGTTAAACTAACGGGCTATTCAGATTCAGATTGGGTTGGAAATTTGGATGATAAAAAATCTATAACCAGATACAAATTTAATATTGGGTCCAGGAGCTAGAAAAGCAAAGTATTATATCTTTATCACCACGAGAAGAATATTATCAAGTTGTATGTACAACCACTTGTGAAGCAATTTGGTTGAGAAGAATTCTTGAAGATGCAAGAGAAGAACAAAAAGATGCTACAATGATTAAATGTGATAACCAAAGTTCAATCAAGTTGGAAAATAATCGTGTTTTTCATGCAAAAACAAAACATGTAGATACTCAATTTCATTTTATTAAACAAAAGGTTCAGCCCAAAGAGATTTTCCTTAATTATTGTAACACCTTTGAAAATGCAACTGATATTTTCACCACCATGCCCCATGGGAAGATCAAATTTGAATTGTTTAGGGAGATGTTAGGTGTGTAGGTGAATCCTTTCTCCATTAAGAGAGAGACTTGAAATTAATGGAGAAAGTTTGTTTCACGGTTGTGTGTGTGTCATAGTTTAGATTTAGTTCCTATTTTCTAAGAGATAGTTTTGATCTCCTTAAATTAAATTTTATCTTATTTATTTCAAATTTTATGAATAATAAAGTAATGCAACATTGCTTGGTAGTCTCTAGATGTAGCTCGTCTCACCAGTGAACTTCAAGTTTCATTTTAATTTGTCTTTCCATTTTTATGGACCAATAAAATAAAATATTAAAAACAATATGATAGTCACCTTGAGCACAATAGGGAAAATGATTTTTTGAAATTATTGAAATTAACAAGAGTAAGAATGATTGGAAAGCAGGGGAAATCCTACAAAATCCCGTGAAACATTCATTGAAAAGATTAATGAAAAAATATCATACTTGTAAATATAAGGTTCAACCATTTCTCCGAAAGAAGTAAATGACAAGGGAAATAAATTGTCTAAAGAAGGATTGCTTCTGCAGGAAGTCACGTTGGCTATAAATGAAACAAGCAACGGTGGAACTCACAATTAAGAAAACGTTTTAAGTTTTTTTTTTAAATGTTGATGTTATCACTGTTCTAGATATGTTGTCTTGCAGTTTTCAATTTGAAGAAGGCTATTGAGCTAGAGAATATCCTTTTAATTGGCTATCTTTTGCATTTAAAACAGAAGATGGAGTTAGTCCTCGGCAAAATCCTCATGACATTAATTATATTTTTTTATATTTTTTTATTTCACCTACGAATATCAAAAGAACTGATCCCTTTTTAGGAAAAGAAAAGTATTAAATTTACAAAAGAGGAAGAAGAATCTAGATTTGGCATGAGCATAAATACGTATATGATATATCACTAAAAAACCATATCATTCTATTGTTTATGCGGATTTTGATCAAATTTAGACTTTAGTCGACCCATTTCTTCATGACTGAAATCCAGAAATCTGAGGCCAATATAATGGAGGGCATATATGCAAAGGTAAATGTCAGTTGTTTCAAAAATCTAGTCTGCCAACAAATTAGATTTATCAAATAGGAAATACGAAACATTCATGTGCCTCACCTAAGGGCATGTTTGTAAAGTGTTACCATTGAAACTTGTGTGTCCCAAACTTTGAATGGAAACGATGTTTTAATCCAAGTGCTACCATTGAAATTTGAACTGGTATTTTGAACCGGAGCTTAAAGACTCTATACCTGAACAGTGGCAGGTTGCAATGCTTCATTGAGCTCTACTCTCGCTGCCTCTTCCCAAGGTGCCAATGAACATGGTGTCCCTCACCAACGATGAGGAACATTAACTGAATGTTGAAACACAAAGTTGAAAGAAGACCGACTCCTGATAAATTTGAAGAGATCATTTGATTTACTCTTGAGAGGGTTAGTCATTATATAGGGAAAAATAACACAAAGAATCAATATTTTCCGCCAAATGTAGAAGTATTTTTGTCGCCAAAGATTTCTGCACATTTTTCCTGGGGTTTTCTTTTCGTGTTTCTATTGATGTAGAGTATTTGTTGATCTGATCTGTAGTGTGTAAGGGTTTTGATCCATATAGACACTCCTCAATAAATCAGAGCTCCCACAAACTCCTCAATGGATCGAAACTCGCAGACGCTCCAAATCGACATTTCCAATGGACATCCATACCAGAAACTTGAATTCATGTCCCAAAAAGCTTCGCCGTACCTGAAAAAACTTTGCTTATGTTTAGAGCGTTTCGTACTATCTCCCATGCTCCCAGAAGTGTCCAAGCTGAGGGTACATGATCTCCAAGGGTTGAGAGTTGTACCCGTGCAACATAACTTAGTTGTATATAATATAATTGTGTTCCATATAAATCGAGTATTTTATATATTATTTGGTATGGTTGGATTGATGATAGTGAACGTAAGCCAATTGCGATGGTCCTAGTTGACTTTGTTGATGGAGATTTTTAGGGATATTATTTATGGAATTATAAATTTTATTGTGAGCTTATTTTTTAAGCTATTTAAAGTTTGCGTTTTACTTATTTTCTAATGATGTGTACTTCTTTTTAATAAAAAATTTAAATATATTGTGAAGTATTATTAATTAATTAATTAATTAAATTAGTGTAGTTATATAAATTAAGTGGCAGAAAATGGTGATCGACATCAAAACACTTACCTTATGATACATTGCACATTAAAAAAAATCATTAAAAATAATAAAATTATGACTTTATTATTATTACTATTATTTAAAAAAAATTAATATATGAGTTAAACATATATTCATTTAAAAAATATATAACAAGATTCTTAACCATAGAGATTCATCCTCACATAATGAAGTTTCTTTATTTGTAAATAGGATTTGTTACAATATCATGGACAAATATCATGGTTTACAAATAGCACATGCCCAAAGAGTAATAATTTATGTTCATGTGACCTTTTTTTTATAATTAATCAATTTAATTAAAATGGTAGAAAGAGTGTAACTACTTTTTTTTTGTTAAGCTTGGTAGATCCTTCTTTTTCATTATAAAACAAGCAAGTTTCAATCACATAGAACCAAGTTAGGTGGTTTCAACTTGCCGAGTGGGAAACGAACTCTGTTGACCACTTAACCGCATGACAAACCATCTAGTAACAAAAAATACTGAGTCTATCTATAAAAGCTAGATAAGTTTGATTATCATGTTCACATCCATATTCTATTTTCATATATATATATGTGTACAATTGTAAACTGGAAATTAAAAACTATTCGAATGAAAACTAGTCAAAACTAACTGAAAGTCAGCATTCTATCCATCCTTCTTCACGGAGACCGATGCGACTCGGGCTGGGTATTTAGCACTAGAGCTGGGCAGCTTTGTTTGCGTGAACATGCAAGGGAAGTGTCTCTCCATGAGGATAAGGCAACCATTGTAAGGTCCCACATTACCAACCACCAACAGTATAGAGAAGTAAAGGTCACATTGAATACTATTACTCAATTTTTATTTTTCTATTTTTGTTTTACTCATAATATGACTCACTTAGCTATCATGTAATCATGTTCCTTTAACTTTTTCAATGTAAGAATATGACATAAGAAGTCGGGGATAACTTTTCCTTAATATCAAAAAATATATTGACCCAACAACATTTCCAAATTCATCAATTAAAATTCCCAATCCCAATTATCAAGCTAATTCTTCAATTGTGAGAATTGTGTAATGAATGTTGCAACAAGAGAAATTAATGTTACCAATTTTGAAACATATTATTCTTCAAAATGTGTTAAGTAAAACAAAGGACCTGCATAAATTGGGCACAAGTAGTTGTTTTCTACAGTCATTGAAGTACACGAATATACCCATGAATACATGGAGCTCATACAAAACTTATTATGCTCATTTTCACAAATTCCTAAAGAATTAGTCACTGTAAAATTGTTTCCAATAACAACCATTTTTTTAAATGAAAGTTTTAGATAATAAAAGTAACACATGTCTTATTCTCTATTCAAACTTCAACAACTTATTAAATTCAGTTTCACATTCATACAAAAACTTGCAGACATAGGAAGCTACATCCATTAAATAATCTATTCATAAACTTTCTAGTGCATAAAAGCTACAGTAAGGAGGACATTTAATCTAAGAATTTGTATGCACAAAAACTACATCCATTGAAGTTTTGAAAAACACTTTGCAAGCATGAAATTTACAAATTATATCCATTGAGTCATTTTGACAAACACTTTGAGAGCATGCAATCTACAGCCATTTAGGTCTTTTAACAAACACTTTGCAAACATGAAATCTACAACCATTAAGGCATTTTGTCAAACACTTGGAAGCCACAATCTCTTAAGGATATTTGACATGAATATAAGATTCTCCCTCAACCTATTTAGCTCATAAAATTTATATATTAATTCTTCAAATGACAAAATATTAAAACAATGACTAAATCATCTTATTCTTTCACCCAAAACTTGATAACATCCACACAAAGTTGGCAGCAGTAATTAGCAAAATCACCCAGATTTACGATTTGGGTTTTGAAGAGTGTTTCTTTGGAATAAAATCGGGGTTTACAGGTTCAATAGGAACAAATGCCCACCGATGTTATCCGAAATCGGTACGAAAGCATGCATAAATGCATTTTTAAAAGCTAGCAAATATGTTGAATCCACGAATCTCATTTACAGTTTTTGTCAAACAGATTGTTGGACCTCAGAATTACTCTCTCTTTGAAAACTTTTCTCACTTCTTTCTCTTGTTTTTCCATGAAAGGTAGATCCCCATCATTGATAAATGATACATTTTTTCTCAAGGAAGACATCAAATGATTGACATGTTATACTTTTATGTTTTTCCTATTTGAAATAAGTTTTTTCAAATTAGCTACAGAGCGTAGCCCATTCTGCAGCTAACCGTGTGTTTCGTAGCTACTTCCATGGTTGAATAGGTTACAGGTGTCAAGCGAGGAAACTGACCACATGGGCATCTCTGGAATGGTCACGACATGGATCCTATCCTAGTCACCCAACCTAGATTGACAAAAAAGCTAGCTCAAGACCATAGTCAAAGGTGGAGTCAAGCGAAAAAACCTGAGAGCAATAAGATTCTTTGTGTACTCTTCGTGGCTAATTAATAAATCCAACAGTTTTTTTGTAGCATCAATTCGAACCAGCCACCAGTGATAATAGTTCATGCAACGATCTTGCTGACTTAAAGTCACCCGTAGCTGATCAGCCATTTACGCAGATCTGTTGTAATACGTGGAGACCACCTATAGCTAAGTTATCTCAAAAGACAGTTAGGAATATTTCTTTAAATATCAGTTGTAAAGAACTGAGAAGGAGTTCAAATTTCTATATGTATTAAGCTCAGACTTACATCTCTATAATTTTGGAACTTATTTTCCTGTTAATAATATGAAGCCGTGTTTGACCAAGTGATCATTTGAAAGAGTATCTTCAGCTAGTTGGTAGTTAAACTCAGTCAGTTGCAGAGGGCCCCTCCACTAAAGAAGGTTTCTCTTTTGTTATTTTGTTTACTGTTTAGTTTAGTTTCATTGTTTACTTTTAACGGTATTTGTAGTTTAGATTGATTTCATGTAGTTTGTTTTATTTTAATTCTGTTCAGTAGCATAACATTATAATTCGATGGTGCAGTCTTGTTTCTCCTATCTATTTCATAAATGAAACTTGTTTTGTTTTAACAGGGTAAGGTGGAAAAGTAACAAGAATGCATTGTGGATTAGTTTACTTACTGCTTGTTTCCTCTGCTATTTATTTCCTAGTTCAGATTGCCAATGCACTGTGTGGATAAATGTTTTTGGTCACCATTTCAAACTAATATCCATCCTAACTAAATGGTTAAACATTCACTTCACACAAGGATTGAAATCATTTAGTTACTCTCTGCATATTTGATTTAGTTCTCTAAACTATAAAGTACAGTAAGTTTCTTGTTTTCCATCTCAAGAAAGTTATCTTTCAAAATTGGAGGCTTGGACAACTAAAAGTGCTTTAGTCAGTTTTCATTCTCTGTAATTATTTCAATTTTCCTTACAACTTCACCTTTAAATTTTTGACTTAGGATTAAATGACAAAATAGGATAGATGCTTTGTTTTTCCTTCCCTTAACTTAGATTTTGATTAGTTCAGCTTTAGGAAATTTAGGCTCAGTTTCATCATAATTTAGAGTGTACATCATTAGAAATCAAGGAAACCTCCAAAACAAAAAAATATAAAAATACAAAACAACGAAGTAAGAAGGGTTAAATAGCACATACAGTGCACTACACTTCATCAGCTTACGAGCCTCGGTTGATAATTTATGCAAAGAAATTTAGGAAACTAAATTGACTGAACACAGATGGCATGCAAGCTTGAATCTACAACTATGAAAAACAAATAAAACCCCATAATTAGATTATAATTACTTATGTATTGTCTCAATGCCTTTCAAAATCATTTCATCCACTATAAGTGAATTGAATGGCTTTGAGATTCATCAAACAATATTTTCATTCAATCATTCCTAAAAACCCATGGCAAGCATCTTGAACTATTGCAATACATAATGATTGAAAATTACCTCAATGATTCTTTTTAAAACTCTTGTCTTACATCTTCTTTTTTAACATTTTTATTTCAACGGTTGATCTAGTGAATCCTCTTGGTATATTTTAGGCATGCGTCCATTTCCTACTCTAGTAGGCTGCAGTTAACACTTATTCATGCATAATGATAAAAATAATAATAACATTTCTCATTCAATGATTTTGTCAAACACTTTGCAAAATATCTTGAAACCCTTCCTAAAACATGTCTCTAATTGCATGAAACAAAATCATAACTCATGAACTCTTACCCAAGTCTTTTGGAATTTTTTTTATTACCATTACCTTCAGCAATATTTGTCTTTCCTTTCTCAATTGCTACAATACCAATGTTAGTACAATAGACTATACCAATAATAATTCCATAACATCTTGATATCCAAACATACATTCACATAGACCACTCTTAGTCTTCATTTTCAACTATCCAATAGGATTCCAAATAACATTATAAGCTTAAACAAAAATTAGATTCTTCCAATAATTTAAATTTCTACTTTTTATTTTATGCTAAAGCTATACTATAATTTTAGGACAATAAAAATTATACCTGAAGAGATATTTAACTTCAATCGTTGACAATATGATCCATATTTGATTCCTTAACCAACTCATTTGAACCATCCAGTTTTCCACCCAACCATATATAGGGAGAACTTCTCCCCCTAGAATCCCCGATCTGGAAGAGTTCACAAACGGTACCAAAATACAGCAGTAGAGAGATATCCAAGGCAAGTTGAGGAAGATAATTTTCACTTCCTCCCAACACCACTCATGTTCAACTCCACCAGGTAGAGCTAAATAGTAATTTAGTTTAGGAATTTCAAAATCATTTCGAAAGCAATTGGCTACTCTCCAAGTCTCTCACACTCATAATATTTTTCAACTCTCTCCAACTCTTGGTATGAAAATGCACCTCCCTCTCCCACTAAGTGAGAATACATGAGACACATATATAGGAGGAGCAACAAATTCTTGTCATGAGGAGTAATATGCATGCCTTGTATTCCATATAAAGGAGTGTAACTCATGCCATTAAGGAGAGGCATGCATGCCTTACTTAAGGAGAGTGTAACTTATACATTAAAGAGAGCGTAAGGGGAATCTTTTATGACATGTCTTTAATGAGTGTAAGAGGAATATGCCATTCTTTGGTGAGTGCGTAAAATAGAGTGTAATGTATGATTAAAAGAGAGAGATTTACATATAACGATGAGAGTTATCAAGGAGAGAGGTGTGAGGTGATTGAGGAGATGAAGGTGACTTGTAATTCCATTTTAATAATAACATCATAGTCTCATAAAAGATAATAATAGCATTAATAATATTTAGGATTAAGTCGAGATTGAACTATTATGATTGATTAATGGTAATTAAAGTGATTTTCCTTAAACTATACTTGATTGCCAGTTTATGCAAGGTGGTTTACTATTTTTGGAAAGTCATGCTTGTGATGCTAGACATGAATTTCTATTTTTAGAAAGTCACTCTTGGATTGTTAGAAAAAAGGTTTTATTAATAAAATTCTTCCCTAAGCTTCCCATGAGTTCTATTTTTCTTTTGGAGAATAGGGATTCTGCACCACTAATGCATGCATCTCTGTGCCTTACTCGATTGAGGACATCATGCCTTGGTCTACTCTAAAGATCCAAGACTCCACACCCTTATCTTTTTAAATATTTAGGAATCTGCACCCTAAACATTTTATTATAGATACAACACTCCACGTCTATATCTTTCATGGATTTTGGACTTCGCACCCTAATTTCCACGGCTTCTCATCTACTCAGCTTTGAAGCTCCACGCTTCACATTAAGGTACTGATTGTGAGCTCATACCCATCTAATGGTTCATTGGTAAGGCCTTGTTCCAAGGCCTACACACATCACAATCTCATAGATAAAAGGAAACAATGAATTTCATAATTAACTTATTGACATTTTACCAAAGGTTGTGCATGACTTCCAGAACCATTTTGGTTCTAGAGAAATGACTTCTGCAACCATTTAAAATTTGAACATCCTTTTTTGAAAATAACCACGTTCCATATCACATCCTGATCACTATAAGATTAAGCATATAAAATTATATAAATCGTGTATCATGACTTCGACAATCATTTATAATTTGAGCATCCTTATTTGCAAATAACTATGTCCCCTGCCACATCTTGCTCATTACAATATTAAAGATATATAATCATATAAATCATGTATCATCCATAAATCATAATTACCCATTTGTTCCACATAACCATGACCATCCATGGACCTATGTGTCTCAATCCTAAATCAACATCCATGTTATACACCTATTGTTAAAATAATATACCAAAAGAAAAAACATCGATAATGTTCTCTTAACCAAAATCAATTCTTATACACACAACCATAGATATTATCCCAAACACACAACAACTAGGTGACCCAAACCAGGTCCATATCATATAAGCATGTACATAAGTTTCTCACGCATAACATTATATCATTATATCAAAATCACCCTCTCTAAGTGTCATCACATCCATCTCACCAAAAAGGGACACTACATACTCCGCCTCTTGGGCTAAACTTGGCCCAAAGTTTTCCCTACTTTCATAAGATACCTAGTTATTTTCTATTCTCCTGTCGCTAAGGTGTTAAACTTATGTATATGTATTTGATATATTTTTCTTCATGCCAAGCATAGTTTAATGTTTTATAAATTGGAAGAAATTCCATGAAAACCGAAACATACCATTCTTAATCAAGTAGAAAATATATCCATGCCATATTAGGCATGTTTCTATATAAAATGCCAAATATTTCTATATGAAAACCAGCCATACAATTTATAGTACCATATCAAAATACTATTTTATGTAATTTATAAGACATCTAATTAGGATATCTATACTAATTTGATATTCTACATGTTCCTTTTCATAGTCTACATGAATCCTACATGTGTCATCTTCTTGGTTCTATAGTATGTTGATTTTTCCAAGCTATAAATAGCTCACACATTGCTTGTAAAAAAAAAGAATAATGGTCCATCCCATCTCACAATCAAATTTGCATACAAGAAGCATAAAACCATCCACATACAATTTCCAGTAAAACGATGCAATGAAACATGATGTCATATATAAAACCCACTCTTACATCTCACTTAATTTATGTCTTCTCAATCCAAGTTTCCCCTTTTCATTCCATAAATCATTCTTGCAATCAAAATCTTTAGGATCTACCTATAGTTTTTACTAAATGCTTAATATTTAGTAAAAAGCGTAATTTTAGGTTTTAGACACCAATTGTTTTTTAAAATAACAATCTAAGGTTCGATACAGTCCTCATTGACACACTTTTGTATTATATACCATTCCTTTAATTCCCATAATCTTCATTATTATTCATTTCTCTTACTTGAGAATCAATTATGAATGATTAAGTTAGAAGACATTCATTCCAAAAATAATTAAATATATTTTTTCGAAAGTGGTTTTTAATCAAGAATAGCTTTCGTAATTATAGAAATACAATACTATTGAATCTATCTTGATAACTATAAGTCAACTTGATTTCTATTCAATAATTAATCGATCCATTTGGTTTCACGTCTTATTCATTACTATTAATACATACACAAAAAAAAAAACAAGTTATGAAAACCATACATTTATCAAATTAGGAAGAATCTTGTTGATTTTAAATATGATTTAGACTATCATAAAGACATTTCTAACATAAGGATAAGGGTTTTTTTTTAGTACCTCTCAAAAGATTATAACCTTTTGTAGGATTACTAGATACTCATACAACTATATATCCAAGAACAAAAGTCCTAAATCCTTCGATCTATTCCATTCCACATATAATACAATCATCTTAGGCTTCTAAATCATGCAAGATTTCCAATTCATCAAAATGTGGTCTCACTCTCCTTCAATTTATCCCTCAAAAGATATCACTTCTTGTAAAACAAGAACTCAACTAAGATTTTCATTAATCGAATACCCTTTTCTTAAATTCAAATAAAACAAAGTTCTCAACACATAAAATGTTTATCTTCTAAACATGTTATTGTCTTAACAACTTACAAGTTAATCAAATTTTAAGAAAGAAATTCATCAAGTTCATAAACCATATGAATTTTGACTCAATCACATAACTAGCGATAGTTTAGAGTTGTTCATGAGTTCAATCCTCATAATTTATCTAATTAATTTGGTTATAGAATTCAACCAATATTCAAGTGACAAAATAATTAAAGATACTATTATGGCTTTCCTAGACCTAATTTGTCTTGACCCAATAAAAAAGACATTTCATCAACTTATCACAATAATATTTTCAAACATTTCAAGATAATTTTAATTCTACCTAAATCAAATAGATAGAAAATAATTAAAATACGAGAGGATAGATACCTAGTTCACACTTGACTCCATATATCAAAATAAATTATTCCAAACATTTTAAACCACCTAATGGTGTTCAGTATACCAATATTAGTATCTTCATTTGTAGTAAAAATAAAATAATGGATTAAAATCTCAAGAAAATTCATGTTACGAATCTCTATCCATTTAGCTTTAATTACACATAATCAATCCTCCTTAATCATGTCTATGAGATTTCATTAAAATATTTTTGTTCATTCTAACCAGAATAATTACTTAGCTCATAGATATATGTTAGTATGGATTCCACACCCATACATTTGCTCATAGATATACGCTTGATCCGGGTGGATCTTGGTGGCCACCTGCCCAGTCCACCTGGACCACCACCATTGTTTCTCTCAGCATTTTCAGTTTCCTTAATTGTAGCACAATTTACAATTTTTAGTAGTTTTTCCGGTCCTGAACTTCCCGAGCCATTTTGAGGCCCTAAATGACGTTTTTTGGGAAATCTGGGGCAACATGACCAAAGTGGTAGTGCTCGGATAGATATTTCTAACAAGCTATTGCAAGCGTCAAATGGAGATCGTATGCCAAAGTTATGACCCCAGGAAATTGATGTACCAATTTACCCAAACGGGGCCCACAATTTGGCATTTCATCTTCTAGGGTTAGGTTTCGGGATGTGAAAGGTTTTCCATTGTTTCTCAACAATAAATAGGCCTTCGAGCCTCACTGTAACACAGTTCAGAGGCATGTAGCCACCACATCTCTTCTCAGAGATAAGCTACCATCGCCCTAGCTAGTTTATTTCGATTACTGTTTGTAAGCATATTTTAGTATTTTCCATTAATGAAATGAAGTATTATTTCCGCTGCATCTTTGTGTATATGGTTATCTCTATAATTTATTGCGTTCCTGTTTAAATCCTGATCAGTGGTATCAGAGCAGTCTACTTTTTCATTGTTTTTCCTTGCATGTTCCTAAGGAGGTCAGGATATAAGGAGTTAGGGCTTGAGCTGCTCGAACCTTTGCTAGACTAGCCCCGCAAATCTCGACGGCCTCCCATGGTGGATGAGAAGAAAGACGAGGGGGCAGGAGATCCTATCAAAATATTGCTTGAAGAAGCCCTCGACCGACAACGGAACGTGATGATGGACAACTTTGCCCAGATCCTTCAGCGGCTACCCAGAAGCGATGCATCGGCTTCCAACAGCTACTCTGGAAATGCCACACCCTTTAAGGTACAAGTTAATTTTGAAATCCCCATTTTCGAGGGCCAGATAGACGCAGATGCCATAGATAAATGGTTAAATCTGATAGAGGGTTATTTTTATGTTCATGAATTTTCGAGTCGGGAAAAAATTATTTTCACTCTGCTCAAAGCAGCCCGCCACATCCAGGACTGTTGGGAAACCTACTACGAGTAGAAGGATGAAAGTACCGGCTCACTATTTTCAGCCCCACCCACTTGGAATTCATTCCGGGATGCCGTCAAGGAGTAGTACTACCCTGTCAGAAGCTATGAATATGAATACATAAAGTGGACCATGCTGCGATAGGGAAGGGACCAAGACGTGCCGGAGTTCACCAACATTTTCCATACCCTTCACTCAAAGTTGGGGATCAAGGGTTCGGAGTAGCATTTGATACTTAAATATTGTAGCTGCCTGCACAAGTACATCCAGGAAGAAATACAATTCCTGAACATCTCCTCACTCGACGCAGCATACCGATATGCCGTCAAGGTCGAGCAGAAGTTTAAACAAAAGAAGCGAGACTTTAGATCTGCGAATCAAAAGAAAGGGAAAGGTGCCGCTAAACCACAAAAAAAAGGACACAGCCAAGGCAGGACAGCCAAAGACAACCCACCGAAGCTACAAGCAAAGAAAAGCACCGTGAAGTCGAAAAAGGACACAGGAAAATGGTGTGAGTTCCATAAGAGCTCCACTCACAACACAAGTGAGTGTCGGGCCAAGCAGTCACTGGTGGCTGAGCTAAAGTTTTCAGAATCAGATGCATGTTCCGACTCTGAGTCAGAACCCGACAAGGGGAATGACAAAGGGAAGCAAATCATTGATGCGGATCCCAACGCCACTGTTGCTACTGCCAAGATCCAGAAAAATGAACCCGAAGATCTAGAGGAGGAGGACCGTCTCTTCCACTCCCAGATGTGGGTAAAGGGCTCCCTGCTATAGTTCATTGTCGATAGCGGGAGCCAAAAGAACCTCATTTCGGCAGAGGTCGTGAATCGGTTGGGCTTACCAACCACAGCACATCCACAACCGTATACCATTGGGTGGCTTCACCAAGGACGGGATCTTCGCGTGAGCCAGCAGTGCCGCCTTCCATAAAACATCAAGCCCTTCACGGATGAGGTATTATGTGACATTCTACCCTTGAAGTTTGTGATGTATTATTAGGACAGCCATACTTGTGGAAGCGACATGCTATGTATGAATCAAGGCCCCGTGCTGTTATTATTACATTGGGAAATAAGTTGTACAGGAAACCAGAGGTAGCACCGCCTACTGCCATCTCTTCGATTACTGCAAAACAATGCAGTAAGCTCATTTCCAAAACCGGGAAATTTGTTTTCCTGATGATACGCCATTAAGGAAAGAAGAAGACAGCAGCCGCGGCCTCCAGATAGGGCCCCTCTGCATGACAACTACAGATGGACAACGTTGTGGAGGAGTACGAGGACATCTTCACCTCCCCTGCAGAGGTTCCTCTGCACTGTCAGGTCAAGAACTCCATCGATCTGACCCCAGGTGCACCGCTACCCATTGGACCAATTTATCGGCGCTCCATTCTGGAGAACAATGAAATCAAGAGGCAGATTCAGGAGCTCCTACAGAAAGGTCACATCCATCTGAGTTCACCACCTTGTGGGAGCCCGATCGTGTTGGTACAGAAGAAGGATGGGACTTGGAGACTCTGTATTGACTATCGGGCGCTAAAAAAGATCACTGTCCGTAATAGGTACCCGATCCCGCGGATTGATGACCTCTTGAACCAAATAAAGGGGGTGAAATATTTCAGAAAGATCAATCTGAAGTCAGGATATCACCAGGTACCAATCGAACCCTCTGATGTGTGGAAGACTGCCTTCAAAGCCAAGGAGGGCCTTTCTGAATGGTTGGTGATGCCTTTCGGATTGATGAATGCTCATGCAACCTTCATGAGGCTAATGGATGACATCTTGCAGCCATTCACCAACTCATTTGTTGTGGTATACTTGGATGACATTCTGATCTTCAGCCCAAGTTGGGAAGAGCACCTCCACCATATCCGACAGGTTCTCCAAACACTGCGGCAACACAAACTATGTGCCAATTTGGAGAAATGCACTTTTGGAATGACTCAGGTTCAGTATCTGTGATACATTATTGATGAACAGGGGGTGCATGTGGATCCAGCCAAGATCCAATTCATTCGAGATTGGCCATCTCCAACCACTCTGATAGAGCTCCGTAGCTTTCTAGGTCTTGCCAACTTCTATCGCGGGTTCATGTTGGGGTTTTCTCATATCACTTAGCCCTTGAGTCAAGTCACCAAGGGAGGAGCGAAAGCAAAATTCATTTGGTCCGAATATCAACAGAAGGCATTCATAGAGTTGAAATATCACCTCTGTACGGAACCAGTGCTCGCATTACCAAATTTACAACAACCATTTGAGGTCGAGACAGATGCCTCTGACTATGCTATTGGGGCAGTCCTTACTCAACACGGACATCCAGTGGCATATCAGAGTGAAACACTTTCAGACACAATCTGAAAGTATCCCACTTATGTTAAAGAGATGTATTCCGTTGTGCAGGCCTGCCGACAATGGAAGCATTACATTTTGGGGAAGGAAACGGTCATCCACATAGACCACCAACCCCTGCAGTTCATACAGACCCAAGGGAAATTGCAGAATGATCGCCATTAGAAGTGGTCCACATACCTACAACAGTTCCATTTGAATATCAAGTATAAGAAGGGAAGCACCAATATTGTTGCAGATTTCCTCAGTCGACCACCGATCGTGGCGTTAACCACTGTGCTCAACTCTTGTGGGCACGAGACTTCTAATTGGCCACTTCTCTACAAAAGTGACCGAGACTTCAGCCACACATACCAGACACTCTTGGAGGGTCGGCATGTTCCAGATTTTCACCTCCAAGATGCCCTGTTATGCCACTTGGGTCACCTTTGTGTTCCTTCAAGTGAGCGTGCCAAGATGATTTGGGAAGCACACTACAGTCGGGCTACTGGGAATTTCGGGGTAGAGAAAATAGTGGCAGTACTGCAAAAGTATTTCTATTGGCCGAATCTTCGACAGGATGTTGGGATGTATATCAAATCGTGTACTGCCTGTGCCATTTCCAAACTGACCATCAAGAAGCAAGGCCTCTATGCCCCACTGCCTACCCCTAGTCGACCTTGGGAATCCATCTCGATGGATTACATGTCAAGCCTTCCTTCCACTAAGCATGGAAATGAGTGTGTTTTTGTGGTCGTCGACAGGTTCTCCAAGATGGCTATTATGGTGGCCTACAAGAAGAATATCACAACAGAAGCCACTACTAAACTCTTCCTTGAACGAGTGTGGGTGAACTTTGGGATCCCACAGTCTATCATCTCAGATTGGGACAGTCGGTTCCTCAGTACATTTTGGTCTAGTCTCTGGTCAATGTTGGACACCAAACTCACGAAGTCCATAGCCTTCCATCCTCAAACTGATGGCCACACAGAGGTTGTCAATAGGATGATAGTGCACATTCTCTGCATGTATAACTCAAAGCATCCACGCGCATGGGACGAGAGCCTCCCCTATGTTCGACACAACTACAACCGAGCTCTTCACAGCTCAACCAGCCATAGTCCTTTTCAGGTGGGCTTGGGATTCTAGCCACTATGCCCCATTGATGTGGCCATGCCACTTGCAGCTACTCACATAGATTCGGCTCATGTCCAGTTCGAAACAGACAAGGAAACCAACTTCGTTGAGCACATTCAACATATTCGCCAGCAGGTCCATGACATTCTGGAGAAATCAAATGCCAAGTACAAGCAACGAGATGACCAACATCGGGTGCTACACAAGTTTTAGGTGGGCGACAAAGTCTGGTTGCATTTGCAAAAGGAACGCCTTACTGGAGCCTATTGGAAACTAAGACCACTCCGATATGGTCCTTACACCATTACTAAGGCGGTGGGAGACAATGCATTCGAGCTCAACATTCCCCCATTCCTTGGCCTAAACCCATTGTTCAATGTGGATTGCCTTCGGCCATACTTTCCACCATTGCTAGACACATCCGACATTGCAGAACAGCTCACACCCATAGAACTAATTTAGATTGCATAGAACAAGCTGAAACTAACCAGATCATGGACACACAGATCAAGAACACTCGCCAATAGAATATCCAACTGTATCGAGTTGTCAAAGCAGGCCAACTCCTTCACCAGGGCAAGTGGCTCACCAGGGACCAAGTTCAGCAAAAGTTTCCTCATCTCATGGCGGAACTCAACGGAATGGGGACCATTGCTTCCTAAGGGGGGAGGAATGATCCGAGTGGATCTTGGTGGCCACCTACCAAGTCCACCTAGACCCCCACCATTGTTTCTCTCAGCATTTTCAGTTTCCTTAATTGTAGCACAATTTACTATTTTTAGCAGTTTTTCGGGTCCTGAACTTCCGGAGCCGTTTTGAGGCCCTAAATGACATTGTTTGGGAATCTGGAGCAACATGGGTCCATGGACCCATGTTTCTACCCAAAGTGGTAGTGCTCGGATAGATCTTTCTAACGAGCTATTGCACCCATCAAATGGAGATCATATGCCAAAGTTATGACCACGGGAAATTGATGTACCAATTTACCCAAACGGGGCCCACAATTTGGCGTTTCATCTTCTAGGGTTAGGTTGCGGGATGTGAAAGGTTTTCCATTATTTCTCAACAATAAATAGGCCTTCGAGCCTCATTGTAACACAGTTCAGAGGCATGTAGCCACCCCATCTCTTCTCAGAGATAAGCTACCATCGCCCTAGCTGGTTTATTTCCATTACTGTTTGTAAGCATATTTAATTATTTTCCATTAATGAAATGAAGTATTATTTCCGCTGCATCTTTGTGTATATGGTTATCTCTGTAATTTGTTACGTTCCTGTTTAAATCCGGATCAATTCTAGGATGGATTCCACACCCATACCTCAGCTCATATATATATATATATATGCTAGTATGGATTCCACACCCATACATAACTTAGGGAAAACATAACCTTCAAGTGTTCCTTCAAATGGATTCCACAACCCTTCATGCACGAGTCATTTAATCCTCTTGTTTATTAGGAAGGCCATACCTCAACCTAGTATTTGAGTAATTTCAAGTTAGTTGATGCATAAAGTGAACCAAACTACACAAAGTCATGTCAAAGAAATCATAGGAATTCCATTCTTACTCATTAAGAATGCATTCCCAAATCATATTTTAACACATCAAATTAATGCACATGCATTACTCTTGAATATACATTCATAGTTAAAAGTGACATCCTTCAAGGTAGCTTCTATTAAGTTTCCATTAGTGTAGGTAAGAAAAGAGTCAAAATTAACATAACAAATTGAATCATCATGTTAATTGAATATTGGCCTTACACTTGTTGCACATTCCCAAGAAACACACACCAAGGTCATCATACTATAGTTTAGGTTAGGCTAATATTTTTCTTGGTAGATAAAATTTCAACTAGTAGAGATGACTAGTAGGCCCATATCACATTGATAATGATGCATTAAACATATATGCAACCATGCATCCACTCCACATATCCCACACCCATTGAAAATCAAACCATTCACATGCCTGGTTTTAACCCAAACTTCTCAAGCACATCCTTTCCCTACATGTCTTTAAGTCCTTTATCATATTTCTTATAATTTGTCTTAACAAAAATATAAAGGAATATAAGAAGCCATTCTTTTTCCTTCATGAGTTTCTAAATGACATAATAATAATAATAATATCCTTTATGCAACCAATATGCTTCCAAGTCAACATACACAATAATTCAACATGCATGCAAAATAACCATTCATGCATCAACCTACAAGCAAGCATGTTGACCCATTAGGCCCTAGTGTTTTAACCTCGCTCTGATACCATATGTAAGGTCCCACCTTATGAACCATCAATAGTATACAAAATTAAAGGTCACATTGAATACTGATACTCAATTTTTTTATTTTTTTATTTTTGTTTTACTCATAATATGACTAACTTAGCTATCATGTAATCATGTTCCTTCAACTATTTCAATGTAAGAATATAACATAAGAAGTCAGGGATAACTTTCCCTTAATATCACAAAATATATTGACCCAACAACATTTCCAAATTCATCAATTAAAATTCCCAATCCCAATTATTAAGCTAATGCTTCAATCATGAGAATTGTATAATGAATGTTGCAGCAAGAGAAATTAATGTTACCAATTTATAAGCATATTATTCTTCAAAATGTGTCAATTAAAACAATGGACCTACATAAATTGGGCACAAGTAGTTGTTTTCTACATTCATTGAAGCACAAGATTCACCCACAAATACATGCAACTCATACGAAACTTATTATGCTCATTTGCACAAATTCCTACAGAATTAGTCACTCTAAAATTGTTTCCAATAACAACCATTTTTTTAAATGAAAGTTTTAGATAATAAAAGTAACACCTGCCTTATTGTTTATTCACACTTCAACAACTTATTAAATTTAGTTTCATATTCATACAAAAACTTGCAGACATAGGAAGCTCATCTATTAAATAATCTATTCATAAATTTTCTAGTGCATAAAAGCTACAGTAAGTAGGACATTTACTCAAACAATTTGTATGCACAAAAACTACATCCATTGAAGTTTTCAAAAACACTTTTCAAGCATGAAATCTAAAAACTACACTCATTGAGTCCCTTTGACAAACACTTTGCAAGAATGAAATCTACAGCCATTGAGGCCTTTTAACAAACACTTTTGAAACATGCAATCTACAACCATTGAGGAATTTCGTCAAACACTTGGTAGCCACAATCTCTTAAGTAAATTTGACATGAATATAAGATTCTCCCTCATCCTATTTATCTCATAAAATTTATATATTAATTTTTCAAATGAAAAAATATTAAAACAATGACTAAATCATCTTATTCTTTCACCCAAAACATTACAACATGTGCACAAAGTTGGCAGTAGCAATCTGCAGAATCGCCTAGATTTATGATCTGGGTTTTTAAAAGTGTTCATTTGGAATCAAATCGGGGGTTATAGGTCCTTTTGGCACGAATACCCCCTCATGTTGTACTGAATCAATAGGAACACACGCATAGATGCATTTAAAAAAAATATCAAATATGTTGACTTCGCAAATTTCATTTACAATTTTTGTCAAATAGTTGGCATGCAAGCTTGAATCTACAACTTTGAAAAGAAATAACAACCTATAATTAAATTCAAATTAGTTATGTATTTTCTAAATTCCTTTCAAAATCATTTCATCCACTATAAGTGAATTGAAGGGCTTTGAGATCCATAAAACATTATTTTCATTCAATCATTCCTACAAACCCATGGCAAGCATCTTGAACTATTGCAATACATAATGATTGAAAATTACCTCAATGATTCTCTTTAAAACTCTTGTCTTCCATCTTGTTTTTTTTACATATTATTTCAATCACTGATCTAGTGAATCCGCTTGGTATATTTTAGGTATGCATCCATTTCCTAGTCTAGTATGCTACAAGTTAACACTTATTCATGTAGAATGATAAAAATAATAATAGCATTTCTCATTCACGGATTTTGTCAAACACTTTGCAAAATATCTCGAAACCATTTCTAAAACATGCCTCTAATTACATGAAACAAAACCATAACTCATGAACTCTTACCCAAGTCCTTTGCAATTTCTTTATTTCCATTACCTTCAGCGATATTTGTCTTTCCTTTCTCAAATTCTACAATACTGATGTTAGTACAATAGACTACAGCAATAATAATTCCATAACATCTTGAGATCTAAACATCCATTCATATAGACCACTCTTAGTCTTCATTTTCAACTATCCAATAAGATTCCAAATAACATAAGCTTAAACAAAAAATAGATTCTTACAATAATTTAAATTTCTACTTTTTACTGTATGCTAAAGCTATACTATAATTTTAGGACAATAATAAATTTACCTGAAGAGATATTCAAATCCAATCATTGAGAATATGATCCATCTTTGATCCCTTAACCAACTCATTTGAACCATCCGGTTTTCCACCCAACCATATCCAGCAAGAACTTCTCCCCCTGGAACCCCTGAGCTGTAGGAGCTCACAAACTGTACCAAAATATAGCAGTAGAAAGATATCCAAGGCAAGCTGAGGAACAAAAGTTTCTCATCCTCCCAACACCACTGATGGTCAACTCCACCAAGTAGAGCTACATAGTAATTTAGTTTAGGAATTTCAAAATCATTTCGAAGAAACTAGCTAATATCCATGTCTCTCACTCTCATAATATTTTTCAAATCTCACCAACTCTTGGTATCACAATGCACCTCCATCTCCCCCTAAGTGAGAATAGATGAGACACATATATAGGAGGAGGAATAAATTCTTGTCATAAAGGAGGACTAATATGTGTGCCTTGTATTCTATATAGAGGAGTGTAACTCATGCCATTAGGGAGAGGTATGCATGTCTTAGTTAGGGAGAGTGTAACTTATGCATTAAGGAGAGCGTAAGAGGAATATTTTATGACATGTATTTAATGAGTGTAAGAAGAACATGCCATTCTTTGATGAGTGCATAAAATAGAGTGTAATGTATTATTAAAAGAGAGATAGTTACATAGAGCCTTGACAGTCATCAAGGAGAGAGGTGTGAAGTGATTGAGGAGATGAAGGTGACTTGTAATTCCCTTTTAATAATAATATCATAGTCTCATAAAAGATAATTATAATATTAATAACATTAACAATATTGAGGATTAAGTCGTGATTGAACTATTAGGATTGATTAATGATAAGTTAATTGATTTTCCTTCAACCATACTTGATTACCAATTTACGCAAGGTGATTTACTATTTTTGGAAAGTCATGATTGAGATGCTAGACATGGCTTTCTATTTTTAAAAAGTCACTTTAGGATTGTTAGGAAAAAGGTTTTATTAAGAAAATTCATCCTTGAGCTTCCCGTGAGTAGTATTTTGTCTTTGAGAGAATAGTGATTCCACACCCCTATTGCATGCATATCCGTGACTTAGTAGATTGGGGACTCTCACCCTGATATTCTCTAAAGAGAAAAGATTGCACACCTTGATATCTTTAAATATTTAGGAATTTATTTCCTAAACATTTTATTATAGATACAAGACTCCATGTCTTTATCGTTCATGGATTTAGGACTTCGTGCCCTAATTTCCATGGCTTCTCATCTACTCTGCTTTGAAACTCCCCGCTTCACCTTAAGGTATTGACTATGAGCTCATATCCATCTAATGGTTCGTTGGTAAGGCCTTGTTCCAAGACATGCACACATCACAATCTCATAGATAAAAATAATCAATTAATTTCATAATTAACTTATTCACATTTTACTAAAGATTTTTCATGACTTCCACAACCATTTTGGTTCCAGAGAAATGACTTCCACAACCATTTAAAATTTTAACATCCTTGTTTGAAAATAACCACATTCCATATCACATCTTGCTCAATACAAGATTAAGCATATAAAATCAAAAAAATCATGTATCATGACTTCCACAGTCATTTATAATTTGAGCATCCTTGTTTGCAAATAACAATGTTCCCTGCCACATCTTGCTCATTACAAGATTAAACATATATAATCATATAAATCATGTATCATCCATAAATCATAATTAACCATATGTTCCACATAACCATGATCATCCATGGATCTATGTGTCTCAATCCCGAATCAACATCCATGTCATACACCTATTGCTAAACTAAGATACCAAAAGAGAAAACATGGATAATATGCTCTTAACCAAAATCAATTCTTATATACAAACCATAGATATTATCCTAGGCACACAACAAGTAGGTGAACCAAACTAGGTCTATAACATATAAGCACGTACATATGTTTCTCACACATAATATTATATCATCATCTCTAAGTGTCATCAAACCTATCTCACCAAGATGGACACTACAACCATCCTGTTTCTGCAATTGAAATTGCATCTTCTAAAACTTTTTCTTATAATCTGGGAAATCCTGGATAGCAGTCATCCAAATTTTCTCCATAGCCTTGCCAAGGAGGCATTTTATGAGCTAATAAATATGCCGGATCTGTATGAATTGAGTCCCTCTTCCTCTCGTATTTCTCAGATCTGAAACTAGGAGCTTCCAGACCTCTAGCTCATCTTCATCCACACTCACTTGTTGATTTATGTCTTCCTTCCATTCTGCTATCAGTGACTTTCTCTCCTCCTTGGTACCTTCCTTGTATGCAGCAGTCGCTTCAATTATCAAGTTGGCCACAGGTTTTATACCTTGGTGGTTACCCGAGGTTTTTGGTTCAGTCTCGGCCTTGGTCAGTCATGGCCACTTTCCTCAGCCTGTACCTTTCTCCATTCTGTCCAGTATCACCCTATCATAGTACCTGCTGGCCAAATCCTTAGGATAGCCCGAAGCTAGCCAATGTGCTTTTCATTTTCGAGAGTGATTACCATTTTGCAAACGTGCTAAGTGGACAAGAAACTAGGATTTCCATAACATTATGATTTGAATTTCCAACACACAAAGGCTTTGCCTTTTCACAAAGGCTACCATGCAGCATGACCATGACCCGCACCTTGGTAGCCTTTCCCCAGAAGATGCCCTGACATGGCCATTACTTTGAAAATGCTTCAGCCTCAACCTTGGGAGCGAGGTGCCAACAGCTGGCCAACTATAGATACTATAGCCTGGTAGCCATGCCAAGAAGTTCCAAGTCCCGTACCTCCCTTACCCACCTTTGTGTCATGCCAATTCCTAGACTTCAGAATACCCCTACCCATGATGGACTCCCCACTACTAGCTTTCCTTAAGTAATTGGCACCGACCCTTAGGAGCCAGTCCTGCCAATTATCCTTAGCACCAATGAAGCAAACCAGGAAACTGACTTTGACCAAGGCAAACACAATGATTACATCCTAGCCCCCGACCCCCAGGATTCTATGCAGACAAGACAGAGGTATACCCTCAGACTATCACCCTCCCCACTAAGCCCGATAAGCCCCATTCGAGAGAGGTAAATCCCATAATGGATTGACACCAGGGAGGAACCCATGGAGCTGGGATTATTCCAGCAAACGCCCAACACCATATATCTCTCCCAGCTCAAATTACTTTTACCCACAAACCCATTTCCCCCATACATACCCCAATTATCAAACCAGACATAGAGAATCATGGTGTAGTGGAGGAGAAGCCAATTTACATACCCGATAGCCAACGTTTGGAGCCAATGGAGCCCTTGTTCCTTTTGAATCCTCTACTCCACTCTGTCCTTTGGAACATCTTCTCTTCCAAACCCCATCTTGTTATCCTTCACCACAGTCGGTAAACTTGCCCGATTTTTTTGCCACCTTCCCACATTCCTATTTCCTTAAGCATGGCAAAGGCCACCACACCCTTCGCTTCAAGCATGTGAGGGGTGGTGGCAACATTCCTCTACATCCTTACCATAATGACAACCTTAATGGCTTTGTCTGGCAGCTCACACGTTGATCAGGGGTAAGAGTGTAACTAATTTTTAGATAAATATCAAACTTTGATTTTTTACTATTGTTAAGAATATTTTAGAATATTCTATGAAGGTTAAATCCCTACCATCCACACAAGAATTATTGATAATTAAATTAAAAATCAAGAAAGTTTATTTCAAAAATATATTTAAAATTTAAATATAGCAATCTATTTAGTGTTAGGAAGGATTAAATTTTTTAATGTATATATTTTTAATCATTGAGCCAAGAGGCTTGTTCTAGAGCCTAGTGTTATGTGTAAGCATGACCGTCTGTCATCAAAGTTGGAATTTTTCTCATGTGAGCCAAAATAAAAAATTTTAAAAATATGAAAATAACAAAAATTAAATAATTATACAAAACATTTAAATGATGTTGGCTAATAAAAAAAAATTGCACGTGAAGAAATTGGATCCCTCTCGGCTCATGTTAGTTCTGTATTTAAAATGGATCTATGCTGGTTTAATCCCATTTCATGTATTAATCAATTCCTTCATAATAAAGATTGTAAATTTGATCTCATGTTTGATAGATCTGGGTTTAAGATGGATCTAATTTGATTTATTCGTTTTAAATGTTATCACATGATATGTATGCTTATAGGTAGTTACTTATTTTTTAATCAATTTAATTTTGTATCGTTTAAGAAGGAACTTCTAATACTTTGTAGATTAATTCTACTTTACCATCGAGATTTTTAATTTGTAAATAGACCTTGTTATAATATCATGTGCCAATGCTATGGTTTATTAATACCACATGCCCAAAAAATTGTAACTCAATTCATATGTCACTTGCTCATATATGATTTTTTTAAATTAATTAATTAAATTAAAAGATAAAAAAGCTCATAACTACTTTGGAGACAAATCTCAATCTTTAATTTGTAAATGCTATTAAGACTATTTTAGAATTAGGTGGATTCTATGGATTTAACCTCCATGAAGTATTATAGAATATTCATTGTAGTATAGACAAATCAAAGGTAGATATTTATCTTTAAAGTAGTTATGTTCATTGGTCTATTTTAATTAAATTGATTAATTAAATAAAATGTCATATGAAGTAAGTTTTGGATTTTTGGGCATGTGGTATTGATAAGCCATGGTATTCCAACAAAATATATATCTAAAAATTAAAAATATCCATAGTAAAGTGGAGGTAAATCTTAATAATCTTGTTCTATGTTTTTTTAAATGTGTAAATGTTTAACTTATATATTGATTTTTTTTAATAATAATAATTATTATTATCATTATTATCCATTTTTAAGGTCACGGCCAAGCCAGAAACCAAATTGGTGTATGATACAATTGGTGTATGAGACCCCATTGTTTGTGGGACAAGGGACCCACCTCCGGGCAGCGATTTGACTACTAAGTCTACGAAGGCATACATACTCTACCCCCCTCCGGTTTTGAACTTGTGACCTCTTAGGAGGAAGCACAAGCTCTTAAACATGAGTTATTTTTTATCTTTTATTTATTTATTTATTTTAGCAACATGAGATATACCATGATGTAAGTGTTTTAATCTTCATTTACCATTTATTAGACATTCAATTTATACGATTACATTATTTTTTGTATTATTAATTAGAATATAAAATGACCCTTTTTGGGGCACTTTTTCTAATCAAAATTTTCCCAAAATTTAGTAAAACTTTGAGCCTAGAAGCACTCTCTAGCCCAATATGGAAGATTTATATAAACATTTTGACTTGATAAAATTACATAACAATAAAAATAAAAATAAATACAATTCAAAAATAAAATATAAAAATAATAATAATTATTATTATTAATTAAAACATGTTGACTAGGTCAAATTACATAAAAATAAAACTAAAATAAAATAATAATTATAGTTATCAATTATTAATAATTAAACCAATATAGATCCATTTTAACTAAGGATATATCAAGCACCTAGAGGGATAAAATCTATTTATTGTAAACCCCTTTAGAGTGAAAAGAGATTTGATCCCTCTGGGCTTCGGAGTTAAATGTATCTAGGTTGGTTTTAAGAATAATAAGTTTAATTTGTTTAATCTGCAAAGTTTTCGTGCCTCAAGGTTTTACTTTCTACTCCGAGTATGCTAGAGATATTGTAATGTAATATTTTGACATTTTGATTAAGTCAAATTACATAAAAAATAAATAAAAATAAGAATAAATAAAGATATTTATGTAATATTAACATTTAAACTCCGTTAAAATAAAAAATAATAAAAGTAACCCTATAGAAATAAAAAAAAAAAAAAAAAATGAAAATGACCCATGGTATTCATGTGGAATATATCATATTTAAAAGGGGAAATTAAACTAGCCTAGATCATTCTTAACTCCGTATTTGTCAAGCTTTTAGAGGGATCAAATCTCATTTCACTCTAAAAGATATTTTTATATCAAAATATTTGATCCCTCCTGGCCCTTGGTAAATCTAGAGTTAAGATGAATCTAGGTTGGTTTAGGGTCCATCCATTCATGCATTCATAAGGGAGTATTCTTTAATTGAAACTTTTTGAAGTTTCCAACCAATTTCTAGCCAGCTCATGCATTCTAGAGGGAGTATTCTTTACATGTGACTTTTTGAAGTTTTTGACCAATTTTTAGCTGGCTCATTCATTCACAAGAGAGTATTGTTTAAATGAGATTTTTTGAAGTTTTCGACAAATTTCTAGCCAGAATCCAATGAAAAAATTTGTGGCTAAATCTTGATTTGTGTTGTTTAACCTTGTTTACAGAATCCAACAAAAAAATTTGTGGCCAAATCTTGATTTGTGTTGTTTAACATCGTTTTATCACTGCATATATGGATTCAACACCCTCAAAAATCCCTGGGGCACTTCGATTCTGAAGATTTCACATATCAAACTTGTTATTTCAATGAATTCATGTTAGATTCTAGACAAATTAAATCAGAAAATAAATAGGAAAAATGTCTCACTTAAAGACTGCTCTATTCATAAGTTCATTTTAAACAACAAGAAATCATATTCTTGCTTGAAATTGTGTTGTTAGATTTCAACCATGAAATCCATTTCACCTATTTATGAGATTTCGCTTTTATTAATAATTAATTGGGTTGAAAAGGGATCTTAAAATTAATTAATGCAAATGTTTAGAGTGAAAAGAGATTTGTCCCTGATGAATCTAGGATCGTATAATATATATTAGTTGGCATTGAAATATTTTAATTATGGCGGGCTTTAATTCTTTTTGTTATTACTATTTTTAATTCGTTAATTTAAAGTATTATTTTATTATTTTTAAATGTAAAGTTACATGAAAACATCTCTCCCATATTGGGTTGTAAAGCACCTCTCCCCGCAAAAATGTTTAATCAATTATTAAGCTATAAAATATTGATATGAAAATATTATTATTAATATTAATCCTATAATGGATAGTTTTAATAATATTTTTTCTATATCACAGAGGATGTCTAACACCCTTTTACGTGAATAAGTTTTATTATTTACTAAACAATTATTTCAATTTTATGTATGTAGTTAGCAACCTGAGTTGTGTTTAAAAGAATTTATAATAGATAATGTAATGATGAGATCATGGAGAGTGACCCCAGAATGACAATAATAATAATAAGGAAAATAATTTCTATTTTGGGCCTGACAGTTAAAAATCAGTTATGTCTTGATATGCTTTCTCCATTTCTTAGAGAGGTGATGAGAAATCCAACTCTCACTCGAAAAACATAAGAAAAAAAAAAGGAAAAAAGAAAACCCAAAAAGAAAGGGTACTGGATTGGAGAAAGATAGGAAGAAACGAAGAGCAAAACCAAGATGGTTTGAGACATGGGCAGAATCGCCTAGTTTTTGGTTCTAAAGCTGAACAAAGAATCAGTGGAACCCTAGTCAAAACTTATTCTGAAAGATACAATACTGGGTTGGACTGGGGAATCCTGAGATCCAGTACATGATATCTTAAGAGTGAAAGAAGGAATGTGGCTAAGGAAAGGCTCAGAGGGAAATAGGATGTAATAGCCTATTTCACAGTTGGGAGCCAAATCTTTCCAAAGAATGAAACATGCAAAACCTTAAAAGATAAGTAAATATTTTAGTTTTTGCAGTTTCCTTTTATGTAAACTTTTATGAGTTTATTTACTAGCAAAGAATAATACTAGTTTTTGGTTAAAAGATTGTGTCAACCAGATACATGTATGAACTTGTAAATATAATTGTTTGAAGCGAGAAGTTTATCTCTACAGATTTCATTAGACAAATGTAGTTAAAATGAACAAATAAGAATGGAATATAGTGTTGTTATTTTAGAAGAAAATAATTCTTTTTCCCCTATGTTCCAAGTAGGAGGTAAAATGCTCGAAGGGAAGGGAAATTGTTTAAGATCAATCTAAAACAACATAAAAATGTATGTAAAGAACACAACCATCCGTCTAGTTTAGACTTCTTAATACCAGACATAATCTCTTTATAAGAAGGAGAGAGACTGCGTATAAGTTAAGACAAGTTCAGTTCTCGGTGGAACTAAAAACAAAAGAAGAAATGTGCTCAAAACATGTCTAGAATTTCCCTAGAGAAGAGACCTTAGGAGTATATAGTTCAAGTACAATCTAATTCTTGAAACAATGCTTAAGCCATCTTAACATAGTAATTAAGGACTTTCAAAATTGGAATGTATATACAAAATTGATGAACCCAGGATTATGTATCTCTTTAAAACAAAAGTTACACAAAAAATGGGATAAGTAATATCCTTAAACATTCAGTTTTGAAAACTATAAAACGTTGGATTAGACTTTGCTTCACCATTAAATGGGAAAGAACTTGTAATGTAATTGACCTTTCTCACACAGGTGTATAAAATTAACATTTTTGATGTACATTGAAAAGGGAGAAACAAACCCTGCTCATTATATCTATAATTTAACCAAAGTGTTAGTGTCAGTATCTATATACTTCCATCAGGGATCAAAATTCACTCTTTGCATTTTCATTTTAGGGGTCCCATACTGAAAATTTTGCATCATTCCATTAGGTCATGACATACTGATGCACTGATGGTTGTCCTCTCTTCAAAAAATCTAAAGTTTTCCCTGATAAAGTATACTTGATGATCCTTCTTCAGGTTGTCTTTAGTTATGGTTTTATGATCAATCTGTAGTCATCATTTCATTAGGTCATAGGGCATGATTTCATTAGGTCTTATGGTTTCACCACCAAGGTCAAAATTTTGATTTTAAAGTGTAAATAAAGGTCAGCAAGGGTATGAGGATGATTGATAAATCAAGCATGATGATTTGTAAGTCATAGCTACTGAGTTATGATCTTTTAACCTAATGTAATTTTCACCTCAAAAACATGTTTTTGAGGTAAAAAAAGAGTATTTTTAAGTTTATTTGTATTTCATATGTAATTTTAAGTTCCTATATGTAATAATGGATCTTAGCTGCAATAGAGCATTTCTCCTCACTGCCAGACAAACAAACACTACAAAGTTCAAGTCTAATTGAGCATTCATCCACCTATCAAAAGGAAAGGGTCAGAAAATCAAGAGCAATTAAATGAAAAGGTGAAAGTGACATAAACATTAGCAAAGGGGGTTTTAAGGAGTTAAATATTAAATTCAAGGGTGTATAAATATCTTTTGGCTTCATATCTTCTTTATTTTCCTCTTACCACGCATTGATAAAACCCCAACAATATTTTTTTTAACAATCTGAGGTCAAATCAGTAGAAAAATTTGAGGCGTGGTGCATTTTCTCTTGGCGTTGTGCACTACCTTCAGGTGTTGTGCACTCCCTTCAAGCGCTGCACACTTCCCCTGGGCACTTCACGTTTGGCCAATTTTGCCCCTATTCGTTCTTCATAGGTCGTCATACCTCCTTAGCCTTAAAACAAGTAAGTGTCTTCTTCTAAACATCATTTTCCCTCTCCTCAAAGTTTTTTCCCAAATGATTGAAGGATGAAATCAAAATTGGTGTTAGTCTTACATTCAAAACCCTAGTTTTTCTCCTAAACCTTGATTTTGCAAGAAAGATTCCCATTTCCCAACATTATCTGATTAATACCCTATATCCCCTTTCAGAGACCCCTATCCCTACACCTATAAAACTCCCCATCTACCTTTCCCTTCTCCTTTCTCCTTCCTAAACACTTGCATTCCAAGACTAATTACTTAGGGTTTCATAACAAAGACACCATGACTGATGAAATATATAGTCCACATAGTGAAGAAGAGGGATCAAGCAGAGAGGGAAACACAGAGCATAGAAGACCACATAAAGGAGGGAAAATTCATAGGTTTGAGCCCACAGATCTCAAAGAGCTCCTAGCTTCTCCTATGACAGTGACATCCTTCAAATGGTCAGGGTGTTTTGAGTTTTTTGAACAGGTCCAAGTAGTCCAGTACCACCCTGATTTGACTGGGATTTTTATAACCAAAATACAAGATAACCAAGTCACCCTTACAGGAATAACCTTCACATTGTTTGCTACCATCATATCAGCTACCACTAGGATTCCAGAAGTTGGCGAAAAATGGTTCAAGCAGGGTGAAATAGAAGCACATTTTTATGAACCATAAATCAAACCTGGGTACAGAAGTGAAAGAAAAGGCTATTTCCCTTTCTCATACCTCCTTAACAGATATGCATCTATGATGAAGATTATAATGAAGTATTTTTCATGTAAGGGTATGTTCTCCAAGGTCTATTCTTACCACATCTGGTTACTCATGCATTTCACTAGGGTTAAAATGCTTAATATACCCTACTATATTTTTATGAGTGTTGAGAAGATGGCTTACATTGCTCAAAGAAGAGAATACAAAGATCAAATGAAAATCTTATTTCATCATTCCTTCATAAAGATCATAGTTCTTTATCAACTTAAAGAACTTAAAATTGCATGGAGTACATTTATAGCTAACCCCATTTTCACTCAAGTTTCCACTCAAAATGTTCAAGACATTCCATCATCATCTCATCCACCAACCTCCATTCCTCCATCTCAGACCACGCACTATTCATCTGATCCACCATCCACCCCATTATCACCATTCCATGGACCTATTCTTTCATCTAACAGGAAAGAGGACAGTGAAAAAGAACAAAGTGATCAAGGTCAAAGAAGCAAGCCAGGAAGGGCTAGTTTAGATACTATGGTGCACATCTATCAGAGAGGAAATAGGCAAGTGTTTGCCCCAGATATTGTGGAAGGTGCTTTGCTCTCTTCATCAGAAAAGAAGGTACAAAAAGGAAAGGAAAAAATGGTTGAAACAGAAATGCAAGAACAGAAAGAAGATCCCCATCAAACTAAGCAAGATTTTGACCTAGTGGAGTTAGATGAGGAAGATGAAAAGGAAAACACTAGAATGATATTCAAAGATCAAGAAGCACTGATAGGTGAGTTGTAGGTAAATATTCAAAGAGAAAAATACATCATATCTTATTATAAATAGGAAAATATGCAAATGGAGACCGAGAATGAGCTTATGGAAGTTCAGCTCATCAAAGCTAAAAGGGAAGCTGAAAAGACTAAAGTCCAACTTGAGGAAGCCTATGGTGACTATGGTGAGCCCATGGAGGAAGAAATGCCTAGGAGGAGGCCTAGGACTAGAGGCCTAAAACGAGCTTTGGAGCTTGAAAGAGAAAAAGAAGCTCAACTTGCCAACCAACTCACCTTAAATGAACAATTTGGCATAATGATGAATGAGAACCAGGAATATTGGCTTGAGAGGGCTAACACTCATCTTGAAGACCTATTAGCTAAGGCTAATAGAGATATGGAGATTCAAAGAAGAATGGCCAAATATTATGCCATGAGAAACAAAATTGCTAGAGCCAAGCTCAAAAGGGCTCAGGCAAAAATTGAGGCCTTAACTCATCAGAAGGAGAAGGACAAGCTTGACCTATTGGTGGAGGCTTCTCTCCATGCTTAGGCACCTTTAGCATCAGCTATTTCAACCATTTTTGAAGACCCTAAACTCAGTTTTTGCTTTGGGCATTTCCTGTTATCTTCAGACAGTTTTTATATCAGTCCATTGGTCAAATGCACAACACCATGAGGCATTTTTTGGAGGAATGGCCACCACCATTGGATTCAAAACATCATTTACATTCAATAAAACCATGTTTCCAGGTCTAAAAGGAAAAATTACTAGGTGGAAAAGGCAAAAAACCACCTAAAAATCATGTCTCTGCCTATTTTTTGGACCAAGCGCTATGCGTTTGACCAGTCTTGGGAGAATCCATTTTTGGAGGGTCAAATCAAAGCTAATTTTGAAAACTGAAGATAGATATTGAAACTAGACAGGATAAGCTTTCCAATGAGCTATCCTGAGCTAGATTTGGACACAAAGAAGGCAGTCAAAACTTACCTTGAAGATGGCACTGTGCACTTCCTTCAGGCGCTGCGCACTTGACAGGCAGCGAAATTTCTCACTGTTTCTCTCATAAACTACTTTTTGCCTGTGGGATTTTGATTTTTCACTGATGTAATTCATGATGATGATGTAATTAATATGTATTTTTTTTACCTAGGGTAGATACATCATATTAATGACCTAAGTGGCATGTAATGAGTCAATTTACTTCATATTAGGAATGTTTTAGTTTGACCACCCTAGTCTTTAGCTGTCAGTTCAGTCTTTTGTGCAACTATTCCTCCTCTCATGGATTCGACCCTTGAGGCTAGGATTAGCTATTTTGAGGCCTATATCATGTATTTTATCAGTCATTTTGTTGGTTGGACTTTGTGTGGATGCTCAGATATTGATTGTACATCCTTGTAAGCAGTTTGGTAGGAAATTAATAAGAATTGTAGCTATTTTATGGGATGCCTGTGGTATGGAGTTTTAGTACAGTTTCTTCTTCTATGATTGTATGTTTATATGTTTTATGTATGCCATCAATCATTTCATTGCTTCTAGTTGAATGTTTTGAAGTTTGATAGCTAGAATCCATTGCATCAGTGCTTTGCCTTGGAAAACCATTCACCAATTCATGTTTTTTGCAGTCCAGGAAGGATCCATGATTGTCACATGCCATTCTTAGCTTCTCACCAGTCTCAAAAATCTCAATTCATCAAGCTCTAGAGTGCTAAAGCCTATGCCTACCTTGCCCCATAGAACACCCTGCATTTTTTACCTAATTTCCTAGACCTAAACTGCCTAGCTCCTCTTGATCCGACAAAACCTCTACAAAATCCAATCAAAACTTTCATGCTACTATACCTAGCCTAAAATCCTTTACCTGATCTAGTCATCTTGACTGAGATCCTTATGGAGAGAGCCCTCTCCCAACCTAGTAGGGCTAGCTACTTGGCTAAGCGTGGTTTGTGGTTACCCTAGCATTGCCTTCCTTCACCCTGAGGTCAATCTAGGTGATAACACAGAGGAAAGTTGATATTAAAAGGGAAACTACTGTTTGAATCTAGAATAATTAAACTTGATGGAAATTACAATGAAAAAACTTGGAAAAGCCGTGGTATAATTTGTCGAGTTACCAGGTACCTCCGAACGGTTTGCCTGGAGAGGAACCCCAGAAGGCATGAAACAAAGTCACATTAGTTTCAAAAAAAAAGCAAGGTAAGAAAATGTTATAACCTTCACTAACCACTTTAATTCTTATTACATGTTTGTGGGTGTGAAAGGGTGGTGGGGGTTTGTGTTATGGAATTGACGATGCACAAGAAGACGAACCTGCTAGATAAAGTAAAACAAACATTGTCAAATAATTGTGTCATCTGTCATCTTGTGAAACCATCCGAAGATGGAAAAAAATAGAAGGATTTCCCGTCGAAAATTGCAAAATTGGTAGCTTGAGATAAATCCACAAAGATCTAGAACAAAAAAGTGAAGAAATTGAAAATGATGAAGTCACCTTGACCATAAAAGAAACAAAAGATGGAGCTGGGAGGTTCACCCCAAAACCCTGGAAAGGTTTTACTTGTGTAAAGAAAAGGAAACCTTCTTAGAGAATTAGTGGTGTAGGGTGAACACATACTAATTTAAAACATTTAAACTTTAAAGGCATTAACAGAAAGAGAATCAACTTACCGATATACCCCGAATAGTAGTAGAACCTTATCTCTAAAACTAAATATTGTTGCTTAGGTTGCAGAGCTTGGTCTTGCCTTGCCGACCGAGTAAACGAGGCATTTTGAGTGGGGACGGAGCCAAAGGTGGTTACCCTATCGAGAACTGGAGAAATCTGGAGCATCGATGGTTTGGGGATGATCGAACGGTGGGTGTAGGACCACCTGCCAGTTGATCCATATGGAAAATGTCAATAAACGTTTTCTCATAAGCCAATTATGGTGGTGTCATATCACAAAATCGCACGCCATGCCAAGTGCAATGAATAACCCGTACCTGAACTTAAATTTTTCCATGTCCAAGTGTCGTGTTGTTGCACGGTCATTAGACCATGTACACTGGACTATACACCTGGGTGGGGGAAGATTTAATTAGGCCGTCATTTAGTTCTAATCGAAAAATGCTAATGGATATAAACCCATAAGAAAATTAATGCATATGGTAATTTTTCTATGTTTTAATAATGTATGAAAATCATGTATCTCCATTGAATTGAAAAAAATAAATATTGTACAATGTGAGTGTTAAAAGAGGTATTAGAGCCACAATTATTAACATTGTGGCCTAGAAGGGACATCAATAGTGACTATGGATCATGTTGATATGCATAGCGGAGAGAAGAAAAGTAAATAGATCAGGATGAGGAGAGGAGCAGGAGGCCCCTTTCAGCGAAGAATAATAGTAGATTTTCACCCCATGCCCAATCCTGAGACAACCTCTGGAATGTGGGTGCAATTGGGGGCAGAACAAGAAAATCATACCAATGCATTGTTGGAAACTATGCAATAGATGCAAGCTGAGATGGTTTGATTGTGAGCTGATAATGAAAGGTTAATGCGGAAACAGGAGCGAATCTTGAAAAGCCTTCCTGACATACAAAATCATTGAACTCCTAGACCTAGCCTGGACCCCAAAACCACGACTAATGGATAACAACAACATAGAGAGGAATAAATTCCAGAAGAAATTAAAACTCAGGGGAATGATGGTAGTAGGAACCATCATGAAGAGGAGTCAAGTAATGTTTCCGACCAAAGGAAATGAAAAAAGCAGAAATTAGAACTACAAGGGGAATTTAAGAAGATAAAACCCCCAATTTTTTACGGAGAGGTCAACGATGTCGAAGAATCTTCGATTATTAATATGAATAAATATTTTCAATTTTATGAGGATGACAATAATCTCAAAGAAAGACTCGCTATTTATCAACTCCAAGGAAAATCCACCCTGTGGTGGGAAGAGGTCAAAGCAGTACAGAGAATTGATGATCAGGATGTAAGTTGGGATGAATTTCAAAATCACTTTAAGAATAAATATTTAACTAAATGATTTTTATGATGAAAAGGCTAAAGAATTCCATGATTTATGATTGGGGCAATTAACTATGGATGAGTACGTGGTTAAATTCACATCATTATTACATTATGTACTCTATATTTGAGAGGAGAAATCTAAAGTGCAATATTTCTTGAGTAGCTTGCCAGCCTTTATAAAAGAAAGAATAGAGTTTGAAAATCATAAAATGATGGATGAGGCAATTCGAAAATCTGGAAAGTGTTATTAGTAGGTGAAACAATAAGGGGATAGCCATAAAATTTTGCCCCAAATGAAGAGTCTGAAGAATTATCAGAACTCTATGGGTTCCAAATCTACTAATTTTCAAAATGGTCATAGAATTCAAGAAAATAAATGTGGGGAAAGAATCAGCAAAAACCCAAGTGGCAAGAAGAAGCCAAAACCACAGAGGAATCCAGCAAACCAGAACTTAGTCAAGGACAGAAACCCCCCTTGCAGTGTTGGGGCTGCGGGGAACCCCACTATTACAAGAATTGTCCCCATTGTACCAGGACTAAACCAGTTAATAATGTACAAGAAGCATCTACAGTTAGAGAACTGGCAAGGAGCATGTCCATAATTAATGCAGTGTTGGAAGATCTTTAGGTCAAATACCAGCCCACAATGGTGGAGCTGGAATGTAAAATAACTAATTAGCTTGTATCTATTTTGGTATATCTTGGTGCAAGTTTAAGTTATATCAGTCCCAGAATAGTGGAAAAATGTTGTTTGAAAACTTCCAAATTTTGAAATCCTTGGTTAGTACTACTAGTCAGAGGAACTAAAAGGAGGGTAAATGCTAAAGTACCTAACTGTTCCGTTCATATAGGAAACCAACATTTATTTGTTGAAATGAATGGTTTACCTTTAGGATCATATGATCTTTTTCTTGGGATGGACTGGCTGGAAGGACACTGCTCTATAGTAAAATATAAGGGAAAGCCTATCAGCTATTTGGCTGCAAATGGATCTTGATAAGAAATCCAATGAATTGAGAAACCCATGAAGTTGTGACCCATTACCACCCCTCAATTGGGAAAATATATAAGAAAATGTTGTATGATTTATGCAATACAAGTCAGGTATTCTTCCTCTCCGGAAAAGACCCTCACCATGGAAAATATACCCATAGAGAAAGAATATGTCGATGTATTTCCAGAGAATATACCAATACTAGCCCCAAAACGTGATATTGATTTCATTATCGAATCAATCCCTGGAGCAGCACCAGTTTCTAGAGCTCCTTATCGAATGAGTGTGTCGGAATTAACTGAGGTCAAGATGCAATTGTAGGAATTTCTTGATAACGGTTATATTTGACCTAGTGTGTCACCGTGGGGAGCATCGGTGTTATTTGTAAGAAAGAAGCATTGTACACAAAGATTGTGAATTGATTATAGACAACTTAATAAATTAACTATTAAGAAAAAGTGTCCCTTACTTTGAATCGACAATCTTTTCGATCAAGTAAAGGGTGAATCTGTATCCTCCAAAATTGACTTATGGCCCAGGTATCATAAAATTCGGGTGAAGGATGAAGACATTTGTAGAACACACTTTAGAACTTGTTACGCTATAAGACGTTCTCTCTGAGAAAGACATCCCTAAAATGTGACGTGTACGATCCTGAGCCATTGATTCTATGTTAGACGATTAGGGTGTTTTCCGCCGTTGATTTAATATGTTTTTTTCATGGAAAAATGTCTTTTTTTCCCACTGGCTAGAAGACAGAGAGGGAGGATTTGGCTATGGGCTATGAAACGCTAGGCCTCCTAGCAATGAGACTCTGGAAATTATTGAAAGTTGTCTTTCTTCCCTGCATTAGGGCCACGTAGCCCGAGTAGCCTTGTGGTTCTATCCCAAATCTATTTAAATTTATGCACGGTACAGATCTGTTTTGTACATTTTGAATGAAACAGGTTGGTGCTGTTGCATATCAAGGTGAGGAGTTGAGGAAACAGGTCGGCGCTGCTGCATACATAGACTGCAGCTCAAAGACTCAACAGGTATACCATCTGAATTTTTCATGTGCTTGTAGGAGATCCACAATTTGTTTCTATTGGATCTCAGGAAGCTCGGTTTTGGCTTGCAGTTCTTGTTTTGAAAATGGTAATTTTCTCTTGCATTGAATCAGACTGCCCAGATTTTTCATTTCTAAGATCCTCCTTTTCCATCGATAACTCAGAGGTTCCATCTATAAAATTCTTCATCCCCTGCAGCTCACAGGATGCTTCAGTTCTAAGGCTGCTCTTGCCTTCCTCCAATAACAATTCTTCTTGCACATTGTTACATTTTTTCTCAATATGTCTCTCATTCTGTCTGCTCACTACAGGACTCTGTTCCTGCTGTTCTGATGATATACATTTCATTTTATGGGCTTCAAGTGTGGAATCTCCACCCCATCCATAATTTTCCATTCAAGAGATCAATCTTTTAGCCCCATCATTATTCTTGAGAGACCTATGCACATACATTTTGAGAGCCTTGTTCTCCTCTTCTAAACTGACGAACATTTTCTGCAAATCTTCAATTGCCCTCTGAAACTCCTACCCTTTTCTGATCTCATCCGGTAATTATGCTTCAATCTTAATTACCATTTTCTGGAAAACATCAATACTTTCTGAATATTCCTTTTGCATAAATTTTGAATCAATATGTGATTCTAAATCAGTGTCTCCCATGGTCATGAAACTGGCAGTATGCTCCCGTGAATTCATTCTCTGACCCGATTTGCCAATTGTCATGTTTTGAGGGATCTCATAATCTTCTTTCAGATTGGGAGCTCCCATATGAAACTGCTTCATATTCTGCTGCAGAATCCCATAGTCACCTCTGTTTTTCTAAGATCCAGTCCTTGGCCCTTCGTCCCTCTCTTTTAAATTCTGGAGATCAGGTGGCAATTCCAGTAGTTTCTCTATCAGGGCATCCGAATTTGCAGTGTCATAAATATCATCTGAACAACCGTGACAAATATCCATGATGTTTGATTCACGCCCATCATCAAACCCATCTACTCGGTCTTTCTTTTTGGCCTGTTGACTATCCATACCTACAGAAGAAATGACAACTGTACACTTAGGCCTAATACTTTCAGCACATAAAGGTATAGCCCCACATCTAGAAATTAAGTTCATGTTATATTTAAGATCAAACAGAGCCATGGATGAATTTATTTGATCTTATGCAAAATACTTCATAGATAGACTTGCCAATTCTGAATATACAAATAGCAGCAGTGAATGACATAAGACCAGAACGTGTACCTAGAAAATTTTCCCGAAGCAAGTTAGAATCCCTAGGACTGATATGATTGTCCCAGGTCCCTGATTGGGAACAACTGCAAGTAGTCTTCTTCATTGGATGGGTATCAGAGTTAACCAATATGCTGCTTTGGCAAGTATTCTCCATAAAAATGCTGAAAAAACAAACCTTGAAATGCAGAATTGAACTACTGGAAAGCCAAACAATCGATAGGAACCTGGTAAAGGAGCCAGTATTTAGATGAACAGAAAATATTGAAATAAACAGAAATAAACAAATCAGAAGTCAAATACTGGAAGCAATATTTAGTCAAGCATTTGAAATAGGAATGGACTACATAGATCTCATCAAGTAAGTTTGGCCACATATATTGCTGGCCATTTTCTTCACACAGATAAATAAATTCCGCATTGAAAACTACAGGAAAATTATTACTGATTGGTCATACATCATAGTAATTTTGCGGAGGACATAATCTACAATACTGTATAATAAGAAGAAGAAACTCAGCAGAAAGTTTTCAATCAATAAAAAATCAATTGGTTGTATTGCTGGACTATTTCTTTATCTTTAACTGCTACTCTAACAGAATCGATAGAATCTTTGGAAGAGAATTTAGAGGATGTGAGCTCCTAGCAAGATGCAAAACTAATTCATCAATCATATTGAATTATACTTGATTTCTCTATTTTCTTGTCTTGACGAGCCACGAATTTTGATAAGATAGTGTTCTTGTATCGCTGAAATTCAATAGGGCTTGTCATCTTGCTACTATAGTGAGAAAATGCCACTTTAATATCCTCAATATGGCGTGTGCTCCGCTGATCTTGAAGCAACTCTAGAATTTCATAATAGATAGTGCCTATGACCTCCATTGCATTTTTAACCTTCACGTTGAATCAATTCCCAATGTCAATGAAAGTACTCGGTGACTTCTAGGCATACCATTGATGCATCAAATGAGGTCATATCACTGAGGTGGAATCCAATATTGGAGGCCCAGTTCACTTGGAAAGATGGGTTAAATCCAAACCACTGGACCTCACCAGACTATTGAGCTGAGGAAAGTAATATTAAATATAAAAATCTAACTGAGTTGTCATTCCTTTAGTGCCTGCAGATATCAAACATACGTAAATAGAAAATCCCACCTTCACTGCTTAGAGCCATCATTTCATTTAATTATTCGTTCATCTTAATGTACAAAAATTACCAAAGTAAATTCATAGGACTTCCAAATCCATCCAGAATAACTAACATAAAGCAATTAGCTATATCATGTTTACCTTTTGCCTGCTATTGCCCTCTCAATCAGATAGTATGATAATCTTGAACAGTTAACTTATTATTTCTCACTGAAAGAATTTCATCAGCATGTGAGGTTTGTAAAATTGGTGAATTCTCTGATGACATCTCACAGTTCAAGCATTTTACAAAAGTAGATTGAAAACATTCTAACCTCTACCGCCTGCTCTGCATTTTTGAAAACATTCCAACCTCTGCTGCCTGCTCTTCATTTTATGAGACATATATCTAACTTGTCAGGATGATTCAGTGGTGAATTTTATTCACAATTCGTATCTTCGTGAAGATAAGCATTATTTGGCCGACAATCTGGGTACTACACCAATAACAACTGCATAGGTATGTTTGTTTCATTTTGATTACTCTCGATATTAGATTGTTAGGTTGTTAATAATAAGGGAAATTCCAGTTTAGGTGAAGTTGCTTAGATGTTCCCATGTTTTGGATTTTAGCTTGCACAACTTTTGAATTTAGATGATGGACATGCTTAATAAAACAACATATACACCCTACATGCTCCACGAAAAGATATGAAGGTCTCTGTTTATCTTCAGGCTGAGGAGTTGAGGAAACAGGTCGGTGCTGCTGCATACATAGAGTGCAGCTCAAAGACTCAACAGGTGTACCATCTGATATGTGCCATCTTCATATTTACCTTATGCCATGAAGTGTTGTCATCTAATTTCTGTTTATCTTCTCCAGTTTAATACTCTTAAATAGTGGTTATAGTCACACTGTAAGGTGAATTAATATAAAGAAAAATTTCTATGTCTGATATTAGGGGTTTCAAAATGACCCGAAATTTCAAAATGAATGCCCACCATCTCAAAAGTTATTACATTTATGGCAACGTAAATATAAAGCTTTATATTGTAAATCCTAATAAACTGAGTTGGTAACAACTTCCTTACAATGTGTAGTAAGACCTGGATTTAGAAGAAAACATGCTCACTAAGGGCATAGTCTACCTAAAAGTTGAACACTAGAGCTACATTATCATTTGCAATATCTCTTTTCACTTGCTGGACTATTTCTTTATCTTTAACTGCTACTCTAACAGAATCGATAGAATCTTTGGAAGCGAAGTCAGAGGATGTGAGCTCCTAGCAAGACGCAAAACTGATTCATCAATCATATTCAATTATACTTGATTTCTCTATTTTCTTGTCTTGATGAGCCACAAATTTTGATAAGTTAGTGTTCTTGTATTGCTGAAATTCAATAGGGTTTGTCATCTTGCTACTGTAGTGAGAAAATGCCACCTTTATATCCTCAATATGACGTGTGCTCCTCTGATCTTGAAGCAAGTCTAGAATTTCATAATAAATAGTGCCTATGACCTCCATTGTTTTTATAACCTTCATGTTAAACCAATTCCCAATGCCAATGAAAGTACTGGGTGACTTCTAGGCATACCAATGATGCATCGAATGAGGTCATATCACTGAGGTGGAATCCAATATTGGAGGCCCAGTTCACTTGGAAAGATGGGTTAAATCCAAAACACTGGACCTTACCAGATTACTGAGATGAGGAAAGTAATATTAAATATAAAAATCAAACTGAGTTGTCATTCCTTTAGTGCATGCAGATATCAAACATAAGTAAATAGAAAATCCCACCTTCACTGCTCAGAGCCATCATTTCATTTAATTATTCGTTCATATTAATGTACAGAAATTACCAAAGTAAATTCATAGGACTTCCAAATCCATCCAGAATAACTAACATAAAGAAATTAGCTATATCATGTTTACCTTTTGTCTACTATTGCCCTCTCAATCAGATAGTATGATAATATTGAACAGTTAACTTATTACTTCTCACTGAAAGAATTTCATCAGCATGTGATGTTTGTAAAATTGGTGAATTCTCTTATGACATCTCACAGTTCAAGCATTTTAAAAAGGCAGATTGAAAATATTCTAACCTCTGATGCCCGCTCTGCATTTTTGAAAACATTACAACCTCTACTGCATGTTCTGCATTTTATGAGACATATATGTAACTTGTCAAGCTGATTCAGTTGTGAATTTTATTCACAATGCAGATCTTCATGAAGATAAGTGTTATTTGGCCGACAATCTGGGTAGTACACCAATAACAACTGCACAGGTATGTTTGTTTCATTTTGCTTACTCTTGATATTAGATTGTTAGGTTGTTAATAATAAGGGCAATTCCAGTTTAGGTGAAGTTGCTTAGATGTGTTTGGGATTTTAGCTTGCACAACTTTTGAATTTAGATGATGGACATGCTTAATAAAACTACATATACACCCTACATGCTCTATGAAAAGATATGAAGGTCTCTGTTTATCTTCAGGGTGAGGAGTTGAGGTAATAGGTAGGTGCTGCTACATACATAGAGTGCAGCTCAAAGACTCAACATGTATACCATCAGATATGTGCCATGTTCATATTTGCCTTATGCCATGAAGTGTTGTCATCTAATTTCTGTTTATCTTCTCCAGTTTAATACTCTTAAATAGTGGTTGTAGTCACACTGTAAGGTGAATGAATATAAAGAAAAATTTCTATGTCTGATATTAGGGGTTTCAAAATGACCCGAAATTTCAAGATGAATGCCTACCATCTCAAAAGTTATTACATTTATGGCAACGTAAATATAAAGCTTTATACTGTAAATCCTGATAAACTGAGTTGGTAAAAACTTCCTTACAATGTGTAGTAAGACCTGGATTTAGAAGAAAACATGTTCACTAAGGGCAGAGTCTACCTAAAGGTTGAATGCTAGGGCTACATTATCATTTTCAATATCTCTTTTCACTTGCTGGACTATTTCTTTATATTTAACTGCTACTCTAACATAATCGATATAATCTTTGGAAGGGAAGCTAGAGGATGTGAGCTCCTAGCAAGACGCGAAACTAATTCATCAATCATATTAAATTTTACTTGATTTCTCTATTTTCTTGTCTTGAGGAGCCATGAATTTTGATAAGTTAGTGTTCTTGTATCGCTGAAATTCAATAGGGCTTGTCATCTTGCTACTGTAGTGAGAAAATGGCACTTTTATATCCTCAATATGGCGTGTGCTCCTCTGATCTTCAAGCAAGTCTAGAATTTCGTAATAGATAGTGCCTATGACCTCAATTGTTTTTATAATCTTCATGATGATCATTACAACAATTCATCTTTCCACAAAACAGACCCTAAGTTTCAGGTTCCATGTTAATCGCTCTAACATGATAATTCATGACATCATATGCTAATTTATTTTTTAACTATTTTCTTCTGCTTAATTTATATTTATGAGTTGAATTTCAATGGCGATGGTAGGGAGGAATGCAGAGCTGATGCGTAGCTCTGTGGAGTGTCTGAATTAGTCCCAAAGAAACGCTCATCCCCTATTCGAAATCCTTTGAGAAGAAAAATAAGTCAATAAACAATGAGTAATTTATGATGCATAACATGACTACAAAGCTCGGTGCTCCTCTAACTGTTTCATGCTTTTAATTTTCAATTTATCCCTTGAGTTTCTACACTTAGGTCAAGGCTTGTATCTTTTTGAGGCCTCTTCCTTGCCAGTGAATTGGAACCCCACATAGGTATATGTTGTAGTGATCTCGATTCTCTACTTCATCCCCTGTAGATATGAGATGGAAGTATGATTGTTCTTAGAAGTACTAAAGATCATAACCTTAGTCTTGTTAATGTTTACAATGATAAGTCTATGTTTGGTATTGAAGATCATAACCTTAGCGTTGTTAGGGTTCACTATCATAATCACTTTTTGGTATTGAAGATTGTAACCTTGTTAAGGTTCAATGTGTACAAAATGAGTGGCTTATCAGTGTTACAAACTATCAGTCGCTCCAAAAACTGATATATTATCAAACAGATGTTCACCTTCAGAACAACGTAATTTAACAGCAGTTTACATTTTCCAATTAGAAATTTCTTCACCATGGTCAGCCCACCCTCCAGCAAAGTGTCAAAAAATCCAGCTAAAGATGAAAATTATGAAAACCCTATTCATAAAACAAAAATTCCTGATGGCCTGGGTTCGACATCATATAAAGGTGTGTTCCATTTGGGTTTTGGTCCTGATGGCCTGTCTATATTTGTGGTATCTATTTCACTTTCCACTACCACATTACTTTTATCTAGTGGGATTTTACATTTCTTTGGCTGCTTCTGAAAATGAATTCTTCCTTATCGAAACATCTGGTTCTTCTCGTTGCATATATTCAACATCTTGCAAGCAATGCCCAATAAGATTTTCTACGTAATCTAAGGACTTCAAATGTTTTATGAGTGATCTCATAACACTGTGTTCTTACTACCATCAATTTACCTATACTCTTGCAAATAATTTGCTTGGCCACCCTTATAGGGATCTTATCTTCTTTCTTGGTTTTAGAGGTGATTTTCTGAATACCTCTTCCCAATAGAGATTAGAGATGATTCTCATCTCTGCTTGTGTCTACTACCACATCAAAATTTCTCTTTCCCATTATTAATGTAGGTACCTGTAAGCCTTTATGAAAGAATGTATTGTTTTTGCATATATTTGTTCTATTGTGAATTTATGATCACCATGTTCATCTTCATTGGCATTTAGTAGGGGTTCAAGGAATCCTTGTGTTTCAAATCTTTAGATTCTCTATTACTGTGACATTATAGCTTTAATTTTTGCAATCATGATTTTATTGTCTATATGAGTAATCATTTGCCTGGCTTCATTTTTATTGACACCACATGGCATCCAATGCTACAGATTTAGTATTGATCTTGTGAGGTGTGTTTGCACTGAATGCTGGCTGATGTACTGCTTTCCATCATTTTTTATGTATCTTGGGTTGAACCTCCAGTAACAATTCTTGTTATATTTCTCTCTAGTACATTTTCTAAATTTAATGATATCATATTGTACTAAATTTAATGATATCATGTTTGTGACTAAAGAACATTAGCAAGGTTGCTAGTGCTCAGAAACAGGCTTTGCTTTTATCTTTAATGAGTCAAAATTTTCTTGGGCAGAATTTGGCAAAAGAAATTGTAAGATCGAGGCAAGCTATTCAGCGCCTTTATGAGAACAGGGCACAGCTTATTTCGATATCTACGCACCTTGGCGAAAGTGTTGGTAATTTTTTCTTTACTACTCGTTCTCGGATCATCTTGCATGCAGTTTAATCTCTGTTCTGTTATTGAATTTGCAGTTGTTTATCCCCGCCTTTATCTGACAATAGCCATTTTTTACTATATAGCAAGCAGTTGCAAGCTAAATATGATATTAACTAATTTGTAGTTGTTGTTTTTATTTCCTTTTCACAATAGTTGGATGCTAAGTTAACACTATCATGATACATCTATGGGTTGTCCGAGAAACATTAGACAGAATGTAGTTGCATGTTTTCATGTTGATGTTCCTGAAGGAAGGAATACTGTTGCAATGACGTCTCTTTACTTCATCTTTTTCTTAATAAATATGCCATAGGGTATATGATAATAATAATTTCAGGTCTTAAACAAATACATCTCCTACAAAGTGGTTCTTAGCTGATTAACAATTATCTTGCAACGGACATAGTTTTACACCTACAAATAGATCATAATATGTGGAATGGACTAGAAAGCTTGTTGACAACATTTGTTTAGTAATTTGAGCTTAAATTGGACGTTAAGGAAGAAGTTATAGCCACCCATTCTATGAATCTATTCAAATGGAGTGATGGCTTCTTCAGCAAGGATGAAGATAGTTACAGAAAGAAGAAAGAAGTAGCCTCTATTGGAAACCATTTTTCCTACAAGTTTCCTCTTGCTAAACATGGGAGTGAGCTACAAATAAAATAAACATAACAAGTAAATATGAATGGATAACAGTTATATATACATAGTTGGGGAACCTATCATCTTTTGAAAGGGTCTTTTTACAGTGTCTACTGATTATTCCCCTCCAAAAAGTAAGCATCTTGGTCACATGATTGCATTATAGTTTATAACAAATGATAAATGGTCAGATAGAAACTAAGAAACTAAAATGCATGCATTAATTCTAAAGTGTACAACATGGAACAAAAACAATTAGTTATTCAACACTATACATTCGGTACCAACTACCAAATATAAGGCGGTAGGCTAAACATATTAAAAACATGAGCCATGGAAATGGCTGATAATATGAAAGGAGAAAAAAACAACTTGCTTGCAAGCAGAAAGTGTTTTTCATATATTTAACCTTATGTATATTATAGAAGTAAGAGATGAATCTTTCATCATATTGTTCAAGTTCCTCTAGAGACGCTGCTTAATAGTAAGTGGGTATTATGGTATACATTTTTATTTTCTAGGACACCCACATTAGCCGAGGATTTTATAACATAACAAAACATTTAAATCCCTGCAAAACCTTCCTCGTGAGGATTAGATTGTGTGGGTTATATTGGGTTTTTTTCTCGCAGAGAGTATTAATTTGCGTAGCACTGTGCAACTTATGTTGGTTACTCACACAACAATGTTAAATACAGATACTTTGCCTTGGCCTACTCTATTTTGTCACTGGGCAATTCAACTTTCGCCGTTGAAGGACATTTCTGGACGTTTTCTCTATTGCTTCATCTTCGGTAATAGCCTTAATCTCCTTTCCGAGTTTTTTCTTCATTTCTATTTCATCCATGGACCATGATAGAAAATCCTCTTCCATTAATTGTACATTAGCCACTGAGCAACTACAGAGTCTTATAAATTTGATTCAAAATTATTTCCCGATTGAAATGATTCAGTTATATATATGCTTTCTTGATCATTTAAACTTTATTCCTTTGTGTCAAACTAATGCAAAGTGATGCCATCGTGACTGTCTTGTTTCTAGTGAACAGAGTCTAGAAAATCTTAGATACAAACTTCAATAGCTTTGCTTATGTCTGTCAGAATTCTGGAATAGTCATATCCCTGTATTGATATTATATTCCACTTGGCATTTTTTTTGTCATCCACACATTAAGAAAGAGGAAAACAAATACATGCATGTACATTTACATTTAGAATGCATGTGGGAATTGATTTAGGACTTAGTGTGTGCTCTCTGCTCTATGTTGAAACAATTTCACTTCTCTTTCCTTAGTAGCTAGGATTTTCACTGCAAAAAGAAAGTAAACGACTGTTTATCATCTTAGATTGCATATTTAGGAATTTTATATGTACATCACGCGATCAACCTTAAAGGAAAACTTCTTAAGAAAGATCAACTGTAAAATACATTTCAATAAACACAAAAATTCTTTGGAACCTAACGCACACCATTTAGAAGTCTAGGCTAGAGACGTATTCCGGCGTCGTAAAGCCTGGTAACTATCACTTTCATCGTAGGTTGGGTGATTCCTCCTCTTTGAAATGACAAGTGCCAGTACGGACTTGTGCTCCCATGTACCGTCGAGTATATATTGGGAGACCACATTAGGCTATATCCTTTATCCTTAGGAAGCCATGTTCCGCCCTATCGATTGCAATGCACTGAACACACCATTCAGGAAGATTGACTACCATACCATAAAATGTATTTTGTAGTTTTGTGATTGGTTTGGTAATCCCCCTATCTAGATATCCAGTGTAGTCACTTTCGTTCCTTTTCGGACTCCTTAGAAGAAAAGGAACATCTGAGCACTTGTCACTTCAGGCTCATTAAAAATTGAAGGTGACTAGAGTCATCTTTAGCTTTTTCTCGACTCTTAAAAATTGAAAAAGAAAATTGTGTCAAAGCATCATAAAATTTATTTAAATCGGAATAACCTCATTGTTCCCTCGTTGGTATTAGGGTGAGAAAATGGAGTCCACCAATCAAGGATTTCCCCTTGGGGGAATCCTACTCTCTTTTCCTCTAGGGGAGATGTTGGTGCACCTCATATGGCTACATTGTCCCTACCAGGGCTTGCAATTGGCCTGCCAGTATGGCTTTTCTCGACCTCTGCTGTTCAAAACACTGTGATTCTTGAACAATCAACTCAGCAACCAGACGATACTAGATTTACCCAAATCGAAGGCGACTAGAGTCATCTTTAGCTTTTTCTCGACTCTTAAAAATTGAAAAAGCAAGTTGTGTCAAAGCGTCATAAAATTTATTCAAATCGGAATAACATCACTGCTCTCTCATTGGTCTCAGTTTGAGAAAATGGAGTCCACCAATCAATGATTTCCCCTTGGGGGAATCCTACTCCCTTTTCCTCTAGGGGAGATGTTGGTGTACCTGATATGGCTACATTGTCCCTTCCAGGGCTTGCACTTCACCCGCCGGTATGGCTTTTCTCGACCTCTGTCATCCAAAACAGCATGATTCTTGGGCAATCAAATCAACAACTAGATGATACTAGAGTTACCCCCAAACCTTCTACTTCGTTTGTTTCTCCCTCTCCTTCTTCCTCTTCACTTGGTGGAACTATGCTTCAAAAAAAATGATTGTATAAAAGTTGTTGTAATAAATATCTTTCTTCATTATGTTTACAAGCTTGGATGCCCACTCATTTAGAAAAAAACTGAACATGCTTCTTTCCCTTTGCCCTTTAATTCATATTTTTTCAAGTAATGTTGTAGGAATGTAATGAATTTTAAACATCTTACGTGAAGAAAACAACATTTTTGTGTTTTGTTTTGTACCAGAAAATGACAACAAACCTTACTGAAATGCAATTTCCTCAATGTTATCTGGATCAACTCATATTCAACCATACCTACAAATTGTTGAACTTGAACCAATACAATCAATGTGAAATTCAAATCCACGATATCGTACTGCAATTTCAGATGGAACACATAAGAAACACATCATGCTTCCAAAAGATTTCAATGATCTCATAGCAACGGGCTTGCTACAAAACGGTTATGTTATAAATGTTAAAAGTTGGACTACCTTAGTTATTGGTCCTTCAACGTAAGTTTGTTATAAATTTCTTATTTCAAATTTAACATTTTTTATTTATAACACAACCGCTTCTAACAGTTATTCCTATGACTCTCATTTGTCGTGTAGGTCTATAAAGCTAATAGACTTTGAAATATCTACTTCATTTGCACCCTTAATTGGTAATCCAAAAACTATGAGTATCCCCATCACATCTGATGAAAACACTCCATCCTCATTGGACCCACATCCTTTATCAAAAAGACACTTCCCTCTTCCAACTACTCCAACTCCGTCCATTTTGCCAGTTCAAATTCCCATCAAATCGTTAAACCCTTACGACTCAAACTGGTGCATAAAAGGATACGTCCAAAGGAAAACAACTCTTCGACAGTTTCAGAATCAATACGGACCCGGTAAAGTGTTTGGTTTTGACCTATTAGATATACATATTACATGTTTCAACAATGTCAGATTATTTTTTCAACAAAATCCAAAATGAAAATGTCTACATTGTCTCTAAAGGGAATGTAAAAATGGCTAATAAGAAATACAACCACTTGAACAATGACTGGGAAATTTTGTTGAATGCAACCTCTACCACAGAACATGTTGCCAATGAAAAAAACATAATCCAACAGTGCGATTCAATATAAAATCAATTGATGATATCAGAACAACAAACGTCAACTCCATTATTGGTATTCTTGGTGTTGTCACAGAAATTTCTAGTGTATGCACTATACGTAGAAAAGATGGCTCTGAGGTCAATAAACAATAGTACAACTTCGAGACATGTCAGGGTATAGCATAGATGCAATCTTTTGGGGAGATAATTTTAATGCCGGGTCACATGAAATATCCTCCCTATGTGCTACAGGAAATAACCCCATCATTGCAATCAAATCTGCACGTGTTGGAGAATTGAATGGAAAAAATATCGGCACTACAACGAGATCCATTGTTCTTGTAGATCCTGACATTGAAGAGGCCCATGCACTAAAGTCGTGGTTTAAAAAAGAAGGTTCGACTATAGCTTCTACATCTTTGACAATAAGACCTCCTTTTGGCCACCAACAAAAAAAAATAACAATTGCTGACATTTACAATATGGATTCCTTAGAGAAAGCAACATTTTTCTAATTAAAGGGCACAATAACAAAAATTGGGATGGATAGTTTCTACTACATTTCTTGCCCGTTGATAGTTGGTGGGAAAAAATGCATGAAAAAACTTATTCCAAAAAATACAGGGATGTGGTTCTGTCCAAAATGCAACGCTGAAATAAGTGATTGTGATTACAGATACTTATTGAAAATCGACATACAAGATCACACTAGTGAATTGGCTTCAACTGTTGCTTTCGAAGACGCGGGATCTACAATTCTTGGAAATAATGCCAAATACTTCTATCTATTACGTTCAGATCCAGAACTGATCAAGGAAATTGTCTCTAGAGCTCTATGGACAGATCATATCTTCACATTATCGGTGAAGACAGAAACTTTTAAAGAAGTCCCACGATTGAAATGCTTTATCATAAAAGAAGAAAAACTGCATTTAATGATAGAATGCAACAACATCCTTCGTGAAATTCAGAACATCTCTACATTGTAGATAAATATTGCAAAATGTATTCCTTGCTTTTTGGCAATTCCTATTGTCCAATTTTATAAATACAACTTTACAAGATATACTGTTGCATGCCTTCTTATGAAATTTTCTTATATACCATTGAAATAAGTATTCGTTCTCCATTGCATCTAGCATTATGTGAGTAGACAAATTCACATTTTTTTTTCCTTTTATCAGCTTTACACATGAAACTACCTACATGTATACAGAAAAAATACTAATACGTTCTTTCAAAAACATTACTCAAATAAAAAATTTCACATAACACTATTCAGAACTTAGATTTTTTTCCCTTCTTTCACTTTCGCTTGCATTTTTTTACCCTTCTTTCGATTTCATACAATAACATGGTTGTTTTCTCCAAATAGCATTCTTGTTTTCCCCTCTCTTGCTTATAGGTACCATAAATTTTGTGAATGGCTTCTTCTTCTAATAATGAACGTGCTCGAAGATACTATGCAACAAATAAATGCACAGCGCCGTGAGATTTACCAAGCAAAAAAAGACATCACAGAATGTCAAAAACACAAAAAACAAAAGGGTAACCAACCTTCCTCACCTGAAATGGCCCACCCTAGAAAAAATCCTCCCTTGCAATTATCAGACTCTTTATCTTCTCAGCAAACCTCTCAAACAAATACATCCATGCCTCATTGCCCTAACCCCTCCTTCGCACATGCTTTCAACAATGTTTATACTAATCAAGCACATTGAGATTTTTGTGCAAAGATTGATAAACTTCCACCTAAATGCCCATGCTCCATTTGTCTTGTATCATATCCTGGAATACATATCCATAATTCCAACCACATGTATTGCTGCTCCAAATGCGTCTCTAAAACAAAGGGTCATCGCTTCTCATTATCAAACAACATGGACCCTGGTCCTCAACCAGCTACCCTTACATCTCTTTCATAAATAGAAGAAATGCTCATTGCTAGGGTTAACCCTATACTGCAAGTAACACATGCACATGACGGCCAATATAAATACAGTGGCCACACAATTTGTTTTCCTCAAGACATTACAAAAATCACAAACATGTTGCCACAACGTGTTGAACAATTGGACATCCTGATTGTCACGCGTCATAGTAATTACCATAAGGCTTATGATTTCATTGTAAGTAGACATCGTGTTCTCACTGCATTAGAATACAAATTGGCAAACGACCCATACTATAAGAATGTTCGTATTGATACCAACGCACTAGAATCCTTACCAGCAATCCCCACCGATGTCTCCTCCTCCCTTCACCATTCCAATACTACATAAACCATTGTCTGCCTTCCACTTGAACCACCCCATGAGCTCACCGAAGATTTCATAGACCCATCCATAGACCAAACATCATCGTTCATACCCATCATACCTAATACAAATACAAAAATCCAAGAAATCGCCATTATTTGCATTCTTACAACCACCAATCTGATACTACAATTGAGTGGCCAACAATTGGTTTATCGCCAGTCAATGAATACAACACAGAAGGTCTACTCTCTATGGCTTTCCCCGCCCTTTTCCCGATAGGAGCTGCAATGCCAAATCAGCCAAGAATAAAAGCAATGCAGTTACATGAATATGCACTTCATCTCATACGTTACTATGATAATAGATTTGGAAATCACCCACGCTTTCGTTATTACATATATAATCTCATGATGCGGCATCACAGTCATGCAAAAACATCGACTTTTGTGAAGAAGAACATCACAGATAACTTTCCAATATCTATTGAAGATCTGAACATCCGATTAGAACAATTTCCAGATGAGCAATTGGCAGAGAAAGTCATGCGATTCGGTAGCTCTTTACGTGGAACAAGGTGATTTTGGCACAAAGCTAAAAATGAACTAATGGACATGATATCTAAACTCAGTTGCCCGATGTTCTTCTTCACATTAAGTGCAGCTGATACAAAATGGCCTGATCTTCATGCAATCATGCCCGGATGTCTTCCTTCTGATATTGCAAAACAACAAAAGTGGAGAAATGATAACATTATCTCTAACCCACATTTAACATCACTATATATGCACCATAGATTCATAGCATTTCGTGAGATTATCTTAGAAAACACTTGAATACAAAAGATTACTGGTACAGGTACGCATTCCACTGCATTTTTTTTCTCCAAGAACTCTAAACAACATTCCTCACCTATTGCAGAACTGTCTTACAAAAATGCATGCTTGATAGGTATGAATGGCAACATAGGGGATCTGTGCACATCCATGGTTTCCTTTGGATAGAAAATGCACCTAATATGGAAAACCTCAACTAGGAAGACACAAAAGCAGTCGATATTACAAGGTAGTTCTTCGACAAATATATTTCCGCTTGGAACCCTCGTGCTCCTTCGACTTCAAACCAAATAAATGCTTGGACAAATCCCGAAGGCCCTTGTATATTGTCCACACCGCAAATCTTCAGAACCAATCCTTTCAGTGACTATGAACAACTCGTCAATTGTGTTGAACGTCACACAAAATGCTCAGAAAGCACGTGCCTAAGAAAAAATGGATCCTCACTCCAATGTCGTTATAAAGCACCGTGGGAATTACATCCAAAATCGGCCTTATTCATTGATTCCAATGGCCAAAAAACATACACCCATGCTCACAACGACGATCGACTCAATAGCCATAACCCTACCATCCTATCTATTTTGCGTGCAAATGCTGACTACCAACCAGTAATCTCCATACATGCTGTACAAAAATATATCACCAAATATGCATCCAAAGCAGAAAAAGAATCTGAAAGCTTCCACCACATGCTACGTAGAATTGTCCTGGCTTCACCCATTGCTGACCCAACAACATCCGCGTTTCAAAAATTTCTTGCAGAAACCCTTGTTGATCGTGACATTGGAGCACAAGAAACCTGCCATATGCTACAAAAATTACCATTAACATTATGTAGTCGGCCATTCATTTCTTTAAATGTAAACAAAAAATTTCTTATGCGCCTTCCACAAATGAACACCACCTCCACTACATCCCCGCACATCATAGATACATACATCTAGCGCCCTTCTACCCTAGAGTCCACACCACTAATAGAATTGGCAAGATCCTGGTCATATGATCCTCATCGCAAAACAAACAAATGGAAACAAAGGCCTACAAAAGCAATTGTTCGAGTCATACCACGTTACTCCTCCATACCATCCACAACAGAACCTTGCTATGCTGACTTTTGCAGGGTTGAACTTATGCTATACAAACCTTTTCGCCATATCGTACAAGATATAGGAGATTCTGTTGCAGAATTCATCACAAATTGGCAAACATTTCGTCCATTCTACAATCCTTGGCATCAACACCGCACACTATCTGATTTTGAATCTGTCACAAATGATACCTCAACTATAAATGAAACCAATCCAACATACACCATGGAAATAAATGAATGGGAGTTACTTTCCCAATTACACCCTACAAATGAGCTTCTCATAAAAGACCTTGACATGCTTTTTCTTCGTGGCTTTGATGACACCCATAATTGGAATCATACCACTATCCCATTGGATCTACAAAATAATGCAATACAATTCATTGAGAATAGCCGCTCCATCCACCGCATTCTTCAAACACATCAAAATATCCTGCCGACCCTTACTACATTATCTCCAATGCAAAGAAAAGATCTAAATATTTTTTTTAATAATTTTTCTAGGAAGGATTATTTACCCACTCTCAGAATGATAATACAAGGCACTGCTGATACGGGAAAATCCCTCCTTATTAATTGCATCAAAGATATGCTCATAGGCCTTGCAAGCCTGGAACCATCACCGATCATGCTCCTCGCCCCTACAGAGGTTCCTGCCTTCAACATACAAGCATCGACAATCCATTCTGCTTTGCACCTTCCTATAAAGGATCTTATGGCCTTAGAAGGTAATGCTCTTGCAAAATTCCAAGAAGAACTCAGCCATATAAGATACATACTAATCGATGAAATGAGCTTCATTGGGCCAAAGCTTCTCAGCCATATTGATGAACGTCTTTGCGAGGCATTTCCCCACCAAAGAAACACTCCTTTCGGTGGCTGTTCCATAATATTGGTTGGTGATCTCGGTCAGCTACCACCCATCAAAGACATACCTCTATATGCAGGGACAAGCCATGGAAGCGCATTGTGGAACACCTTCAACACAGTCATCACATTAGACACAATATTTTTTCAACAAGGCGATGACATCGCACAGGTTACTTTTAGGAACATTCTCCAGAACATTAGAGATGCAAATCCAACAATCGACGACTACAACGTACTCATGTCACGCATAGATTCCTTTTTATCAGAAGAAGAAATATGTTCATTCCATGATTCCATGCATCTATTTCCAACAAATGCTCAAACAATGGTCCATAATAAGAAAATGATGAAATCTCTAAACACTCCTATCGCACGATCCATTGCTGAAGATGACAACACATATTCTAGTATTTCCTCTGAAGATGAGCAACTTGAACGAATTGTATTACTATGCAATGGCGAAAAAGTTATGTTGACTTCCAACCTTTGGGTTTCAGCCAGACTTGTTAATGGTTCCCTCAGAGAAATTGTAACCATCTTTTACAAAGAATCAACTGCACCACCACAAATTCCAACATTTGTTGTCGTAGATTTTCCCAAATACATTGGGCCTCCTTGGGATGAAAGAAACCCCACTCACTTGCCTATTCCAGCAGTAAAAAGAAATGGTCGTGCACAAATTCCACTGAAGATGGCTTGCGCTTTAACCATACATAAATCTCAAGGTATGAAACTTCCAAAAGCAACAATTGACATTGGAAAAACAGAACGTCAAGGTCTGACATTCACAGCTATTTCAAGAGTGCCTTCTCTACAAGATCTCTGGATTAACCCCGCATTTAGTTTCGATCGTTACAGTAAAATGAAGGGCAACAAAAACATTGCTCGCAGAAAACACGCAGAATAAATTCTCCATTCAATGTTGCCTCTAGATAATCTACTCCAACCGATACTTTGACATCGACAAAAGGTTTCCTCCATTTATTTACCTCATTCTATTTCATAACATACTTTTCATATCTTTCAACAACAACAACCAACTTTAATCAATATTAGTAAATAAGCAAATATTAGAATGTCTTTATATTATATATACATATCATTCTAACCTTTTCTTTCTTTTGCAATAGGCCACATGGACTCAAAAATAACATACCTACACAACTATAGGTAGACTGGCAAGCAAAAAAACTGCATCTCCAGCTACGCATTAACCTCCAATGGTGTTCAATACGCTGTTATTCACCATGCATCTTCCACTAACAATATATAAATCCCCATAGCAAAGGTAACTTCATTTCCATTCATTCCAGATTCATTTTAACACAACTCGCCTCCAAAGTATTACTAATAAATTTCCACAGCTGATTTACATATTACTAATTCTAACAAAATATACATTTTGCAGGTCCATTGCTTCTTCTTTAGGTTTTCGCTACCTCCACCATGTTTTCGTACAACTTCAAATATGGAATGACAAGCACAATGTTCTTTATACTATTATATTCCTTCTCGAACCTCTTTTGTTACAATTCACTGTTTGTATTTTCCATTTCAAACTTAAAAAAGGATGTTTCAAGGTTAAATACCGTTTTCATGGTTTGTTTCCTCACAACTATTTGTGTTTTCCATTTCAAAATTTAAAAAGGATGTTACAATACACTATTTGTATTTTCCATTTCACACTTAAAAAAGGATGTTTCAACATCAAATACCATTTTGATAGTTTATGTCCTCACAACTATTTGTGTTTTCCATTTCAAACTTAAAAAGGGATGTTTCAAGATCAATACCATTTTGATAGTTTATGTCCTCACAACCAATTCATTGTCAATGGGTTTTAAGATATTTTGTTGACAAAATCAATTGATTTTAATGAATATAATACATGTTTTAAATATATATTCATATTAATTTAATTTCCCATTTGAATAGTGATTTCTTAAATAGCCCTTTCTAAATCAATATGGTTGCCGGGTTGTTGTTCGCATGGATTCATTCATTTATCTTCACCTTTAACTCCACAATTTTTACCGACTACAAACAAAGGTCTCTAAACAGGTTCAATGCATGCTTATGGCTACTTGCATTCCATTTCAACGGTTTTCGACATGGCTTCCTCAAATTAAAACTCGAAATCATCGACCATTGCTTTCAAAAAAGCCCGCAAAAGCCTATTCACATTTCAATATTCTTCCACACACTATGCCTTACTGTGTTTCCTTTGCAAAATTAGGTGCAAATGCTAGTTATGGTCATTATGAGTTTGTAGTGTTACCATTTGGCTTAACCAATGCACCAGCTACATTCATGAGCTTGATGCATGGCATTTTTCATGCTTTCACAAATAAGTTTGTGCTTATTTTCATAGATGATATTATAGTCTATTCAAAAACTCTGTAAGAGCGTAAGGAACATCTATATATAGTATTGCAGACCTTACATGATCATCAGATATATGCCAAATTTAGTAAATGTGATTTCTATAAGGGTTAGATTCAATACTTAGCGTACATTATTTCAGAAGAGGGAATAGTCGTGGATCCTAGAAATATCAAGACCATTGTGGAATGGCTAGTGCGCAAAAAACATGGCTGATATATGATGATTTATGGGACTACCTGGGTATTATCACTAGTTTATAGAAGGATTCTCCCAGATTGGATATCCTATCACCTCTCTAAACAATGTAAACTTTGAAATGGGAACTCATATTGTTACCCGTTTTGTACAGATAGCAAAAAAATGACCCGATTTGGAAAAGGGGTGATGCAAAACACACATGTCCTTTTAGAGCATAGTTTTTGGCACTAAACATTTTTTATGTACATTGCGTTTTAGAATGGTAGTGTTTTTTGATGTTGATTTAAAAAAGTGGTAATTCTACACCAGGCCCATTTTTTTTATTTTCTAATGTATGAAATTTAGTTAATTAGTTTGTAAATTTAGTAATTTTTGAGGTGGTCTTTTTCTTCATATTTTCTTGTTTTTATTTTTATTTTATTTTTTTTGCAGTGAGGTTTTTATTTGCATATTTGAAGAAAAAGGTCGATATTATGAATTTTTGATATTCTACATGTTTATAAAGCGTTAATTAATTTTTCAATCCAAATGAAATAATTGTTTCTAAAAAACAATATTTTTTAACAATTGACATAAAAATAACCATTTTTAAGATAAATATAACTAAAAAACTACACGTTTTGATAATTTTTTGTAATTTTTTGCTAGAGATGACATGTCAAAATCACAATTTTTATAGGAAAATTTTAACTAAAAATGGTTAAATAATAGTTTTTTTATGAATTTCATGTCAAAAAAAAAAAATCACTCTTTTTTTCAAAAAGTAATGATTAACATAAAAATTAATGCGAAAGTCACATAATACAGATATTGAATGCATAACAACCTTAATTGAGTGCTTATTCTTCTCATAAAATGTCAAGGTCAAAACATTATAAGAATAACTAATTAATAGTTCCAAAAAATGAGCTTGATTTCCAAGCATAACATAAATTTAATCAACAATGTCATGTAATCCAAACTTTTCGTCCTCTAGAGTTTCATCATTGTCTTCTTCTAAAATATTTTCTATTTCCATTTGCTCATTTTCATCTTTTAATGAATCTTTGATGTGTGCGAATCTCCTAATGTATGTCTTCCAAACATTACATGTAATGGTGGTTGGGGTTCCTTTGCCTTTTTTGCCACACGTGATTCACTAAAGTCTCCTTACTTCAACCCAATTTCTTGCATTGCATCTAGAAGAAATTCAAGAGAATTAATTCTTTGCTGAATGAAATTGCACTGTATTGGATCTTTTTTAATTGCAATGCAATTTCTTCCTTTTTGAAGGCAACATGCTAGTGGTGGAGCTACGACGCCCACCCTGTGACATCTCAGCGGCCTGCTCGCCCCCTAGGGGTGGCTAGGCGATTCTCGGAATCACCCAGCCACCCCCGGGGGGCAGAGGGCCTGCCGGGGTGACGCGGGGTGGTGCTGCGGTGCCCACCCTGCACCACCACGGGCTTCCGGGGTGGTACGATGTGGGGCTGTGGTGCCCACCCGGCGCCACCCTAGTGGCCTGTCCACCTACTAGGGGTGGTTGGGCGATTCTCGGAATCGCCCCGTCACCCCTGGGGGGCGGGTGGGCCACTGGGGTGGCACGGGGTGGGGTTGCGGCGCCCATCTCGCACTAGCCCGATGGCCCGCCCACCCGCCAGTGGTGGCTCGATGATTCTCGGGATCGCCCAGCCACCGCCAGGAGGCGGGCGAGCCACCGAGGTGGTGCGGGGCGGGCTCCGCGAATCGTCCAGCCACGCCCAAGGGGCGGACGGGCTGCCAGGGTGGTGTGGGTTGGGGCTGTAGTGCCCACCTCGCACCACCATGGCAGCCTACTCGCCCCCTGTGGTGGCTAGGAAATTATTGGAATCGCCCAGGCGGGCAGGCCGCTGGGGTGTCATGGGGTGGTGTTGTGAAGCCCACTCCGCGCCACCTAGAAATCGCCCATCCACCCTCGGGGGGCAAGCGAGCCACTGGGGTGGCATGGGGTGGTGCTGCAGCGCCCACCCTAGTGGTCTGCCCGCCCAACTAGCGTGGTTGGGCAATTCCCGCAATGAAATTTCTTCCTTTTTGAAGGCAACATGCATGGGCTGGTGCTACGATGACCACCCCGCACCACCTCGGTGGCCCGCCCGCCCCCGGGGGGTGGCTGGACAATTCTTAGAATCGTCCAGCCACCCCGGGGGGCGGGCAGGCCACCTGGGTGGCGCGGGGTGGTGCTACGACGCCCACCTCGCACCACAACGGCAGCTCGCCTACCCCCCGAGGGTGGCTGGGTGATTCTCGGAATCACCCAACCATCCCCAGGGAGCAGGTGGGCCACCACGGTGGCGCAGGGTGGGGCTGCAGTGCCAACCCCTCACCACTGCAGCGGCCCACCCATCGCCCGGGGTGGCCGGCGGGGTGGTGCTGCGGCACCCACTGGGTGCCACCATGGTGGCCCACCTGCCCCCTAAGGGTAGCTGGGTGATTCTGAAAATCACCCAACCATCCCATGGGGGCGAGCGAGCCATTGGGGTGGCACGGAGTAGACGTCGCAGAATCACCCAATAGCCACCAAGTGGGGCGGGTGGGCCGTTGGGCTGGTGCGGGGTGGGCATCGCAGCTCCATCCTACGCCACCCCAACGACTTGCTCGCCCCCCAGGGTGGCTGTTGGGTGATTTCGGGAATCACCCAATAGCGGCCTCGGGGGGCTGGCGGGCCAACCGGGTGGCGCGGGGTGGGCGCCGCATCCCCACCCCGTGCCACCCCGACAACCCGCCCACCCCCCAGGATGGTTGTTGGAAGATCCCGAGAATCGCCCAACAGCCACCCCGAGGGTCGAGCGGGCCGACTAGATGGCACGGGGTGGGCGCCGCAGTCCCAACCCGTGACACCCCATCGGCCCAACCGCCCCCTGGGGGTGGTTGGGCAATTCCCAGAATCGCTCAGGCACTCCAGGGGGTGGGCGAGCAGCCAAGGTGGCGCGGGTTGGGCATCGGGAATCGCCCAAAAGCCACCCCAAGGGTCTGGTAGGACACCGGGGTGGCGTGGGATGGGCATTGCAGCCCCACCCCGTGCCACCCCGGTAACCCACGCACCCCCCGGGATGGCTGTTGGATGATTCCTAGAATTTCCCAATAGCCACCCCGGGAGGCGAGCGTGCCGACCAGGTGGCGCAGGGTGGGCACCGCAGTCCCAACCTGTGCCACCCCATCAGCCCGTCCAGCCCCCAGTGGTGGTTGGGAGATTCGAAGAATCCCTCAGCCACCCGTGGGGTCACGGGCGGGCAGCCAAGGTGGCGTGGGGTGGGTGTTGCAGCACCACTCGACACCACCCCGGCAGCCTGCTCACCCCTCGAGGGTGGTTGGGTGATTCTCGAAATCACCCAGCCACCCCTGGGGGGGTGAGCTGCTAGGGTGGTGCAGGGTGGGCGTTGCAGCCCCACGCCATGCCACCCCGGCAGCCTGCCTGCCCCCCAGCAGTGGTTGGGGAATTTTGCTTCGACCCTAGCTCGTGCCACCCTGGCGGCCCACCTGCCTACCCCCAGGGGTGGATGGGCGATTTTTGGAATCGCCCAGCCACCCCTAGGGGGCAGGCTTGCTACGGTGGTGGCACGGGGTGGGCGCCACAGCAGCACCTCGTGCCATGTCTACGGCCCGCCTACTGTAGGGGTGGCTGGGCTATTTCGAGAATCGCCCAGCCAGTCCTAGGGTGGTGGGTGGGCCACCTGGGTGGGCACCGCAGCCCCACCCCGCGCCAACCCGATGGCTTGCCCGCCCCCGAGGGTGGCTGGGCAATTCTGGGAATCGCCCAACAACCCCGGGGGGGTAGGCGGGCTACGGGGGTGGTATGGGGTTGGCGCTGCAGCACCACCCCGTACCACCCTAGCGGGTTTCCCGCCCCCCAGGGGTGGCTGGGAAATTCCGAGAATGTTTCATTCAATATACAAATAATGACTTTTGAATTCATTTAGTGATGTAATTTGTTCATAATGTCATGGTTTTTTAATTTTATAGTTGAAAAAATTTCATTTTCTTTTGTATCTAGCATTTTATGGTTGAGAACATGTTGAATTTATACTTAGGAAAGAAAAATGTTATTCTATAAAAAGCATTAGTGTGTTTTTTTCCTCATAAACAACTTTGTTTGGCACATAAAAATTTGGTTTTACTAGCATTTTTAAAAATGTTGAAGATTGACCCTAAAAAAAAATCACCATTCCAGTATCATCACTTTTTCATTTTCAAGTTGTTTTTTGTATGAAAATTTCATTTTCACTGCCATTTTTAAAAAATGTTCAAAATTGACCCTAAAAATAATCATCGCTCCAGTATACACACTTTTCGTTTTTAGCACTTTTTTCAATGTTTTTTCGAGGTTTTTTGGCTAGAGTTCCCGTTTTGATTTTATAGTTCCCGTTTCAAAGTTTACATTGTTATAAGAATAAAATTAGAATAAAACATAAACAAAATAAACCCCCATGGGGGTGACGGACAGTGAGATATCATAAATCGTGGTGAGGGATCTCCACCCGATGCCTTGGTATTTACTTGGGAAGAGTGACCATTTGACAGGTGGGACACATGCAGTCACACATGCAGAGTCTAGTCTTTAAGGATTGCCAATTAATGACATTTGAAATAAATGTGATGTTAGTGTACCTAATGTATGAATAGTGGTTCAGATGGTGGTGATTCGGTACCCATGGGAATTTATTGGAAAGAATGTTAGTTGGGATTATTTTGGAATCGTTCATGGAGGTTTTCTCCAAGGAGCAGAGTCTATGTTTAAGCGTAGGACACGAGAGGGGTTTCATGGGCAATTTTGGTCTTGTAAACTTGAGTTTGCAAGAGGATCTATTAAATGAGGAATTTAGCATTGTAAGGAAAGATCAAAGAGTCACTCTGAATTCACAAGGAAACATCACTATTTCACTATGTAGACATCTTTTGCAGAGATTCACTGGGTAATTTGAACTAGGTATAATCATCTATGTCTTATTTCTTTCCCTGTGTGGGTTTTATTTTGTGTTGTTTAGTCTTTGGAAAGTTGAGTGTGGTGTTTTAGATGTTTGGTTTGAAAAAGGGTGTCTAAGGCTACCCTCTCTATAGGATTTGGGAAAGTGGGGTTATCTTCACTAACTCTTGCGGGTGTTTAAACCCACTCTTTGTTTCCCAACTGGTAATCATGGTGAGGAGTTGGATTTATTGTTCAACTATGGGATGTTTATCATCTTGATGTCCTGCTTTCATGGGTATAAATTTTCTTTGTTAATTGTGGATTGGTGAAGTGACGAATGGGGTTAGGGATGTTGCTCTGATACCTACTTTGTATATCTCTTCAGTGGTTAAGAAAAAAGTGTGTGGTTCTTTTAGTGCATTGTAGGGTTTGTGGGTAGATTAAACACCCTCCAAATCGCGTGTCTACACTTTTCCACATAACTGGGGTAATAGGTGTTTCGCCAAGGGGATTTTTTGACATTAATAAAACCCATGTTTGAAGCAAAAAATCAAAACTCTAAAAGGCAAGATGATTCATGGGTTGGAAATACTCCCTCATCGGATGACAATTTTAATATCCTTCAATAGTTTTATTGTTTACTAGTCCAGCTTAACTAGGCCCAACAAGATAACCATAATGATAACACTGGCTTCATGAACCACCTACAATGAAATATGTGGGAAATTCATGACAATATGGTGAGCCTTTGGAAAGGAAAAAGGTGCAAGAATAGTTGGACTAGTTGGAATCTAGCATGGCTGACATGGAGGGTCACATCCATGAAAGTTTAAACCCCTGTTTGCTCTGGGCTCAGCTCCATTCCATCCTATGCTAGTAAATTGTAATGATACCTAACGTGTATTGGTTGGTTTTTTGTGTCGTTAGTCTTTGGTAAATTGTTATGAAATGAGTTCACAAAAAGATAGAAAAGATAGATCAACATCTTAGAATTCAACCTCTTCGAGGGGAAACCTTCCTCATATTACACAAATGAACAATGCTTGGATGATAGAAATGAATAAACCTCCCTTCTATATATAGGTGTCTAAGGGGTCACAATATAATCAAGTCGACATAACAGTGATAACATTCAACACAGGAATAACAATAGTGGGTTTCTATGGGGCACTCTATAACAATATGGGGACAATAGGGGTAGAATAATAATAATAAGGGCTACAATAACAATAGTAATGGGGGAACCACTAGTATTATAGGGACCTAACATGCCCCTATCCTTTTGAAAAGAGTTATCCTCAACGCTTGAGTAGTTCTGGATGCTTCTGTATAAAATTCTCATCCTCCATGTGGAATCTTCAGCGGATAAGTTCTTCCACTTGATGAGATACTCAGAAATTGATCGATTTCGTAACTGTCAAGTTCTTGTTTCTGTGATTGCTTCTGGTTCCAATATGATCTTTCCTTCCTCGTCAAGTTCTGGAAATATTGTTTGAACTAGGAGCTTGTCACCTATAGCCTTCTTTAAACATGAAACATGGAAAACTGGGTGTAGACGGGAAGCTGCAGGAAGCTCCAATTTGTATCCCATAGTACCAATCTTTGCAACACCTTGTACGGACCATAATACTTTGGTGATACTTTATTATCCTTCTTAGCTTGATTGAGGGGCATTTGTTTATATGGTTGTAGCTGTAGGAATACCCAGTCACCTACATCAAAACTTCTTTTGCTACGATGTTGATATGCCTATTGTTTCATTCTATTCTGTGCCAATGTGAGGTTATCCTTTAAGAGTTGGAGAACATGTTTTTGATCCTCAATGTGATGTTCCACTTCCTGAACCTTAGAATTTTCTGTTAAATATGATATGATGTGATGGATGGTGGATGATATCCATAAAGTGCCATAAATGGGGTCATTTTTGCTGCAGTATAGAAGGAAGTGTTATACCACCATTCAACCAGAGGCAACCATTTGACCCATTGTGTCCATTTATCAGATACAAAGAAACGAAGATATCATTCCAAACATTTGTTTACTATTTTAGTTTTCCCATCAGATTGAGGATGATAAGATGAGCTATGAGCTAACTAAGTGCCGAGAGAAGAAAATAATTCTGTCCAAAAATTTCCACTAAAAATGGGATCTCTGTCACTTACAATAATCTTTGGGTTTCCATGTAGATTTTGAATTATTTCCATAAATGCAGTAGAAATTCTATTGGCTTTAAATGGATGCGATAATGCACAAAAGTGTGCATACTTGGTAAGTCTGTCAACTATCACCATGATGACACTCTTTCCTTCGGACTTGGGTAAACTTGTCATCAAATTCATTGAAACCTCCTCCCAATGTTGGCTTGGAATGGATAAAGGTTGTAATAGACCTGGGGTCTTAATTGTTTCAACCTTATTTTGTTGGAAAACCAAACATTCTGCCACAAACTTTTCAATATCCGATTTAAGTCCATCTCAAAAAAATTCCTTCTTAACCTTGTGGTAAGCTTTAAAAAATCCTGAGTGCCCTCCTCAGGGATAAGTGTGCAATTGCATAAGAATATTTTTCTTGAGTTGGGAATTATTACATAGGTATAAGCGATCTTCCTACCATAACGAATGATTTTTCCAACTAAATGCATCAGATGTACTGGGATTTTGTTGTAGCTTTTGAATGAGTGCCCACACTTCTTCATCATTCTTCCATTCATCCCTTGCTTCATTTATCCAATCTGGTTGGATAATAGAAATTGCGCACAAAAATATTTCCACATCCTCATCCTTTCTTGAGAGTGCATCTACCACTAAATTTTGCTTCTGTTTTTTGTCGATGATTTCATATTCATAACCCAACATCTTTCTGACCCATTTTTGTTTCTCTTCAGAGGATAATCTTTGTTCTAAAAAGTATTTAAGACTATCATGATCCATTTTTACCTCGAAGTGTCTTCCCATTAGGTAGGGTCACCATTTCTTAAGTGCATGTAGTATTGCCAACATTTCCTTCTCATAAATAGCTTTGTGTAAATACTTTCCTTTGATTGGACGACTTTCGAAAGAAATGGGTCTTTCATATTGCATTAAAACAACACCAATTAAATTTCCTAAAGCATCACATTCCATAATAAAGGTTTTTGTGAAGTCCAGCATAGCTAAGACCGATGCTTGGCACATTGCCTCTTTAAGATATTCAAAGGCCTTTGTTGCTTCTACAGTCCATGAAAATGCATCTTTCTTCAATAATGTTGTTAGAGGTGCTGCTATTCTCCCATAATTCTTAACAAACTTGTGATAATATCCTGTCAACTCGAGAAATCCTCACATATTCTTTATGGATGTGGGGATTTTCCATTCCTTAATGGCTTTAATTTTGTTGGGGTCTACCTTAACACCTTCATGAGATACAATATGACTTAGATATTCCACCTCTTGTACTCCAAAGAAACATTTGGAGCTTTTTGCATATAATTGTTTCTCCTCCAATAGCTTGAGGACCCGGTCTACATGTTGAACATGATCCTTCCAAGACTTGTTGTAGATTAGTATATCATAAATAATACTAACAAAAATTTTCTAAGAAAGGGTTTTAAAATGGAATTCATCAAACCTTGAAATGTAGAAGGTGCATCGCTAAGACCAAAAGGCATGACCAAAAATTCATAATGACCCTCATGAGTGCCAAATGTTGTTTTCGGAATGCCTTCACTCTTCATTCTGATTTGATGATATCCTAAATGAAGATCCAACTTGGTGAACTAAATTTATCCATGGAATTGATCCAATAATTCATCAACGAAAGGAATGGAAAATTTATCTTTAATAGTGATCTTCATGAGCTCCCTATAATCCGGACACATGCACCATGATCCATCCTTCTTGTGCACCAATACTACTGGAGCAGAGAAATAGCTTTGACTAGGTTAGATTATACCAGCCTTTAGCATTTCTGCAACCATACATTCAATTTCACTCGTTTAGGCATAGGGATATCTGTATGGCCCGAAGTTTGGAGGAACACATCTTGGAATCAAATGAATAGCATGATCATGATCAGGAATAGGTGGGAGGCCTTTGGAAGTCTCAAATACCTTGGAATGATTGTCCAAGACTTTTTGGTTATCTGGAGAAGTAGATGATTTTTATGTGGGAACCTCTAGCGAACATAATTGTGAAATTACGCCTCATTATTCCTTCTTTATAAGATTTGTCATACCGTTAGAGCTGATTATCTTTCCCTGTTTCCCTGAAATACCCCTTAATTCAACTTCCTTTCCTTCCACACAAAATTTCACCAAAGGATCGTGAAAATTAAAAGCTATTGTACCCATTGGACTCCTAATACAACATCAACACCACCCGTTGGAATGGAAAGCATTGGGTTATTCAATACATATTCTACCATGGATAGCATGATATTATGGCACTTTCCAGAGAAATTTATGGTTCCTCCACTTGCAACCATCACTTGAAACTCTAGTGTTGGATATTGGAAGCAATTCAATTCCATGGCTATCTTACAATGAATAAAACTATGGGTACTTCCCAAATCAATCAACACTATTACCTTTTTCTTCTTGATATGTCCTTTTATCTTGATAGTTTGAAGAGTGGTAATTCCAAACAATGCATTACAAGATATGGTTGATTCATTTCTTGTTTATCTAGGGTTTGTTCCTGGAGTATATCCTCTTCTTTTGACATTTCTTGTTGCTTTTCTTCCTCCTCTTCACAATCTATGTAGAATAATTTCTTCTCAGCACACTTATGACCTTTAGTGTATTTGCTATCACAACTATAACAAAGCCTTTTTCCTCTTTTTTCTTCCATTTGTTGTGGTGCCAACCTTGTAGGTTGTGGAAGGCTAGGGGCAACAACACTTCCATCTTTATAGTCGTGAGTGGTAGGCTTCCTGGTTGCCATAATTTTGCTTTCCATTTTTCTTGATAACCTGAATGCCTTCTCCAATGAGTCAGGTTCTCAAAGGTGAACCTCATGTTAGATATTATCCTTTAAAGTCCCTATGAACACATCAATACTATGCTCCTATGGAATATCTTTTATCCTTATGTTCAATTCTTGGAAGTCCTCAATGTGCTCCATCATTGAACCATTTTTTTTTAGATTTATCAATTGGCTAAAAAAGGCGTTGCTTTTTGTATCCTCATAATGTGCTATCATTTCTTCTGTAAAAATTGCCCAAGTGACAATTTTTTTACGAGATAAAAGTCGTCGATACCATACAAACTGATTTTGTTCCAAATATAAACTTGCAATACGTACCTTTTGTGTGTTTTTCACATTATGGAGATTGAAAGATTGCTCCATCTGTAGTATCTATGTTCGAGGATCCTTGCCATCAAACTTCCTCATATCGATTTTTGGAACATGATGGGTCTTTAATCCAACATTAGATTCTATGAAATCATGACCAACATTTCTTTTGTTCTCATCATGAGTTTCCATTGCTACCCTTTCACCATTAGTAACCATTTCTTGTAGCAACGTATTCAAATTTATCTTCAATTCTTCCATCTTAGCATTCATGCCATTCATCTTAGCGTCCATGCCATTCATCTTAGCTTCCATGCCATCCATCTTAGCTTCCAAGCCATCCATCTTAACTTGCACACCATTCATATTAGCTTCGACGCCATTCATCTTGGCTTCAGTTACCTTTTGTGAGAGTGAAATTTGTTGTACTTTGTCTTGTAATTTTGATATATCATGTTGCATTTCTTCCTCTTCTTCATGCGTCATGCTAGAGATTTCAGGTTGCTTACTAGGTGTTTTGATTTTCTTTGTTCGGGCCATCAATTAGTGCTAATAATTCTACTTTATTACCTTTGAATTCCTTCAAACTAATTTTTCAAACCAATCTTATGCAAAATTTAAAAAACTTCACACCTTTTTTTCTCACTTTGTAGGAGTGCGATATTGAATCTGTTGTATCTCTGTAACTGTGAATCTCGAATCTCTGAAATCGCATCCTATAGTATCCCTTTGAGTCCTCTTTCTAACCCCGCAAGTCTGATCAAGATTGGATTCTCCAAGGAAGAGTTATGCCAAATCTCCCACGGTGACGTGATTATAGACTAGTTAAGTAGAGAAAACTCGTACGAAGCTCCACATGTCACTGTTTCGACCTTAGTACCTGAAATTGATATACAAGAAACTACAGGTTTTCCTCTTTCTGAAACTTCTTATGATATTTTCAATCTAATGCTCAGAACAATAGTTATGATTATTTTCCTCAGATCACCTGTTTGGAATGTAATTCGAGAGTCTGCAAAAACCCTAACTTACTCATATCATATATCTGAAAATATAGCGAGACAATCTCTGAAATTCAAACCCGAAGTTCAGAACACTTTCGGCTCAAATGGGTCTTTTTTTAGCTTCTGAAATGGCACAGAAAAAATTTATAGCGAAAATTCCATGATGACCTATTTGAAGCAGCGAAAGCCTAGAATCCAAAGCTCTGATACCAAATGTTATGAAACCAACTCACAAAAAGATAGAAAATATAGATCAATGTCTTAGAATTCAGTCTCTTGGAGGCGGCAATCTCCTTTATATTACACAAATGAACAATTCTTGGATGATACAAATGACTAAACCTCCCTTCTATATATAGAAGTCTAAGGGGTCACAATATAATCAAGCCGACATAACCGTAATAACATAAGGGCACAGCAATAACAATAGTGGGTTTCTATGGAGCACACTAATAAAAATATGGGGATAATAGGGGCAAAATAATAAAAATAAGGGCTATAATGACAATAGTAATGGGGGAATCACTAGTATTATAGGGACCTAACATAAATGGTTGCCATTTAGTATATGTAGATCACTACTCATTTGAAATTATATCATGTATTTGGACATGCACGTATTGGCCAACAAATCTAGTAAGAGTGAGGTGAACAAGTTTTTGAAAGACGTCATGAAACAATGTCATATTTTGAGGTAATGGAAATTATGAATTAAAAAAAATAAAAAATAAAAAATAAAAGTAATGATTATGATTATTGACTATTAATTACTAAACCAATCTAGATCCATCTTAACTCTATATCTACCAAGCACCAAGAGGGATCAAATCTCTTGAAGTGCAAACCTCTTTTAAAGTGAAAAGAGATTTGATCCCTCTCGATGCTTGGTAAATCCAAACTTAAGATGGTTCTAGGTTAGTATTAATAAAGTTTTTATTATTAAAGTAATCAATTATAATATTCTTAAAACTATTAACATGGTAAATAATATCGATATAATTTTGTTGAATAATCTTATCAATATAAATCTAAATTAATGAAATTAATGTTTTATCAATTTTATTAATATTGAAAGGGGGACAAGAAAAGCACAATAAGCTAAGTAATGGATTCATATCAATATTATTTACCTTATTAATAGTTTTAATAATGTTATAAATGATTCCTTTAATATTAACATCTTTATTAATATTATCAACCAAATATATCAAATGACTATTTATTTATTTATTTTATTTTATTTTTTATTTTTTTCTTTCCAAATAATATTATCACTATAACAATGACAATAAGTCCTTGCCTATTAAACAAATATTAGTAAACCAATAAAAAATTTAAGGTAATAATATCGTTATAAAATTATTATCATCATTTAAATCATTTTTTAACTTATATATATATATATATATATATATATATATATATATATATATATATATATATATATATATAGATCGGAGAAAATATTGTATTTCCTTCTGAACAGGAATGTACATGGATATAATATATACTTTAGGTCAGTATTTCACTTGGAAGATTAGACCATAGCCTAAAGTTCACTCTCTGGAGAGAAAGGCATATGATAGCATAGTGTTCAGAAAAAACAAAAAACATTATACATATTTTGAAAAAATGGCTAGATTAGCCATTAGGATACACTGTGATACCATAAAACAAAACATGAATGATCATAGCATAAGACTAAGTAGAGAGATAAGAGTTTGTATTTGCAACTTGAATGGGGTCCTCATTATTGTTGGGCGTGCTTCTTGTTGGGGCAAGGATACCAACTAGGTTTTGTTCTATGTGATGTAGGTTCCTCATATAAAAATGCAAATTCTCTAGAGAGTGTAGGTTCTTTTCTTGATGCTCTAATGGTTCCATCAATATTTTATCGAGGAGAAAATTCAAATGCTAATATAAGTTGATGGTGTGCATGTATTGGTTGAAACGACCGTGCATTTGTCCAACATCTGAGACCCAATCTACTAGTTTTGCAAGAACCTCTATGTCTGAAAGCTAATGCCAATAAGAGGTTCCTACTCATTCCATACAGGTGAGACCCTCCTACATGGGGCCCAAGGTGAGTTCTCGAATCCTGGTAGTTGTTTCCTCTAGGTGGTGTTGGATACATAAGTGTACTTGCGAGGCCCACTCTTGATAGTAGGTTGCTCCTTGGTGAACACAAGCACTCTAGTGCGGCACAGTGAGAGGCCCAATAAGGATTCAAGAGAAAAATGTCAGTGGGGAAGAGTATAAGAGGCAGGCACAAAGAGAGGGGTCACGTGTAGAAGTAAAAGAGAAAGGTGTCTGGATGATAGAGGAAGTCGAGATCTAGTAATAGAGAGAACAACTAGTGATCCATAGAAAAGGAGAGCTATCTCAGGAAGGAGAAAAGAGGAAAACACAAAGTCCACTAGAAAAAAAAAGAGAAGAAAGTGTATAGTTATGGGAGACAAATCAGAGAGAGAGAGAATAGAAACATAAAAGAAAGCCAAGAAGTGTGAGAAGAGTGCCTAACAAGAATGCTAGTTAAGGAGGTACTAGAAAATAATTTAAATGTAGAGACAAAGACTAGACAAGGGGGGGTATTCAAACCATAATTTATTGAGAGTCCTCCTGCTAAAGGTGTTCAACATCTCGATAGACCTTCTTCTAATGTGCATGATGAGCCAAACTTGAAGGTAACACCCTGAGCATCAAACGTGTGAGGAGAGGGAAATAGATAGGCCAGTCCTATGATCCATGCTAATAATTGGTAAATTCTACTAAAACTCTAGTTGGGGAGGGAGGACTAGTTAATTTTAGAGCAATAATTGTATATAAAGGAGGGCTTGACTAGGGCCCGACAAGGTGGATGGAAAATTACCCCAATTCATATTAGAAAACGATGACACAAGAGTTGCAAATGAGGGGATTTGGTACCCAAAAACACCACGTGTGAATTTCACTATGAAGGAGTGCACCATAAGATGCATTAGAGTGGGAATGATCATCACATTAGTAGATGCCTGACAAGTAGTCTCGTAGAATGGTAGACATTCAATACAATGGTAATGAATAGTCATGATTTCAGGTGAATTACAATTGGTTCACATGAGGCAATGTCTTGTGATCAATAACACTATAAAACGCTTTATGGGTGCATGCTACCATGTCCCCTAGCCGCTTGGCTAGGTGGGGCAATGGAAACTTCTCCCCCACCCTTTGTTGCACTGTAAACACCCCATTCATGGAAATGTTAATAATATTGTTATACTAAATTTAAGTTCATTAATACTATTAACTAATTAATCTAAAAAGCAAAAGCTTTATTTATAACCAAATAGCTTTTAATGATTATGGACCATCAATTAACTAAAAATTTTATCACATTAATATTAATATTTATAATATTACTAATTACACTTAACTAACAATAATATTATAAGATAATAAATAATTTAATAGTTTTATTACCAATATGAATATTAAAATTAATAATATTACTATTTAAATCCTAATATTACTAAAAACCATTAATTATAACACTAATATTAATAATTATATTCTAATAATAATACTATATCACTTAATAATTAACGTAACATTTCATAACAATATTAAACTAATTAATAATATTAATAATAATTAACTAATTAATTAATCAATTTTTTAATCTAATTAATAAATCCGACCTTACTAACTAAATAAAAATTCTAATTAATAATAAATCATAATTATATTAATAAACCTAAGCTAATTATTTTTTAATGATTACATACCATTAATTAACAATAATTTTTATTTAATAATAGCAACACTATCTATAATCACATTAACATTAGTATTAAGAATATTACTGATAACACTTAACTAGTATTAACATTAATATTATAAAATAATAAGATTAATATGAATATTAAAATTAATAATATTACTATTTAAAAAATATTATTAAAACTAACATTTATAACATTAATATTAACAATAATATTTTTAATGTCAACACTTTACCACTTAATAATTAACTAAACATTTAATTAATAAGATTAAACTAATTAATGATATCAATAATTTTCAGATCTTTTTTTAATTTAACAAATTATTGATAAATCCTACTTAACAAACTACCTATAAATTGTAATTAATTGCAATGTGAGATGCATTCTATAGCCCACTATGAGGGAATGTTTGATTTCATTTGTGCTCAACTTGGAGTTAACATGTGCCCTTGTTAAAATAAAAATAAATTATTTTCTAAACAACAAAACAATGTTGACTATATTAAAAAAACAAAAATGAATATGCATGTTTATTTAGTTTTAATAAAAGTAATTAAAAATATAAAGTATTTAGAAGTAAAAAAATATGGAGTAAGATATCCAAACCTTATACTTTTAAAAAATATTTCAACACAAAATTTAAATAAACTATTTGAAGATCTACATTAACTAATTTACATGATATCAACTTCATATATATACCTATATCTAAAAAAGGGATGTTAAAATAAAATACTTTATTTTTTTATATAATAAAATATTCAAGGTCCGAAGAAAAAAGTAATTAAAGGTTAAAAAACAAGGTAAAAAATATCACCTGGTGATGATGATGATGATGATGGTTAACGTCCACTGAGACGAAACTTTGGTCTATCAGACCTAAAGAAACAAATTATTCAGTTTGATTTAAGATTTTATTCCTATGCTCAAAAAGCTTGAAGAGAAGCCTCCCGAGCTCACTGTAATTTTGACGACGTAAAAGGCTAGGAAGGTTAGTATTGCAACAAAGATTTTGAAAGTGAGATCTAATGTGGTTGTACGCAGGGCACTCCAAGAGGAAGTGTTTTTCATTCTCGATGTTCGTATTCTCATAGAGATGGTAGAACCTTTCCATCCATGGTGTTTTAGGAAACGGGGCACTCTAAGAGGAAGTGATTTTCATCCTCGATGTTTGTATTCTCATAGAGATGGCAGAACCTTTCCATCCATGGTGTCTTAGGCACTGCCTAACAACCTGTTTCATTGTGGAGCTCATGAGAGTTCGTTCTAATCTTGGTTATATTAATTTTCATCTTTGAGATAGTTAAAATAGAGAGATACTTTTGATCTTCTAGGGTGGGGTTGATGACCTCCTTATAATATCTTAATTTTCTTTTCGCTGCGAAATCTTTCTCACACCACATTTTTTCTTTCAACTTAGAAGTAACAATATTTTTAATGTTATTAATGTTTTGCAATGCAACATTCTCGTCGATCTCCCAATGGTTTAACCAGGCCCTGGTGTCTTTATACCAACCTCATTTGAGCCTTAGGTGGTTTTGGCTGGAATTTAAAGTTAGTTTAGGAAGTCCATGGTCTCCTATGTTATTGAGTTTGTGCTTGTACAACAGAAGCCTAGTCATAGCTAGGCTCTCGATAGGGGAAAGACCCACTTCTATAAGCAGAATAGGATAGGGTGCGTTGCTTTTAAATTTTAGGTTATACGTGATAAAACACTTCTAGATTTTCTCAATATTTCTCCAAGATTCACTAGAGATGCTACAAACCCAAACCTCACATCCATATAAGATAACCGGAGTAACTAAAGTTTCAAAGAGGAACTTATTTCTATCCCACATTACGAGGTTTGTCATTTTACCATTATTTTCAAGACCAAAATAAACTTTCCCCCATTAATCCTTTTCTCAATGCTATAATTCCAGTTGAGCTTCTGATGAATATCAATTCCTAGGTATTTGTAGGAAGACACTTGCTCCAAGTTACTATTGTCATACATAAAATTAGCATAAGTTTCCTTTTTGGATTTGATAATCATAACTTTTTTTTGTCAGTGTTAACAATGATACCCATGGTAGAGCAGAAATCCTTAAGAAGTATAAGTTCCTTATCAAGATCAGATGGGCACCTTGCGAGAAGAACAATATCATCAGCATAAAGAAGAAGGATGATGACTATTCCAGCTAAGATCGTGCTAGCACATCCTGCTTCCTCTAAACAACCTTTTAGCTTGTCGATGTAAATGCCAAATAGGGTAGGGGAGAGGGGCCAACCTTGTTTAGCTCTGATATTACACTTAATATCTTTCGACCACCCCTAATTACACTTTAACTTGGCAATTACATTCTCATATAACCTTACAGTGATAGCTCTCAACTCAAAAGGAACCTTTAGCTATTCTAATCTGTTCCATAGGTTGTTTCTAGGAACCATATCGAAAGCCTTTCTAATGTCCACAAAGCAACAAAAGGGATTAGATTTATCATTGCAGCATTCCTCCCCAATGATCCTAAGCATAATGAGGTGGTCTTTTGTTGAGTGCTGCTTTCTAAAACCCGCTTGGGCTTTAGCCCACTTACCTTCACTTTCAAGCCATATGCTCAACTTCCTTTCCAAAATAATACATATAACTTGGCTAGGAGAGGGCTGATAATAATTATCTGATAATTAGAGGGGTTATTTGTATCCCCACTTTTAAAAATAGGGATAATGAGGCTTTGAGTCCATGGTTTGGGGAACCCCTGCTCGACCGCTTGATTGAAAAGCTTGTGAATGTGGGGCATGAGGACAGGGCCTCCAATTTTTAATATTTCCACCTGTTAACCTTCAATGTCCTTAGCTTTCCCATTAGACAAGTGATTAACCCCAAAATCAATGTCTTCTAATGAGAAAACTTCTTTTGTTGTGTGTAGGGTTTCAAAGTTATCCATGACATTTGGAGATTCATAAAATTAGTAAGAAGGAGATGTGTATTTCATTAATTTTTAATATAAAATGAATATGTCACATTAAAAGCTATTTATAATAAATAAAAATCAATGTGGGTTATTAATAAAATATTTTAATATGAAGGGTTAAGAAATATTGAATCATATTTAAAAATATAATAATAACAAAAAAACTATTTTAATCTCGACAATGTAGTCCATATATAAAATGACTCAATGCATATGTTATATAAAAAAAAATTATGTGAACTTTGTACATATTATATATTCTTTTAAAAAATACGTATATATCATATAAAACAATTATATGTATATCATATCTTATTATATATTAGATAAAATAATTGAAAAATAAAAACTTTTTATGGTAAAAACTTAAGAAGTAGTTTCAATGTTTTACATTTCAGTCATTTTTTAGGTATATTTTTTAGGTCAATTTTCCCTTTTAAGGTATATTTATATATATATATAGAGAGAGAGAGAGTGCTAGCTCCAATACAAATTCATTGGGATCTATTAAGAGATGAGAGGGATGCAATTTTATTATTTTTTCGTACTTTAAAAGGAGTTTTCATGGGAAGAGATTTGATCCTTCTCAGCCCATGCTAGATACATGATTAAGATGAATCTATATTGGTAATATAGTTTTAATACCCCTACCATAGAATTTTTGGTAAAACTCATATAATTACATGAATAGAAATATTATTATCGTTTCCACCTACAAAAGTTAGAAGTTAGAATAAGTTATTGATAACTACATTGCTTTCTTTATTCGGGAAAACCATTTTTTGCAGGAGAAAGGGGGATTGAGATAAGAAAACTGTTGCACTTCAGGTGTGACCCGGAGAGGAGAAAGATAAAAATATATAATTTCAAAAGGGAAGAAAATGTGAAGCATGATTCGAATCCTTGACTCTTTGTTCTTATTGAGAGAGGTTCAGGTAAAGCTTCGAGTTTTATAACGCAAAGAGAATACTTTTTTACATGTGTATGCTTCGAATTGATGCAAATGTGGGGAACACTCTTTTCAATTGGAAACTTCATTCCGTGTAACTTGAAGCCTCCTTATGATTTTTCTAAGTGAATGAAAGGAGATGAAAGGGAAGCTCAATTTCTATGATTTTTGAAATGGTTGATAGGAAGAGTCGGAAAATAAGAAGAGGGAGTTAATTATTGCTCCGTGTAGGGGAGCCTAGTGTGTTGAGGGAATAAGTAGCTTCCAATAAGAAGATGTTAGATGTGATTTCTAATACAATTACTGTAACACATCTGACAGACAAACGAAACTCGAGTGATGCTAAGAGCCAAAGATTGACCGTACCACAAAAAATAGATAAGTAGCTATGACTTTTGGCTTAATAGAATGGATAATTTTTGTGATGTTGTTTGGAAAGGAACATGTTGTTTTTGCTTGGTGAATGATATTTTTGCATATAAGCATGGTAAAAGTAAAATTAATTATATTAATATTTAGGAAAAGAATGCACATAATTATCATTTTCAGAAAACATTAGCCATGCTATTATAGAAACATTGCATGGTAAAAGATAAATTAGTTGTGTTAATTCTTTAGAAAAAAAAGATAATGAATTCTTCTGGATTAAATGATAAGAACCAGGATTATTTTCTTGGAAATTTGTTTGTGAATCATGTGCATATAGAAAACAACGCATGTTTGTTTTCATATTAGATTGTGTGTTTGTATACGTAGAAGAAATTGTCATTGTGTTAAATAGAATACATGTTCCATGAACAAAAGAACAACTATGGTGTTAGGATTTCTCGCATAAGAATTACGCATTTGAATGTATAAAGGAATAACTATTGTATAGTTTTCTTGGAAAAAAATGTTCACATAAATAATAACTATGCTCTTAGTGTTTTCTCTTTTGGTAAAAGAGTATTTATTTATATGCACAATACAATAGCTTTTGACCTAGATTTATTGAAAAGATTATATGAATATTTTATTAGTTTCTTGCAAAGAACATGTTCTTATATGCACATAGATGATCAATATTTTACTAATTTTCTTGAAAGAAACATGTGTTTTATATACACAGAATCATTAACTATTATGTAATCTTCTTTTTAGAACAAGATTACATAGTTGGACACATGAAAAGAATGGTTGTTAAATTAGTTTTATATTTATTTGCATGATAATAATAGTTGATTGTGATAGTTTCTTGAAAATGAAATAAGTTTTTCATGCATGGAAATAATAGCTATTGAGTTATATGAAATTTCATGCTCCATTGTGTTAGGTTTTTGGGAAAGAACATATAGTTGCATGCATACCTATGAAAACTATTATGATTGCAAAAAGGACTACTGGTTTAACCATGCATGCCTATGATTGCAATTTATTCAAGGTGACAAAGAACTAGGATCATGATACAATAATGTTATTAAAGTGACTAATTTAATGGTTCTACTAGCTTAATGTTAGAACTAGTGTTAATATGAGGATGTTGATTACCTTGTTGTTCAATTTTTCACAATTTTACAAATTGATGACTCAATGGTAATGTTAGGTGGTATATATTAATGATTATTAATTACATGCATATGCATAAGTGAAGTGACATGTTGCATGAGTTAGAACTAAAGAATGGTTAATGACTAAAGGATTGTTCCCTTAACTATTGTTTTGGAAAACAACTTTATGGAAACTTCATTTTCAAATTTGGAGGATGTATCCTTACTTGTAATGCATAGAAATGTTTTATGGAAAGTAACAGAACCAATACCTTTCTACATGGTTAAAATATTAAGTATATAGATGCATGTGTATGTGAAATGAATATTGAATGCATGTAACAAATGTTTTGTGCATAATAGTATTTTGTAGAAGGTATGGTTTTATTATAAAAAATTGTGATTAATGTTGTTGATGTAATTAAGTAGTGGTCGCTTAATGACAACATAAGAACCTATGAAAGTTAAAACGTTGCAATGAGATTTTCAACTGCAATTAGAAAGTATAATGTGATGATATACAAAATATGATAATATTTTTCTAAATTGCATGATGGTTATTTTGAAGTGAATATTATTGTATGACATGTGCTGTCAGTTATGATCTGTTATCGACTAACTTTTACAGATTATGAGACCCAAGTTAAGGGTCAAGTATGAATGCATGACGTACATAAATTTTCCTTTTCTTTAATGATAATGTTTATATGGTTAGTTATCTAAATCACAGTGGGAAATGGCGCTAAAAGAGAATTTTGCATGCCAAACCATTATGGACAATTGTGAACGACCAGGAGGCCTTGTGTTTATGATGATTGACTTCTCGAAGGGGTTAATGGTGGTTTCCTACCTAGATTTTCACTGCCTGGAGATAGATGATCTAAGTAAGGGAAAGGAGTTGGAAAATATGGTGAAGATGGTAAAAATCCTGATGCAACTCTGTTGATTTTGGAGCTTGTTGGAAGAGGCCAAAAATTCCTCATAGACGGGACACTGTCGGAGGAATAAGTAGGATGATGCCAACAGGAATCTTGTATTGGACCCTGTGTTGTAATTGGAATTCTTGAGATGGTTGGTTAGTGGAGTTCTAGACTGGAACTGGTATGGTCTTTATCAGAGACCTATCTAGATTTGAAAATGGCTCAATTTGGTTGGGAGGAGTATTATTTTGCCATTGTGGTTCTCTAATAGCAGAAAAAATTAACTAATCAGTCATGTGTTGCGTTAAAATTATTTTTTTCTATATGATTGTGTAAGAATTTTATGTACATCTTGACAGGAAAGGAGCCTAGTTCCCATAAAGGAATTATTTGAAGTGTAAGTTCCTTTATTATATTATCAATATAGTGAATTTCATAGCAGGGCAAAGGCAATACACACTTGGTGTAGTTATTGATAATTTTGATGATTATAGGCTTGGGTTCCCTCTCAGTACTTGTAGAAGTACTGTGATTGAAATATCACATGACATTGCATAGTTAATTGATAGTTAAAAGTATTTCATTTGATTGAAAATGTTGTGATTAATGTGATTATGTTGGATTTTTTTGTCATACATTATAGGGTGCTTGTCATGGAATGTTGATGGGTTGTCAAAAGACTACTTATGTACAAGTGACCATGATTTCCAAAAGTAATTGGTAAGTAATGGTAAGTTGGTATGGAAATTTTGTTTTTATTTCTAAAAAATGAATAATGCCTAAGTGATAGAAAGCATAATTTGCTTATTTTTGCAATTGTAAATGCTTATGAATATTATTAAGATGTTATTATTTTTGCTTATTGGTATTTTTTTTGGAAATGAAATCCTTCATTTTGAAGGGGAAGGACCCCATTTTGGGTGGTTTAAATTTTTATATCTTGAGTAAAAGTTAAAGTCTCAATGAGAGATGAACACTAAGGATGGTGTTCTATTTAAGGGGTGGAGTAGGTAATACGCATACCATAGAAGCTTCTATAAGACTCATATAATTACATGAGTAAAGATATTATTATCGTTTCCACAAAGAACAATTACAAGTTAAAGTAAGTTCTTGATAATTGCCTTGCTTTCTTTATTCAGGAAAACCATTTTTTGTAGGAGGAAGGGGGATTTCCAGGAAAATTGGTGCACTTCATGTGTGGGCCAAAGAGGAAAAGGATTGAAATAGAGAATTTCATAAAGGAAGAAAATGTGAAGCATGAATCGAATCCTTGAATCTTCGTTTTAATCTTGAGATCTCTAGGTAAAGCTTCGAGTTTTATAAGGCAAAGGGAATCCCTTTTTAGATGTGTATGCTTTGAATTTACACAAATATGGCGAACACTCTTTTTGACTGGAAACTTCATTTCACATAACCAGAAGCCTCCTTACGGTTCACTAAGTGAATGAAAGGAGATGAAAGGGAAGCTCAATTTCCAAGATTCTTGAAGTGGTTGATAGCAAGAGCCGAAGAATAGGAAGAGAGTTAATTTCCAATCTGTGAAGGGGAGACCAATGTGTTGAGGAAAGATGTAATTTCCAGCAATAAGATGTTACATGTGATCTCTAATACTATTACTGTAACATAATTGACTAAAGAACGAAACTGGAGTGATTCTAAGAGCCAAAGATTGACCATAAGACAACAGAGAGATAAGTAGCTATGACTTTTGGCCTAATACAATGGATAATTTTTGTGATGTTCTTTCAAAAGGAACACATTTTTTGTCCTTAGTTAAGTATATTTTCGCATACAAGAATGGTAAAAGTAAAATTGATTATACAAATATTTGGAAAAAGAATGCACATAATTATCATTTTCATAAAATATTAGCCATGCTATTTTAGTAACACTACACGGTAAAAGATAAATTAGTTGTGCTAATTCTTTGAAAATAAAAGCGTATGAATTCTTGTTCATTAAATGATAAGAGTCGGGATTATTTTCTTGGAAACTTTCTTCCAAATCATGTGCATATAGAGGATAACCCATGTTTGTTTTCAGAAAAGATTTTGTGTTTGTATTCATAGAAGGAATGGCAATTGTGTTAAAAAGAACACATGTTTCATGCACAAAAGAACAACTATGGTGTTAGGATTTCTTGCATAAGAATTACGTATTTTCATGTATAAAGGAATAACTATTGTATGGTTTTCTTAGAAAAATAAAATGTGCACATAAATAATAGCTATGGTATTAGTTTTTTTCTCTTTTGGGAAAAGAGTATTTATTTATGTGCACAAAACAATAAATTTTGACATAGATTTCTTGAAAAGAGTGTATGACTATTTTATTAGTTTCTTGCTAAGAACATGTGCTTGTATGCACATAGATGATCATTATTTTACTAATTTTCTTGAAAGAAACATGTGTTTTATATACATAGAATCATTAGTTATTATGCTAGCTTCTTTTTAGAACTAGAGTACATAGTTGGACACATGAAAATAATGGCTATTAAATTAGTTTTTTATTTATATACATGATAATAGTAGTTAATTATGATAGTTTCTTGAAAATGAAATAAGTTTTTCATGCATGGAAATAATAGATATTTAAGTATATGTAATGTCATGCTCCTTTGTGTTAGTGTTGTAGCAGCTACAACCACCCTCCAAAATTTTGACCTGCACCAATCTGGGAGCCTGCCTTGAGATTTTCACTTGATGACTCCCCACACGCGGGTTCACTTCATGAGCTCATGTGAGTCCTTGCATCCACCTTTCTTGTTCATTTCATTCAAGTTTCTACATGCTGGTGTCTAAGTCATGCTTGTGACCATGTATTGGTTATGCTCAAAGTCTTCGATTCATATGTGCTTGTTGTGTTTGCTATGAATGCATCTGTTGCACTCACACATGCAGTCACATTCCCTATCACACAATTGTCGTCTCGATCAATTAATGGTCAATCACGAGTGTCGTTCTTTTCACTTTCATCGTCGATCAATAATGTTGAGCATGTGTGTCTAGATGGTTTGAGTCATTTTGTCATCGAGTCATTGAGTGTGTGTTTGCATGATCACCTATGCATCTTTTGATCATTCACACACCTAGACTTTTTTGCTGAAGTTCTGATGACTAGACTTCCTTCTGACAGTCGTACCATCACTTGGCCATCGAATCAATCGACTCTCAAATAGAACAGCGCAGAATCACCAAGATAGTATTTTCAAGTTGTGTGGCTCACAATCAGTTCAATCAACTTCCATGTTGAACACCCGGAAAGTCAGACCCAATAGTCACCCCGAGATTAACTCCCTTCAAAAATTGCACAAAGGCCACAGACCCCACTCACTCAACTGACTGAGGAAATTGTGCAGATATATCAGACAGACACCAACTGCCCATCCCTGTCTCCTTCAGAAAATTGTGCAGTTTTCCGAGTCAGTCATCCAGATAGTTGACCGATTGTTAATCCAAGAAATTGTGCAGTTTTCATGAGCAGGCCTTCTGCTGTCTAGCAGTCCCCTGAGCTTCGAAATTGTGTAGAGATGATCAACAGGCTTACCTCCCAGCTTCAGTGCAATTTCTCCACTAGCAATAGCCTACCAATTCCCTCCAAGAATTGCGTAGTTTTTGTTGCTATTGACTGAGTAGAAAACTACTAGTTGCCTCTCGGAATTATGCATTTTTGGTTGCCAGTGACCCCAAAATCCAACTACCAGTCCCCTCTGGGAATTGTAAAATTTTGGCTGCCAGTGACCCCAGCAGCCAACTACAAATTCCCTTTGTGAATTACGCAGTTTTGGTTTCTAGTCCCCTGGGCAGTTCCTCCCAAAAACTTCACAATTTATGCCTTCTGACCATTCATGCAGCTCGACCTGTTCCTTTGGAAAACTGTGCAAATCTGGCTGTCCAAACCCTGCTTCCCATTCGTTTTGAAAAATGCGTAGAGCATGCCTACCTTGTGTTCCTACATCCGGGATTATCCCTCTCAAAATTTGCTCAATTTTTCCTTCCAGCCAAGGCAAACCTTGCAGTAAGTCACACTAGACTCGGATTGATTATCTCCATAGCTGAGTGGCTTTTGCGCAATTTTCATCAGTAGTGCCCGGAGCCATCATCCTGCTTCATGACCTTGTGGCCTCTCCCGCTCAACTCAATCTGAAATTATCATGTACCATGGTAGAATAGGAGTTTTTGGATTTCATGTCGTCTCGTCATAAGTGACTATAGGTATAGGTACACCAACAAACATGGAAAGACGATGAATGGGATGAATGAAGGGAGTACATGCAGAAGGATAGGTTCATGAATGGATGAATGAATGAATCATGTGAAGCAGAAGAACGTGACGAACATGCACCTTTGTGAACAGATGAGCCTGTCAAGCCTTCCAACATGCAAGCAAGGAACAACATGCTAAAGCCTCATCAAGCGAACTAAATACCATCGAAGACTCCACGCACTCTACCATGAAGAGTTGAATCTATGATACACCATGAAGATATCCATCACCCAGTAGCATTGTAGCTCAACATGCACTCTAGGAGCAGCATGAATGTACCAACACTGGCATGTCAAGTCATGTCATGAGTCATGTCACCGACATCTCCACTATGGGTTATGTTTTCAATCAATATGATGTAACATGGAAGTCCAAGAGCCCCACTTGTTAATCAAAGACTCATGTGAGTTGAAAAGTCATGGAAGCCAAACAGTCATGAGGGTAGTCAAAAAGACACAAGGGTCAATTTCACCCTTGGCTATAAATACCCCTTCATTTGTACATGAAAGGGAATTTTTCACTTCAGCTCCTCTCGCATAGACAAGGGAGTCTGTAATATTTTCTTTTAGGAGTAATTAGTGGCTCCAATGCCCTGCACTTAGGGTTAGTGATGTATGGTCTAACGATGTGTCTTGGAAATTTCGCTTAATTCAGAATCCTGCTAACAAGCTAGCACGATTTCACACACATATTGTATGTATTGTAGGACTGATCTTTAACACTTGTAATGCATGTTTCTTTAACCTGTGTTCTACATCTGAACTATTTCATTTGTTGTAATGCATAATATAGTAATGGAAATGTGTTGTATATGTTGCTAACATTGTCTCGCCCATGTAGATTGCTCTCCCAGACATCAGACAAACCTTTCACATGAAGCTTGCTATAACAACCATTTCACTCATTTGGACTACTCCGTTGAGTGTTGTACATGTTATCTTACCTTGTATGTTGTGACTACTGCATCCATGTGGATTTCTCCTCCAGAAGTTGTGCATGTCCTATTGTGTTGTGTGTTCCTAACAGTGTTGGGATTGCTCCCAATTGACCTGGAACTCACTCTCACCCTCTCCCCCGATAGTGAAAGATCTATTGACGTATGTGACACTTACCCTCACTAGGCACGTGAACCTCACTTCTCGAAGATAAAGAAAACCACTTTCCTATTCTAACAAGCAGGAGTTGAGGCAGATCTTTTAGATAATGGCAACTGGGCCATCATACCGAATGGGACTCCTACATGAAACTGCATGAGGTTTAGTTGGGACTTCATACTAGGGAGATCGCTTGATGTTGGCAGGTCCAACACCATTAACGTTTTGGCGCTAGAAGGAGGGTAAGATGACAAGATGAGTCCTCACATCTGTTTTGAATATCTACATATCTATCATGACTAACTACTGAGTTCCTCTTCTAGAGTGTATGTCTTATGGAAACGATTTCACCATCTTGGAAAAGCTCTCGGATAACTTTTCTCATAAAACATTTGATGGTGGAGGCTACGTAACCTTGGTTATGCACACAGTAATCGTTGTAGGCTCAAAAAAAAGACATGGAATCTTTGAAGAATTCATGAGTTGCACGTTGTTCATCTACACGCTTCGAGGGCACCCCATGCAATATGCCACGTTGCCAGAAAAATCTATTCATTCTCTTGCTCATCTAGTTGCAGAGATAGATCGTGCTTTTAATCACTTTAAATGGAAAGCACTTGATCAAGAAATTCTAAAATTACGAAAAAGTTCTCGATGAATCCGTTTATCATTTTTACACATGCTTTTGTAATCTTGCACACTCATTCCCTGAAGATGAAATTGATTGGGAATTTCTTTATGGAAGATTTGAGTATCTTCTTCACATATTCAAACCCAACTCAGCATGCTTCGGTGATGGAGCTGTGCAATCATAGGCAGACATAGTCCCTGTCACAAATGATTGTCCACCTTCACCTCATCAAAGAGATCAACCATTGTGAAGTGATGTGGGAGATCATTCACATGCCTCTGTTGAAGTGTCACACTCTCCCACCCCACCTAATATTGAGATTTGTGCATATTTGGCTTGCAAGCCTGTTGGTTTTCACGTGGACTCTTTCCCTCGACCTCCATTCTCCCGTTCTATTGATGCTCTAGATTGTACTGTCTTGTGTTCTCCCATTCCAGACTCCTCACCTATTGTGAACGAGGATCGAGATATCGACAGAGTTGGTGTTATGCAACCAACCTGCGCCATCATTCATGATAAGTGTGTGCGGGAATCTAAAGAATAACCCACAGTCAAGGATGTGTATTCCTGCTGTGCTTCATCTGCTTCATCCTGACATCCCTTGTCATTTTTCCACTGTTGATTTCCCTTGCGAAAACCCATTTCTGGATGTTTCTACTTCCAATCCTTCACAGGACACCTCGGATGTCAGTCTATCATTACACTGTAGAAAGGACACATATTTCTTGGGAAATCTGTTCAATATGTCATTTATCTCTCTTAAAAGCACAGAGAGTGAACATCTTTGCTTCTGATCTACCCCTTTGCCTAATTCATCAAATCACGAGGATGTCGACGAACATCTTGAATTTTTTGATTTTGGTTGTCGTGATCTATCCACTTCCTCATATGATCACACTGTTGATTCAAATATTATCAATCTATCCAAGAAATTATTCTATGATGATCCATCTGTCAATGAAGTTGAAACCCCGCAGATTGTCGAGGCACTTCAACCCGAGCTAATGGTTAAGTTAGGCCCTCGCCATCCTGAGGTTGGTTTCACTTTCAGTCAAGAAATTGTTCAAACACTCAAGGCTCCTCATCACTCTCTTCTTTGCATTGAAGATCAACCAAACACCCAGATTTCACTTCCTCCATGCAAGCTACACGATCCCATTGCTCATGATTTGGAGGAATCTTACACAGCAAGCACACATGCACAACATAAGTAGCCTACCTTTTTGGTGTTTTCTTGCATGTCATAGTGAAGAGAATGCACACTCTCAAAATCTACATGCAATGTAGCACACCACCATGGTAGCTCCATAGAGTGCATTCCATGCGTGTTCACTCATCTTTGTTCTGTAGTCACTCGTAAAATCGGTGTGTGTTTGTCTCCACTATTATATCCTTCTTGTTTTCTTGTTCGCATAGCTGTCTTGTTCGCGAACCATGCCTTCACCAACATGGGTTAACCGATGTTCCGGTGGCTGCATTGGAAGTATCAACTCACGTGAGATGGCACATGCACCTTTAGCTTAGGACTAGGAGTAGCATTTTCTTTTTTCCTTGTCTTTGCTTTCTGGTTTGCATGATTGTTTGCTTGCTGACTTGGTTGCTTTGCTTACTTGTTGTTGTTTTCAATTTGTTTGATTTTCTTACTATTTTTATCTACATTATTTTGTATGCTTGGTATATTACTATTTTGTTTCCATAAATAAGTGTTGCCAACTATTACATTCTATCTTTTGAATAGAGTATGTGGTTAACATTTGAGGAAAACCTCATGACACTGAAGCACTTGGCCAGTCTTGTGGTTGCCTTCCCTATGCTTGGTTGTAACCTTTGGCCAATGAAGTCCTTACGGAAAATACAAACTATCTGCAAGGGAAATTTCAGTCCAACCGTGAACCTGTGTCCACACTGGGAATCTCCATGCCTATATTCAGCCTTGTGCTCTGTGTGTTCAAGCTCATCCAACTAGTAGAAATGGAGAAGGGGAAAATCTAAACGAGAAAACCTATGTTAGAGGTATTACATGCTTCTTTGAAGGAAAAAAATCTTCTGCTCTCAATAAGTAGATATCCCTCTTTCACCCCAAAAATAAATAAGTGCCTATGCACAGTCCTCCTGAAAAATACAAAGGCGAAAGAATAGAAAGGCTTCTTATGTAGAGACGTGAAGAATGCAACTCCACTGGGGTATTAACCAGGCTCTATGGTAGTGGAGAAATGCATGTGTTCATGTGTGTCTCCATCGGGGTACTTTTAAGGCCTGCTTGCAGCGCAGCAACACCAAAGATGAAAACTTATACTCTGAAAATCTTCAACTTGCGAGTTAAACTACCCTTTCCGGATTCAAAACACTGATATCTAGGCTGAATTTTTGATTTTGTTTCACTGAGTTGTCAAAGGGTGAACTATGTATGTCCATGGGGTAAGTGGGGAAGCTGAAGTAAGCCTCATAGTGGTTCAATACTCTCGAAAAGGCCAAGGCCCTATGCTAGCAAAGAACTGAAACAAGGAAGCTGGAGTTCTACCAATGTGTCACCAAGTGTTGTACCAGCTACAACCACCCCCCAACATTTTGACCTACACCAATATCAGAGCCTCCGTTGAGAGTTTCACTTGATATGTAACCACACGTGGGTTTTCTCTATGAGCTCATGTGATTCCTCACATCTGCCTTGCTTGTTCATTTCCTCCAAGTTTCCACATGTTGGTGTTTAAGTCATGCTTGGGACCATGTTCTGGTTATGCTCAAAGTCTTCTCTTCGTATGTGCTTGTTGTGTTCGCTATGAAAGCATATGTCACACTCAAACACGGAGTCATTTTCACTGTCACGCAAGCATTGTCTCGATCAATGAACTGTCAATCACAAGTGTCACGCTTGTCACTTGCAATGTCGGTCAGTCATGTTGATCATGTGTGCGTCGATGGTTTGAGTCATTTTGTCGTCGAGTCATGTGAGTGTGTGTTTTCATGATCACCTATGAAACTTTTGATTGTTCACACACTTAGTCATTTTTGTGGAGTTTCGGATGACTAGACTCCCCTCTAACAGCCATACCATCACCCCGCCATCGACTCGTTCGACTGTTAACTAGAACAACATAGAAGCACCAAGCTATTCTTTTCGAGGTGCGTTGCCTGCAAGCAGTTCAATCAACTTCCATGTTGACCACATGGATAGTCAGACCTGATAGTTGCCCTAGGACTGAATCCCTTCAAAAATTGTGTAGAGGCCATTGAACCCACTCACTCAACTGACTGAGGAAATTGCACAGATAGGCCATCACTATCTCCTTTAGAAAATTTCACAGTTTTCCTAATCAATCATCCAAACAGTCGACCGACTTTTCATCCAAGAAATTGTTTAGTTTTCATGAGTAGGCCTTCTACTATCCAGCAACCCACTTAGCCTAGAAATTGCGCAAAGATGATCAGTAGGCTGGCTTCCCAACTTTAGTGCAATTTCCCGACAAACAACTCCTAGTAACAGACTACCAGTTCCCTCCAAGAATTATGCAGTTTCTGTTGTACATGACTGAGCAACCAACTGCCAATTCCCTCTAGGAATTGCGCAGTTTTGGCTACCAGTGTCTCCAATAGTCAAATTCCAGTCCCCTCTAGGAATTTCATAGTTTTGGTTGCCAGTGACCCCAGTAGCCAACTGCTAGTTCCCTTTGGGAATTGCAGAGTTTTGGATGCCAATATCTTGGGCAATTCCTCCAAAAAATTGCAAAATTTCTTCCTACTGACCCTTCATGCAGTCCGAGTTGTTCCTTTGCAAAATTGTGCAAATCTAGATGTCCAGCCCCCACTGCTCATTCATTCTAAAAAATGTGTAGATAATGCCTAACTTGTCTTCCTACAACCTGAACTGTCCCTCCCAAAATTTGTGAAATTTTGCTTCCTAACCAAGCCAAACCCTGCAGGCAGTCACTATCGACTCATATTTCCTGTCTCCATCACTAAGTGACTCTTGCACAATTTTCATCAATAGTGCCCGGAGCCATCATCCCACTCCACAACCTTGTTGCCTCTCCCGGTGACTTGCATCTGAAATGATCATGTGCCATGGTAGACTAGGAGGTTTTGGATTTGATGTCATCTTGTCATGATTGACTACAGGTACAAGTACACCAACAAACATGGCAAGATGATGAATGGGATGAATTAAGGGAGCACATACAAAAGGACAGGTTCACCAATGGACGAATGAGAGAAGCATGTGAAGTGGATGAATGCGACGAACATGCACCTTCATAAATATATAAGCTTGTCAAGCCTTCCAGCATGCAAGCAAGGAACAACATGCTAAAGCTTCATCAAGGGAACCAAGGACCATCAAAGACTCCGTGCACTTCGCCTTGCAGAGGTGAGGCTATGATACACGATGAAGACATCCATCACCCAGCAACACTGTAGCTCGGAATTCACTACCGGAGCAGCACAATTGCACCAACAATGTCATGTCAAGACATGTTGAGTCATGTCATCCACATCTCCACTATGGGCTATGTTGTTAATCAATGTGATGTAACGTGCAAGTCCAAGAGACCCACTTGTTGAACAAAGAGTCATGTAAGTCAAAACGTCATGGAATCCAAACAGTCATGAGGGTAGTCGGACAGCCACAAAGGACAGTTTCACCCTTGGCTATAAATACCCCCTCATTTTTACATGCAAGGGACTTTTTCACCTGAGCTCCTCCCACATAGCCAAGAGAATCTGTAGTCTTTTCTTTGAGGATTAAGTAGTGTTTCCAATGCGCTGCACTCGGGGTTAGTGATGTATGGTGTAACGATGTGTCTTGGAATTTTCGCTTAATTCAGAAGCATGCTAACAGGCTAGCATGTTTTCCTACACATATTTTATCTATTGTAAGATTGATCTTTAACACTTGTAACACATGTTTCTTTAACCTGTGTTCTACGTCTGAACTATTTCATTTGTTGTAATGCATAATCTATTAATGAAAATGTGTTGTATATGCTATTAACCCTGTTTCACCCTTGTATAGTGATCTCCTAGACATAAGACAGACCTTTCATGTGAATCTTGAATTAACAACCATTGCACTCGTTCAGATTGATCCATTGAGTGTTGTACGTGTTATATTACCTTGTATGTTGTGACTATCGCATCCATGTAGACTGCTCCTCCAGAAGTTGTGCATGTCCTATTGTGTTGTGTTCCTAACAGTGTTGGGACTGCTCCCAATCAACCTTGAACCCACTCTTGCCCTCTCCCTCGACAGTGAAAGAACCATTGACACAAGTGACACTTACACTCACTAGGCACGTGAACCTCACTTCTCAAAGACAAAACAAACCACTCACCTATGTTGAAAAGCAAGAGTTGAGGAAGATCTTTATGATAATGGCAATCGGCCCATCGTACTAGATGGGACTCCCACACGAAACGGTGTGAGGTCTAGTTGGGACTTCATACCGGGGAAATCCCCTGATGTTGGTGGGTCTAGCACCATCAACAGTTAGGTTTTTGGGAAAGAACATATCTAGTTGCATGCAAGAAATAATAAATATTATGTCAATGTTCTTTTGAATAGAAACATGTGTTATAATTGGATACTATGTTTAAGATCTCCTTTGAGAACAAGGACATGTATTTTCATGCATGAAAACAATATCTAATGAATTAGATATATTGGAAAGGAAATGTGTTCTTGCATGCAACTCTTAGGTAGCTTGGTTTGGAAGGAAAGATGTGTTTTCCTGCAAGAGAACTATAACTATTGTAAAAAAGAATAATAATATTTATGCATAGAAGTATAGTTGTCATGTTAGATTCTTTTGGAAATAACACGTAGTTTCATATTAGCTTTATCTTGGAATAGAGCATCTATTTTCATAGGTATTTTGAATTCTCTCCTTCGAGAAAAGATGTTGCCGGAAAGAACATGGATTTGCATGCATAATAACATTTTCCATGGTGTTAGCTTCCTTTTATGAATTTGCATGCACCAAAAGTAATACTGAGGGGGCTAGTTTTTGTCGATAAAGTTTTGCGCGTGCAAAAATCAAAACTATTGTGTTAGAAAAATATATAATTTCATGCGCTAACTATGATACTAGTTTCCCTTTGAAGGGAGTATTTATCTACATGCTCTATGATTATAGTTGTTGGGCTAATTCTATTGAAAGATTGTTATGCAATTGTATGCATAATAATGATATCTTCTATTTTATCTTACTTTTGGAAATATTATGCACTTGCATTCTTGATATTATGTTAGCTTTGTTTTTAAGAAATATTATGTATCTGCATGAAATTGTGAAAAGTTTATGTGTTCACATGAAAAACCATAGCTAATATGCTAGATTCTTCTAAAATAATAAGGATACTTGAAATAATTTTTTTCTTTGTGAAAGAATGTGGACTCATGTGTGGGGAATAAAAATTAAAGTGGCATTTATATATAGACATGCTTGATAGTTATATGCCTTTTATTACCATGTGTGCAATCACTACAAGAAAAAGACCTTCTAGCAGAGGTTTTTGCGGAAGCCCCTATAAAAAAACCCCAAAAATCCATTTGTAGTGGAGGTCACTAGTAGAGGTGGGTGGGAAGATGTTTAAGCAGATGTTTTTTTGATGGTGCGTCTAGAATATACAAATGCATCAATTCTTTACTATACATATAAGAACTATGGTTGAATAGAACATTGTGCATTGTGGTAAATTTATTTGTTTTCAAATATAAAAGAAACAGTGTGCTAAATAAAAAAGAGCACCAGTGCGTATACTACTCAATAAGACAGGAAAAGGGTTAAATTTACAAAATTTTCCATCCTAAAATTCATTTTTCTCAGCCCTGTGCTATATTGTGATCACGACCCAATGTTAAACCAATACTATAATGCCCCGGTGCTTTCCGAGTGTACCACACACCAATTCTTGAATATTATATAGCATCATATAAATCTTAAATTTTAAAAATTTTCGATGCTATATACATTTGCAACACCAGCACCCTTGTTGTAGTAAAATTCCCTGGTGCATACTTAGAAGGCAGACCGCTATAGTTTTTAATTTTGAAAAAAATGCGACGCTATATTCCAATGAAGAACTGATGTTCTTCATGTATTAAAATGCCTCGATCGATCTTAAAAAGAGAAATGCTAAGAGATTTTTTAAATGTGTTAATTATTTAAAATTCCCTCGTGCATCTTAACAAGAGCACCAATGCAGGGTTTTTAATTTTAAAAAAATGGTGTTAATAGTCAGGAAAAAGAGGTGATGTTCATGTATTAAATCACCTTGGTGAATCTTTGAAAGAGCACCACTAGGTGGTTTTAATTTTTATTTTAAATGCGGTGTTATAGTCAGACCATGAACAAGTGCGATACATGTATTTGAAATCCCCGATGCATCTTAACAAAAGCATCACTATAGTGTTTTTAATTTAAAAAGAATGGTGCTCTTGGATATTTGACACATTGGACCAGTTATAATAATGCACTGAAAGAGGGCTAAAAAAAAAACTAACAACCATAAATTTCATTTTTATCATCTACAGTGTTCTAGAGCTCTGCAGCATCGGTGCTACTCTTGTCTCAGGTAAGTGCCCTGACATCAATTCTTCTCTTTCTCACCATCCTTTTGTACAATGCTCAGTGCATGGCTTTCCAATTTTCTCGAATGGTGGTGAGCTTTGTTTTTCTCAATTACGTGTCAACAATGCCTCCTCGAAGACTAAATGTCTAGGTAATGTCTATGTTTCTCTCTAATTTCTTTTTTTATCATATTAGAATTGAAAAATAAGTCAAATAATCCATTATTAAAATTAAAAAAAATCATGTGTTGGGCATTTGATAGCTTCAGATCGCATCACTAGTGATGCACCCTGTAAATTTACAGGGTGCAACACAATTCGGTGTGTGAACCTAACACACTGTTATTTTTGTGGTGCATTTCGTAAATGAAAATGCATCAGGAAAATCTATAAATTTTACATCGGTGCATACATTTTTAGGTTACTCTTGCTGCATCTATTTTCACCAAACACACCGCTCAAATAATATTAAAAAATATAACTCAATGCATTCGATAAAATGAACGTTATGCTTCAGTGCGAAAATATTATACGTGTGCACCAATTCATAAGTCTGCGACACAACACGATGAAAATGTATATATGTGAACCAAAAATAGTGTGTCATACATATGTACATACTTTCTCTGGTGTGGTTGTGCTTGATAGTGCATCGGAGCAGGCTCATTATTATTTTTTGGGCACACCAGGGAATTTTTTTTAATTGAAAGTTATGTTTCTATAGTTATAAATAGATGTTTCATTTAATAATTTTTTTTATGTTTTATGTATGAGGTTGATGTATTTTATATGTCAGTCAGGTAGAAGATACGCTAACAAAGGGAACAAGAGTAGGATCATAAGCAAAGGGAAAACCATTACAATGTGTTCCAACCATGGGAGGACCGAGAGAGGGAGAGGGATTTAAAAGCTTTCCCTATTGGCAAAGTGACCTAAGCTCTCTTGAGGAATGTAGACCTCATTAAGTAATATGATGAGGCTACATCCCTAAAGGCGTACTCTATCTTGTTGGCATATTTGATCCACCGGTGGAGTGTCTAGGAACAAGGTTTCCATGTCATCCCAAGGCGTGGTATAAGAGGAAGACATATATCTTATCACTAGCCTATCCAGGAGAGGGGAGGATTTTCCCCAATTCCTTTATGTCCCCCACAACATTCCAGTAGAGGTTCAACTTGTCTACTATCAGAGATATGTTGGGGCTCATGTAGTGGAAAGCTATGAATTGCTTCTTTTTCTACACAGGAGGTTAGGTGCCTCTCATTATTAGTGGCTATGATTGCATATTATACTAGTGATGGGAATCACATTAGTTTCCATCTTCTGTATTATGTTGATTCTTTGATTGAGGCACCACGATGTATAAAATGGTATGCCATTTATTTTAGGAAGTTTTGTAGGGATTTAGATAGATGTCGTGCGTTGATACATGGGAGGAAGAACTTCCCTTTCGCTTCAGATATTTTTTGCTTATTTTTTATGAGGTTTCCATAAACGAGGCCTACATTTGACTGTTTCCCTAATAATTCGATGATTGAGGTGAAAATTCATATGTGGGGCCAGATGATGGCCAGGAGGGTCCTTCTAGAGTATCTGACCATGATTTTTGCCTACGAATTGGCGTTACCAGCTAGTGAGGATGACCATGCATTTATCTTATGTCATTTCCATACACGGGTATTGATTGGAGACAGTATCCCAACATCCTCTTCACACCAGATGAGCCTACAGATGATAGAGGTAATATTAGTGTTTTCTTTAAATTAATCTAGTTTCATTTTATTATCTTAATTACTTAGAATAAAATTTATTCTAACACATTCTTTAACTTGTTTTATTAAATTGTTTAATGAAATTGTCTTATTATTGGTGTGTAGTATATACTTTGTAAACATCGACACATTCTTTGGAGACATGCATCCTCCCCCACCAGAGGGAGTAAATGAGGAGATGGGCGAGGCCCGAGAGGATGAGGCACATCCTTAGGGGGCATGGGAATATAGGCATTTAGGGTTGGTCTGATCTTTAGGATGGACTATTGTGACAGATTGCCTAGAGTATTGGTTGAGGAGGGAGTGCACCCTATGAGGGCTCGATACATCAATGTAGATTTTAGGTTCGTGGATATCTTAAGGGACTATTCTGATGAGACGATGACTCTTATGTGAAAGAACCATTGACACAAGTGACACTTACACTCACTAGGCACGTGAACCTCACTTCTCGAAGACAAAACAAACCACTCTCCTATGTTGAAAAGCAAGAGTTGAGGTAGATCTTTATAATAATGGCACTCGAGCCATCGTACCAAATGGGATTCCCACACGAAACGGTGTGAGGTCTAGTTGGGACTTCATACCGGGGAAATCCCATAATGTTGGTGGGTCTAGCACCATCAACAATTAGGTTTTTGGGAAAGAACATATCTAGTTGCATGCAAGAAATAATAAATATTATGTCAGTGTTCTTTTGAAGAGAAACATGTGTTATAATTGGATATTATGTTTAAGATCTCCTTTGAGAACAAGGACATGTATTTTCATGCATGAAAACAATATCTAATGAATTAGATTTATTGGAAAGGAAATGTGTTCTTGCATGCAACTCTTAGGTAGCTTGGTTTGGAAGGAAAGATGTGTTTTCCTACAAGAGAACTATAACTATTGTGAAAAAGAATAAGAATATTTATGCATAGAAGTATAGTGGTCATGTTAGATTCTTTTGGAAATAACATGTAGTTTCATATTAGCTTTATCTTGGAATAGAGCATCTATTTTCATAGGTATTTTGAATTCTCTCCTTCGGGAAAAGATGTTGTCGGAAAGAACATGGATTTGCATGCATAATAACATTTTCCATGGTGTTAGCTTCCCTTTATGAATTTGCATGCACCAAAAGTAATACTGAGGGGGCTAGTTTTTGTTGATAAAGTTTTGCGCGTGAAAAAATAAAAACTATTGTGTTAGAAAAATATATAATATCATGTGCTAACTATGATACTAGTTTCCCTTTGAAAGGGGTATTTGTCTACATGCTCTATGATTATAGTTGTTGGGCTAGTTCTATTGAAAGATTGTTATGCAATTGTATGCATAATAATGATATCTTCTATTTAATCTTTCTTTTGGAAATATTATGCACTTGCATTCTTGATATTATGTTATCTTTGTTTTGAAAAAATATTAAGTATCTGCATGAAATTGTGAAAAGTTTATGTATTCACATCAAAAAACATAACTAATATGCTAGATTCTTCTAAAAGAATAAGGATAGTTGTAATAATTTTTTTCTTTGGGAAAGAATGTGGACTCATGTGTGGGGAATAAAAATTAAATTGGCATTTATATATAGACATGCTTGATAGTTATATGCCTTTTATTACCATGTGTGCAATCACTACAAGGAAAATACCTTCTAGCAGAGGTTTTTGTGGAAGGCCCTATAAAAATAGCCCAAAAATCCATTTGTAGTGGAGGTCACTAGTAGAGGTGGGTGGGAAGATGTTTAAGCAGATATTTTTCTGATGGTGCGTCTAGAATATACAAATGCATCAATTCTTTACTATACATATGAGAACTATGGTTGAATAGAAGATTGTGCATCATGGTAAATTTATTTGTTTTTAAATATAAAAGAAACCGTGTGCTAAATAAAAAAGAGCACCAGTGCGTATACTACTCGATAAGACAAGAAAAGGGTTAAATTTACAAAATTTTCCATCCTAAAATTCATTTTTCTCAGCCCCATGCTATATTGTGATCACGACCCAATGTTAAACCAATACTATAATGCACCGGTGCTTTCCGAGTATACCACACACCAATTCTTGAATATTATATAGCATCATATAAATCTTAAATTTTGAATATTGTCGATGCTATATACATCTGAAGCACCAACACCCTTGTTGTAGTAAAATTCCCTGGTGCATACATAGAAGGCACACCACTATAGTTTCTAATTTTGAAAAAAATGTGACGCTATATTCCAATGAAGAAATGATGTTCTTCATGTATTAAAATGCCTCGATCGATCTTAAAAAGAGAAATGCTAAGAGATTTTTTAAATGTGTTAATTATTTAAAATTCCCTCGTGCATCTTAACAAGAGCACCAATGCAGGGTTTTTAATTTTAAAAAGATGGTGTTAATAGTCAGGAAAAAGAGGCGATGTTCATGTATTAAATCACCTTGGTGAATCTTTGAAAGAGCACCACTAGGTGGTTTAATTTTTATTTTAAATGCGGTGTTATAGTCAGACCATGCACAAGTGCGATACATGTATTTGAAATCCCTGATGCATCTTAACAAAAGAATCGCTATAGTGTTTTTAGTTAAAAAAAATGGCACTCTTGGATATTTTACACATTGGACCAGTTATAATAATGCACCAAACGAGGGCTAAAAAAAAAAAACTAACAACCATAAATTTCATTTTTATCATCTATAGTGTTCTAGAGCTCTGCAGCATCGGTGCTACTCTTGTCTCAGGTAAGTGCCTTGACATCAATTCTTCTCTTTCTCACCATCCTTTTGTACCATGCTCAGTGCATGGCTTTCCAATTTTCTCGAATGGTGGTGAGCTTTGTTTTTCTCAATTACATGTCAACAATGCCTCCTCGAAGACTAAATGTCTAGGTAATGTCTATGTTTCTCTCTAATTTATTTTTTTAGCATATTAGAATTGAAAAATAAGTCAAAAAATCCATTATTAAAAAAAAAAAACAAAATCATGTGTGGTGCATTTGATAGCTTCACATCGCATCGATAGTGATCACAATTCGGTGTGTGAACCTAACACTGTTATTTTTGTGGTGCATTTCGTAAATGAAAATGCATCAGGAAAGTCTATAAATTTTACATTGGTGCTTACTTTTTTAGGTTACTCTTGGTGCATCTATTTTCACCAAACACACCGCTCAAATAATATTAAAAAATATAACTCAATGCGTTCGATAAAATGAATGTTATGCTTCAATGCGAAAATCATATACGTGTGCACCAATTCATAAGTCTGTGACACAACACGATGAAAATGTATATATGTGAACCAAAAATAGTGTGTCATACATATGTACATACTTTCTCTGGTGTGGTTGTGCTTGATAGTGCATCGGAGCGGGCTCATTATTATTTTTTGGGCACACTAGGGAATTTTTTTTAATTGAAAGTTATGTTTCTATAGTTATAAATAGATGTTTCATTTAATAATTTTTTTTATGTTTTATGTATGAGGTTGATGTATTGTATATGTCAGTCAGGTAGAAGATACACTAACAAAGGGAACAAGAGTAGGATCATAAGCAAATGGCGAACTACTACAATGTGTTCCAACCATGGAAGGACCGAGAGAGGGAGAGGGATTTAAAAGCTTACCCTATTGGCACAGTGACCTAAGCTCTCTTGAGGAATGTAGGCATCATTAAGTAATATGATGAGGCTACATCCCTAAAGGCGTACTCTATCTTGTTGGCATATTTGATCCACCGGTGGAGTGTCTAGGAACAAGGTTTCCATGTCGTCCCAAGGCATGGTATAGGAGGAAGACATATATCTTATCACTAGCCTATCCAAGAGAGGGCAGGATTTTCCCCAATTCCTTTATGTCCCCCACAACATTCCAGTAGAGGTTCAACTGATCTACTATCATAAATATGTTGGGGCTCATGTAGTGGAAAGCTATGAATTGCTTCTTTTTCTACACAGGAGGTTAGGTCCCTCTCATTATTAGCGTCTATGATTGCATATTATACTAGTGATGGGAATCACATTAGTCTCCATCTTTTGTATTATGTTGATTCTTTGATTGAGGCACCACGATGTATCAAATGGTATGCCATTTATTTTAGGAAGTTTTGTAGGGATTTAGATAGATGTCGTGCAATGATACATGGGAGGAAGAACTTCCCTTTCGCTTCAGATATTTTTTGTTTATTTTTTATGAGGTTTCCATAAACGAGGCCTACATTTGACTGTTTCCCTCTGAGGTCAATGTTTGAGGTGAAAATTCATAGGTGGGGCTAGATGATGGCCAGGAGGGGCCTTCTAGAGTATCTGACCATGATTTTTGCCTACGAATTGGGGTTACTAGCTAGTGAGAATGACCATGCATTTATCTTATGTCATTTCCATACATGGGTATTGATTAGAGACAGTATCCCAACATCCTTTTCACACCAGATGAGCCTACAGATGATAGAGGTAATATTAGTGTTTTCTTTAAATTAATCTAGTTTCATTTTATTATCTTAATTAATTAGAATAAAATTTATTCTAACACATTCTTTAACTTGTTTTATTAAATTGTTTAATGAAATTGTCTTATTATTGGTGTGTAGTATATACTTTGTAAACATCGACACATTCTTTGGAGACATGCATCCTCCCCCACCAAAGGGAGCAAATGAGGAGATGGGCGAGGCCCGAGAGGATGAGGCACATCCTTAGGGGGGCATGGGAATATAGGCATTTAGGGTTGGTCTGATCTTTAGGATGGACTATTGTGACAGATTGTCTAGAGTATTGGTTGAGGAGGGAGTGCACCCTATGAGGGCTCGATACATCAATGTAGATCCTAGGTTCGTGGATATCTTAAGGGACTATTTCCATGAGACGATGACTCTTATGTGTCACATCATCAGAGTTAGCAGGCTACTCGTAGAGATGAGGGATGAAGGGCATGCAGTGCCTGATATGTCAGATGACCCTTCATGCAGTGCTACCTTGTTGAATCATGATGATGAGGGTGGTGATCATGCTTCTGGTAGTACTACCCCATTGGATCATGGTCAGGGTGTTGATTATCCTTCTGTTAGTAAGCATACTCATCATTCTCCTTATGATCAAATGCAAGAGCTAGAGGATGTGCCTCATGCTTCTCCAGATATAACAGACTAGCCACCTCCTCCTCCACCTTCGAGTTCGACAGTTGAGGCAGTACTTGACCATCCATGGTCTTCTGCTACAGATTAGGTTGCCATTACTACATTTATATTTGCTAGAGGTGTATATATTTAGATGATGGTAGTGAATTTGAATGTGTATCTTAGATGATGTTTATGATTGTTAGAGGGTTATCATCATGATGTTTATTTTTATGAAATGATATTTATTATAGATTATGTCTTGGTGAACTTATATCAAAATTTTATATATCAAAATTGCATGCAAAACAAATTACTTTAAAAAAAATGCAAACATATTTTTATCACAGTGTCAGGTGTCTAATAACTTGAACATAACTATATATATATATATATATATATATATGTTACAATTCAAAGGTGTATTATGAAGTTAAAAATGTATAGAAATATATTATTACTGAATTGTTGCACCCAATCCTATGTTTAGTGCATCCTCTTCAGTATGTGGCTAATGAATAGATGTGCCATATTTCTCTTTGTCTTGGTCAACAAACCAACTATTAAGGCATGTGATTGGAATATTTTCTTTTAAATGATCAGGATACGGAACACTTCTACCATTCAATTGTTTGAATTGTTTTCTGTCATTGTCACATTTCCTCCTCTTCTTCTCATACAATGTGACCCATGGTTGTGTTGCTTCCATATTGTAAAGAATGAAGTTGTTGATGGCTTCAATATTTTAATTCACTGATTAAATAAAACCAACATACATAGTACATATGAGATCAAAATATGCATTAATATGAAGTTCAGTTTGAATAGTTACTATGTATAAATTTGACAAATGATAAGCCACTTACTCTTTATCATGTGCCTTTTTCCATTCATTTCTAGAAGCTCCCCTTTTCTTTTGTCTTCATCCCTTTCATCGTCTCAAATATTTTCAGCTGGAGTGTTGTCGATCTACTTGATGTACTCACTGGAATAATAGAAATACTCATATGATATATATACCCCTATACCATATACCCCTATTTTTTTCCCTTTCCGGAACAAAACCTTTCAATTTCTTCATGTACCTCTCGAAGAAGAACATCCAACTACAAGAAATCACCACAACTAATTCAACCTAATCTACTAGGTGAATTACAGGATGAACTTGTAAATCCATAAATCTCGTCAATGGTTCCTTCTTAAACATACAGAGAATCTCAACTATCTCTTGATTCCATTGTGGAATGCTAGCCATATGAATCTCCTTTGATGTGATCCAACGTACACATGCAAATAATTTACATATGGCACATCCTAGGTATCGGGGGAAGTCATGGTTTGCACACCCATGCATGAGCATAGGATAATGACACCACACAGTAAGTAGTGCATTATACAAAAATTAATTATAAAATATCTCATTGCATAAAAATAAAAATAAAAAATAAAAATAAAAAAATCATGCTTTTGACATACGTACTCCTAGAAGGTTCAAATGGTCATTGAATTTCAACCCCAAAAAATAGTCTTCCACAATGAAACAACACCGTAGTGAAGAACCATATAAATAAGACACCCTCAAACTCATTATAACTTCCTTTTCGAAATAAAGATCATATTTCTTTAAAAAACATTGGGAAATAACCTTCTTTGAAATACCAAGAGGGACCAACCTCTCCTCTAGTTTCTTGCCTTGGCCGAAGTTCCTTTTTAGTTTTTGAAGAAATAATATCTCTCCTAAAACCCAATGTGTCATTTTCTTTTGATGATATGTGCCTCCATAAACAAGATGAAACATATCTAAATATATGTATGGGACCTAGTAAGTTGGAAACCTTAGGATGCTCCCAATATGGGAGCTCATAAAAGACAAATTTCCTCTTCATCCCAATGGGAAATTTCTCAACATAGGTATTGAAGAATTCTAGATCATTGAACATAGGCTCCCTATTTGAATTGAACATTTTTGCAAACTCCTTCTCCTTCTCTCTATAATATTGTCTAAGCCATTCAACTGGTTTCATTATTGCAATCCTTTTGTTTCTCTCTACTTTACCATTGAAAGCAGACTTTTATCTTTTGTAAGGGTTTTCTTCTGAGAGGAATACCCTAGAGCATCACACACTAGATTTTGTAGGTGGTCAAACCACCTAGCCTTTAGAGAAGGTCCACCACATTTACATCCATGAACCCTTTTCTTACAAGACTTGCAAAATTATTGTATATAGGTCGGCACATTAGAAACCATGAAGATTAGAACAATTGCAACGAATTAAATTAATATGCAAAACAATATTGTTACATATATAAACAAATCAATAAAAAAGTAATTTACTAGAGCAAACTCCTAAGCCTAGATAATCATAGATGGTGTAATAACATATGCCATACAACCTAAAACTCATGTCTGTTGTGATGGGTCTTGATACATCATACACATGTATCCATTCCCATATTTCCTTCAATTCATCTACCAACGGTTGTATGTAGACATCCATATTCTTCACTTCTCTTCTACTAGGGACTATGAGTACCAATGTAATATGTTCATTATTCATAGACAACCAAGGGGGGGTATTTTTATTGATCACTACTAGAGGATAAACATAAAAGTTGGTGTTTTGGAGGGAATATGGGTTGACGCCATCCATGGATATGCTTAGTCGTAGATTTCATATTTCATCCTTGAATTTTTTAGGCCATGTATGGTCTATATGCTTCATGGATATTGAATCTGTTGGGATTCACATAACTCCTGACTTAATTTTGTGTGAGGCATGCCATCCCTACAACATACCTAATTATTTGTAACAAAAGAGCCTTTGAACCCTTGGGATTATAAGAATGTGCCTCAATATATTATGAAGAGGACTGTGTGACTTAGCCATTTTTTCTTATTTATGGTACCTATCATGCCCACATTTTGAACATATCTATTTGTCTACGTATTCTCCTATATATAGAATACAATCATTCAGACATGCATGATATGATATGTACATAACATCCAACATTTTCAACAACTACTTTGCCTCTTCGCAGCTACCCGGTAAGACATTATCACTCAGAATAAACTTATCTTTGAATAACCTATAGTTTGTGGGGAGTATAATCATACAATGTCAATATTTAACGTTCATAAAATCAACCACTTTTAATGTTGATTGTCTGACAAGATTTCTCAAAATATAAGGGACTTAATCGATCATGCAAGTGAATTACCTCAATATTACCAAGAAACATGCATTTGACATGCCAAACATTTCTTTCAAGTTGTACAACAACAAATTTTTCCCCAGCTGAGTAGACTTTGGCTTGTCACTAGGTCTAAAGAGAGGGGTGGTGGAAGCATATTTCAGGCTTTCAAATAAGGTATTAGTGATATGAGCATCATCACATTTCTCATTGTTCTAGAATGCATCTGACAACATTGCCTCCATGGTAGTCATATCCTGTAACTAATTATCCATACCAACCTCTATTTGATTGCCTCCATTGCCAACTTATGATGAAGAACTACTATTGTTGTATTCATTCATAATTGGTGAATCTAGAAATAGTGGGAATTGAACAAGTGGTTGATTTAACCATTCTTTATATGCTTCCTCTCTGAGTCGTGCTCTTAATGCAACCTTCTCTTGAGTTACCATTGTAGTAGGGTGCACCAAAAGATGGTAGGTGGGTCACTCATCATCACTAGAGTCTTAATTTAAAAAAATATTGAACATCATTAGTACAATATCAATGATTAGTAAGCACGTCAATGTAATTGGTTTGTTGAAATTACAATATACTAAAAAATTATTACCATCATTGATGGAGGATTGCAGTTGGAATATGTCATGTTCCAATCGGGAGGGTAAAGTGTTTATCCATTTTCATCTCCCAACTTCTTGCGATATGATGCTCCTGATAAGAGCTTCCAACTTTTTTGAAATGGAGGAATATTTTCTGCATTTGAACTCAATTTTGAATCAAGACCATGCAAATTTTGATACATTTTTATTTCAATTAACATGGATTAAAAGAAATCAGTTAAATAATAGAAATATAGATAAAATATGAACATAGTGGAGATGGAAAGGGAAAACTTCGCGAAGGACTTTGATCAGCAATATGGAACGAGTTGGAATTTCAAGAATTGACCATTTGATATTATTGAGATTTTTTCCATATATTTGAGCAAAATTAGAAATCATTTTTTTTTGTGCATATCCAAAATTAATTTCGAGAACCATATAACCACAATTTGAATTTCATTATAGTCTTCAAAGCATTTTTCAAGACTAAGGTGACTTTAATCAAAAAGTGTATACTATGAACTACTCTAATTCATGTGGATGCATACCAAAGGATAATTTGAGATGAATATGGCATTTTATATGAAAATAAAATTGCAGGTAACTTTTAAACCCTATTTGTGCACTTATCAAGACAAAACTCACCGATGTGTTTAAATCATAACAACATCGAAGAGTTCAAATAATACCTACACTGGTTTCCGGCATCCCAAAAATATAAAATATGTTATCATATTGGTGCTCTTGTAGAAAACCACACTGATGCGTTTAAATAGAAACAATGTCAATACACACTTGTTTCTGGGATTTTTGAAAATAAAAATGAATTCTACCATGTTGATGTTATTATAACAATTGCAACACTGATGCAGTTAAAAAAAAAAAAAAAATGTTGCTTTAAAATATTAACTGCATCATTTCAAGATTTTGAAAAACAAAAATCCATCATGTCGATGTGTTGAAAAAATTTAGTACCGCAACAATTTTAGTGTGATTTACTTGTAAACACATTGGTGCCTTTTACTATTGAATGCACCAATGCTCAGATTAAGTGGAAAACAAACATGATTTCTTTTTTTCCCAAATTGGAAAATGAGTAGCAATTGATTTTTTGAAATCTAATTTCATAAAGTATTTTAAATAATAAAAAGTTATTCACTATTTCATTATAAAATTTCAAGAGAGTAATTTGCAAGAGAGACATACCAAGAGCTTGTGCAATAAAAGAATACTTTGGAGTAGTAGAACTATTTAGAAGATCAGAAGATGAAGGGTATGGTGATTCACTAAAAACCATGGATAGTAAAAAATGTAAATTTATTGTTGATTTTACTAATAAAAATATTTACAATTTTTGTGAGGGTTTAATTAAAAGATAGATCATTTGCAAGAGAAACATACTAGGATCAATGTGGAGCAACAAAATATTTTGGAACCACAGAAAGATTAGAATTTGAAAGGTATGGTGATTTAATCAAAACCCTGTATAATTTTTTTTTTTAATTTTACTCTTGATTCTACTGCTAATTTTTTTTACAATTTCTATTAGATTTATTCAAAATTCAAAATTAAAAAAAAAATTAAAAGCTTGTATAATAAAAAAATTACTATTGATTTTACTAGTAAATTTTTTTACGATCTTTGTTCATATTTAGATTTAATTAAAATTAGAAAAAAAACAAACAAAATAATCAAAACAAAACAAAACAAAAAAAATCAATACTTACCTTAAACGCTTGCTTCCTGCTTATGTGACTACAAAATTTCACCTTAGGTTTTAACTCCCTCTACAACTTCACAATTAGGGTTTTTCATTTTAGGCATTTTATATTTAATGGGTTTGTGTATTTACTATATATAGAGTGTTTGGCATGTAAATTAGGGGGATCACTTATTAAATTAGATCCAAACCTTGTCGACCCTATCAATATTTTTTTTAAACAACAAATGTTTCTCAATGCACTAATATAAAATAACACATCGGTGCGCCCTGTGTAATAAAACGCACATGTCTATTATAACCTTGTCAGCTCTATCCATTTTGTTTATCAATGTTCCTGATGTAATATAACCACAGGGGCTTCACTCAATGAACCTCTGACATATCATGTTTGTGGCATATTAAACAATACCATTAATTTGACTACATATTATAAAATACCTCTAAAAATCACATTATTTAGCCCCCTACCAATACGAACCCAATACAACTTCCCAATTTAAAAACCCCTACTTTCACTAGATATTGTACATACCTAGTTTTTCGTTAACATTTTCTATACCCGTTTATATTTTTTCATTAACTTTGAGCTCCATTTTTTATACCTACCAATATAACAACCCTTTACCCCCTATATATCCCCCAATATATTCTGTCATTTTTTCCTCAATATATATCCCCCAATATGAACCCACGTGGTATGGTATTTCTCCCCTAGTGAAGCCCTTGTGAATATAACGCACCAGTGTGCCTCTGCCAAATAACATTGTTAAGGAATTGTGGTGTCTTTATCATTACAAATCACACTATCACAGTTTCAAATTATTTAAAAAAAGAACATTTTTGCAAATGGCGCTGAACACTTAAATGCCTAGTGTGTTTAGTGGCTTAAGCACATTGTTTCATTGATTCAAATAAACACATCGGTTACCAGAGCTCTTTTTGGTTGAATATTATTTGATTGATGTATAAAACATATTTAGTGGCTTATGTATAGAATGGTACAGGTTGTATATTGATAAAAAAAAATGTATGAGAATGTGTTAAGTAACAAAAATATCGATCAAAACAATTATATCACATCAAAAAGCCTAGAGAAGGCGAGTTCTTTGTAAATTATATACAAAATTATTATGTTAGAACTATATGTAAGTTTAACAAATATGTATTGGTTAGTATGTATCATGCAGAGCCACAAAAGAAGAAGGTCGATAAGATTATTTCTAATCTAAGTGTAGAAGAGCGTAAAAGCCTGATAGAAAATTGCAGAAGGATGAAACAGGTGAATGAAAAAATACCATTCAATATGAGATTTTTTTTTCATTAATAATATACTTAAAAATATTATATAACATGTTTCAAAAGTATTTATTAATTTATATATGTTTAATGTTCTATATGGAGAAACTACGAAGGAAAAGATCAATTTCTTTCTAAGAAAAGAAAAATTATAGAACATGTAAATGATGATGAATTGGTTCTTAGCTCATCTGGAGTGGTGTTGGAGGTTAATGAAGGGGGGAATTTCTTTTACAAAACTATGAGGGATATAGTGGAACAAACGTATAGACGTGCTTTCCACTGATAATATGAAAATCAATCCAATAATTCCAAGAAACAAATTATATCTTAACTACAAGAAGAATTTCCAGAGTAATGGTTAATGAAACATGTGAGACTTGCAATAGAAAAAACATACAACAACAACAAAAGAATCATTCAAAAGGTAATATTCCTATTTAAAATGATTTTCTAGAATTATATGTATATATTACTAAAAACCATTAATTTATTAATATCAATTTTGTTATATTTAATTTTCATATATCAATATAAAAATAGTTTGCTATTTTTTCAGGAAGAATATGAAAATCCCAAAGGATCAATGAGCTGATATGTGAAACATGCTAGTAGGAATGTCCAAAAAAGTGTACAAGGAGATGGTCAAAGAAATCGACATAATTTCATCACAGGAGGAGCCATCTCAACAACAACATGCTTCAAATGTATGTAATCATGATAGAATTTGTACATCTAAAAAATGATTTCACATTAAATGTTGGTTTTCAAGTATTTTCTTGTAGAAAAAAAAAAACAACAAGGAAGAAAAGGGTTGATATCAAAGTTTGTGAGTAATTGTTAATATTTACTTATAACAACTCAAGATTTCATTTTTGTATATTTTAAGTTTTCTTACAACAACCATCCTTCAATGTCTTCAAATAGGTGCCAACATACAAACAAGAGGTATTAGAAGAATTGATTGACATTGGGTTAAATATGGGTTGTCAGTATATGTTGGCATATCAAAAATTAATTGTGGAATTTATAAGTATATATGTTGTTTTACTTCTCTGAGTTTATAATTAATAGAACCAAAAAAACATTTATATTAAATCTATGATTTATAATGGGGTTTAAAACATGCAAGAAACAAGGTATGGAACTACGCCAACATAAGACTTGTTGCAACAAGGCATGGGACTTGGTTTTGAAACCATGTGTACATTTTATAAGTCACTTCTTGTTATGGTACATTTCTATTTGATTAACATTGATATATATTATTTATTTAAATTATCATTCTTTTCACCAATGTATATACACTCATTACACTTTATTTTTATGTTTGCAGATGGAACAAGATTGAGAAGACGAAAAAAATCGATGCAATAAACAAAACATTCATCCAAATAACCCAAGTCATGGAAGTAGCTCGAGAACTGACAACAATTCCAACGAAGAATGATGATCTATTTGGATATCAATGTAACATGTTGTATTTTTTGAAATAATTGTTTTTGAAAATCAGACATTTTGTTTAATGTAATGGACATAGTGTCCAAATTGAAAGACATGGGATTACCAATAACAATAACGTTTTGTATGAAAAAGAGCCTCTTATTAATATATAATAAAATACATTTTAGTTTATTATTTTGTGTTATCCAATGTCATTGTGAAATGTTATACTATTGATTAAATATATGGATGATTAAATATTATAATGAAGAGATATGAAATATGAAAATGTAATAAATTAATCTAAACATCATATACAAATGCACTAATTAAATTTTAATTTATATGAAAAATGTTATAAGATATATGTCGATTTTTCGATGAATAACAGATTTAAAAAACTACAGTAATTGCACTATCACAGTTCCATGTTTCAAAAGAAAGAAAATTTCACACAAAAAAATGTTGCACCCATAACATAAACATGCACATGTGCATTATGTTATATAAAAACACTGCTACAACATTTTTTTTGTAGTACCGATTCCTTTCTAGAAAACGATAGCGACAGGGCATTTGGTTCTTCAAGCACCAATATTGTTTGGAATGAACACCCTGGTGCATTGTAATTCTTAAAGAACTAGTGCTTTCATAGAACTAATGCCCCATTGCTACAAAATATTAGTCCCAACCTCGGTACATTATTAAAATTAACAAAACCATATATTTTCTATCCTTGGCGCACTATTGCATTTATACAAATCATACGCATTGACGCTGTGAGTTCAAATATAAACACTAGGTATGCAATAATTTTTTTCCTGCCCTAGTGTCATTCCTTAAAAGAATGCACCGAGATATCTTTTGATATATATGCACCGGGGAAGTATACATTCAGGCACGATTATTCTTTGTATTCAATGCCTCAGTGATTTTAGTTATGTATGTAGCCCAAGTGTTTTTATATATGTAGCACACTGGTGCTACTTGTTCCATGAAGCACACGCTAAAACCTCTATCCACCTATATTTTTTCAATTGTGATGAAGTTTTGTTATAATCTACGCTAAAACATATACTATCCATTTGTTTCGTTATAAACAAATGGATGTTTTAGTGGATGTTTTTTTGAATTTTTTTTACCAATTTTATAACAATAAAAATCTCCATTATAACCTCTGTTAGAAGGTATTTTCCTTGTAGTGAATGGTGTTAAAGAAGGCATGGCATGATAGTTTTTTTTTTATGTTTTATGAATGAACATGAATAGATATTGAAGAATCGCTAATAAAGATTGGTTATTGGTCTGATCACTATTTTATCTAATTGTGATATCAAAGTGTTGATAGTACTAGTTGCAGGGAAAAACTACGAAATATGTGAAATATGGATTATGTTTAACATTATGGTGGGGCAATAAACTAGTGGTTTATGAATATTGAAGGAATGTTAGTTGCAGGATAATCCACCGATGGGAAGAATCGGGTCACAAAGACTTAATGTTCAAGGCTTTATTGGTAAATGATATCATGATGATTGTAATAACTTTTAGTTAACTATGTTGCATTTAATATTATATTTCTTTATAATATTTTATGACAATGGTCAAGGGATGGGTTCACTTATAACCATTGAGTGACAAATGAAAACTCTCACGGGTGTTTAATAATAAAATTAAACGTTTGTCAGTTTTCACCCTATGGGTTTCTAGGGTATATCAGTGTCTAATGATATGATTGCCTATGGTGCCATTTTGATGATGTTTATTCCTTACATAATGTTTCATTTACATTATCGAGTATGTGATTAACGAACCTATTTAAGGAATCACAGAAATTAGTGCAAGGTTACATCAGGATGGTTATGATAATAAGCTATAACAATGGAAGTTATGTTGTTTTATGTAACTTTTTATTCCATTACTAAATATTAATTTATGTAATGATGAATATTTTATCTAATAGTCAGTAAAGGAATATGGAATAAGTAATTTGGAAAGTTACATGTTGGTAAATTCCGCAAAAATCTTCTAATCCTACGTGCTTTCATGTGAGTTTTACTAAGGTATGTTAGAATATCAATAATAGTTATATTAATAACCTTGTTAATATAATTTCCCTTTTCTTCCATTCCTTTTATCAAGTATAACTTTTAGATTCGTTTCTCTAATTTAAAGTAGTGAAATTTTCCTAACAATCAATTTTATTAGTCATTACCAATTATTTCATTAAACTGGTTATGCACTCTTACTCTCTCACAAACAAATTCTGTAGCTGTGATAATGAATAGAGTTTCCACCTAAAACATTGATCATTTCAATTACGATACACATTTTTTTGAAAAAAAAACAAATTAACAACATAAATTCTTTCTAATTGTTACCATCTAGGTTCAAATTAATTATCTTTTCTTGTTTGTTGAGCTATGGTAAAATAATAATAACTAAACAAAATACTAAAATACACAAAGTAAAGTATAAATCCCCTATAAATAAATAAATAAAATTTAATTTTCTTCTCAATTATAAAGTGAATTAATTTATTTTTTATAAAATTATTAATTTAATCATACCACTTGATTTTTATATTATTAATACTTTCAAATATTATTTTAATTTAAAAGAGACTAATTTATCTAGTAGCAAATATTCTATCATCGACATTTTAAAAAAATCCTATTACCTACTCTTTTATGTAAATATTGTAATAATTTAAACCACATAATGTGAATACAAATTGTTTAAAAGAAATCTGGACTTAAATGGGATAATATAATCTATGTAAATATTGTAATAACTTAAACCACATAATGTGGATACAAATTGTTTAAAAGTAATCTTGACATAAATCGGATAATATAATGTAGTAGTTAGTAAAGTGGAAAAATTTAATAAGAAAATATTTATTTTATTTTTATTATTTTCAAATTTAATTATGTGAATTTGTTTGTTTATTTTGGAATGAGATTTTAGAATTTTAATTTAATTATCAATTTAAAGTAGATAGTAGAGATTTAATGTAACAACCGAAGTTGTATAAAAACTATTGAGGCTATTAAGTTGATTTTTGCTTAATGATTTTGTAAATTTTATTACATTGTGATGTCAAATATTAACTGACTGAAGTTGGATTACTAGATCCATACATTGAGACTATATAAATTTGGTAACACTACTTTAACAAGACTAAAAATTGTTTTGTTAACTAAAAAAAATAATTGCCAAGAAACAGTTACCCTCTGCATGAGAAAGGAAATATAGAGAGGGTAAGAGAGGAAAAAAGAACCATCCTAGAGCTAGGTGAAAGGACCAGTAGGAAAGTTGCTCAACACAGTCACCAAAAGGAGTACAGAATTTAAGGTTGGACAGGAGTCCTGAGGCCCACTATACTAACTGTAACTGGATAAAGTCCAGTGTGAAAGATAGAAGGTGCTCAGGGGAGGGTCTCGACGTGATTGCAAGACTCGTGGTTGGGAGGTGAGACCTTCCGAATACGTTTTCCATTGCAGAATAACAAATACAGTAAGGTAGCAGACTTTTGAAAATTTATTACTATCCTATGAATATGATTACTTGACTTACAGGATTAACCGATAATTAATGTAAAAACTTTATGTTGCATTATAGATAATATTATGTTAACTACAGGTAAACAGTCAAGTAGGACAGAAAGTTTATTACTGAACTGATAGTCCCAGAATCTTGTTAAAAGTCCAATGAATAACGGGTAAGCTAAATGAGTACAAACTAATTATTGTTTGTAGAATAGGAAATTAAAATAAATTCCAGAGCAGCATGATTAACATACATACATACATATATATATATATATATATATATATATATATATATATATATATAGATATATATATATATATATATATATATATATATATATATATATATATATATATACATATATATATATACATATATACATATACATATACATATACATATACATATATATATACATATATATACATATACATATACATATACATATACATATACATATACATATACATATACATCTTAGAATAGACTGTGAATGCAACTTGTCATTTAAACAACGAAAAGTGTAAATAGTTTTCCAACTAAAAGCACAATACTCGTAAAATATAGTGGAATAGAAAGATTAACATATATCTAAATATGAGACAAACACCAAATGGCAGCAAAATGCTTTTTGTTCTGATCTTTAAAAGTCATATAACAAGTTGTAAGGGATGTTGATTGAACCTTTACTAGAAAATTATTACTTAGAATTGACATAGTACCTCTGTCAAAAGCATAACATAGAAAATCAATACACAGAGAATAAGGAGAATGATGTAAACATTCAAATAACCTTAATAAACCAGAAAGCGTTTCATACAAAGAAATCTCTGAAACAAATGAAGCTTTCAAAACAGCCTTTGGAAGGCATCCTCTACCTCCTTAACTTAAAGAGAAAAATATTACAATACAGTCCACAACAAAACTGGAGATAGACTCTTAATACCACTGTCGGCAATTGCCGAGCATAATATTCATTCTTCAGACCTTACATTTAAAATAAAGAAAATGTCTCGATTGATAGAGCTTGTCGACTAACCAGAAATCAAGTCAAATAAACTATGGCAGTAACCCATAACCTAAGATCACTTACAAAGTAGAAACCCCCATTTAAAACCATAAAATGATTCAATCCGGAATCATAATCAAGAGAAACAACTCCAACCTGGAAGTAAACCGAAATATGGTAAGCTCCTTTGAGTTGAATGGCCACAGTCCGAATAAACAAACCTCCTAAAAATATTATATACCTGTGAGAAGAGGGTGAGATCTTGTTAGTTTCACAGAGGTGAAACCCTCATTCAGTTACATATATAAACCTAATTTTTAAACATAGTAGGGTCTTACCTGGAACAGTGTGGTGGTCTCAATAAATTGCCTCCTTGCAAAACAAATGGAGGTTCAGTTCCTATCTAAAAATTTGTTCAAGCAAAAATATTTAAAATTAAAAACCCTCATTTTTTTAAGACAGAAATAAAATAGAGATAGCACCCTAAATATTTCACAAGGAAACATACCTGGTTCAGTCAATCATTGATGCTTCCGACCTTCCGCCATCGCCAAAGCCTCATGGGCCATTCCTGCATACCAGTGAAAGTTATTAGAGAAGGATTGAACACGAAACCTCTAAACAGAACCAAATTTCAAATCTTAGAAGTAAAAACCTCATTATTTGGCTCCACTGTAGGGCATACCTGCTCTGCGGGTTTAGTCGCGCTCACTAGCTCAACCATTAATGCATATTGTAACCAGTGGATAGTTCCACATCGTAGAGTGACAGTAGACAAAAGGGTAACTACAACAATGAAACCTCGAGGGTTTGGATGCGAGGAATTAGTTAGAGGGATAAACCCTCTCCAACTCTCGTCATTTGATCAAAGGCTTGAGAACAACAATGGAAAAACAAAATAATTGTTATGAACAAACAAAGGTATTAACTGAATTGACCATTGCACGCCGCTTTTTGCCAAGGAAAAGTGCGAACACAACAAAGTACCCCAGGGATAAATGTACATTAATTCTCACTCGAACAATGTGAAATGAAATTAATCATCAGTATTGTTCTGAGAACTGATGTATATATATATATATATATATATATATATATATATATATATATATATATATATATATATATATATATAGAGAGAGAGAGAGAGAGAGAGAGAGAGAGAGAGAGATTGACATGTATACATATTTCACCACCAAATGAATAAGGCCAATGGTTTTAATTTGCCAGAAACATATTTTTTTTATTATGTAATTTTTAAAGATTTAGATAGAGTTTATGGTTTAGGTGTTACAAATGGTATCAGAGCTCAGGTTCATACACTGAGACCCTTTGGGAATGGATGTGTACTGAAAACCTGTGTCTCTATTTTTTTAACTAAATTAACTTATTTGTGAACACAGATAAATAGATAAAGAACACACCAGCAAGAAAAGAGATCCAGAATGCAAAGGAGCTCTAGACCACCAGAGCTGCCCGGAACAACTTATGTGAATGCTAATATGGACATTTGGATACAGTTGGGCGAAGAATCCCGACAAGCTATTGCAATGTTACTCGAAATTGTGAAACAATTGCATGTAGAAGTGACCAACTTAAGAATGGATAATGAATGGATGCGTTTAGAATAGGAGAGAATTCTAAGGAGTCTGTTCAATTGATAGAATCAACACCATCTAGACCTGAGTGCAGAAGACTGGGAAAAGACCCCTACCACCCAACATGGAGAAGAACACGCTGAATCTGGTAAAAAACATAAGGAATATGATGAGGGACACTCAGAAAATGTCTCCGACCAATGTAAAACTAAAAGACAAAAGCCAGAACAAAGTTCAGAACTACAAGGGGAATTTAAAAAAGTTAAGCCCTCACTTTTTGAGGGAGAATCTGAAGAGGCAGTGGAAGCCTAGTTAATTGATATGGGAAAATACTTTCAAATCTATGAATACACTGACAAAATGAAAGCATAATTGGTAGTTTACCAACTAAGGGGAAAAGCGACTCTCTAGTGGGAGGAGATCAAGACGGTAACGAAAATTGACAAGGATCAGGTTACATGGAATGAGTTTCAAAAACATTTTAAGGACAAGTACTTAACAGAGCATTATTATGATGAAAAAGTGAAGGAATTCCACGAGTTAAGATTGGGGACCTTAACCATGGATGAGTACGTGGCCAGATTCACAACTTTGTTACACTATGTGCCTTACATCCAAGAAGAGAAGGAAAAATTTAGCGTTTTATCAGCAGTTTACCAAACTTTATGAAGGAAAAACTAGAATTTGACTACCCGAAGACCATGGAAAATGCTATGCAGAAGGCTTGCATTTGTTATTAGCAAATGAAACAGAAGAACGAACGACCAAAAGGGGGGTTGAACAAGAAAATTATGAATTTAATTCCAGAAAGACATCCAAAAATTGTTAACAATAGGAATGAACATCAAAGGACTTTCAGTAAGTTCCCAGCCAGGAATGAGCCCAAACCTTCATATTCGAAGAACCAACCAGTAGAAGAAGTCGCTAAATCTCTCAATGATTAGCAATCAAAACCATCGCTACAATGTTGGGATGTGGAGAACCACACTATTACAAAAATTGTCTGTACCGGGCTAGAACAGAATAGTTTTCAAATATTCAAGAAGCATCCACAATTGGGGAAGTAGCGAGGAGCATACCCAGAATTAACATTGCCTTGGATGATCATCAGGCTAAATTCCATCCCACAATGATCGAATGTGAACTTATGATCGCTAAGCAACCTATCTCTGTTTTATTTGATCCAGGTGCTAGGTTAAGCTATGTGAGTCCTAAGGTGGTAGAAAAGTGTCAACTACCAAGCGGTAAATTTTCAAAACCTTGGCTAGTTGAATTAGCCACTGGAACAAAAAGAAGAGTTAATGCAAAGACATAATGTTATCATATAACAATTTCAAGGTAGCCTATTCCCACAATCCATTCCAGGTTTACCACCAAAGCGGAATATTGACTTCAGTGTTGAGTTACTTCTGGTTGTAGCCCCTTTAGCCAGAGCCCCTTATCGAATGAGCATACCTTAGTTGACATAACTCAAAATGCAGCTTTAGAAACTCTTAGATAAAAATTACATTCATCCTAGTGTGTCCCCTCGGGGAGCTCTTGTATTATTTGTACGGAAAAAGGATGGAACCCTGAGACTATGCATCGGTTATCGAAAATTAAACAAACTAACCATCAAGAATAAGCATCCTTTACCACGTATCGATGACCTATTCAATCGAGTACAGGGGGCTAAGGTATTCTCGAAGATTGATTTAAGATCTGTTTACTATCATATAAGAATTAAAGATGAAGATATTTATAAAACAACATTCCGCTCGCTATGGTCATTACAAGTTCATGGTACTGCCTTTTGGCCTCACAAATGCCCTAGCCACATTTATGAGTTTGAAGCATTGGTATTTTCCAGCCCTACCTGGATAAATTTGTGTTAATGTTTATAGATGATCTGAATTGGATCCCTAAACTCTCTTAAAGCTACCCGAACTCTGTAAAAAAACTCATACCCAAGAGGAACTCCATATTATATTGTTGTCTTATGCGTTTTTTTTTTACTGTTGCTTTAACTATTGTTATATGCATTTATATATCTGTTTAAGTACCTTCCCATATTAGCACAAACAATAGATTTTAAAGTAAATAACCAGCTAAAAAAAAATATAAGCATGCACCCATATTTTCAAGAATTTCTTATTTCTGCATTGGTTGATCAAATAGACTTGGGAAAATTTAAAACTTTGGAAGTGGGAGAGGTTCTTGTAAGTTAGACAAGAAGCCTAAGAGCCCCATTTTTAGATCAGGTGGTATTAGAGCTTAAGATTGATTAACCCGACCTTCAAATAAGGTTGTATTAGAATTCTTGATTGACAGGGCAAAGATTTCTTGTCTAAAAGGTGTTTGGACAGTCAGGGATTCATTGCCTCATCGATTGTATGCTTGGTTGCAGACTGACTATTCTTTGAGTTTGTAAAGGTGAAGGGAAAGCTATTGATAGCTCAGTCTAGGATGGACAAGAACGAAGAAGGGCTGAAGGCATTCTCCTATCCCAAAGGGCCTCAGAGAAATCCTTGAAGCATAAAAGGTTGTTGCAAGAGGGTACTGGATAAGCTCTTTAATAATCTTGTTTGAAGTTCTTTGGTGCATTTTGAAAATGACAACTTCTACAAGTGAGTTCTCAAATTGTTCTTTCTCCACATGTTCCTTTGATGGAGACATGAAGCAAGAGTTATCCACCATGATGGATATGGTGAGAGAAATGTATGAGGATGGAAGGAAGAGCAGCATGCTTAGAGAGTAGTTGAATTCCATGGAGGAAGAGAAGCAGATGCTTTCTAGAAAATTGCAGGAAATGGAGAGGCAACTTCATATTTCAAGTATGAACTTGAAAAGGATACATGGGTTGGAGTCACAAATCTCTGTTGCAATAGAAGTCTTGGCCAAGTATCAGCTTGAAGAAGAGGTAAACCATTCCTGTTTTTCTTCAAATTCTTCTAAGAATGCTTATATTGGTTCTTTTGAAAAACATACCAAAGGCATAGGTTCCAATCTAATGTCCAAGATGGACTATGAAGGAAAAGGATTGGGCAAACATGTACAAGGTATTGTTGAGCCAATAATGGTTGAGGAAAGGACTAAGTATTTAGTTCTTGGCTATGGATAGTCTTATGGAGAGAGTTCCAAAGGTGTCATGAAGTCCATTGAAATAGTTTCCAAAAGCAGTTTCGTTGCAGGTCCTCTACCTCAGAAGTGTGAGGATTGTATTCAGGAGGAATGCAATAGCTCGAAACATCATTCACATGATGCAAGTGTTGAAAAGCACATACTTGAACCAGAGGGTTGTGGAAACTCTGACAGCCTTAAAGAAAGTGATAGTGTTCCAAAGGGAGCTACTTCTTCATTTGAAGGCAATAAAGGTGAAAGAGGCAGGTATAAATCTGGTTCTATACACATTCCTTTTGATTTTGTAAAACATGGAAAAAAAATTGCATGTTACTTTTGTCGTTTGGATAACCATTATGTTTCTAGATGTTGGAAGAGGATGACCACATATAGGAAACTTTTGAAGGAAAAGAAGGAAGTAGCTAAAGGTCCACAGGACAAGGCAAATCATGTTGTCAAAAGGATGCACATGTGTTGCACTTACTACCGTAAGCAAGGGCATCTTACTAAAAGGTGTTGGACTTTGAATCCAGCATTGCTTCCACCAAAGCTGAAGGAGAAGGTCGAAGAAGAAAATGGTAGGGATGGAAATAAAGGTTCCACAATTGATGTTGTTCAGGATGATTCACATATTGATGCTGATGTGCAAACAAAGTAGGGACCTTTGAAATGGATTGGTAAGAAATGGTTAGAATTCTTATCCAATTAAGGTTGCATGTCTAGTGATGCATATGTTTGCGTTTCTTTGTGGAATAAATGCAAGTTGCAAGATCTTACCAAAATGGTAAATAGAAAGAAGTTGAGTAGGAAACTCACTTTATTATTGCAAGAGTATGTTCATTTCAGCTTCGAAAGTACAGTGTACTTAAGTGAAAATTGAAAGATGGAATGCATGCATGAGCATGAGATGCATGTGATGCTAGCTTGGGAGAAGTTAACTTGGTTTCTAAAATGGAGATAAGGATGAAGTGTTTCATCTTTTGGAAAAGAGTATTAAAGGTCTTTTTCCTACATGCTCGACTTGAAGGGTCATTTGTTGTAAGGGCAAGTTTTATTGGCTTGTTATCTAGGTAATCATTTGTATGCAAGTATAAGACATGCAAGGGTTCACAAGATGTGAAATCTGTTTCTTTGTTGAAGCAGGAGTTAGCCCATGCAGTTTTTGTTGATATGCCTGTTGTTGTTAACAGTTGTTGTTGGTAGCTTTTAAAACAGGTACAAATGAAAGTTTGATGGAGCAGATGTACTTCACATTTGTTTGAGCCACCTTAGATCAAGGATTAACGCAAAGAAGTTCAAACTACCTTCTGTAAACTTCACAGTAGAAGTTCTACATGAAGTCAAGGAGGAAAATAGTTCTTCCTAAGATGACCAACCCATCCAAGAAGGGAAGTGGTCAGAGATTTTGGTTCAAAGGCACTATGCAAAGGCAAGTGTAGGGACGCTGAAAGAAGAGGGTGTTGTTACTCTCATTTACTGCTCATATCAGTGTATCAGTATTTTGGTGGACCATAAGTTCTTTTAGTGGGAAGGCATTATCTGAATTAGATCCTTAAACACTCTTAAAGCTACCCGAACTCTGTAAAAATACTCATACCGAAGTTTAAAGTCTTTTGGATGTCGAAGCCTATCAGAAATAACATCTGAACAATGATAAGTTGCAGCCAACATGGAGCAACGAGGACCTTTGGTCAAAGTGCATTGACCGTTGGCCCAATGGGGACTGTGCATGGAATGAAAATGGTAGTTAGGAAGCTCAAATAAAGAAACAGAGGTTGTTTCTGATGCGCGATTAACGTCACTGGGAAAAACCACTTGAGAAGGAAAAGCCCCGAGTTCTCGGTCACAAGGGGAACCAGAAAACCATGGGAAAAGCACTGAAACAGATAGGTGGGTCCCGGGCTCCAAAATCGGCGAAATATCGGAGTTGTTTCGCGCGGTAAGTGGGTTTGGCAAGGGACCAAGCAATGCCATACATTGGATGACATGTGTCCTACAGATGAGAGAGAAAACTACTCTCATCTCAGGCTAACAGTCGAGCAAGTGACCCGTCCAATAAAAGCGATGACCATAGGATCTGGGAGCTCCAAATCAAATAGCAGAGATTGCACCCAATGGTTGGCTAGAAGCGAGGGAGAAATAAGCTATGGTGCATAAATACTTGAAGTCTGATGTGGATGATGAGTTGGCAGAGATTCGTGTTTCGCAGGCATTCTTGGAGTAAACGGAAATAATGGCTGTTTCAAATGATCGAGTGTTTTCGGTGAACCTGACACTTATCCATTACGGAATAGGTTTCCATTTCCCTGTGAGGTGTGATGCAGTGACTGTAACAACTAAAAAAGGGGATTCAAATGGACAGAGGCAGGGAACGAGAGAGCTGAAAGCAGAGACAAACATATAGAGAGTAAAAGGGGGGATCGAAGAAGAGAGGAGAGCGAATAGCAAAAAAATGTTGAATTCATAGAGAGTCTTTGGAGCCACTCGGAGGTCGAGTGGAAAGCCAAAGAGCTCAATTGACAGTAGTATATTGTTGTTGGAGTTGCTTGGAGGTTGAGCGACTCATAGAGGCATACAAAGGCTAAGAGAAAGAGCTTAGAGAAGCTAGAGCAAAGAGCGAGAGCTACAGCTATAGCCAAGATCCAGAGCGAGCGCCAAAAGTGAGAGATGAGAGCTAGAACCAAAGCCCGAGCCAAAGAGCTAGAGCTAGAGTCAGAGCCAAGAGCCAGATCCAAAGTCAAGAGTCAGAGCTAGAAAGTCGAAGAGCTCCAAGAGCCAAGGGATAAGTTGGTGTTCTGAGCCCAATGTTCCTGTATAAAACATTGGAGTTAAGTGTATCACTTGTAAAAGAATTGAAGCCATAATCCCAGAGAGCCTAATCGAGTTGATTAGAGCTCAAGGAGATGTAGCGCAAGATATCAGGGTGAACTCCATATTATGTTGTTTTCGTATCCTTTTTTTTACTCCTACTTTAACTACTGTTATATGCATTTATATAGCAGTTTAAGTACCTTCCCATATCAGCACAAACAATAGATTTTAAAGTAAATAACCAACTGAAAACAAATGAAAGCATACACCAATATTTTCAAGCATTTCTTATTTCCGCATTGGTTGATCAAATAGACTTGGGAAAATTTAAAGCTTTGGAGGTGGGAGAGGTTCTTGTAAGTTAGACAAGAAGCCTAAGAGCCCCATTTTCAGATCAATAGATTATGTTCTAATATACTCTAAGAACTAGGAGGAGCATAAAGAACATCTGAAAGTAGCATTGCAAACGTTAAGGGAAAATCAGGTGCATGCTAAATTCAAGAAGTGTGATTTTTTTTCAAAGATCAAATCTAGTACTTTGGTCATGTTATATCAGCATATGGCATTGTAGTAGACCCAAAAAAGATCGAAATAATCATGGAATGGACAACCCCAAAGAATGTCGTTGATATCAGATCATTCTTGGGATTAGTGGGATACTATCGTAGATTCATTGAGGGGTTTTCAAGGATTGCCTTTCCGATGACCTCCTTGCAAAAAAAGGGATGAGCCTTTCATTGGACAAGCAAGTGTGAACAAAGTTTTGAAAAATTAAATCATCTGCTCACCACCGTGCGAGTGTTAAAAGTGGCAGATCTGGAAAATCCTTTCATGGTCTGCACAGATGCGAGCAAAGAGGGTGTTGGTGGTGTGCTGGCATAGGAAAGAAAGGTGATTGGTTATGAATCTCGAAAGTTGGAGTATGAACAACGATATTCAGCTTATGACCTCGAATTGACAGCAGTAGTGCATGCATTTAAAATGTGGTGTCATTACCTACCAAGAAAGAAATTTTTATTGCTAATAGATCATAACAGTCTTAGAAATTTCTTCAACTAGTCTAGCTTAAATGCCCCACAGGCCAGATGGACAACCTTCTTAAGTGAATTCGACTTTGAGATGAAACATTTAAAAGGAAAGGAAAACCGTGTGGCCAACGCTATGAGCAGAAAGTACACTGTATCTATGAGGTTCAAATGAGCCAAGTGAGTTCAAATATTCCCAAATTCATTAAGGAGGTAGCTAATAGAGACCTGGGGTATACTTTCCTTTGGCAACAAATAAAAGAAGCTCTGCTAAAAAAAGAAAGATCAGAATTCGTAATAAATTGCAATAATCTCCTTACTTTTAAGGATAGAATTTACATTCCTAACCAAAACTCAGTTAAACTATTAATTTTGGATGAGTTTCATAGAAAACCTTGTGTTGGTTACCTAGGTTATCAAAAGAATGTTTTCAGCCATAAAAAAGGGGTACTTTTGGCCTAGATTGAGGGAAGATATTGCAGAATATTTGTCCAGATGTTTAGAGTGTCAGCTCGTGAAGGCCGAACACCAACATCCGCCCAGATTATTACAACCGATGCCCATTCTATAATGGAAATGGGAGACCATATCTTTAGACTTCATCACTGGTTTTCCCCGTACAAGGAAACAACATGATTCAATTATGGTGGTAGTAGACAAATTAAGTAAGACAACTCACTTCATACCTGTGAAGTCCACATACAAAACCGTGGAAATTGCAAAAATACTTATGAAGGATATTTTTCATTTACATGGGATACCCAAAGTGGTGATTTTAGATAGGGATGTGAAATTTACATCCACCTTCTGGAAAACTCTTTTTTCAGGATTAGGTACTCAGATCCAGTTTAGTACTGCCTACCACCCCCAAACAGATGGATAGACTGAATGGTCAATCAGTTGTTGGAAGACATGCTACACGTGTTCATGATACAGCAGCCACACAAGTGAGAGGATTACCTCCATTTGGTGTTGTTTGCATATAACACAGGGGCTTAGCTGGGGGAGCAATATCATACCACGTGGGTTCATATTGGGGGATATATATTGAGGGGAAAATGACATAATATACTGGGGGATATATAGGGGGTAAAGGGTTTTTATATTAGAAAATATAGAAAATGGAGCTCAAATTTAATGAAAAATATAAAGGGGTGTAAAAAATGCTATTGAAAAAATGGATACCTACAATATCTAGTGAAATTAGGGGTCTTTTAAATTGGGAAGCTATATTGGGTTTATATTGGTACGGGGTTAAATAATGTGATTTTTAGAGAGATTTTCCAATATGTAGTCAAATTAAGGGTATTGTTTAATATGCCATGAACACACATGATATGTCAGAGGTTCATTGAGTGAATCCCCCGTGGCATATAATAATGGACATCATGAATCTCTAGGCATGATCCCCTTCGAGGTGTTCTATGGGAGAAGATACAAAGTCCCATAGATTGGAATAATCTGGTTAATAAGTTAGCACTAGGTTCTGATATGCTTGTAGAAATGGAGGAAGTTGTCAAGAAAGTTCAAAAGAAATTAAGGGCAACCCAAGATAGAAAGAAGGTGTATGCAGATAAAAAGAGGACATTCAGGGAATTTCGACCAGGAGATCACGTTTATCTAAGAGTGAAGCCTCAGAATAGCTCCTTGTAGTGGCAAGGTTGTGCTAAATTAGCACCCCGATACTGCGGCCCTTTGAAGTCTTGGAACGAATTGGTCTCGTGGCCTATAAGCTTGCACTACCAAGCCACATTCGGGTTCACAGTGTATTCCACGCATCATTACTAAAGAAATATGCATATAACTCTCAACACATTATCGATTGGGAAAATGTTTAGGTAAACAGTAAATGGGTATCAAACTGAATATACTATTTTTCTGTGTTTTAGAGAAGTAACCGAAAATTGTTTTTATGGTGCAGGTCAAACGGAAGGAGAGTTCCTGGCAGAACCTCTTCATATTCTCGATCAATGGGAAACCAACTTGTGTAAGCGAGCCATCACCTAGGTTAAAGTGCAATGGAAGCACTTTGGCCCGAAAGAGGCCACTTGAGAAGAGGAGGAAGCTATGTGGAATGTTTACCCAACATTGTTTTTTGATAGTAAAGAGAACATCAGGGATGGTGTTCCTCATGTGGGGGGGAGATGTAACACCCCAAGTTGCATAAAAACTGTTGAGACTACTAATTTGATTTTTACTTAATGATTTTGTAAATTTTATTACATTGTGATGTTAAATATTAACTGACTGAAGTTGGATTACCAGATCCATACATTGAGACTATCTAAATTTGGTAACACTACTTTAACAAGACTAATTTCTTTTTTTTGTTAATTAAAAGAAGTAGTTGCTCAGAAACAGTTACCATCTGCCTGAGAAAGGAAATATAGAGAGGGTAAGGGAGGCAAAAAGAACCATCCTAGAGCTGGGTGAAACAACAAGTAGGAAGGTTTCTCAACATAGTCACCAAAAGGAGTACAGAATTTAAGGCTAGATAGGAGTCCTGAGGCCCACTATATTGATTGTAACTCGATAAAGTCTAGTGTAAAAGATAGAAGGTGCTCGGGGGAGGGTCTAGACGTGATTACCAGACTCGTGGTTGGGAGGTGAGACCTTCTGAATACATTCTCCATTGCAGAATAACAAACATGGTAAGGTAATAGACTTCTGCAAATTTATTACTATCTTGTCAATATGATTACTTGACTTACAAGATTAACAAATAATTAATGTAAAAAAATTTATTTTTCATTATAGATAATATTATGTTAACTATAGGTAAACAATCAAGTAGGATAGAAATTTTATTATTAAACTGATAGTCCTTGGATCTTGTTAACAGTCCAATGAATAACGGGTAAGCTAAATCAATACAAACTATTGTTTTGAGGCTTCTGTGATTTGTATTATGTGTAGAGTTTTCTTCTGGGATTGTCGCATCCATAATTATTTGAATTGACATTTCAAGCCATCCATCGTGGCTCATCATCAGTATGGATGGCTCGAAATGTCGATTCAAATAGTTATGGATGCAATAATCCAGGAAGAAAACTCTACACATAGTACAAACTAATTATTGTTTGTAGATTAGCAAAATTAAAATAAATTCCAGAGCAAGAGGATTAACATATATATATATATATATCTATATATATATATATATATATATATATAGATATATATATATATATATATATATATATATATAGATATATATATATATATATATATATATATATATATATATATATATATATCTTAGAATAGATTGTGAATGCAGCTTGCCATTTAAACAATGAAAAGTGTAAATATTTTTCTGACTAGAAGCACAACACTGATATAGTATAGTGGAATAGAAAGATTAACATATATCTAAATATGAGACAAACACCGACTGGCAGTAAAATGCTTTTAATTCTGGTCTTTAAAAGTCATATAACAAGCTGTAAGGGACATTGATTGAACCTTTACCAGAAAATTATTACTTACAATTGACCTAGTACCTCTGTCAAAAGCATAACACAGAAAATCGATACGCGAAGAATAAGGAGAATGATGTAAACATTCAAATAACCTGAATAAATCAGAAAGCGTTTCATACATAAAAAACCCTGAAATAGTTGAAGCTTTCATAACAACCTTTGGAAGGCATGCTCAGACTCCTTAACTTAAAGAGAAAAATATTACAATAGAGTCCACAAAAAAACTAGAGATAGACTCTTAATACTATTGTCGGCAATCGCCGAGCATAATATTCATTCTTCAGGCCTTACATTTAAAAGAAAGAAAATGTCTCGACAGACAGGGCTTGTCGACTAGCCAAAAATCTAAGTCAAATAAACTATGGTAGTAACCCATAACCTAAGATCGCTTATAAGGGAGAAACCCCCATTTAAAACCATAAAACGATTCAATCCGGAATCATAATCAAGAGAAACAACTCCAACCTAGAAGTAAACCGAAATATGGTAAGCTCCTTTGAGTTCAGTGGCTGCAGTCCAAATAAACAAACCTCCTAAAAAGATTATATAACTATGAGCAAAGGGTGAGAGCTTGTTATTTTTGCAGAGGAGAAACCCTCATTTAGTTAGATATATAAACCTAATTTTTAAACATAGTAGGGTCTTACCTGGAACAGAGTGACGGTCTCGATAAATTGCCTGCCTGCAAAACAAATGGAGGTTCAGTTCCTATCTGAATATGGGTTCAAGCAAAAAGATTTAAAAATGAAAACCCTGATTTTTTTAAGCTAAAAACCGAAAAGAGATAGTTCCCTAAATCTTTCATAAGGAAACATACCTGGTTTGGTTAATCCTTGATGCTGCCAACCTACCGTCATTGCCAAAGCCTCATGGGCCATTCCTACATATCAGAGAAAGTTATTAGAGAAGGATTGAACACAAAACCTCTAAACAGAACCAAATTACGAATCTGAGAAGTAAAAACCTCATTATTTGGCTCCACTGTAGGGCATACCTACTCTGCGGGGTTAGTCGCCCTCACCAGCTCAACCATTAATGCGTACTATAACCAATGGATAGTTCTACATCGCAGAGCAGCAACAGATGAAAGGGTAACTGCAACAATGAAACCTCCAGGGTTCAGACACGAGGAATCAATTAGAGGGATAAACCCTATCCAACTCTCGTCATCTGATCGAAGGCTCGAGATCAACGATGGAAAAACAAAACAGTTGGCATGAACAAACAAAGGTATTAACCCAATTAACCATTGCACGCCGCGTGTTGCCAAGGACAAGTGCCAACACAATGAAGTACCTAGAGATAAATGTGCACATTAAGCCCGAAGAATTCCCAACGGATCTCCTCACCTATACATTGAATGTACATTTATTCTCACTCAAAAAGTGTGAAATGAAATTAATCATCAATATTGTTTCGAGAACCGATATATATATATATATATATCACTGCCAAATGAATAAGGCCAATGGTTTTAATTTGCCACAAACATATTTTTTTTATTATGTAGTTTTTAAAGATTTAGATAGAGTTTATGGTATAGGTGTTACATTTAATCTCCACAAAATATTGTTAAATATTCTTAATAATAGTGATCTTAAAAATAATTATGTTTTTTCTGTTTTTTTAATTAAATTGACAAATTATTTACTAGTTGTATAATAGACGTGACAGAGTTAAGTCACTCCATGATGTGAAGGTTACCACAAAAATCTAGTCATTTTAAGGGTTGTGGCCCCATGTGCCCCTCGCCACAGTTTCTCAAGCCACAGGTCAAGCTTCATGTAATCTCTCATGAACTGAGACCATTTGACCAAAAAAGCAATGATGAATTTAAAAAAATGACATATGAACATGTGTCATATTAATATGAATTATGGTTTTTTGAGTATATGATATTAGTAAGCTTTCGTATTGGTCCATATCATTGTAACAAAACTTATTTACAAATTAAAAATCTCCATAATAAAATAATTTTCCATGTTTAAAAAATCATGTTACATATAAAATTAATATATATTTTTATAAATATTTTTAATAATAATTTAAAATAAAATAAAGATTTAATTAATTTTTATATTTTTAAAATTTTGCCAAGTAAATTATATTATAATAATATGAGATAAATTTAAGTATGGGGGTTTACACAGTGCATTATATTAGATATCATTTTGGGATTCAACTGCATTAAGTCATTCACGTATGACCATTTCCATGAGAGGTAGTCGTAACTGACTAATTTCTCATGATTTTTGAATAGTTCACTTAGCACTCATTGCATCGGGTGATGCTCACAGGGTCAATAAGTGGGATTGAAACTAGTGAAATGAATCACATAGCATCAATCATCACTTCCGGGGCTTGCACCCGGTAACCAGGACTTCCCAAGAGGTCACCCATCCCAGAACTCCTCTGGCTCAAGCACGCTTAACTGTGGAGTTTTCCCCATAATCAAGCCCACTTAGCTTGCTACCCCATTTGCAAAACCTTAGCAAGTATTGTGCCTCATGAACCATTCAAGTAGAGATCCCTTGACTCTTTTTGAATTTAAGTATGGGGGTTTACGCAGTGCATTATATTAGATATCATTTTGGGATTCAACTGCGTTAATTAAGTCATTCACGTATGACCATTTCCATGAGAGGTAGTCGTAACTGACTAATTTCTCATGATTTTTGAATAGTTCACTTAGCACTCATTGCATCGGGTGATGCTCACAGGGGTGAAGAAGTGGGATTGAAACTAGTGAAATGAATCACATAGCATCAATCATCACTTCCGGGGCTTGCACCCGGTAACCAGGACTTCCCAAGAGGTCACCCATCCCAGAACTCCTCTGGCTCAAGCGCGCTTAACTGTGGAGTTTTCTCCATAATCAAGCCCACTTAGCTTGCTACCCCATTTGCAAAACCTTAGCAAGTATTGTGCCTCATGAACCATTCAAGTAAAGATCCCTTGACTCTTTTTGAATTTAAGTATGGGGGTTTACGCAGTGCATTATATTAGATATCATTTTGGGATTCAACTGTGTTAAGTAAGTCATTCACGTATGACCATTTCCATGAGAGGTAGTCGTAACTGACTAATTTCTCATGATTTTTGAATAGTTCACTTAGCACTCATTGCATCGGGTGATGCTCACAGGGGTGAAGAAGTGGGAGTGAAACTAGTGAAATGAATCACATAGCATCAATCGTCACTTCCGTGGCTTGCACCCGGTAACCAGGACTTCCCAAGAGGTCACCCATCCCAGAACTCCTCTGGCTCAAGCGCGCTTAACTGTGGAGTTTTCCCCATAATCAAGCCCACTTAGCTTGCTACCCCATTTGCAAAACCTTGGCAAGTATTGTGCCTCATGAACCATTCAAGTAGAGATCCCTTGACTCTTTTTGAATTTAAGTATGGGGGTTTACGCAGTGCATTATATTAGATATCATTTTGGGATTCAACTGCGTTAAGTAAGTCATTCACGTATGACCATTTCCATGAGAGGTAGTCGTAACTGACTAATTTCTCATGATTTTTGAATAGTTCACTTAGCACTCATTGCATCGGGTGATGCTCACAGGGGTGAAAAAGTGGGATTGAAACTAGTGAAATGAATCACATAGCATCAATCATCACTTCCGGGGCTTGCACCCGGTAACCAGGACTTCCCAAGAGGTCACCCATCCCAGAACTCCTCTGGCTCAAGCGCGCTTAACTGTGGAGTTTTCTCCATAATCAAGCCCACTTAGCTTGCTACCCCATTTGCAAAACCTTAGCAAGTATTGTGCCTCATGAACCATTCAAGTAAAGATCCCTTGACTCTTTTTGAATTTAAGTATGGGGGTTTACGCAGTGCATTATATTAGATATCATTTTGGGATTCAACTGTGTTAAGTAAGTCATTCACGTATGACCATTTCCATGAGGGGTAGTCGTAACTGACTAATTTCTCATGATTTTTGAATAGTTCACTTAGCACTCATTGCATCGGGTGATGCTCACAGGGGTGAAGAAGTGGGAGTGAAACTAGTGAAATGAATCACATAGCATCAATCGTCACTTCCGTGGCTTGCACCCGGTAACCAGGACTTCCCAAGAGGTCACCCATCCCAGAACTCCTCTGGCTCAAGCGCGCTTAACTGTGGAGTTTTCCCCATAATCAAGCCCACTTAGCTTGCTACCCCATTTGCAAAACCTTGGCAAGTATTGTGCCTCATGAACCATTCAAGTAGAGATCCCTTGACTCTTTTTGAATTTAAGTATGGGGGTTTACGCAGTGCATTATATTAGATATCATTTTGGGATTCAACTGCGTTAAGTAAGTCATTCACGTATGACCATTTCCATGAGAGGTAGTCGTAACTGACTAATTTCTCATGATTTTTGAATAGTTCACTTAGCACTCATTGCATCGGGTGATGCTCACAGGGGTGAAGAAGTGGGATTGAAACTAGTGAAATGAATCACATAGCATCAATCATCACTTCCGGGGCTTGCACCCGGTAACCAAGACTTCCCAAGAGGTCACCCATCCCAGAACGCCTTTGGCTCAAACGCGCTTAACTTAACCCCTTGGGATGGGTGACCTCTTGGGAAGTCCTGGTTACCGGGTGCAAGCCCCGGAAGTGATGATTGATGCTATGTGATTCATTTCACTAGTTTCAATCCCACTTCTTCACCCGTGTGAGCATCACCCGATGCAATGAGTGCTAAGTGAACTATTCAAAAATCATGAGAAATTAGTCAGTTACGACTACCTCTCATGGAAATGGTCATACGTGAATGACTTACTTAACGCAGTTGAATCCGAAAATGATATCTAATATAATGCACTGCGTAAACCCCCATACTTAAATTCAAAAAGAGTCAAGGGATCTCTACTTGAATGGTTCATGAGGCACAATACTTGCTAAGGTTTTGCAAATGGGGTAGCAAGCTAAGTGGGGTTGATTATGGGGAAAACTCCACAGTTAAGCGCGCTTGAGCCAGAGGAGTTCTCGGATGGGTGACCTCTTGGGATGTCCTGGTTACCAGTTGCAAGCCCCGGAAGTGATGATTGATGCTATGTGATTCATTTCACTAGTTTCAATCCCACTTCTTCACCGCTGTGAGCATCACCCGATGCAATGAGTGCTAAGTGAACTATTCAAAAATCATGAGAAGAATGAGTGCTAAGTGAACTATTCAAAAATCATGAGAAATTCAATCCCACTTCTTCACCGCTGTGAGCATCACCCGATGCAATGAGTGCTAAGTGAACTATTCAAAAATCATGAGAAGAATGAGTGCTAAGTGAACTATTCAAAAATCATGAGAAATTAGTCAGTTACGACTACCTCTCATTTACGACTACCTCTCATGGAAATGGTCATACCTGAATGACTTACTTAACATGACTTACTTAACGCAGTTGAATCCCAAAATGATATCTAATGAGATAAATTTTGATTTCATTTCCCAAAATGATATCTAATGAGATAAATTTTGATTTCATTTAATTTTAACGTTACAGTAATTCAATAAATAAATATATTTATTTTTATTATAAATAAATATTTCATTAATTATATTAATTTTAATTTATTTAATTTTTTCAAAATGAAACGGGTATTTAAAATTATCTCGAAAAGAGGTTAGTCTCACTGCTTTGCTTATGCCTCTTATTTCTGTAAAAATGTCTTACCTAGGTCATGACAGTAGGTGAGTAGAGTGGAAAAGCGAGTGAGAGAAAACGAGGGCTGAGGTGTTCATTGAAAACCTTCTGTAGATCTTTCCAGAGATCAGCGAAATTATCGCAGCGTTTAAGGACGGCGGCCAATAAATTTGTTGCAAAGTGTCAAATAATAGCGTTCATGGGTCTGCGGGCCGTTCACGGGTCTGATGGTTATCTAGAAAATATCGAGAGAAAACGAAGGTGAGGCTGACGTAACATGACACGACACAGATACTTGAATTGTCGAAAATATCGAAAGCACCAATACACCTTCTCTAAGTAATGCGAAGAAACTTTTACAGAGAAAAGACGGAAGAGCCGGTGGCTAATTAAAAGCCATTCGATTTATTATCTTATTCCTTTGGTTTCTAATTAAAAGCTTCGTGTAAAGTCGAACAGTCTCTCCTTGAAAAGTTTATGGAGTACAACATTACGTCATAGAGTGTGCAAAACCGTCTAGGATAGAGAAGGTCATAAAATGTATGGCTAATGCATTTTTTTAATGAAAAGATTCATTAAAATCTATTTAATTTATATAAATATTAAATTATGTGATAATAATTTATAATAAAAAATTACAAATTTCATCTTCTCACCATTTATTCAGCAGTTAGCAATCTGCGTTGTATTAACAATTCATTATAGAGTGATCAATTTGGCGTTCTGTTCATATTGGGGATCCTTTCCAGTTTTATCACCATCAACAAATTACGTTATTTATATCTCTAATAATGAAATTTAATCATATAACAAAATGTGTGAAAAATATATTTTAAGAAGCTAACCAAATTGGCAATATGTCACTGGCGCAATTCAAATGTTAATGTATTGGATAATTTGCACGCGTTCACGGGTACTATGGAGCTTGTTTGTGAATAAAATGCTTTTGATATGGATGGATGTACGACGGTTACCAAGTTTCATGACCAACACGCTAACGTTTGTTTGGCCATGAAACGCTTGTTGATATGGGTACTGGACGGTTACCAACCAGCCATGTGAACAATTGATTTAAAAACTCACCTTACATGAAACGATTGTTGATATGGGTACTGGACGGTTACCAACCAGCCATGTGAACAATTGATTTAAAAACTCACTTTAGAAGAAATAGTCTCTCTATACATGATCAGTGAGATCCCACGTGGATCAAATTTTGATATGATTCTTATGGAAAAATTATATAAAGCTTGTTTACATCACAAAAGCTTAAATTAAACTTTGAGATATTGATCAATCAAATTTTAACTATTAATTTGATATTAATTTTCATATCTACTAAATATTATATATAAAATTAATTGAAAATTGTATATAGAAATAAAGTTTTTAGAATTTTAATTTAATTATCAATAATTGTTAGATAAATAGTAGACTTATTTTTCATGAAATATATTATAATATTTTAATAGTGATCATATATCAAAGGATAAGATTTATTGAAAAGTATTAATATATTTTTTTTCTTTTTTAATTAAATTGACTAATTAAAAAATATGACATATATACATGTATTATATTAGCATGAATTATAGTTTTTTGAGCATGTAATATTAGTGAGACATAGTATTGGGTCATGGTAGTGTAACAAAGTATATTTATAGATTAAGAATCTCCATTGTAAAGTTGGAGTGAATCTCCACATTTAGAAAATGTTTTTTTTAACATTTATTGTTGCTTTTATATCTAGCTTTTATTGTTGTTGCTCTTCTAGTTTTCTCTATGTTTGTTTCCTACACTCTCGAAGTGTTTCTCTCACCTTTCCTTGCAATAGCCTTCCTCTAGCTCTCAATCCCTTGTTTGCATCCATCTGGTAATTCTCCTAGCATTGGTTTCTAGCCCTCGCTTACTGTCATGCGCAATCAAAGAATGCACTCGAGGCATAGTTCTAGTGGTAGAGGCTCCTTAGGAAGACCTAGAGTCCAACCACAGGCTTAGTTAGTAGCTAAAAATTATCTTTCCACTACCCCTCCTGAAGTACAAGAAGAAATTCATCAACTTGAAGCCTAGGTAGCAACTGACCGAAATGTCCATTCGGAATGGAAAATCAAGCGAAAGTCTCTAAGCTAGTCTCCTACCCTAGCTATATTAGAGGTCATAGGAACTAGTATTTTCATTCCATCACCCTCAATTGGAAAATGAAAACTTTGTAGGGCCACATCATCAAATAAAAATAAGAGAATCTCAATGAAATCATACCCTCCCTAAACCACACCCAACGGATTCAAAAATACAAACACTCTTTCCTCATTAGCCTAGATGTTCGGCTAGTCTATATTAAGAGGCATCTTCAGTATGGTAGACACTATCTGGCAAACCCAAGCACACATGATCCCACTCCTATAACTTTCTCTGATGATTGATGCATGCAATAATCCCTTCCCTTTTACATATTTATGTTTAAGGACATATATTTTATTATTCCATATGGTTCACAACTACGAAGTGCTATCATTACCCATGTAACAACCCCAGGTTGATTTTTCATGTAAATAAATTAAACCAAGGTCATTGGACACATATTCCAAGATGAATGGAGAAAAAAGCAAAGAAATTTGTGGGCAATGAAACAGAAGGTTGGAAGAGTGGCTACAACATGAGAACATTGCATGTAACAAGTTGCATGTGTGATTGCATTATTGATATTTGAATGCATGGTACATGAATTTGGTTATTTGCATTCTTTTTTTCCATTGGCATGGGATCTTCTTAGATTGACAGTGATTTTAGCCTTGCCTTTCTATTTCCTAGATAACCATGTTGTAGTGCGTTTCCTGTTGTGAGTATGCCTTGGATGACCGGTAGACTTTAGATCCTGGTGAGGTTGTCCTAGAAAAATTCCCTATGGTCGAGGTTGGAGATGGGGTTTCTCCTAGAACTCTTAATAGATTGGTGGATACAAGAAAATTCCTTTGGATATGGTGAAGAAATTTGAAGGCATCTAAGCTTATTTGGTGTTAGTGATTTTTGGACTAGTTTAGGTGAAATCAATGTGGCTGAAGGTTGAGCTGGTTGGCCTCTCGAAACCCTGGTTGGTTCTATTTTGGTTTAACCCATATGATCCCACATTCATGCTTGGAATATGGTACGAGGGTGATTGGTTGAAAGAGATATTTGGTTCAACCCAATCTATGATCGGGTGGTGCATGGAAGTCCCTGACTTGGTTGGCTTTATGCATATGTTAACATGTGTTATTTATTATTGAGATCAATGAGAAATTGTATAGATTATTGTGTTGATTTTATGTTTGGTTTGTCATGTATTTATTCTAGTTAAATGTTGGTCATAGGCATGGTACATTCTTGTTGTATAATGTGCTCTTATCATGGATATTTCTTATGGCTTGATTAGTTATTGGATGATTTATGAATGCATGAGCTAACCAGTGTTTTTGCACTTATTTTGAGAGGGAATTAAGCCTTCTTAATAGTTATTAATGAAGCTAAGAAGACAGTGAACATATATGCATTCATGACCTATAGTCACTATGTTTACCACATGTTTAATGAAACATTTAGTATGTGTTTGGTGAATTCTAAGCAAGATCTAGCCTTAGTATTCAACTTAATGACTTATTATCATCTTATATTGAGTTCTGGAAAGGTCTAGGTTGTTCTAGGTAGTTGACTTGTTGCTAGCCCTAAAAATTTGGATCTATGTTGCTAGCTTCACCCTGTGAACTGAGAGATTTTGGTTGCAACCACATAGAGGAAGGCCTATGCGTGCGGATGGAGCTTTCCAACCATATGAACATATTCGCATGTGTGCGGCTGGGATGTAGGGTCAGGAAAAAGTTAGTTTCAGCCAAGGGCAAGGTCACCAATAGATGTTGTTTGGTATCTAGGTGATGTGGTGCTCCTAGGAGGTCGCAGTATGTTTTTAGTTTATAGACCCCACTTACATAACTAGAACTTGAATGTTTGGTCTTGTCATAGTAACTCTCATCTCATGTTTACCCTTGAGAGCTTGTAAAAGTGGGTAATGTGGGGTGGGTTGTTACATGGTGGTATTAGAGCAAAGTTTCAACACTGGACCTCAAGGTAAATATAGATTGTTATTCATGCATGCCATTTGTCTATATGTTATTATGCATGCATGTTAGTTAATTATTGTTATGGTTATGATATCCATGTATGAGTTGGTATGCTTGTGATGTTGTATCATGCTAATTTGGATTAGCCTATGCAGATGCCATAGCCTCCCCTAAGATAGATTGAGATATGATTTTGATTATGTTTTTACTTAGCTAACAATGGTATATTGTAAGAAATAGAAGGCCAAGAGATGAAGAGAAGAATAGTTGAGTACAACTCATATGGTTCTCCGTATAGGCCTAAAGAGAAATTGGTAGGATGGGAGAGATCAGTTGAGTAGTAGGGAGAGGGATATTCTCCTTTTTTGGTAGACACATTGATAAGTTTGAAGGAAGAAATCATGAGTTGCAAGGAAGACAATAGGTGGTTAATTAAGGAAAATGAAAGGCTTCCTAGAGCTCAAGAAAATAAAATTGAGGTTAATGAATTCATCCTACAGAGCCTTTCATATTTGAATAAGTAAGGACAAATGGGGATCAGTCATGGATAATAAGAAAATACTAATGGTGTAGATGGAAGCATGTCTCAGAAGGGGTACACGATGGAAAGTGACGATACAGTAAAGGGTGACAGATCCTTGGATACACCTGAGATGAGCGCTAGTACTCATGGATTTTATTCTAGTTATGGTTCTGAGAGACATCATTGTTATCACCATCAAGATCCATATAGGAGGAGTGAGAGGGGATACTTGCTAGAAGAATTCATGAAAGTTAAGCCTCCTACATTTGATGGATAAATGAAGAAATTAGAAGATATAGAAGCATGGTTGCTTGGGATGAAGGAATTCTTCAGATTGCATGATTATTCAGAAAACATGAAAGGAAAGATAGCTACCTTATGTCTTAAGGGAAAAACAGATATATGGTCGGAAGATGTTAAGCATGTTAGAGGCATTAGAGAAGAGGAGTTGATTTGGGATGAGTTTGAAAGACTCTTCAGGAAGAAGTACCTGTTTGAGAGATGTTATGACAGAAAGACTAAGGAATGTTATGAGCTTAGGATGAGTTCCATGAAAAATGAAGAGTACACAGCCAAATTTCTAGAGTTGTTTGGATATGTGTCCTATCTCAAGGATGAGAAAGTGAAGATCCAAAGGTTCATCAACATGTTTCCAATAACATTCAAAGACCAAATTGAGTTTGATGAGCCTCGATCACTAGAGGGAGTGATAAAAAAGCTGAAGCATTTTTATGAGTAGTCAAAGCTCAAGCATGAATGGAAAGGTAATGAGAAGACTAAAGGAAAACAACCTAAGAAGTGAGGAATATCTCATGGTACAGGTGACAAGGAGAATGTGGCACCTCATAAGAAATTCAATGCAACTGAGAGAGGACATTGGTCTCATCATGAGGAGCAACAAAATAAAGGCGATGGAAGAAAACCTTTGAGGTGTTGGACCTATGGTGGAGACCATTGTAGGAGGGATTTTCCATTGTATCATGGTGGTAGACCTCAGATCTATAATGCTTAGGAGGCATAGACAGTTGGGGATGTTAGTCAGAGCATTCCTCGGATCTATGCAGTAGTGGATAACAAGAGGGGAGATCATCAAGCATCTATTTTCGAGATGGAAGGTAAGATTTGTGATCAACTTGTTTCTATTTTGATTTATCATGGATCGAATTATAGCTATATTAGTCCTGGCTAGTGTATTAGTGTTGGTTGAATGAAGAAGTTCATGCAAAATCTTGGTTGGTGTAGTTGGCTACAAGTACCAATAGAAGAGTTCATCACTCGATGAGATATTATGCATTTGAGCTTAATGGCATGCCTAGATCATCACATCTAAATGTGCTTCCTTTGGGTTCATATAGCATGCATTTGGGAATGGATCGACTTTTGATTCACATGACCAAGGTGGATTGTTATGACAAAGTCATTGAGTGACTGGATGATGATGGAGAAAAGAGAGTCTTGCAGGGAAAGAAGAAGCCTACATCAATGAGAATGGATACAACTATGCAAGCCAAGCATTGTCACAAGAAAGTATGTTTGTTTTCTAAAATACATGTTTGCAGTGACAAAGGGAAGGAAGATGAGGATGATGAATTCCTGAGGAAGTACTTTGTATTGTAGCAGTTTCATGATGTGTTTCCTGCATAGATTCCAAAGTTACCACCTCATAGGGAGATGTGTTTCTCTATTGAGTTGATGCCAGGAGCAACACCAACATATAAGGCATTGTACAAGATGAGTACTCCGGAGTTGGGGGATTTGAAGTTTCATCTTAAAGAGATGCTTGATAAGTGATACATTAATGGCAGAAGTGTCCTCAAACACGTAATTTTATTAATAAGAAAAACAATTACATCTAGAATTTTGCAAGAGTTTACACCCAAACAACAAAACACTCTTGCAATGAGCTATTTATAAGCTCAATGTCCTAACTACCTCTAATTATGGATCACTTATAAAATAACAAGTGTCCATTTACAATAAAATCTATTCAAACAACTTACTAACAATTCTCCTAAATTAGAGCCTAAGATATGACACATTTGTAGAGTCATATCTTTTTACAACAATATTCTAATTCTAAATGTGTACATTTAATAATTAAATATTCTAGATTAATAATTATTAATTTAATATCTTAAATTAATAATTATTTTATTCTAACTTTATAACCTATGATAATATTTTATTTTGGATCATCTAACATTCCCCCTTATGATCCAAAGATACATTACAACAGATACCAAGTTCATCCTTGAAATTAGTAAATTTTATGTTGTCAAGAGGTTTCGTGAAAATGTAAGAGATCTGATCTTCTAGGGGACAATAAATTAGCTTGAGGACATCCTTGGCAATGAGAGATCTGATGTGATGATACTTGATGTCCACATGCTTTGTCTTTGAATGACGAAATGGGTTCTTGCAAGCTTAATGGCTGACTAGATATTAATGAATAATGACGTAGCTTCTGCCTGAGAAATGCCCAAGTCTTGCAAAATTCTGCACAACCGAACAATTTCACATGCTACTTCCCATGCTGAAATGTACTCTGCTTCTATTGAAGAAGTGGCCACTGTAGCTTGTTTATTACAACTCGAAGACAGTTCTGTTGACCACATGCTCATTAAATAACCTGATGTTGATGCTTGATCATCAATACTTCCAACAAATTCGGCATCTGAAAATCCACCAAGTTTTAATCTTTGTGTAAATAAGACCAAAATTTTTTGTTCCTTTGATGTATCGAAGAACTGTTTTGGTTGCATTCCAGTGGCTGTCTCATGGTTCCTGCATAAAATCTGAAAGAAGTTTGACTGCACAAGATAGATTAGGATGAGTGTTTGTCAAATAAATCATGCTGCCAATCAACTATCTATAAGTAGAGTTGTCCACCATTTTCCCCCCTTCAAATTTTGAATGTTTCAAGTTTTTCTCGATGGGGGTAAGAACGGGCTTGCAATCCTACATTCCAAATTACTGAAGAACCTCTGCTGCATACTTATTTTGAGAAATGAAAATATGATGTGGACGTTGGAAGACTTCAAATCCAAGATAGTAGTGAAGTAATCCAAAATCTACCATCTTAAAACTTGCATGTAACTCTGTTTTTACCTATGCAATACGATCATCATTGTTTCCAGTATTGATCAAATCATCTACATGCATAAAAAGAATCACCAGATATTTAACTTGTTGTCACACATACAAAGCATCATCAGATTCACTTCGTTGAAAACCAACTTTCCTAAGGTATTCATCCATTTTTGCATACCAAGATTGGGGAGCTTGTTTTAACCCATATAAAGCCTTGATTAATTTGTAGACTTTATGTTCCTATCCTTCAATTTTCAAATTTGGTGGTTGTGTCATATATACTTCTTCCTGTAGACCCCCGTTGAGAAAAGAACTTTTTACATCCATTTGATGAAATTTCCATCCTTTCTGAGCGGTCAATGCAAGTGTTAATCAAATGGTTTTCCATTTAGTTGTAGGAGCAAAAGTTTCATCATAATCAATGCCTTCCTTCTGAGAAAAACCTTTAGCCACAAGTCTTTCTTTATACTTTTCAAGTTCTTCCTTTTGGTTGTACTTGATTCTATAAACCCATTTGAATCCTATGGCTTTAACATTTTGAGGACAATCAATAAGTTTCCAAGTGTTGTTATCAATTACTGCTCAATATTCTTCAATCATAGCCTATTGCCATTCTTTATGTTTTACCACTTCTTTGTATGTGGAAGGTTCAGTAAAATCATTTGCTAGAAAGGAAAAATTTCCTTCACTTTTGTGTGACTTTCTTGTTCCTGTTTTATTTTGCTCATCAGGCCTTACATCTTTCAAAAGTTGAACTGCTCATTTTGGTAGTTGATGCTCACTTGATTGAGATTCTGAAAAGTCACCATAATTGTAAAGAGGATTAATGTAAATTGATGTCTGTCGATCAGTTGAAGATTCTGGAGGTGGAGAATCATTGTCTGAAGAACTACTACTGCTTGGAGATGCAGATGAACTGCTAGAAGATCCAGATGGTGTTGTTGAATTAGATGGACTGGATGAATCATCTTCAGATGAAGGAAAATCAAGTTCATACCAATTTCATGAATTTGGTTGACTTTGCATATTTCCTTTTCTTTGACTGCCTTTAGTTTCTAACTTTTGAAGAATACTCTCTATTTCTTCAGCACTCTTACTCTCTGTTTCATCAAAAATTACATCTCTGCTCATAATAAATTTTCCATTGGTCAAAATATGGTACCCTTTCTTCTCATTAGAATATCCAATCATTGTGGATTTCAAACTTCTTGAGTCAATCTTAGTTCTTTTTTCTTTCCGAACTAAGGCATAACATATTGATCCAAAAACCCTAAGATGTTTAACTCGAGGTTTGAAACCGAACCAAGCTTCATAAGGTGTGATTTCATCTAAAGAAGTTGGAGATATGTTTCTTAAGTAGACAGTTGTATGAATTGCTTCTGCCCGATATGTTGGACTTAACTTTTTGAAAGTTAACATAGATCTCGCCATTCCTAACAAGGTGTGATTCATTCTTTCTACTACTCCATTTTTCTGCGGAGTGTAAACATTTGTAAGATGCATTCTTATGCAATTATCACTGCAATAAGTTTTGAATTCATTTGAAGTGAATTCTCGCCCATTATCTGTCCTAAGAGTGCCTATCTTTTCTTTGACTTCATTTTCAACAATTTGGCAAAAAATTTTAAACCTTTCAAATGCTTCTGACTTTTGCTTCAAGAAATAACCCAAAGTCATTCTAGTAAAATGTTCAATGAATAGTAAGAAATATTTTCAACCACCGAATGAAGTTTGTAGTGGTCCACAAACATCACTGTGAACTAGTTGCAGTAGCTTGTTTGCACGCCATGAACTTGTTCGAAAACTTTCTTGACTTTGTTTTCCATAAATGCAAGCTTCACATTTTTCATTTTCTTTTTTGAAAGTTGGAAGTCCCTTAACCATACTTTGTTTTTGCAATTAAGAAAGACTATCAAAATTTAAATGTCCATATCGTACATGCCACAATCTTATAGGTGAAATTCCTATAGTCACTACCCCTACAAAGTCAGAATGCCTTGGAATAACTGTCCCTTTTATCCTTAACAATTTTCCATCTTCATAATCTGTCATCACAGTTTGCAAGCTTTGTTTGACTGAATTAATCTTAACTAAGCCATCTTCCATAGTTACCTGATGTCCTGCTTGTCGAATCATGATTAAAGATAATTTTTTTTTTTTTCATAAAGGTTGGTACATACCATACATTTGAAATCACCTTTTTCCAATGCCAGGGAGAGAAGCTTTAACTGCACCTTTTCCACAAGGAGTATGTTTTGTATCATCTGCAAGAAAGATGGAATTAAGTTGGCAATCTTGAAAATTCCAAAAGAAGTCATGTCGAAAAGTCATGTGCTGAGTTGCATCTAAATCCAAGATCCAAACATCTTCATAATCACTTTTAAGATGGGAGGAAATTTGTAATTCCAGCGAATAAGTAAAGACATATTCTAAACTATCATCATCTTGATCGTTTGCAAATTGTGCTAAGTGCTGATAAAACTTGGGTAATTTATCAAATGAAGTTTGACAATATTCAACATAATGTCCAACTTTGTTACATCTTCGACACAAAATTTGACTTAAGTCTCCTCCTCTTCTTGGAGACTGTCCTCTGCCTCTACTTTGCATCTAAATCCAAGATCCAAACATCTTCATAATCACTTTTAAGATGGGAGGAAATTTGTAATTCCAGCGAATAAGTAAAGACATATTCTAAACTATCATCATCTTGATCGTTTGCAAATTGTGCTAAGTGCTGATAAAACTTGGGTAATTTATCAAAAGAAGTTTGACAATATTCAACATAATGTCCAACTTTGTTACATCTTCGACACAAAATTTGACTTAAGTCTCCTCCTCTTCTTGGAGACTGTCCTCTGCCTCTACTTTGACTTCTGTTTTGAGGTTGTCCTCTACCTTGCTTATTTTCTCTTCCTTGAAAATATCCTCTTCGTTGATTGTTTCCTCTTCCTTGAAAATTACTCCTGCCTGAATTTTTGCCACTATTAAAGTTGTTTCCTCTGCTTTGTATTCGACCACAACTTTGTACATTATGTGTTGCTTGAGTCTGATTGAAATTCCCCCTGCCTCTGCTTCTAGAACTATCAGTTGATGATTTACTAGTGTTGGGCTCTGTGAAAAAGACATCTTCACCAAATTTCTTTTTCTTCCCAAAGGTTTTATCATGTGGGGTCAAAATTTTGCAAAGCTCATCAAACTTTAGCTTCCACAACTTTCCAGTTAATTGTAGAGTTTCCATAAAATTTGTGTAGGTAGAAAGAAGTCCAACAATTAAAATTGTGACCATAAAACTATCATCTACTGCTTGGAAACTAGCATTAATGATTTCCTGCTTAATATTCTTAAGTCAGAGATGTATTCAAGGACATCACCTCCTTCAGTCAATTTTTGTTGCAACAATTTTAATTGTAGATCAACTTTCTTTGATTTAGGTTGAGTATCAAAGAATTCTTTACAAATTTGCAAAGCAAACCAAGCATATGTAGCATTTGCTATATGGACATACATTTCATCATTAACAAAAGATTTAATGAGAGCTAATCCTTTGGCATTTTTAACTTCCCATTTTTCTAGTGTAGCTGCATCTGTGGGTTTATTTGGCTTAATATCACCATCACATATATCATGCGAAAGTTCATTATAAATTAGAGTTCTTTCAATGAGGCATTGCCATGTTTTGTAAGATTTTGTGCCTTCAAGTTTGTCAGAATCAGAAAAAAGAAATTAATAAACTTTGAAATTGTCATGTTGAAGCTTCACACCAAGAATCAGGCTCAGAAAAAATATCAATATGGGCAACATAACATGCAACACACTACGCCAAAAATGATATATCGGGGCTTGGCCTTGACCCTCGTATAATCATTCAAACAGGAGGGAAATGATTGAGCTTTACACTTGGCTCTAGTCAATTTCTCAAAAATTTACACGATAACTTTCGAAATTTGACATTTACAATGCTCTTGCAAATCTTGGTGAAAAAAAAGTTACCAGCCCCTCAATGTAAAATTAATTTGAGTTACAATGTGATGAACCCAAAATGACAAAATAAAAAAATATAAAAACTTCTTGTTTCTTCGTTACAAAAAAAACTTTATTGCGCCATAACCAATCTGGACATTTTTTAATCTTGCATTGATAGTGTTCTGGCTTGTCATAGGCAGGGACATCTGAAGCTTGATGTTCATATCTCGAGCAAAAGTAATCCATAGTGGACCATTACGTGATACCCCATCACATATGCAATTTGCAATCCCACAATTCAACATCAAATTTAGATTTTCCTATGAATGGATTTGTTGTATCCCTTCCAGTGCACAACATACAACCTTGAACCAACAAAGATAACAAAGAGGAGAGGAATTTTAATCCTGAATTAATTCAAAGAAATTAGAGTAGTCATAGGACATATATTTCACACAAAACAATCCATAACTCAAACTGCGAGCAGGTGGATTTGTAGCATCGTCCACTGGGGTGATGATGGTGTAGACTAGTTTAGATTTTCCTCCATATTATGCACTCCCGAAGCCCACCGTGCAATTGAGGGTGACATTTCAGACATGGCAGACCTATAAGCATTCACGCTGCCGTTACTGGTAGATGTGGCATGCGTATCTTTCTCCCCTTCAATTGGTGTTCATTGTGTTGTCAAGCAGTAGGTCCAGAGATCAAACCACATTCAGTCTAGATTCCTCTTTGAGGATTTAATCCATAAAAAATCTTTAAAAATGACAATCCAGGGTTCGAATTGGGGATCGAAGGGATTAAAGACACAAAATTGAAAGACACATCTGAATCCACGAGAAAATGCTAAGGGTTTGAAGTCGATTGCTGAGAAAATTGAAGCTGATCCGAAGCTAAATTGGTTGTTGGATGGTGATTTTAAAGCTTCTGTTGTGTTTTGATGAAGAACAAGAGAAATATTCGGATGGCATTTCCTACAAATCGCTTTCACGCTTTCATCCATTTAGTAGTAAAAGTCGGGCTAGAATGCGAGTTTCTTCAGAGATCATAGCTGAAGTGTGAATGTTGTTGTCACAGTGAGGGCAATGAAGACAAAGAGTTCTCGGATGATAGAGATCGACGTGATCATGGGGATTAAGATAAAATTTTGATGACAATGAGTTCTCGGAAGATAGAGGCAGGAGCGATCATAGGGATGAGATTAAATCTTTTATGTTGTTTTCCGATGTTGTAATTTAGTGTGGAATCATTGGATCAATGCCTCATACTCTTTCAAGTGCCTTATAGAAGCGTAGAGGGATGCATAAAGACGATGTGATGGAGAATTGATCCTTTGATCACATTTTGGGGTGGATAAAGTGGTGCAATAACATAAATTCAAGATACAGAGGCAAAATTTTGATAATAATAAAAATTATTTTCAGATTTAAAAATCTAAAATCAATGATAAAATTTCTTTTCCTTTTAAACAAAAACCTGGACAATTTTCATACTAATCATTTGTTTATTAATTTAATGGATTTTTCCAGGAACTTGTAGAGATGGAATCTTCTCTTCACATCAGCTACATTACTGAAGTTCTAATACCACAATAATGGTAGAAGTTTCCTCAGACAAGTAATTTTATTAATAATAAAAGCAATTACATCTGGAATTTTGCAAGAGTTTACACCCGAACAACAAAACACTCTTGCAATGAGCTATTTATAAACTCAATGTCCTAACTACCTATAATTATCGATCACTTATAAAATAGCAAGTGTCCATTTAAAATAAAAGCTATTCAAACAACTTACTAACAATTCTCCTAAATTAGAGCCTAAGATACAACACATTTGTAGAGTCATATCTTTTTACAAAAATATTCTAATTCTAAATGTTTACATTTAATAACTAAATATTCTAGATTAATAATTATTAATTTAATATCTTAAATTAATAATTATTTTATTCTAACTTTATAACCTATGATAATATTTTATTTTGGATCATCTAACATACATAAGGCCAAGTGTATCTCCTTGGGGTGCACTAGTTTTGTTTGTAAAGAAGAAGGAAGGTACTCTCAGATTATGTATTAATTATAGGTAGTTGAAGAAGGTGAATATCAAGAATAGACATCCATTGTCATGAATTGATGGTTTGTTTGATCAACTAAAGGGAGCAATAATGTTTTCAAAGATTAATATGAGTTCAAGATATCATCAGGTGCACATCAACAAAGAAGACATCTACAATACTGCATTCCATAGAAGGTATGGGCACTATGAGTTTTTGCTGGTTCCTTTTGGTCTTACCAATTCTCCAACCACCTTCATGTGTTTGATGAAGAGTGTTTTTCACCCTTACCTGGACAAGTTTCTGATAGGCTTCATTAATGATATATTGGTATATTCAAAGAATAAGGAGGAGCATCTAGAGCACCTAGTAGCAGTTTTAAGATGGTTGAGAGAGCATCAATTGTATGCCAAGCTCATCAAGTGTAGTTTCTTTTAGACTCAGATTCATTACTTGGGACATGTTGTTTCCAAGGACTCGGGGATAACAATGTACCCAGAAAATATTAAGGCTATCATGGAGTGGCCAACTCCAAAGAATGTGGATGAGGTTAGGTCATTCATTGGACTAGAAGTTTATTACATGTGGTTCATCATGAACTTTCCAAGATTGGATATGCTATTACATCTTTGTGGAGGAAAGGGAATAATTTTGATGGAATGAGGAGTGTGCAAATAGCTTTTATTAGTTAAATTTTTTTTACAAATGCTCCAGTTTTGAAGATTACAAATCTTGATAAGGAGTTTGTGGTTTGTACATATGCTTGCAAGGAAGGACTTGGTGGAGTCCTAATGCAAGAAGGGTGGGTGGTTTGCTATGAATCAAGGAAGTTGAATGAGCACAAGCAGAATTATGTGACTCATGAACTTGAGTTGGCAACCATTATTCATGCATTGAAGATGTGGATACATTATCTTCTTGGCGGGAGGTTCATCTTGAAGAGTGATCATAGTGGATTGAGATACTTGTTTGAACAACCCAATCTAAATGCAAGGCAATCAATATGGTTGACTACTCTTAGTGAATTTGATTTTGAGATTAGGTACATCAAGGGGAAAGAGTACAGGGTTATGGATGCCCTCAATAGGAGAGTGCAGGTGAATGATATTTCAATTGTGACTTCTTATAGGACACATTTAAAAGAGAAGAACTTACATGCAGGGAAACATGATAAGAAGTACCAAAAATTGAAGTAGAGGTTGCAAGAACAAGGTGAAGATGATAGGGATGAAGAGTATTACCTCACAGCAAATGGCTTGGTTAGATTCAAGAGCATGATTTATGTGCCACATATCAGTGAGTTGAAGAAGCTTATATTGAGAGAGTTTCATGTCAAGACATATTCACATCACCGAGGATACCAGAAGACTTTGACATCTATCAAGAAGTTATATTATTGGCCAAATTTGGAGAAAGAGGTGGATGAGTTTGTTACAAGGTGCTTGGATGGTCAACGGGTGAAATTTTAATGCAAGCATCCAACTGGTCTATTGTATCCTATTCTGATTCTAGAATGGAAATGGGAATTCATTTCCATGGACTTCATTTCAGGATTGTCGAGGTCATCAATACAACATGATTCCATCATGGTTGTGGTTGATAGGGCGAGCAACGTAAGTCACTTCATTGTAGTGAAGTCTACTAATTCAGCTAGTGAGGTAGCTCATATCTTCACCATGGAGATTGTGAGGTTGCATGGGGTTCCCAAGAAGATTATATTAGACAAAGATGCCAAGTTCACTTCCAGGTTTTGGAAGGAGTTGTTTGTAGGCTTTGGGACAGAGTTAGCGTTCAATATAGCTTATCATCCACAGACATATGGAAAGACAGAGAGGGTTAATAGGATCCTTGAGGATGTGATTATGATGTATGTCATGTATCAATAGAGCAAGTGGGAGGATTATCTTCCACTGGTGGAGTTTTCTTATAACAATGGGTATGAAGAATCCTTGAAGATGAGTCCATTTGAGGCTATTTATGGGAAGAATTGTAATACTTCTATCAACTGGAGTGATCCAGTGAACATGGTATTGATTGGACCAGATATGTTGGCAAAGATGGAGTAGGAGATGCAAGTTATCAAAATAAATTTAAAGGCAACACAAGACAAGAAAAAACGTTATGATCAGCATAGGGCATTCAAGTAGTTTCAGGTTGGGGAGCATGTGTACTTGCACATCAAGCCCAAGAGGATCTCCTTGAGGATTGGGTCATGTGCCAAGCTGACACCTCAGTATTACGTACCCTTTGAGATCCTTGAGAGGATTGGACCAATGGCATATAAAATTGCACTACTACCATCAGTGAAAGTCCATGATGTTTCCCATGTTTCATTGCTTAAATGATATGTACAAGATGTTGATCATGTGATTGGTTGGTCTATATTGTAGGTGGAACCAGAGGGAGAGTTTCAGCTAGAGCCACAATGCATATTACAACGGAAATAACTCATGCTTTGGAACCAAGCAATAGAGCAGGTTAAAGTGCAGCAAAAGCAGTTTGGGATCGATGAAGCTACAAAGTAGATCATTGATCAGATGTAGGCATTATATCCTTCCTTATTTTCTAGTTGAAGAAAATGAGTTTTTGGTATATGTGTGTGTGTGTGTGTCATTGTAAATACTGCATTGAGTTGTGTTTATAAAGCTCCAATAAGCAGTATGTTTATCATGTTTTCAATAGTTATCATTGTAAATATTGCAACAAGATATGTTACAAAGCTCCATAAATAGTATGATTTGTTGGTCATAAGTTTCATAAGGCATTGATGATGGTGTTCCCCTAAGGGGGAGGGGTTTGTAATAGCCCCAGGTTGATTTTCCATGTAAATAAATTAAACCAAGGTCATGAGACACGTATTCCAAATTGAACAGAGGGAAAAACATTATAGTGGGCATCACCTATGGTTAATTAACATCTATGGAAATTGGTAATGACATTGGCAAAGGAAAAGAAAATAAATGAAAATTCAATATGAGAAATAAAGGAAAATAAGAGAAAATGGAGATGAAGAGACACAAATATGCATGCAAGGGAAAATGAAGAAAATTAAAGGAAAAAGGAAACAAAAGGAGAGGGAGAACATTGTATGCCTCTGTTAGCTACTCTTAGCCACTCTTACACTCTTACAAACTTGGAGCATTCAGGGAAAATACTAACATTCACTTGGACATTGGGGCATTCTCACTTGGGCTTGGAGAGAGAAAGCACTTTGACAAAAGAAAGCAAGCAAAGGAATTTGTGGGCAATGAAAGAGAAGGTTGGAAAAAAAATTAAAACAGAAGAACATTGTAGGTAATAGGTTGCATGTGTGATGTCATTGCTGAGATTTGAATGTATGGTACATGCTTTTGGTTATTTGGTTACTTTGTTGTCATTAGCATGGTATTTTCCTGGATTGATAGTGGTTTCAACCTTACCTTGCCACTTCCTGGATTGCAATTATGTAGTGGGTTCCCTGTTTTGATTAAGGTTTGGATGGATGGTATACTTTGGATATTGGTGAGGTAGTCTCAAGAAAATCCCAAGAAATTGAGGTTGGATATGGGCTTTCTCTTGAAACACTTGACAGATGGGTGGAGAAAAGAAAATTCCTATGGGTATGGTGAATAAAGTCAGAGGCATCCAAGCTTGTTTAGTGTTAGTGATTTCTAGACCGATTTAGGTGAAATCACTGTGGTTGAGGGTTGAGGTACTTGGCCCCTAGAAGACCTGGTTGGTTCTATTTTTATTTAACCCATATGATCCAACATTCATGGTTGGAATATGGCACAGGTGTGATTGGCTGAAAGAGAGATATGGTTCAACCCAATCTATGGTTGAGTGGTATGTGGAAGTCCCTAACTTGGCTGGTTTTATGCATATGTTAATATGTGTTATTTCTTATTGAGATCAATGACCACTTGTATGTATTATTGTGTTGATTTTATGATTGGTTTGTCATGGATTTATTCTGGTTAAATGTTGGTCATATGCATGGTACATTCTTGTTGTATAATGTGCTCTTGTCATGGATCTTACTTATGGCTTGATTAGTTATCAGATGGTATATGAATACATGGGCTAACAAGTGTTTTTGCAGCTAGTTTGAGAGAGAATTGAGCCTTCTTGATTGCTATCTGATCAAGTTAACAAGGCAATGGACAAATGTGCATTGATGACTTGTAGTCACTATGTTTACCACATGTTTGAAGAAATGCTTAGTATGTGTTTGTAAAACTTTGAACAAGATCTAGCCTTAGTGTTCATCTTACTGATTTATTCGCATCTTAGATTCAGTTCTGGAAAGTTATGGGTTGTTCTGGGTAGTTGGCCTATAGCTAGCCCTAAAAATTCGGACCTGGGTTGTTAGTCATACCCTTTGAACTGAGATATTTCAGTTGCAACCACATGGAGGAAGGCTTGGTTTGTGGCTGGAGATTTCCAACCACATGCAAAGCTTGGCATGCATGTGGCTGGGATGTAGGGTAAGGAAAAATTTAGTTCCAACCTAGGGCAAGGTCATCAACAAATGTTGTCTAGTATCTCGGTGATGTGGTTCTCCTCAGAAGTTGTAGTATGTTTCCGTTTTGTAGACCCCACTTCCATAACTGGAACTTGGATGTTAGGTCTTGTCATAGTAATTCTCAACTCATGTTTATCCTAGAGAGCTTGTAAAAGAAGGTAAATGTGGGGTGGGGTGTTACAACCCAGCTAATTGTATGTATGTTTTCTTTATAATTGTGCCATACATATGTCTTGCCTTAACATAACTCAAAAAATAGGTTTATTTTGGTTTATTTTGATAATAAAAAATAATGCTAAGTACCTATACCATCATTAGTTGGTTTCCCATTAGTTTATCTTCTCTGGTGGTAGGCCACCACAATAAGAATTGCACTTGATATGTTTTGTATGCTTAATTTATGATCTAATGGAAAAAAACTAACTACTACTAATACTACTACTACTACTACTAATAATAATAATAATAAATTATAATTCAGTTAAACTTTATGTTTTTTAATCTTGACAATGTGAAATATATTCTGAGGAGAATGTTTTTTTTTCAACAATTTAACATATATGTTTTTGTTGGTGATGAAGTAGATAGTTATTCCATTATTGGCTTCAATCTAAATTCAATTTACTTTATACCCTTTTTCTTGTTAAGTTGTCAAAGTCCTCTCGAGATTACTATAGGCTTGACCTTTGGCTTGAGAAACCGCAACCCAGGGACATATAAACTGTCAAAATCACCCGGGGATCGTACATTATATTAGCGACACTAGCCCTTAACATGGCTAAACTTTTTCCCGTGAATATTTGAATCCATAACCTTCACATCACATAGTGACTGAATAGTACACCCTATCACCATCTATTCTACACCTTATAGACGCTTTATACCTAATTTAATTATGAAAAATCCATTATATATATAAAGAATAATATATATATATATATATATATATATATATATATATTCATTTAATTACTAGTAATAATAATTAAACTTTAGAATTATATTTCTATGGATAATAAATAAATATATTTGGAAGTTTAAGTAATTATTTTCTTTCATGAAAAAGGAAAAAAATTATGTTTTTTATTCAAATAAATAAATATATTAAATTATGTTTTTAATTCAAATAACTAAATATATTATATGTTATAGTTAGATAGTTTGATATTTAGAAATATAAAATAATATTGAATTATTTTATTATAAGTTCTTATCTCTTTATCTCTTTTGATTTGTTTTAAGTGTATATTAACCAATAAACAGTTTAATGATATCAACCTTCTTAAATGCAAACCATATAGAAACTGGAAAATAAATCACTATATAATTATTGTTTTGCAATAAAAATATCCATTTCTAACGTAACATAATAAAATATTTTAGTACCTTAATCATTCAAATAAAATAAGATGATTAGCCAAATACTTCCATTTATTTTAACAATAATTACACTTCATTGAAATAAAAATTAGACATTTTGATATAGCTAATAATATGATTACAAATTTAAATGTCACAACTAAACTTTAATTAATATCATAAATACTAAAGTGAATGCTCAAAGGCATTTAAACCTTAAAGGTGTATACAAAATAAGATACAACTTATTGTTGTGAATGAGAACATAAGTTTATGAGATAGTCAAATACTAAATCATGTAATGAGTTGGCATATCATCATATTTGTATATAAGCTCTTAGATGGGCATGCTTAGAGAGACCATCAAAAGAAATTTAAAACATTTACGCATCTTAAGATTTCTAAGGGATCTTATGCAACCATATTGAGACATGATAAAGGATAAGAACACACTTTTGCAAGCCACGTTGATTCTTCATCTAAAGAGAAGGTTCATAACATGAGTTCAAATCACTAATATATGTCATATATGTGCATTTTTCGAAGCCTATATAGGGTTATTTGGTGATGGGATGGTCGTAGCTATCCAAGATGTTGAGGTCATAAATAAATTGGGTGTATATGTCATATATGTGCATTTTTCCAAGCCTATATAGGGTCATTTGGTGATGGGATGGTCGTACCTATTTATAAGCATGGTGAGCATCATGTATTTAGTACAATTATTAAAGAATTGGCTTTTATAGTGACTTATTGTGGAAAAGCATCAATTATGACGACCCAATTTTGACTCCACCATCCCTAGGGGTAATGGTAAAATGGTGAAAGCATAGAAACCTTATATTCAACTTAACCATACTAAAGGAATGATGATCAACAAGTCATGTCAAGGAATTTTACATAATATTGTATGATCGGACAATGGGTTCTTGGCACTAGGTTAGATAGTCAACCACACTAAGTGTTTGCATTTTTTAAAAATGTAGGCATTATAGTAAGAAGATCACGTTTTCTTTCAAATAAGAATAATAAAAAGTCTAAAGACAACCAGAAAATCATGCTTTGAAAAATATTACTAAAATCTGTGAATCATAGTGTGAAAACAAAACCAAGATATATCTTAAGGAAATACATAGGATTTGAAGAAAACAAGTTGGATAAACTTCGCTCCATTTTGGTTGAATGTATATAATAATAAAAAACGTAGTAATTGTAATGATAATTGAAGGGAAAAGGGATATTTGTAGTCTCACTCCTCAATTTTACATGGATAGTTGTGAAATTAAATAATTATAACACATTAGGTAGACAAACTACCAACACCACTAAGGTAGTAAGTAGGCATTAGTGGGGCTAACCTTTCAAAGCAATGAATCTTTAACCAATAAACACCTTAAAATAAATGACATTTATTTTCTCTTAAATAGCTATTTTTTTTTTTTATATATAAAATTTGTTTCTCTTTGTAAATAACAAATAAATTCTTTTTCTATTTTACAAATAATTAATTTTGATTATATTGATAAGATACCTAATAAAACTACAAAAAAAAAAAAATCATTTTTATCACTGTATTTAATTTTGCACCATAAACCATATATCCATTTATATGAAAAATACAAAATAGCCTATTTCATAAAATAGATGTGAAAAACAACTATAAACTTATGAAAAATGTGATGTCCAGAGGAAAACTGTAATAATTTTATTTGTAGCAGTAAAAACAAAGACCAAATTTTTACTATTATTATAAACATTTGAATTAAGTATTTGAATTTTGTTAATTATGAATGGAAAACAAATGTTGAATGTTAACAAATCTTGTAACTCTTTTCATATCAAGAAGTGAGGGAAAGGTAGTTACCTAACCCTAACCACTTCCCTGTCTATGAATTCCCAAGAAGTGATCAAGAGGGTAGAGCAGAGAATCTGAGAGAAAAGAGAGGAAGAAAAGGGAAGTGGATTGTGCTGAGAGATGAGACGGATAAAGAGATAAGTTTGGTGAAGACCAGATAGTTGTAGATGTTGTGATAGATTAAGTTGCAAGAAAGCATCTGTGCTGAGATCAGAAGCTTGGGGGGAGGCTTGGACCTGAAGGCAAGTCTCATGGTTGGGAGGTTAAAACAAGAAAGCATAGTTGTGACTGTAACAAGCTGATAGTCTTAAAGACTGGATACATGTAAGTAGTTTAATTACCTAGCTTATTTTTGGTCCAGAATTAGTAAAGAATGATAACAGAAGTAGAAATTAGTGATCTAGCGATTTAGGTAACTACGTATCTGACAAATAATAAAAGTCTTGGAAACTTTTCAAAAAGATGTAAATGGTTATAGATGAAATTTTAAGACAAACCCTATAGACTATAATGATAAATTTAGTATATCCTAGCTAAGTAGGAAAAGAAAACAGTAAACTATAGCATACATATTTACAGTAAGCAGTATAAGACTGTAAGCAAAGAATCGAAAGATCTTTACCAAATAAAAAGAATCATTATGATTCAGTTTCCACAATCAAGAAATAACTGAAGCTAGTTAACATTCGTTGGGAAAACAAAGCAATACAAAAGAAAGGAAATCCTATAGCCTAAACATTGTTCTGGAAAAATAGGAAAAACATTGGTTTTATAGAATAGATATTAGTGGCTGGTACCCAGAATTAACACTACAAAAGCTTGAAAGAAGTATTTAAAAAAACTCCAGAACTTAAATGACTATCTCAACGATAATAGTTGAATTAAAAAGAATAGATTTTCTTGACTGCTGCGTGAGGGTTTGAGGCCCTCAGAACGGTGCCCAGACCCAACTTAATTAACGTAACTATATGCATAAACAACAAATTGTTTCGAAGCACATACAATAACTATCGAACAACAAGATTAGGGACAAAGACATTCCCAAAAACAACTGTACATACATTAACAATAATAAATACGACTGATAAATTGCTAGAACTCCTTTAAGAGTATACAGGACAAATATAGAAATCTCCCAAGCTTTAACAATTTAATTTTCGTGTACCATTGCTGGTGGTGCTAAGTGATCCCCATGCCTCCACGGGCAAGATGAAATCTATTTAAAGAGTCCACACTATAACTAGCACGAATAAAGCTAACAAGCATATTACTTATATTCCATAGCAAGCATCTAAACAGTACATTTATGGAACAAAACCACCAGAACAGAGAGGGTTTTAGAACCCAACTCAAAACCCATGAATGATTTCCAAAGAAAACGAGCACAAATATAAGAGACAGAGAAATTATAAAACCCTCCACCATATATATATATATATATATATATATATATATATATATATATATATATATATATATATATATATATATATATATATATATATATATATATATATATATAGATATATACATACATATATATATATATACATACATATATATATATATATATATATATATATATATATATATATATATATATATATATATATATATAAGCATAAATGTTCAAAACGCCATGAGGGCTGGCCTTTCTTTTTACATTAACAAATTAACAGTGAAAAATAGCATTTAACTCTGAGACCATGAGGATAGAACCTCGATAGAAGTAGCTCAACCAGAATCTAGACTAAACCAGAGAAGGAAAACCCTCGAATAGACTTCCATCACTATTCCAATGTTCAGGAATCGCTAAGGAATTGACTCATTCACATACCCGAAAGATTGTTGGATCTAGAATGCCTGCCTTGGAAGAGTTCTGGATAGGATGCCATGTGATGTTGGATGGGTAGCTACAACCTCTGGAGAACACCTGAAACAGAGTCAAGAAATAAATCAGAAGTGCTACCGTAAAAATTATAAACAAGATTCCTAGATAAAAACCATAAAAATCGTAGGGGTAGATAGAACTTCTACCTACCAGGCCACATAGTGGATATAAGCTATATGAGCAGTGAAGACCTCCACTAGCCACAGAAACTCACCACCAAACCACCTGAAACATAGCAACACAACTCTTCCATTACCAGAGAACCAAGCTAGCAAAACCCGAATGACAATAACTATGAGACCCTTACCAGAAATTAGGCAGAGTTAAGGGATCGTTCAATCGCCATTGGATGTGGGAAGACGAAGTCGACCGTCGATGAAGCACTACATCCAAGGAAGGGAGGACATCTGGAAAGCATACGGAGAGGATCCCGAGGATTGCTCCCGCCAAACTCAGCAGGACAAAGCCTTATGTCATTCACATAAAATGACTGTATATGTTTAAAAAAAAAATCTAACTCTCATACTGCAAGATTAGTATCACATTAATGTACCACTGTGTTTTCCAATAAATGTATATCCTATGTATATTCTGTAATATGTGCAATGCAATTATGTTGAATATAATATTTTTATTTTTATTGTTTTGTATATTAGAGAGATGTGACAAGTGGTATCAGAGCAAGCTCAAGTTACAAAACTGAGGCCCCTAGAAACTAATAATTGAAAAGTGTTGTGACTTATACAACAAAGAAGTAGGAGTAGCTGGTATGAGGAGAACAAGCAACACACCGCACATACCCATGACAGGACTAGGACCTGCATCTTTTCCAGAAACTAACCCTGAAGTATGGGTGCAACTAGGTGAGGAACCATGCAACACCAATGTCACCATTATGGAAACCGTGTAAGAGTTGAAAAGTGAGATGGCCCGGCTAAGGGAAGACAATGAAAGGCTTATGCAGGAACAAGAGAAAATTATGAAGAGTCTGTCAGACAGACAAAACTAGCATCAACCAATTCCCAACCTAGAAGATGGGCATATGACTGGAGAGCAAGAGTATTGGATGAAATATCTAGAGACATAAGGAGGAGAAGGAAATCAAGAAGAAAAATCTGATAATTCTTCAGAACACAAAACACTGAAAAAACAAAGAATAGAACTACAGGGAGAATTTCAGAAAATAAAACTGCCCCTCTTCGATGGTGAGTAGGAAGAGGCAGCTGAAGCCTAGCTTATTAATATGAATAATTATTTTTAGTTATATGAGTATGATCCTAGCTTAAGGGCTCGCCTGGCTAGTTTTCAACTACAAGGGAAAGCCACTCTCTAGTGGGAAGAGGTTAAGACTGTGTGGGGAGTAAATGAACATAACATAACATGGGAATAATTCCAAAGATATTTTAAGGAAAGATATCTAACTGAATGGTTTTACGATGAAAAAGAAAAAGACTTTCATGATCAGAGACTAGGACAACTCACAATGGATGAGTGCATTACAAAATTTACATATTTACTTCGATATGTTCCCTATATACGAAAAGAAAGGCGAAGGTGCAGTGATTTATCAGTAGTCTACCACTATTCATGAAAGAGTGTCTTGAATTCGATAACCTGAAAACTATGGATGAGGTTATACGAAAAGCTCGGATTTTTTACCAACAAAGTAGACAGAAGGGGGATATGGGGAAAAGATGGTTTGACAAAAAGGGAATTAATTTCCTTGCTCGAAGCAAGTGAAACAAATCTATCATGAATAAAGGACCCCACAAGGGACAAGTAAATAGAAACCTGAATAGGAATCCAACAAGATTTAAACTCCCTAATGAATCTAAAACCAATGAGCAGTCAGACAGAACTAAGGTTGAATTAGCAGCAAGACCCCTAGTGCAATGCTGGGGATGTGGAGGACCACATTATGTCAAAAATTGTCCCAATCGCAGAGGCAATGAATATATCTCACAGATCCAATAGGCATCCACTGTAGGGGAAGTGGCCAAGAGCATTCCAAAAATCAATGTTGCCCTTGAAGAACATCAAGTGGAATACCAACCGACCATGGTGGAATTCGAAGGTAAAATTTTTGACCAAGCTATATTTGTTTTAATTGACCCAGGATCTACATTAAGTTATGTTAGTCCTAAGATAGTTGATCAGTGTTGTTTACAAGCTATCAAATTTAAAAATATTAGGTTAGTACAGCTAGCCACATGGGCAAAAAGGTGAGTGTTGGCCAAGGTCAGCAACTGCCTATTAGTAATAGCAGGTCAATCCCTGATAACAGACCTGAATATATTGCCCCTAGGATCTTATGATGTCCTAATAGGCATGGACTAGATAGAGGAACAATTTTCCCTTATAAGCTGTAAGACAAAAGCTATCCACTATATAGATGAGGAGGAAAATAGGCAGGAAATGCAAGGCATTCTAAGGCCAATAAAGCTAAGACCCATAACTGTCTCACATTTATCAAAGTGTGTCAGGAAAGGATGTCAAATATATGCAATTCATATGGATTATGTCAACTCGAAGGACAAATCTAGTTCTTCAGAAAACTTACTGGTAATACATAATTTTCAGATGTATTTCCTGAAGAGATTCTAGGACTTCCTCCTAAAAGGGACATAGATTTCACTATTGAACTAATACCAGGAGCAACTCTGGTGTCCAGAGCTCCTTACCACATGAGCATACAAGAGCTTACATAATTAAAATTACAGTTACAAGAACTGCTGGATAAAAATTACATCTGACCTAGCATGTCACCTTGGGGAGCCCAGTACTATTTGCTAAAAATAAGGATGGAACTCTACGAATGTGTATGGATTATCGCCAACTAAATAAGCTGACTATTAAAAATAAATACCCTCTACCACGGATAGATGAACTATTTGATCAGGTAAAGGGTGCAACAATGTTTTCAAAAATCGATCTATGTTCAGGGTACCATCAGATCATAATTAAGGAAGAAGAAATAGCAAAGACAACTTTTATAACTCGCTATGGACACTACAAGTTTGTCGTGTTACCCTTCCGGTTGACTAATTCCCCCACCACCTTCATGTGTCTCATGAATCGTATATTCCATCCATACTTGGATAAATTTGTATTAATTTTTATTGATGATATACCGATTTATTCCCGCAGCATAGAGGAGCATAAAGAGAATTTGAGAATAGTTCTGTAGACTCTTAGAGAACATAAGTTGTATGCTAAATACAACAAGTGTGATTTCTTTAAGAAGAAAATCCAATACTTGGGCCACATCATTACTAAGGATGGAATTGTTGTGGACCCAGGAAATATAATTACTATAATGGAATGGCCCGTGCCCAAGGATGTGGTAGATATAAGATCATTCATGGGTCTAGCCAGGTATTAAAGGAGATTTGTCGAGGGATTTTCCAGAGTAGCATACCCCATAACCTCCTTGCAGAAGAAAGGGAAAGCCTTCAAGTGGACAGTAGAATGCTAGACAAGCTTCGACCAGCTTAAACATTTATTAACCACCACACCTATCTTGAGCATTGAAGACCCAAATAAAGATTACGTAGTCTACACAGATGCTAGCAAGGAAGGGGTGGGTGGCGTTTTAATGCAAGAAGGAAGGGTGATTGCATATGAATCTAGGAAACTCAAGGAGTATGAGCAGAAGTATATGGCTTATGACTGAGAGTTAACTTCTGCCATTCATGCACTAAAAATGTGGCGGCATTATCTTATGGGTTAGAAATTTCTCCTGATGACTGATCACCATAGTTTAACCAACTATTTTAAGCAACCTACCTTGAATGATAAGCAGGCCAGATGGAGCGAATTTTTAAGTGGTTTTGATTTCGAGATCAAGCATTTGAAGGGAAAAGAGAATTGAGTCGCGGATGCCTTAAGTCAAAAAGTACACTGTATTTATGAAATTTATTATATTGAAGTACGAACTACCTTCCACGAGTTGATCAGGGAAGCAGTCGAATGGGATCCAGAATATCAGTCCTTATGGTAGCAAGCTAAAGTTATGAACAACCAGAAATAGTAGCTAGGATATGAAGTAAACTTGGAAGGTATGTTGATTTATAAAGGAAGAATATATGTACCTAACCAAAAAGATATTAAGGACTTCATTTGGAATGAATGTCATAAGAGCCCATATGCAAGCCACCCTGGGTATCAAAAGATGATTACCATGCTTAGAAAAGAATATTTCTGGCCAGACATGAAGAAGGATGTTGTTGAATATCTAACTCGCTGTTTGGAATGTCAACAAGAAAAAATAGAGCATCAGCACCTAGCCGGGTCATTACAAGCCATACCCATTCCAAAATGGAAGTGGGAGACCATTTCCATCAACTTCATCCTAGGACTACCTAGATCCAAAAAGCAAAATGACTCGATAATGGTAGTAGTGGAAAAGTTGAGCAAATCTACTCATTTCATACATGTGCAATCAACTTACAAGGCTATTCAAATTGCCAATATATTCATGCAAAATATTTTCTGATTGCATGGATTGTCAAAGTTTATAATCTCTTATCGTGATGTGAAGTCTACATCAGCTTTCTGGAAAGTCTTATTTGAAGGATTAGGCAGACAATTGAATTTTAGTACAGCATACCACCCTCAAATGGATGGACAAACCGAACGTGTGAATCAAGTGGTAGAAGACATGTTGCAGACTTATGTGATGCAACAACCCTCCAAATGAGAAGATTACTTGCACTTGGTAGAATTTTCTTATAACAATGGTTATCATACGTCATTGCAAATGAGCCCATTTGAAGTGTTGTACGGATGCAAGTGCCGAACCCCTAATGGTGGGGAGGATTGGAATATAAACTAATGTTGAGCTCGAAAATGCTAAAGGAGATGGAGGAGATGGCCAAAAGGGTTTGATCCAATTTAAAGGCCACTCATGATCGACAAAATAACTTTGTTGATTGAAAGGAATTTCCAGGAATTTCAAATAGGGGATCACGTTTATGTAAGAGTACAACCAAAGAAAATTACTTTACAATGGAGCGGTTGTGCCAAGTTGGAACCTCGATTTTGTGGCCCTTTTCAGGTGTTAGAAAGAGTCGAGCCAGTGACATATTAGCTCGCCTTGCCCAACCACATTCGTGTGCATAACATTTTTCATGTTTCAGTGTTGAAAAAATATGTTTACGATCCTAAACATATAATTAATTCGCAGGATATATAGGTAATTAATTTAAAAGAAAATTTGTCAAATTAAAGTATTAATGTTAAAAAGGAACTAACATTTTTTTTTGCTTTCGGTAGGTCGAATCGGAAGGCAAGTTCCTGGTCGAACTGTTTGTTATACTCAATTAGAGAGAAGTAATGTTGCGGAAACGAGAAATAACCCAAGTTAAAGTGTAATGGCAACACTTTGGGCTGGAAGAGGCCACCTGGGAAGATGAATAGTTTATGAGTAAAGCCTTTCCGGGTCTTTTTGTAGTAGGAAAACATCGAGATGATGTTTGATTTTAGGGCGGGGGAGATGTGATGTCCCTAGGAAAATTGCAATTATTTTATTTACCGCTGTAAAAACAAAGACTGTATTTTCATTATTATTATAAACATTTGAATTAAGTATTTGAATTTTTTTAATTATGAATGGAAAAAAAATGTTTAATGTCAAAAAATCTTGTAACTCTTTTCATATCAAGAAGTGAGGGAAAGTGTTAAAATTGGCAACTAGGGCCAAAATCCAAGTGGGTCATCTTATTAATAAAAGCTAATATTTTTCTTGGATCCCTCTCATCGAGAGGTGTAGGATTGATCTAAAGATCATCCGATTCTGATAAGTATTCATGGAGATATGAATTTATTTGTGTTATGGGACAACTCGTCAAGGTCGGCCAGCAACCAAATAAACCCCACTTGTGCTCAAAATAGAGGTGGCCATCAAGTCATTTCAACACATTTGGGATCTCTTCCTCTCTACTTATCTTTGGGTTTTATTAGGAAGAGAGATCCTAAGCGATAACACTACCCTAATGAGGATGGCAGAAGCCAAAACTACTGGGAAAAGCCGGAACTGTTGGAACTGCTAAGAATAGCCATAATTATCGGAACTGCTAGAACTGCCAGGAATAGTTGAAATTTCTAGAACTTCTGGAACTACTAGGAACTACTGGAATTGCCGGGAAAATTCAAAAAAGCTGGAATTGCCGGGAGTAGCCAGAATTGCTAGAACTATCGGGAACTGCCGGAAATGTCGAGAATAACAAGAATTGCCGGAACTGTCAGAATTGTCAGGAATAGCTGGAATTGCCGGGAACACCTACAACTACTAGAACAACTAGGAAAGTTGACACAAATAGTAGAAGCTGGAACTGTCAGGAACTTCTGAAACTACCAGGAAAAGCTGGAACTACAGAATTGTGGGGAATAGTCGGAATTGCCGGAACTGTCGGAACTGTTGGGAACAGTCAAAATTTCCGAAATTACAAGAATAGCCAGAGCATCTATCTCCGAAGGACAGTAGCATGCAGGGGATAACTTACTAACATTGGGACAGTTGTATGGTACTTGCAAACAAATACACCAAGCATGTAATGTTATAGCTAGCATGCAAGAGACAGCTAGCATGCAATAACATGCATGAAAAGGACAACAAGCAAGCTAGGAACAACAAGTAAGCAAGATTTACCTAGCACATAGGTCAGTATGGCAACATGGTGCAGTAGTGGCACATAATGCAATACAGTGATGGATATAGTCATCATAAATGAAGCATGATGAGATGCAACATAGTGATGATGGGTGCAGCATGATGAAGAAATGCAACACAACAATAGGTGAAGGAGTCACCTCAGAGAATCAATGGAAGAAAAATGTCTTCAACTGATCTCATGTATCATCTTCTTAGAGATGATCTATGCTCTTATCTAGATAAGTCAAAGTGTTGACTTCTATTGTAAACATACTATCTCTCTCTCTCTGCTGAACTATTGAAAAACATATAGGAAGAATTGATCAAGGGTTTCCCCACATTGGGGTTTGTCCCTGGCCAGCACCACATCTTGTGTCCTCTTGTCTTGGCTTGTCTTCTATGATTTATGTTTATGTTCTATCTTTAGTTTACTTTAATGTTGATGTGATTGCTAATCTGGAAAAGATATTGAGTTAACTGTGAAAATTGAAATAAATTGCTCTAAGCTTCGAACATACCTAAAATCCACATGGTATCAAAGCTGAGGTGACAGCAATGCCCAACAAAGAGTGAAATATCAATCACCGAAGACAGTTGGGAAAGGACAAAAGGATCAGTGGATTCCTCATCCCTCTTCAAATTCACTAAGGGTGAAGTCGAAGCGTATTATATTATTACAATGGCGCATCAGAATTTTCTGATGGCCTACCTAAAGATCACTTCAATGGGAAGTCCGGATCTAAGGGTGGAAGGAAAGGAAGATGCCTTGGTTGTAATAAGTTCGGCCATTATGCAAAGGGCTGTCCAAATGGCAGAGACACATCTCTTGATGAAGATAACAATCATTCCATAGACATCTTCAATGATCAAAGGAATGGCACGTAACGAACGTCATCAAAGAAATGGCTGACTCTTCAACGAAAGCAAGGAACGCTAGGTATGAAGAATCAAATGATGTTTTTTATAAGATAAAGAAGCGTTATATTGTATTGGCCCTCTCCTTCAGATTCTTTGGGAATCTGTCTTATTGATGGTAGCGTTTCAAGGCACTCCATCGAATAGAAGGGTGCACTCTCTAATTTGGTAGAGATGGAAACAATCATGGGATTATACTTGGAGTTTATGCCAGCTATCTCAGAAAGGGTGTAGGAAATGTTACCCCTCAATTGAATGAGGATAACTTGATTCATTTACAAAATCTCATTTATGTACCTGATCACAAGAAGAACCAAGTTTCCATTTTAGTAATGGAAGTCAAAGGTTACAAGGTGGCACTCATCAATGGAAAGGAGGTCCACAGGTTTGGAACAACCCGAGGGGTTTGAGATTAATGATAAGGAATCTCATGTATGCGGGTGGAAGAAAGCCCTTTATGGCTTGAAGAAAAACTCCTCGGGCGTAGTATGAGAGGATTGATATCTATTAGATGAAGTTGAGATTCACTAAGAGTGAAGCTGATCCAAACCATTGTTTGAAAGTTGTAGATGATAGATCTCTCATACCAGCACCTTATGAGGACGACCTATTTCTGATAGGTGCAGACCCTCTCATTTGCAGAATTAAGAGGGAGTTGGATTTTGGACATGGAATGATAAACTGCAAGATTGTGACTACCTCGAGGATCTTAAGTTTCAGAAGTTATATGGTAGTGATGTCGGACCAAATTTCGGAAATGCCTCTGAGTTTTATAAACTAATTTGTGTTGATGTTCTTCGTGAACTTTCATCTGGACATATGTTTTGCAGTTAGCATGGTGAGCTCATATTTGGATGAGCCTCACTGGATTGGTGCCAAGAATCTTCTGAGATATCTTCGGGGCAAAATATCTCATGGATTGAGATACACTACCGGAAATATGAAACTATATGATTATTCAAATGCTGACTGGGAAAGCAGTGTGGAGGATCACTAGAGCACTTCTCAGTGCTGGGTCTCTTTGGATTCTACTTCGATATCATGGATGAGTAGGAACCAGAAGTTGGTTGATGTAATCATTGCCGATATCGAATACATAGCTACGAGTATGATCTCGTGTGAAGCTGCTTGGTTGCAGAAGCTCTTAAGTGAGTTGTTTGTACACATGATGAATACCACTGTGATTTTCTATGACAACCAGAAGGGGGATTTGATTATTGAGGAATCTCGTATTTGATGATTGCTCCAGTAGATAGACATCAGATACTACCTTATCTGGGATATGGTAAGTCGATGAGTGAGGAGGCTCCTTCGCATTGAGACTGATGTACAGGTCGCAAACATTTTGTCAAAGCACTGGGGAAAGGTCAAATCTGTGACTTTCCTTAATGACTTGGAGTCATTGAGAGACCTTCTTATAAGGGTCCTGCATGTTGCATGCATTGAGATCTGGGAGCTCTAGGGGGCTTGGAGTACTTACTGGAGCAACATATGACCATAGGGTGACTCACCCTCCCTTGGTGGTGCGCTATGTACAAGATGACATGTTCAACCTTCCCTTGTGATACCCCATTGTAATTGTGGAATAAGATGATTAGCTCTCCTGTGGGTCGGGATGATTAGTTATCCTGTGGCAACTATACAACATGATGATTAGTTCTACTGTGGTCGGGATGATTAGTTCTCCCATGGTAACTGTGAAATAGGATGATTGGTTCTCCTGTGGCCCAGGATGATTAGTTCTCCCATGGAAATTATGGAACAAGATGATTAGTTCTCCTATGGACCAGGATGATTAGTTCTCCTGTAGAGACTGTGGGGCAGGATGATTCTTTCTCTTATGGATAGGATGATTAGTTCTCTTGTCGAGGCATCCTACCCATGTAGTCTCGGACTCATGGGAAGTACCTCTCATATAATCAATGAGCAGGGAAATGGGGTTAGGGACCATAGTAGTACTGTCGATGGACACATCGATGTACCTACCATACTCCCTATGCTAGGATGACCTCCATTAATCTGGGATCAGTATGAGTGGTTTGAGACATTCTCTTGTGATATTGATTTGGGATCAATAAAATTGACTTCAAGTCAATAAGAGTGATGTGACACACCCTTTTTGGATGAAACTGACTTCGGGTCAGTAGAGAATGGTAGGAGACATTATCGATCAATTCTTCTTCTTCATGGTTCAGCAGAGCAACGCAGAATAGAGCTCAGTAGAGTAGAGCACTAAAGGGCACTGATGGCAGAGATAATGCAGTCGGACATATGGATCAATGGATGGAGTTTTTCCTAGTTGAGAGGGAGTGTTAAAATTGGAAACTAGGGCCAAAATCCATGTGGGTCATCTTATTAATAGAAGTTGATATTTTTCTTGGATCCCTCTCATCGAGAGGTGTAGGATTGATCTAAATATCATCCAATTCTGATAAGTATTCATGGAGTTATGAATTTATTTGTGTTAAGGGACAATTCGTCAAGGTCAACCAGCAACCAAAAAAACCCCACTTGTGCTCAAAATAGAGGTGGCCTTCAAGTCATTGCAACACACTTGGGATCTCCTCCTCTCTACTTGTCTTTTGGTTTTAGTAGGAGGACAGATCCTAAGCGATAATGCTGCCCTAATCCAGAGGGTGGATGCCGGAACTGTTGGGAACTGCCAGAATAGTCAAGAAAGCTAATGCAGAGGGCATAAGTTGGAATAGCCTAGAAAGGCTAGAACTACCAGAATTATCAGGAATTGTCAGAATTGTTGGAACTGCCAGAATTGCTTGGAATAACCGGAATTGTTGCAATTTCCGGGAACTGCCAGAATTTCCAGGAAAAGCCGAAACTGTCAGAAATGCCAGGAATAGTTGGAATTTCAGGAACTGCTGGAACTGTCAGGAACTACCAGAATTGCAGGGAATAGTTAGAATTTCTAGAACTGTTGCAACTGCCGATAATAGTTGGAACTGTAGGGAATAGCTAGAATAGCCGGAACAGTTGGGAAAGCTGACATAGAGAGCAGAAGCCAAAACTGTCAGGAATTGTTGGAACTACCAGGAAATGCCAGAACTACTGGACCTACTGAAACTTCCAGGAATAACCGAAATTGTCAGAACTACCAGAACTACTGGGAACAACCGAAATTATTGAAATTGCCAGAATAGCTAGAGCATCTGTCTCCGAAGGAGAGCAACATGCAAGGGATAACTAACTAACATTGGGATAGTTGTATGGTACTTAGTAGCAAATACACCAAGCATGCAATATTACAGCTAGCATGAAAGTGACAACTAGCATGCAACAACAAGCATGCAAAGGACAACAAGCATGCTAGGGACAAGATGTAAGAAAGATGTAGCCAGCACATAGGTCAGTATGGAAACATGGTGCAACAATGGCACATAATCCAGTAGAGTGATGGGTACAATCATGATTAATGAAGCATGATGAGATGCAACATAGTGATGATGGGTACAACATGGTGTAGCATGGTGAGGTGCAACATGATGATGAAATGTAGCACAACGATAGGTGAAGGAGTCATCTTGTCAAATCAATTGAAGTAGCATGTCTTGAACTGATCTCATGTATCATCTTCTAAGAGATGATATATGCTCTTATTTAGATAAGTCAAAGTGTTGACTTCTTTTGTAAATGTACTATCTCTCTCCCTCTGTTGAACTATTGAAGAACATATAAGAAGAATTGATCAAGGGTTTCCCCACATTGGGGTTCATCCTTGGCTAGTGCCACATCTTGTGTCCTCTTGCCTTGGCTTGTCTTCTACAATTTATGTTTGTTTTCTATCTTCATTTTGCTTTAATGCTGATGTGATTTCTAATCTCGAAAAGATATTGATCTAAATGTGAAAATTGAAATAAATTACTCTAAGCATACAACATACCTAAAATTAACAGAAAGGTAGTTACCTAACCCTAACCACTTCCCTGTTTATGAATTCCCAAGAAGTGATCAAGAGGGTAGAGCAGAGTACCTCAGAGAACGAAGAGGAAGAAAAGGGAAGCGGACTGTGCTGAGAGATCAAATGGATAAAGAGCTAAGTTTGGTGAAGACCAGATAGTTGTAGATGTTGTGACAGATTAAGCTGGAAGAAAGCATCTATGCTAAGAGTAGAAGATCGGGGGGAGACTTGGGCCTGAAGGTAAGTCTCATGATTGGGAGGTTAAAATAAGAAATCATATTTGTGATTGTAACAAGCTAATAGTATTAAAGACTATAGACAGGTAAGTAGTTTAATTACCCAGCTTATTTTTGGTCCAAAATTAGTAAAGAATTGTAACAGAAGTAGAAATTAGTGATCTAGAGATTCAAGTAATAATGTATCTGACAAATAATACTCCCTTGACTTTGTGAATCTCATTAAGAATGAGAAGATAGAACGTGATGACATCCTTGTGAGCTTTGACGTGGTGTCCTTATTCACCAAGATTCCTCTCGAAGAAGCCATTCAGTTTATAAAAGATGTTACTGATCCAGGGAATGCAAGGTTGGCCGAAATCTACTTGCGATCAACAATTTTCACCTTCCAGGGAACATATTATGAGCAGACATCTGGAGTGGCAATGGGATCCCCCCTTTCGCCAATCGTGGCCAACTTATACATGGAATATTTTGAAAAGAAGGCCCTGGAATCTTACCCTTTGAAACCAGCATGGTGGAAGCGATTCGTCGATGATACTAATATAAAATGGACACATGGTAAAGCAGAGCTTGACAAGTTTTTTATTCACCTAAATTCCATCTCTTCAGAAATAAAATTCACTATGGAGCTTGAAGAAAACATGAGCATTTGTTTTTTAGACATCCTCATCATGAGAAAAGAGGACGGCTCCATAGGACACAAAGTCTTCAGGAAGTCAACCCACACAGAAAACTACCTCCACACGGATTCCCACCATCATCCAGCCCAGAAATTTGGTGTTCTAAACACTCTTCCTATCAGGGCCCTTCGAATTTCTGGCGCTGATCATCTGAATGAAGAAAAGAAGCATTTAGTCTCAACCTTTAAGGGTATAGGCTACAAAGAAAATGAGATTAAAACAGCAATTCAGAAAGCCGAGAAAAGGATGTTATCTCATGAACCTAAGGCCTGAGATCAAGCTGAGGGTGGTAGGGTTTTTCTACCTTACATTCATGGAGTTACAGATAAGATTGCGAAAAACCTAAGAAAGAAAATCATAAGCACACAATTCTCAGCACCCGGAACTATTAGGCAAGGTATGAGATCTGTCAAAGATAATATTGATATACATCAACTTAAAGGGGTCTATAAAATTGATTTCTCATGTGGGAAAAGCTACATTGGTGAAACAGGTCGCTCCCTGCGGACCAGACTCAAGGAACATGGAGCTGATATTAAGAATGAAAGGTCTCGTACTTCCGCCCTGGCAAAACACTCCTCAAAAACTAAGCACCATGTCTTCTTTAAAAGCGCCTCTATTATCGCTAGGGAAGAGCAACACCATAGGCGAAAGATCAGAGAAGCTCTTGAAATTATCAAACACCCGCATAATCTCAACAGAGACAATGGTATGGAGATTAGTGGAAGCTGGCTTCCCCTAATCAGAGAAATTAACTCGCTTTATTAATATAAGTATAATAATAATAATAATATTTAGTACAGGATTAATCATTTACATTATTAATTTTGATAATGACCTTTATCATTAATTAATTAATTTATTTATTAATTACCCATATTAATTACTTTAATTCTTAATATTAAAACATCTATTTAATATAATAATAATAATATTTAGTACTCGATTAATCATTTACATTATTAATTTTGATAATGACCTTTATCATTAATTAATTAATTAATTACCCATATTAATTACTTTAATTCTTAATATTAAAATATCTATTTAGTATAATAATAATTATTATTAATATTTATACATATAAATAGTTTAACTAGAATTAATCATTTACATTATTAATCATTACATTATTAATTTTGATAATGACCTTTATCATTAATTGATTAATTAATTTATTAATTACCTATATTAATTACTTTAATTCTTAATATTAAAATATCTGTTTTAATAAAATAATGGTTATTATTAATATTTATACATTTAAATATTAACTAATTTTAATATTATCCCATAATTCTAATTGAAAATAAAAATTACATTATGCAAACTCATGTGTTATATATAAATTAAATAATAAATATGAAATATTATATTCATTATTCTAGGATTAATATTATCGATATTATATATTAATTCAATATTCTAAGATTACTTTAATCAATTGTAATTATGATATTTAATATTATTAATACTAATTATTATTATTAATTATTATATTAATAAATAATAAGTAACCTATTCTTAAAATTTATTAATAAAAACCAACATATTTTATAATAACTATTAAGTATTAATTGAATATCCTAAAATTAATATTTTTAAACATTAATTTTGATCAATATAATATCATTAATTCTAATTACTATTATTAATTATTATAATTATAATTGTTATTATTATTAATTATTATATTAATAATAATAATTAATGATAATAATAATATTAATTACAATTAATATTAATAATAAATAATAATTATTATTATTGATAAATCATTTATTTTAAATACTAAATATTAATTCAATTCTCTAGGATTAATATTTTTTAACATTAACTAAATTCTAATTATTTTTAATTATTATAATACTAATTATTTTTATTATTAATAAATATATTAATAATAATTAATAATTGAATTAATATTAATAATAACTATTATATTAAATACGAAGTAACTAATTAATATTAATAAAAAAATTTATTAAAAAAAATTTAAATTAATTAATGTCAGACAGCCGACATCTCTTTTTCAAATATTGACAGCCGACAATCTTTTTTTCTCTCCTCATTACTATTTAATCCCTCAAATATGCTCTTCTTCTATCAAGCATTCAAGTTGTCCTCATGATGGATCTCGGTTGGGATTTGAAACGTTAGTAGAAAATGGTTCTTATTGTGGATTCTAAGGTAACTAAGTCGAAAATAATAAAAGTCTTGGAAACTTTTCAAAAATTTGTAAACGATTATAGATGAATCTTGGAAACTTTTCAAAAATTTGTAAATGATTATAGATGAAATTCTAAGACAACCCCTCGAGACTGTAATGATAAATTCAGTATATCCTAGCTAAGTAGGAAAAGAGAACAGTAAACTACACCATAGATATTTATGACTGTAAGCAAAGAATCAAAAGATCTTTACCAAATAATAACAACCACTATGATTAGTTTCCACAATCAAGAAATAACTAAAGCTAGTTAACATTCGTTGGGAAAACGAAGCAATACAAAAGAAAGGAAACCTTGTGGCCTAAACATTGTTGAGGAAAGACAAGAATGACATTGGTTTTATAGAATATATATTAGTGGCTGGTACCTAGAATTAACCATAAAAATCGTAGGGGAACACAAAACTTCTACCTGCCAGGCCGGGGAGTGGGTATAGGCTATATGAGTAGTGAAGACCTCCACTGGCCAACAGAAAATCAACACCAGACCATCGAAAACATAGCAACGCAACTTTGCCATTACTAGAGAACTAATCTAGCAAAACCCGAATGACAGTAACTATGACACCCTTACCGAAAATTAGGTAGAGTTAAGGGATCGTTTAATCACCGTTGGATGTGGGCAGACAAATTCGACTTTTGAGAAGTCACATGTTTAATTTTTTAGAGACTTTTGAGGTCAAATTCTATTGTTAAGCCAACAAAAAATGATATGTAAATCAAATAAACTAACTCGATCAAAATAATTATACAAATAGTTATTTAGACCTAAGTAATATAAAAACGATTTAGAACTAGGTAAAATAAAAACGATCATATAATCAAAAATTAGAAAATATGAAAAGAAAAAAATAAAATAAAAAATCTACATACCAATTGAACAAACCAAGATAAAATTAAGCCTAAGCAATAATCACCTAGAGTGAAGAAGTTTATGGCTATTTGGGTTTGAATTCCATAAAAACAAAAATTAAAAAATCTATTCATTATTTAACCATTTACCTCGAATTCATGGTATAATCGACTTTGATAAATACTCAATAATTTATGGCTTTCATAAATACTTAATAATTTATAACATCAGCAAATTGGATTGCAAAGCATATCTATAAAACTAGATACTATAAAATGCTGAGATCTTCAGGGACAAAACTCTCGACCAAATGAAAATAACCAAGGGGAAAAATGATAAAAGCTATGGATGCAACTTTCCTGTTTAGAATATATATATTAACGTATTATTGCATGTGGTAATTGAGATCGATTAAGGGGTTGAGATGAGTTGAGGAATAGGGAAATTTGATGGATGATGAATGGATATTTATTACGGGTATAGTATAGTTGTGTTATTTGGTTTGAAATGGATTATTAAAAAAAGTTTTATTAAAAAAAAAATTATTAATATTAATATAAAATTTAATTTAATTTAATGCATATTATATTTATAATAAAAAATTAATAATAATGTAAAATTTAATTAAATGAATATTATTAAGTAAATTTGGAAAAATTACGTTTAACCTGAACACTTTTATAGAATAAATAAGTTTTTTTTATAAAATAAAGTATTTAATATATTTTATTTATGGCAAAGTACATTTGGAAAAATTATGTTTAACCTGAACATTTTTAATAGAATAAATAAGATTTTTTTTTTTAATAAGATAACGTATTTAATATATATATATATATATATATATATATATATATATATATATATAATTCAAAATAATTTCTTAATAAGTTATGGGATTGTTTTTATTTATTTAAATAGTAAAATATTTTATTTATTTTAAAAATTATAAATCATAAGATAATTTTGAACTCCACCAACGTAATTAGCAGATTTTAGTTTGATTTTAAAAAGATATTAAAAATCATATAATATTAATATAAAAAATATTGTTATTATTATTATTCAAATATGTTTCTTTATTTAACTAACCAAATAAGACCAAATAAATCATTATATAAATATGGCTATACTATAAAAATGCACAAGTTTAGGACACATATATGTATACTAAAAGGGGGAAAGAATAGAGCAGAGATGCGACTTGGATTTTGGATGAAACCAAGAAATCCAAGAAATCTAAGGGTAAGACAAAAGAGGGTGAAAAAGAGAGTGAAATATACTTGTTTAATTAAAACATTAATATATCAATCTAGGGTTAGAGTGAAACTAATTGGGAAAAGAAGAGAGTAGAGATGCCACTTGGACTTTGGATGAATCCAAGGAATCCAAGGGCAAGACACAATAGGCTGAAAATGAGAGTGAAATATACTTGTTTAATTAAAACCTTAATATATCAACCTAGGGTTAGAGTGAAACTAGTAATCCTATTAGGTCCTCTATCAAGTTTTACTAGTAAATTAAATAAGAAGAGATAACCCACTAAATGAAGTTTATTAATTAGAAATCTCTTTATTAAGATAACTTTAATGGTGCAATGGAAAGAGAAGAAGAAAATAAATTCACTTAAAAGTTGTGATCATAAATGAAGAAGTTCAAAATAGATTTACTTAAAAGTTGTGATCATAAAGGAAGAAGTTCCTTATGTTTGAAGTGAAGAGTTGTGATAATGCTCCAAGAGTGATCCACATGCTAGAATGACCCACACACTTAACGTTGAATTGTTGCAAGAAAATGGTTGCTTTCTTTTCCAATACAAACACATATAAATGCAATATAACCAATAAATGATAGATCCACCACTATAAAGATAATTCAATGAAATGTGCAGAGTAGATAGACTTGGTGGTCTCTATGGGGATGATATCCCCCTTTAGCTAGATGTGGTGGAACCTTCTTTGAGGTCATAGTGTTGAGACTTCTATGGTATAAGGAGAAGTATGATAATGAAGATGAACTCTAATGGATAGATTAAATTTAAAAAATTGAAGCTAGGATAATGAGAGAAGGTCCTTATAGATGTGTTGAAGATGACATATGCAAACAATCCTAGAGGCTTGAAAGAGAGAAAAAGTTCAGTTGCTAATTTTAATGTCTAGTTGAAAATTATGACTTTTAATATAAAAAAGTCCATCGATTCAATAAAATTTACAAACAATTAAATAATATAAATATAAAAATAAATAACTTAAAAATAGAAAAAAACACTAAATTAATATTAGAAAGCCATCCTATATAGTATAAATATATAAACGAGTAACTTAAAAGTAAAAAAAAACACTAAATTAATATTCTGAAGGTTCAAGTAGTAAATGACCATCATATCCTCCAAAGCACATTTTTAGACCTAAATTAACACTGGTGCATCGTGAATCCACAAGGCAACAAATAAAAGATACTAAGCAAAGATACGAGGACGAGGAACACAAAATTAAACTATGAAAATGTAAATGAAGGAGATACGCTGTAATTTTAATTGGTGGAGTTAACCTAGCTCAATCACGTCGTCTCAACGTTGGCGTACGAATGCGATATGCATATACTTACATCAAAAGCGAAACCATAGACATACGTCCTACCATTTTTGAGAATGGTTTTGTTTTTTCAACGGAAGAATGGCGCAGATTTCGGGCATACATAGTTTTGTCAGGGATTAGACCACCTAACCTATAAAGATTAAACTATTCCACCCAATCACGACAGTGATTACAACGATAAATATCATGTAATCGTCTCCAATTTTCTCATTCCACCGGTCTTACTTCTTACAGATTCTTGGCCAAAGTTCATTCGATTTCATCACCACAGGCCGACTGAGGTCATTGCTTCCCACTTCTGTTTTTCAGGTCTTCTGGTTTTAATTAAAAGATCCTTTTATCTTAGCTTGGGACTTTCGCTCTCGGAGATAAATAAGTCGATTTCAGCCGCAGTCGCCGAGTAAAATAGTTGATTCATTATTTTATCAAGTCTTCTTGCATCTTGAATATCTGGTTTTAATTAGTGAAGCTTTTATCACAGATCGGGACTTTCGTAACCCTATCTGAGTTCGTTCCATGGATCTTGCTATGGACGTTTATATTTCAGAAGACTATGTGCGAAGCCGCTACAAGAGAAAAATATCGATGCAGAATCGAGATGGGCAGAACGATATTAAGGTCGTGGACGAGAAAAAAGTGATACCACCGGACGATAAGAATATTGCTGGTAGTAGCCGTAGCAGCGTTGAAGATTGCAGCAAGTTCAAGGAGGACATACTTTTCAAAAATTTCACTCCATAAACTCATGCCCCAAAAATAGTAATCTCAGTTATACCTACTGCTATGAGAAGTCAAGAAAACTTCCTACGTTTTTATGATTCTCAACCAGTGATGGCATCTCTTTTATTGCTTTCGTTTAGATTCTGTTATATTGCATTAGTTTCAATAGTTTTTAGTTTACACTGTATAAGCAGCACTGTTACATTGCAGCAGTTTCAATAGTTTCTTAGTTTATACTGTAAAAGCAGTACTGATTCATTTAGATTAGATAGAATAGGAAGACTTAACTATTATGCCATCTATATAAATTAAATATTGTTTATGCTATTATGTAAGCTGAGATTATAATAATCTCTACATATTCTATAATGACTTGTGCTGTAACCGCCTGCACATTATACATATATATTAATATGAAGTTTCAAGAATATTTCTTTATGATTTTTGCACAATTACCTGCAAATTATACATATATATTAATACGAAGCTTCAAGAATATTTCTTTATGATTTTTGTTGATGCTAGAAATGGTTTTTGTATTTGGGCAATTTGGTTCTCAATTTTTTTTTCTTATTGATGAATTTCTTTTTACTAAATTACATTTTTTATTTAATTTAAATAGTTTATTGAATAATTTAAAAAAATCTTAATACAAAGGTTAAATTATAGGAGTTATTTAAAATTGAAGTTTTATATTTACAATAAAAGATGAGATGTTTTTATATACCATATTATTTTAAATTTATCTTAATTTAAGATTTATCAAAGGTTTAGAAGTATCATGTGGCTTGAGGTGTATTTCTTTTTTAATAAAAATTTTAAAGAAAAGTTTGAGTTAATAGATGTAAGCCCATTTAATTATTAGTTATTAATAATTATAATTAATAATTTTATTTTATTTTTATTTTTATTTTTATATAATTTGGCTTCAATAAAAAAAATATCATAGGCTTTATTAATTCAACCATGTTTATTTTAGTATTTTTAATATTTATCTTAGGGGTTGTATACATTGGGTTTATAATATTAGTCTCTTTTGTTTATTATTACCCAAGGGATTAATATTATAATCCCAAGGCATTATGAACCAAAGGGAATAATATTAAACAAAAGGGACTAATATTAGAATCCCAAGGAACTAATAACATAACCATTTAATATTATAAACCCAAGGAATTAATGAACCCAATGGATAAATATTAAAAACCTATGGGATCAAGAAGCGCAAGGGATTGATATTACAAACACAAGAGATTAATAAAGATGACCATGATTGATATTATAAACCCAAGTTGATAATAAAACCAAAGTATTAATACTAAAACCTCAAGGGATTATGAACCCAAGGAAATAATATTAAACCCAAGGGACTAATATTATAAACTCAACATTGGTAAACCCTAATATAAATATTAGAAAGACTAAAATAAACATGGTTTATTTTCATGGTGAGACAATCCTTGTCACAATGTGACATTCAACCATGGTTGACCATGGTTGTCTATGATTGAAAATGGTTGACCATTTATAAACCTAAGGGAATAATAAAACTAAGGGATTGATATTATAATCGTAAAGTAATAATAAAACTAGGGGATTAATACTAAAACCCCAAGGGATTATGAACCCAAGGGAATAATATTAAACCCATGGGACTAATATTATAATCCCAACATTGTTAAACCCAAATATAAACACAACAAGAACTAAAATAAACATGGTTTATTTTGATGGGGGAGACAATCATGTCACAATGCGACATTCAAACATGGTTAACCATGGTTTGCTATGATTGAAAATGGTTGACCATGATTGATATTCTAAACCCAAAGGAATAATAAAATGAAGGGATTAATACCAAAACCCCAAGGGATTATGAACTGAAGGGAACAGTATTAAACCCATGGGACTAGTATTATAAACCCAACATTGGTAAACCCAAATATAAATACCACAAACACTAAAACCAAGTTAATAATAAACCCAAAGGATTAATATTAAAACTCCAAGGGATAATTAATCCGTTTTAGTCTTTGTAGTATTTATATTTGTGTTTATGAATGTTGGGTTTATAATATTAGTCCCTTGGGGTTTTAGTATTAATCCTTTGGGTTTATAATATCAGTCCCTTGGGTTTATTATTCCTTCAGGTTTATAACATCAATCATGGTCAACCATGGTTGAATGTCACATTGTCACAAGGATTGTCTCACCATGAATAAATCATGTTTATTTTAGTCTTTGTAATATTTATATTTGGGTTTACAAATGTTGGGTTTATATTATTATCCCCTTGGGCTCAATATTATTCCCTTGGTTTCATAATCCCTTGGGGTTCTAATATTAATCCCTTGGGTTTATTTTTACCTACTGTCTTACCTACATACAAAGGCTTATCTCTCATAGGAGGAAGTTGGCCAAGGTCACCCACAAGGATTATGGATCTTCCACCAAAAGGACAATTCTTTTTCTCTGGAAATGATTCTCATAATCAAGCATCTATTTGCATAAACAACTTTAATCCTAGAAATCTCATTTCATCAATTAATATATATCTAACATGTCGCATTTCTTCTCCGAATACTGCAAGTGACTGCCCCTATAGTGGCTGCATATATTTAATTGGAAATTTTAGAGCTGAGTGTATTTTTTTTAATGTATATTAAAAGCACTTATTCATGTTGGGGCTAGAAGAAGCAAAGGACTTCTTCCATTATTTGATGAATTAGAGAGAAATTCAAAAATACAATGGATAAGGAAAGACTTCCTACCACAGTGCCCTGAATAATCATAAGAAGAGCTTCATGAATCTCATATTCAACAAAGTTCCTAAAGACAATTTCAAAAGAAAGTCATTGTTTTTCTCACAAAGAATCTAGAGACGCAAATGTTCTGTTTGAAAGGTCGACAATATCACCCCTTGATTTTGCATTCCTTATTAATAGCTTCTTCAGCAACATCAACAGAAATAGTTGTACTTACCCAGTCAAAGGATATATCAAAGTCCCTTCGACCAAGGGTGTGAAGATTAGAAACATTCACATCATTTGGTGGAACCAAGCGAGAGAAAATATGCCATTCTTGAAAATCATTTTCAAGATTCATTTCTTGGTTAGAAAAATCACCATCTTGGTCATCTTAAATATTGTCTATAATTGATGGATTTCGATCAACATGCCATGCTCGATATCGAAAATTCCTCCAATTTTTAAAAATAATTTCAGCTGAAGGGCCAATTCCTGCAGGAATGTCATGAAATGGCTTGTACAAGAGAAATTATGTCTAGCAAAATGTTTCAAATTCCTATGAAGCCTCACTAGGAATAGAATAAAATTGTTCCCAAACCTGAAAAATATCATGAACATCTCTAGGTTTCCATAGATCTTCTTTACGCTTGCTATCAAATGTCCAAGATCTTGTTGTTTCTATCAAAGATAGATGTTCAAGGGAAAAGAGTCTCTTCTGATAATGTTGAACAAAAGTATTCTCAGATGAACATTCCAAGCCATCCCTTGATATTTTCCTAAAAACCTTTCTTCCAACATTTAAGGAATCAAATTTTTGACTACAAACAACAGGAGGTCGCTTAAGCAACATATGGCATGTTTCTTGTGCTCCAATGCCACGGTTAACAACCGTTTCTGCAAGAAACTTTCTATATGCAAATAAAGCATGATCCTCAGAGCCAATAGAATTTGAAATTACATAGCGAGAAAGCACTGGCTCGAAATCAATATTTGCACACCACGTTGTTAGAAGGTCAATGCTATGTACATTAATTCTGTCATCATTTCTTGTTGGCTAATATTTTTTTCTTGTTTGATCATCTATGAACAATCTTTATTCATCACAAAGAACCCATGGAGCATTGTACTGACATGTTAGAATAGTGCCTTTTTTGTGAAAACAAGAATCTACAGTACACTTTGTGTACCTTTGGACACAATTTAACAATTCATCGTAATCATTATGAGGATTAGAAGAGAAAATATGACTACTATTCAATAGGAAAGGGTCGTCATTGAGGATTCGTGGAACAATTATGTTGCGATGATGTATGTCACACAGATTCCACATAGTTAGATATTTGTCGAAGAATATATTTGGAAGTTGTACGTCAGAACTATTTGACCAATCAAGTATTTCCATGTTAGGAGTGCCTTCTAACCATAGCAAACTATGGATATGTGTCGAACCTCTATGTTGCCACTCATATATGAAAAAATGAAGATATAGTTAGTACAAACAATATAAATAGAATCATAATAAAAGTTGAAAAGGTATAGAAAAAAATTCAACAACACAAACTTGTACCAGAAGTCTTTAGCTTTAAGATATTTTTGGATAAGTTCCTCTTGAAAAATATTGAATATATGGTGCATAAATGTCACAAAAAAATGAGGGTACTTGATAACATTCTCAATTTTCATATGATGCTCATTTAAAGAATGAGAATGTGAATGTATGGGCATGAGGTTATCCAACTCTAACCACTTTGTGTCAGTGACACTCAAAGTAAAAGATAAAGATGGAAATCCTAACAAAGTAATCATGTCTGTCAATTCAACTCGACACTTAGTCTAGTATGCCCTTGTACCTCTCAAAGAAGAACCAAATTGCAGAAGATGCTCAACCAACATATTATCTGGTAAATCAGATAGTTGGTGATGCAACTCTTCAATTGTTGCAGGTGAGTTATCATGTAAATGTCTCTTTGAAAAAACTGCAGCAATTTCTTAGCTCTGATTCCATATTATTATGTGTAATAGGTAATATTGAAAGTGAGGATGGCTTCCAAATCTCTTATCATAGTACCTAAGAAGACGTAATGCATACTCATGAAGTTCAACACTACAAATATGTGGTTGCAACCAATCAACATCACCAGTGGGGAACAATGTTGGGAATGCCATATCTAATAACCCATCTGTCTTATATTCATTCACTAGAGAGGTTCCAATACTGGGCCAATCCATGTCTTGAACATTTGAAGAATCAACATTATTAAGAAATGCTCTAACTTATTCCGCTTCTCTTCATTCGTTCAGTAGGCAAGCAACAAAAGAAGAAGGATGAGAGGGAAAATTCTCAACAGGAAACCGTTCATTATTAGTTTCATTGCTCTCAGATTCTTCCATATCACAATCAAGAAATTTAAGCTTGGAGGAGACATCTGTTGATATTTCGAGCAAAACATTCACTGAATCATAATCAATTACAACATATCAATAATATTGATCTTGTGGATTTTGAAAAGCAATGCATCCATCACTCAATGTCTTTTGACATAACATTCATAATATTTAGACTGAGCAGCATCTCTCCTGACAATTAGAAAGTCAATATCTTCAACATGTTGGGGAAGACTTTGTACAATTGTAGAAATATCTTGAGGAAAGCTAATTGTATGACCACTATACTTATATTGCCCACCTCAAGCATGTGTCACTTGAAAAATAGGATTCACACATGCTATTAGCATTTCTTCAACTTGAGTAAGAACTCTTAAAATGTGAGGTTGCTCACGAGGATCCATGTTATTATATCAACAAAAACGATGGGCTCCTCTTTCACTCTTACATCATCTCCAAACAGGTCCTTTAGAATGTCTCACAACATGGATTCCGGGATATGATTCTTGGCAAATGTGGCACATTTGGACAACTGACAAGCTATCTATCTTTCCTCAAAATCTTTTATGCATTGAAATCATGTTTTCATCAAAATGAATATGATCTCTACTCGCCGAACCATGTTGAAAACCATTTAGAAGAGCAAAATTTCTTCTAACATGTACTTCATCTTCAGGAACATGAGATTCCCTTCACAAATTTGAAGCATGTGGAATGGATCTATGAGAATGTCTTTCCAAATTTATGGTCTGTATTTCACAAACCTAAGAGGATGTAAATGTCTCTTTGTCATAAAAGACTTTAAATTTAATTTCCAACTAATTATAAATGAAAAAAATGAAAAAGAATCAAATGCATTCAAAATTTACATTTGTGTCTTGATGTGGATGAGGGTTATGAGATGGTTGCTCTTGGATTCTAACATCAGTGGGCAGAACATTTTTGGATGTAGTTTCTATGCCTGTATTCAAATGAGTTGTTTCCTGTTTCAAAAAAATAAAATACATTATAAAACTAAATTTCCAACAAAGAAAGATTCAAAAATAGAAAAGAAATCAAATACATTGAACATCTACATTAGTTTTATAATTTGATGTTTTGGATTCCAATTTTCCAACCTAATGAGATGAGATCATGGTTACAAAATACAATTTCCAGGCAACTGTAAATGAAAAAATGAGAAAAATATCAAATGCACTCAGCATTTACATTTGTTTGGTGATGTGTATGAATGCTATGAGATGGTTCCTCTTCACTTCTAACATCACTAGATGGAACATCTGTGAAGTTAATTTGTATCCCTCTATTGAAAGGACTTGTGTCCTGTTCAAAGAAAATAAAATACGCCATAAAATTTGATGTCCAAGTAACTAGAAATTTAAAAAATGAAAATCAAATAAAAAACATTGAAAATTTACATTAGTCTAGCAATTTTATCATTAAGGAGAATGCACAGGAAGGTTATGACATGCTTCATCTTCACTTCTCATATTAGTAGATGGAACACATTGGGAATTAGTTTCTAGACCTCTATTAAAACAAGTTGTATCATTTTCCAGGAGAATAAAATAACATAAGTTTAGTAAACAAAACTTTGTAAATATAGGAATGTAATAAAACAACCATTATTGTAGCAAAAATCAAAATATCATTGTGTTACCTTCATTGTTCCACGTGAAATGCTATCAGGGATGACTGATTCTCTTGGTGGGACCACATTACTTTGAGAAGTGGGATTTGAAGATCCGATGTTTCAAGCAACTGGATCCAAATTATCAAACAAATGGCCAAGTAAACTATCATCCAAATCATCACACAAAATGTCATCATTACCTCCACCATGGATGTTTTGCAACCTTTGGCCATCAAAACATGCAATTGGACACATAGAAGGGTTAGGGTGAACATTTTCATCCACATTATCGATATGGCATTCTTCCCGATTGCAAGATGTTTCCCCAATGTTATGAACATTTTTAGGAGAGCATCGAACAACAAGATTATGCTCATGATGAGCATATCCTGATAATGAACTATCAACATGAAATTTTCTTTCCATTATATCATCCATAGTACGATACTTACGAGGAATTATAAAATCATTTTCAAGAGTGGCTTCAATCATTTTTCTATTATATGTAGCTCTCCTATGCTCATTTATGGCATCATTATTTTGTTGATACTGTAAATGACGACTTTCATTAGACCTCTCACGTGATTCTGCTGACAAATTTCATTTTCCTATAGGCTTGCTTGTGCCTTCAGATGACATGTCTACAATGAATAATAAAATATTCATTATGGAATCATAAACATGGAACATAACAAATATCTAATATAAACAAACAAAAAAAGAATGAAAAAGGCACAAGTTTTTTTTTTGGAAATCGTAAAAAAACATAAAAAGTGTATATTTTATTTTTTTCCAACCATATAAACTTATCAAAATGTATAAGGCTTTTTCCAAATGGCTAAAAACAAAAATAAATTTTTCAAAATGGCAAAAAACATAAATGAATTCTTCCAAATGGCTTAAACAAAAAAGTCTAAATTTCCATGTATCATATTAGAATCAAAATGAAACCCATACTATTGGGACACAATACTCTAAGAATTATATGAATTGGAAGTATATCTAAAAATTTGGAACTATATACTATCAAAATATAATTGCAAATATTAAATGTACATAAACATATAACATTGTTTGGGAGTCAATGACAAAAACCAATAAAAATAATATGTATAACATAACTCATAGAAATTATAGTTATACAAACAAACAAAAATGCTTAACATCGAGACACATTTACATGTAATTAAGAAAACTTTAGGGGAAACAATATGAAATATTTTACATCATAAAGATAAATACAAACATAATTTTAAAGTATTACCATAAAGACCCATACTATGTATAGAGACAAAAATGGAAATATTTTCCACAACCATAGAGAGTATATAAAATGTAAATATTTATAAGAACTCCTAAGAATACTAATATCCTAAGAATCCATATCCATATCCAATGGTGGAATCTCATCAACAGAATCCATACAGGGAGCAATTGCATAAACATTTCCATACTCAATAAAATCATTGCAATCCTCCAATGTTGGATACCAATACCCAGACATTTGCTTATTAGTCGAATTATCAATATCTATTGGAAAACAGATGTGAATCATCATGTCATATAATAGGAAAGGAACTTCACTGCAGTTGCACATAAGAACCAGACCATGGACTATTCGAAATGGAAGATAACCAAGACATTTGCTATTTATATCTGTAGAAATTTCTTCCAACAACTTCCATCTGAAACCCCAATCATCTTCAAAGTATTCAATTCTTCGTTCAACACACTGTTGACCAAATTGGAAATGATATAATTTTTCAATTGGCCATACAGAAGTGGAGCCATCATTGATAAGGCATATCAACTGATTCATGTATATTGCTAATGACATACACCATATGTCACTAATTGGAACAAATGAAAAACCCCATTCATTTTTTATTACATCAAACCAGTAGATTGTATACCCGTACCGAGGATAATCTTCATACTCCTTGTCTAGATACAACCAAAACAATTTACTTTTATAAAACACTACATGCTTAGGGGGTGAAGTGCCACCAAATGGAATAGTAGCCCTTTGCCATACCTTATCAAGACTACTACAAACATAGAATTTGCCCTGCATTCTGTCATACATATGTTTTAGAACAACCCAGACATATTTTTTCCTGCTTACATTTTCTAATAATGAAAATAATCCCTAGTCTCCAATTCGTATTGGCCCTATGTTTTTAAATTCCTTTGTAAATGGATTCGTTACAAAATAGTTGTGTGTATGGGAGCATTATGTTGGTAAGGATAAAACTAGCATTGGTCCAACAATACACTTTACTCTATATCTTGAATCTATGAATCACAAATGAAACTGAGATATGTGCCCATTCTGATTAAGGTATTGAGCAACAAAACAATTGTCTTCACTATTGAAGAAAGGAGTGACAAATCCAAATTCATTCGTAGAGACATTCTTGCAATGTAACATGAAAGAAGGGTTTTGCAAAACATTCTTCCATTTCTTACAAATGGTGCTAAACTTTATCACAACCGATAAAGGGAGCCACATGAAGACAATTTCAAGAACTTCAAATGGAAGACAACTCCAAATAGTTGGATCCATGATCAAACAATGAAATCACCTAACAGTAAAAAAGGAACACATTTGATATCAATGAAACAATTTCACGCTAAATAATATTAAAAGTAACATACATAAATAATTACCATTTACACATACATAAAAACTTCACATATACACATTGTATAAAATAAAATGAGTGATGATTACATTAATATGACACCCAACACAATTCCACAATTTTTTAAACCTAATCTCTATAGTCCAAGATTGTTAATGTTAGTAAACCTATAATTATGTTTATATTAAGGTCTATGTTTAATATCGATGCTATAATGTTTCTACAAATATATTTATAATATCAAATAAGAACAACTCATTATGTAGGTTTTCATGAAGGAAAACACCTAATTCATAATGCCAACAAAAAATTGCCTAGAAAACACCACGTTATTTTTTTGTTGGACTACACAATTTTCCATTGTGTTAAGGATAAAAAATGTTAATGGTTGTGCAAGAATAAAGTTTTAACTAATAAAAAATAGTTGGGGAACAAATTGGTTTCTTTTCTAGATTCAAGATCACATGGCTACTTGTTTTGTATAGTAGTGAATTTATTTTAGTTATATGTTTTAATTGTGTATGTAATGTGAATCATAATTAACTATTTTCAAATGTGATTAGGTGTAATAACCACCTAAATAAGGAGTAGTCTTTAAGGTGTAATAACCACCTAAATAATGTTTGGTTGGAATTTGACAGTTTTTTGTTGACTCAATCATAATGAATCCAATATCAAATTAAAATTATATTACTAAATTTCTAAAACAACACATTCTTATATATTATTTTTTTTCATATTTAGAATTAATCTAAAATCATTTTACTTAGTTATTAATAAAGCAAAAGATTGTTAATATCATAAGATAATCTTTGTAATGGGCTCCATTAATATCACAACTTAATAATTCTAATGGACTACATTAATATCTACATGATTATGATTATGCAGTATATGAAGGTTAAATTAATAAATATTAGGAAATTTCAATAATAAAAAATGTAGTATGTTGTAATTTTGTGAGATTTTTCAACATAACTTTATATATTTACAACGTTTTTTAATTATTTGAATTTCTTAATATTTATCAAGATATTATTTCCTATTTAATAATTTAGTTTTTAATCATACAATAATCATAATAATTATAATTTAAATGTTCTTAAGCATTAAGAAAATGTGTTTATAACACAATTAATTCTATATGTCTCCATTGTTTAAAAAAAAATGATATATAAGTTGATCTTAATCTTAAAATATAATTATTATTTTAATTTTATGTATTTATAAATATTTTTAATGGGTTGTCTAAAACCTATATGTTTAGGAATTTTGGTTGGAATTTGACAATTTTTTGTTGACTCAATCTTAATTTTTATTGTTTACCCAAATTTAATTGTAATTCCAAACAATATTTGCCAAATTTACTTGTAATGCCAAACAATCTTTACCCAAATTTACTTGTAATTCCAAACAATCTTTGCCAAATTATAAAGAATCGAAAATCTAACAACACATGAATTTAAGCATATATTAAGAAAAGTATTTAACGTTAAAAAAAATTGAAAGGAATTTTTTTATTTAACTAATCTATTCTTATACATATTTTTATTATACAATGTTTTTTTTTGTAATTATAATTTAGGAAACAATAAAAAAAAGGTTACACTAAGAGATTTAATATAACTTTTTATAATATAATTTTATAAAATCCATATCTTATTTTGCTAACATATTATAATATGTATGTAATATAATGAGAAGAGTTTTTTCATTATTATCTTATATAATTATATAATTCTATTTCTTTGAAAAAAAGTTAAAAAAATTGTTTAAACAATTCTCAATAACATATTAAATACATTTAATTATTTAAATTAATAAATTCCAGCTAAACACATATACATTATCCAAATTCCTATAATATTAATAACAACCAATTACATTTAAAACCCATATGTTAATGGTTGTGTAAGAGTGAAATTTTAACTAATAAAAACTAGTTGGGAAACAACTTGGTTTTTTTTTCTAGATTCAAGATCACATGGCTACTTATTTTTTATAGTAGTGAATTTATTTTAGTTATATGTTTTAACTATGTATGTAATGTCAATCATAGTGAACTATTGTCAATTGTGATTAGGTGTAATAACCACCTAAATAATGTTTGGTTGGAATTTGACAAATTTTTGTTGACTCAATCATAATGAATCAAGAAATATCAAATTAAAATTATATTACTAAATTTCTAAAACAACACATTCTTATATATTAATTTTTTTCATATTTAGAATTAATCTAAAATCATTTTACTTATTTATTAATAAAACAATAGATTGTTAATATCATAAGATAATCCTTGTAATGTACTCCATTAATATCACAACTTAATTAATCTAATTTACTACCTTAATATCTACATGATTATGATTATGTGGTATATGGAGGTTAAATTAATAAGTATTGGTAAATTTAAATAAAAAAAAAATTAGTATGTTTTAATTTTGTGATATTTTTCAACATAATTTTATTAATTATTTGAATTACTTTATATGTATTAAGACAATATTTCTTATTTAATAATGTAATTTTTAATCATACAATAATCATAATAATTATAATTTAAATGTTCTTAACCATTAAGAAAATGTGTTTCGAAAACAATTAATTCTATATGTCTCCATTATTTTAAAAAAATAATGATATATAAGTTGATCTTAATCTCAAAACTGAATTATTATTTTTATTTTATGTATTTATAAATATTTTTAATGGGTTGTCTAAAACCTAGATGTTTATGAATTTTTGGTTGGAATTTGACAATTTTTTGTTGACTCAATCTTAATTTGTATTGTTTACTCAAATTTACTTGTAATTCCAAACAATCTTTTCCAAATTTATTTTTAATTCCAAACAATATTTACTCAAATTTACTTGTAATTTTTAATTTTTTGTTGACTCAAATTTTCTTCTAATTCCAAACAATCTTTGCCAAATTATAAACAATAGAAAATCTAAGAACACATGAATTTAAAAATATATGATATAAGGTATTTAAAGTTTATTTTAAAAAATTGAAAAGATTTTTTTTATTTAATTAATCTATTCTTATACATATTTTTATTATACAATGTTTTTTTGTAATTATAATTTAGGAAACAATTAAAAAAAAGTTACACTAAGAGATTTAATATAACTTTTTATAATATAATTTTATAAAATCCATATCCTATTTTGGTAACATACTATAATATGTATGTAATATAATGAAAAGAGTTTTTTAATTACTATCTCATATAATTATATAATTCTATTTCTTTGAAAAAAGTTTAAAAAAAATGTTTAAACAATTCTCAATAACATATTAAATACATTTAATTATTTAAATTAATACATTCCAGCTAAACACATATACATTATCCAAATTCCTATAATATTAATAACAACCAATTACATTTAAACCTGTATTTGTTTATTAGTGAATGAAATTTTTATTAAGCAATACACATCTAAATATTCATAATTATAGAGCACACCCTTTTATTGAATCCAACAAAATTTCCTCACTCAAGCAACCACACACACATAAGATTTGACATTATCAATTAGCAGGAAACTTGGATTTAGTTATCCACATGATTATGATTATGGGGTATATGGAGGTTAAATTAATAAATATTGGGAAATTTGAATAATAAAAAATGTAGTCTCTTTTAAGTTTGTGAGATTTTTCAACATAAATTTATATATTTATAATTTTTTTTAATTATTTGAATTTCTTAATATTTATTAAGATAGTGTTTCTTATTTAATAATATAATTTTTAATCATACAGTAATCATAATAATTATAATTATAAATTAATATTTGGAGTATTTTAAGAGTGTATCTAATTATTGTTTATCTAAAGCTTTCTCGACTATTTGTATATAGTATAAAGATATTATATTTATTGAAAAATAATATAAGAAAATATTTAATTAAATGATGAATTTAGTAATAAGGTATTCTGGACTATTTGTATATAGTATAAAGTGATTATATTTATTGGAAAATAATATTGAGAATATTTAATTAAATGGTGAATCTAATAATTAGGGATAAGCTTTTCAAATTTCTTTAAGTGTTAAAATTTTCCTTTTAAAAATAGATGAAACAAAAAGTAGTTAACAAAAACATTATATATAAAGTAAATTATGGGAAAATAGTGATATTTACCTATGTGTAAATATATGCAATTTTATGAAATCTTTTGATATGGATTTAAAGTTTAAACTAATAATTTTTAAAACCCTATTGAAACTAAAATCTATAATTGATTTATCATTACTGATCCCAATTTTTTTTTTTTTTTGACAAAATACTCCAAATTTATGAAAACTCAACATAGTGATATCAAACCTACCTTATTTAAAAAAAACACAAAATAAAGAAGGCAGTTGCTCTTTATTTCCAAGGAAAAAGTAAAAACACAAAATAAAGAAGGCAGTTGCTCTTTATTTCCAAGGAAAAGGTAACTCAATAGGTGCAAAGAATATCAGGCATCACAAAATAAATGGTTGTAGCCAAAAAGAGAGGCAAAGGGTTTGAGGGTCGATACATGCTCGCAGAGTAACTCGGCAAATGTTTCAAGAATATGCCACGTAACTTTGGCATATATAGGAGGAGGCCTTAAAGGACAGTGTGTCCGCTGTGTGAGAATGTGGATGGCGATGACAATGATTAGAATAGGGTTCTGTAGAGAAGGTAAGGGGAAAGGCTCAACTGTACATCCACTGGGTTATACCAAGTTTGAACCATGATCGGTTTGGCCACAGAGCCACAGTTAGAATGCAAGAGGCGCTAGGGTTTATGGAAGAAGTGGATAAAAAAAAATGGTGGCTTAATATATTAGCTCAGCCATAACAGTTTCAACCATGATCGGTTTGGCCACAGAGCCACAGTTAGAATGCAAGAGGCGCTAGGGTTTATGGAGGAAGTGGATAAAAAAATGGTGGCTTAATATATTAGCTCAGCCATAACCTCAAAAAATAATTTAGCCATAACCTCAAAAAATAATTTAAAAAATGAAAGGCCAAAATTCTTTTGTATCAATAATAAATATGGGTTAACATGGACCAAATCTCTACTACACAATCCCTGGAGTGAAACAGGAATATAAAAACCAATTCATGATTTGAAAATCATGAAATGTTATATTCCTTTGTGCACCGACATATGGAGTCTGCAGCCCGTGGCGGTCAATGGAATTACAAGTTTGGAATCCTCCACTTCCAGTGTTGAGTGTGAGTTTCACTATGCATGAGAAGCTAAACGAATATTTAAAGTGACCTACTATGTGCAGCTCTCTCCCTTATCCCTTATTATTCATGGTCTAATTGCCAAATCATCTTCAATGAATTATGACTATATGTAAACATCGAATTAATATAAACAAATTTTTATATGAAACACACATTGATAAGGTAATTTTGCAAAGAAATCTAGACCAACTGTCCTGCAGTAACCGCAAAATAAATGTGTTGCCCACTATATCGAATAATATTTGCATGATTTATACCATGCTTATTAAATAGCAATAAATGTGCTGCCCACTATATCGAATAATATTTGCGTGATTTATAGCATGTTTATTAAATAGTATTAGAAGACACTAAAGGTCAAAACAAATAATCTTACACATTTTTCTTCCTGTTCTTTTTTTTTTCAAATTCTTTTGTATGAATAATAAATATGGGTTAAACATGGACCAAATCTATGCTACACAATCCCTGGAGTGAAACCGGAATATAAAAAACTATTCATGATTTTCAAATCATGAAATGTTTTATTCCCTTGTGCACTGACACATGGAGTCCGCAGCCCGTCGTAGTCAATGGAATTACAAGGTTGGAATCCTCGTGAGTTTCACTCTGCCTGAGAAGTTGAACGAATTTTTAAAGTGACCTAGTATGCGCAGCTCTCTCCCTTAAAATTCATGGTCTAATTGTCGAATCCAAGGCTTGGAACCAATTTTAGAACACGCTCCATGCCCGTCGTAGTCAATGGAATTACAAGGTTGGAATCCTCCACTTCCAGTGTTCAGTGTGAGTTTCACTCTGCATGAGAAGTTGAACGAATTTTTAAAGTGACCTAGTATGCGCAGCTCTCTCCCTTAATATCCATAGTCTAATTGTAGAATCCAAGGCTTGGAACCAATTTTAGAACACGCTTCCCAATAAAATTACTTTAAAAGAAAATTACGGTTCTTTCTCCACATCCCCTATCACCTTTTAGGTGTAACATTTACTCGGGAAACTCATGAAAAAGGAATTTTAATTCTTGAGGTTACAATTATTATTTTCAACCAAAAGGTTTCCTCTAATGGATCTTAAAAGAATAGTTTTAGAAATGCATGCATCTACGAAGCTTTTGATTATAATAGGTGGAATGGTTAAAAGAATAGTTTTAGAAATGCATGCATCTACGAAGCTTTTGATTATAATAGATGGAATGGTAATGAGTAATAGGTACAATAAATATTTAATAAACGGTCAAGATGGAGTGGTGGTGTTATTTTATTATTCCTCAAAGTTACAATGGAGATGGAGTGAGCGAGTTGATGGTGAAAATGCAGGCTTTAGAGAGAGTCTCCCTAATCTGTTGGCAAGCTCTTCAATATTTCGATCAATCTCCCTTTCTTCTTCTGCTCTGGGCTCATCAGTCATTAAACTGATGTTTCATCCTTAAACTGATGTTTCATCCTTTTGAAGAAACACACTATCAGTCTTATTTCAAACAGAGGTTTTTCCGGAAGCACTTAAGTGCCAACTGGGGGAGTTATACAGCACAATATTGTATTTATGCATGGAAGATTTACACAACATTATATATATATATATAGCGTTGCGTTACATCGCAGCCACATGTATTAGCTACATCTAACGATTCCCACGCCTCCTCTTTACGCAACCGAATTTATATATATATATATATATAACAGTAACGATTCCCACGCCTCCTCTTTACGCAACCGAATTTATATATATATATAACAGTCACGTTTTGTAGTTGATCACATGCATAACAGGTTTATAGAATCTTTTTTCCTCGGCAATTAAACATACAGCAGATATACAAATAACGAATCTTCAAATGGTTATTAACCAGACGCACACGATACGCATACAATATAGATATCCACTTACGCCCATCCGCAGGCTTGCCTCGTATTTACTTTGATATGAGCGATGGTTATGGACCGGCGTTACCATGCACAAAGGCGCAGCTCTCTCATGGACTGACCGCTACACATATCCACCTTCTACGCTGGCCGATTGATATATATATGTATACGCCTGTTGTAGCACAAAGGCCGAATTTATGCACAGTTCTGTTTTGCATGTGCTCCAAACCTCAACTTTAACGCAGAAGCTAACCATCGTAAGCTCCAGATCCTCATGAATGCAAAACCGTGGTCCTTTTGCCCACGAACTCATAGTAATACCATGATGTGAAATCTCATACAAACAGTTCCAGAGTCTCTGGCGCCGGTATAGTCTCAACCAGTGCTAATAAACTTTCAGGAGTAAATTTCAATTATAAAACAGAGGTGGGAAATGTAAGAATTCTTGGAGAACCAGAGACATATGCGTAACTATCAATTCAAGCCTGTATATCATCAAACGAAAGGAAACTAATTTAATCATTAACACACAACAATTGCGCATGAGGAACAAATAAGAACCATTAGCACACACTCTTTATTCCATAGTCTATCCAAATAGATATTACAGAGCCTTCTTAAATTAACGCAGAGCGCATAGTTTCCTTGCCTTAAAGTATGTTCAGTCACGCTCTTTCCTCCCTCTCCTTGAGAGATTTTCTGGCCTTTTGTTTTATAATCAAGGATAGGCATTTTTTATCCTTATCTTTTATAAAAGTAGTTTTTTTTCTTTTTTCCCATAACCATTTAAAGCGTGAAGCTTTATCCTCCCTTCTTATCTTAATTTTAACTGAAAACATAGAAATTCTATCCCAAATTCTGCTCCTAAACTATTTCCCTCATATCCTTTTATTTAGAAAAAGAATATTTACATAATCCCCACTTCCTATTTTATAACAAAATATTAAAAATTATCATACCCCCTTTTATCACATTTTTACAAATCAAGATGGTCTTGATGCTCCTCCATCATAGTTATTTTATTATTCCTCCACGTTACAATTAGAGATGAAGTGGCAAAGTTATTATTCAGAGCATGAACGGTGAAATTGATGGATACCTATTTTTTGGAGTTGTTATTAACAATACGAAATGGTGAAATTGATGTACAATTTAGTGAAATACAAACAATTGTTATTTCCAATTGGATAGGTCACCAATGGTTTGAAAGGCATGATCATCTTATTCCGATATAATTAAATCCAAAAAAAACATATACTATACTTTCATATCTAAATTTTAAAATGGTAAAAATAAATTTAATCACTATCACTATCACTATCATTATCACTATCCCCCTTATCACTCAAAATTTTTAAATAATTAATAATATACACACTATCCCTCTCATCACTTAATTTTTTTAAATAATTAAAAATCTACACACTATTAACTTTAACCTTTGTTTTCTTTTAATCTTACCCTAAATAAAAATCCCTTATCATTATTTATTAATATATTAGTTCATCCATAAACTCAAAAAATAATTAAAAAAATTAATTTGTCCTTCTTTTAAATTAAATTTTGTAACTTAAAAACTTCATAATCGTTAAATTATTATATATTGACATCTCGTTATATATCAATACCTACATATATGCATATTCAACACATTTCTTCATTATTTTATTCCAATATCTACATATTCACAATATTTCATCATTAGCTTATCTCAATATCTAATTATATTTTATATTATATTTGAAGTAATTTTATAATTACATAATTTATATGCTCCAAATCTACAGATTATTTTCACAAGAAGGAAATTTAATTAAATGGTGAATTTAATAATGAAGGATTATGGAGTATTTGTATATGGTATAAAGTGATTATATTTATTGGAAAATAATAGAACAAAATATTTAATTAAATGGGGAATTTAATAATTAGGGATAAGCTTTTCAAATTTCTTTAAATGTTAAATTTTTCCTTGAACATATACTATACTTTCATATCTAAATTTTAAAATGGTAAAAAAAAAAATCATCGTTATCACTATCACTATCATTATCACTATCCCTCTCATTGCTCAAAATTTTTAAATAATTAATAATATACACACTATCCCTCTCGTCACTTTAATTTTTTAAATAATTAAAAATCTACACACTATTAACTTTAACCTTTGTTTTCTTTTAATCTTACACTAAATAAAAATCCCTTATCATTATTTATTAATATATTAGTTCATCCATAAACTAAAAAATTAATTTGTCCTTCCTTTCAATTAAATTTTCTAACTTAAAAACTTCATAATCATTAAATTATTATATATTGACATCTCGTTATATATCAATATCTACATATTCATATTGAACACGTTTCTTCATTATTTCATTCCAATATCTACATATTCACAATATTTCATCATTAGTTTATCTCAATATTTAATTATATTTTATATTATATTAGAAATAATTTTATAATTACATAATTTATATGCTCCAAATCTAAAGATTATTTTCACAAGAAGGGAATTTAATTAAATGGTGAATTTAATAATGAGGGATTCTGGACTATTTGTATATAGTATAAAGTGATTATATTTATTGGAAAATAATAGAATAAAATATTTAATTAAATGGGGAATTTAATAATTAGGGACAAGCTTTTCAATTTTTTTTAAATGTTAAAGTTTTCCTTACTAAACATTATATATAAATTAAATTATGGAAAAATAGTGAAATTTACCAATGTGTAAACATATGCAATTTTATGAAATCTTTTGATATGGATAAAGAAAAAATGCTTTCAAGATAGGTACAAAAATATACAATAAGATAGCTTGTAATAGTTGGTACAACTAAAAATAAAAGTCAACATAAAAGAAATTATTAAATGTCAATTGAAATGAGGAGATTCATAAAATGAGTGAATGCCAAAAAACTTATGCATATTGGAAATAATCCTTCTTAAAAAAAGTACAAATTAATTGGCATTGTACATTTTCATCCTAAAAGAATGTGAATATAGTTACATTCAAAAAATTTATTGCTAGGGAAAAAATTAAAGATTAAATGATAACATATTTTTTCTAGCTTAATAAGAAAGAGATTAAGGAAAATTTCTCCTGTCTAAGTAGATGTTTAATAGGTTGTTTTACAAGGAAATTGAAAGAAGTGTTAAACATGTTGTTAAGAGAAAACACCATTTTTCTTCCTAAGTTAGTTTTTAACTTACCTACTCGTTATTTATACTTGGACACACGTTACCAATGGTTTGAAACAAATGATCATCTTATTCAGAAATACACCTTTCCATGACTATGCCAAGTGTATCTGTAAGGGGTGTGTTACGTTTTGTAGTCTTCCAATTATGGTTAATCCTCATAGGTGTCAATTCACAAATGGCATGGTAAATTTTTAATGGAGCTTTGTAAAAAATTAATTTAAACAAAGTTTACTCATGTGATTTAGATATGCAGGGAAGTTAGTGGTGTGAATTCAAACCCTCCGATCAAATTTTTTAATTAGTAAAATCATTAAAGTGCCCAATTCCAATAGGAGGGACGCCTACCGTGGTAATTAGTTTATAAGGTATTACTTAAAATTTATTTAAATTTAGAAATATATTTTTAAAAAATTATTATTTTTAAAAAAATATTATTATTATTGTTATTTAATTTTAAATAAATTGTGTGTATGAGACCTAGTGTTTGTCGGATAAGGGGCACACTAACATGTAACAATTTTATTACTAAGTCTATTAAGGCATACATACTCTATCTCTCTAGTTTTGAACCTATTATAATTACAACTTGTGTCGATCTAATGTTTAAGAACATGTGTTTTCTCCTAAAAGTCACAAGTTCAAAACCAGAAATAGTAATGTATATATACTTTCTTAGACTTAGCAATCTCATATATTCTTCTAAAACTTAAAAGAGTCTCATATATTCACTAATTTAAAATATAATAGTGGAAAAATTCTCCCACAATAAATTTCCTCACAGCACTGATCTGAATTTAATAATATTATTAGTATTATTTATTAAAAAATAAATTAAAATTAAAATATTATTATTTATTAAAAAACTTAGATTTTTATTTTTAATTTATATTATATCATAATTTTGCGGCAATAGGCATGTCCATTATGAGCGTGCTTACATTTGACTTATTTCTAGAAACCTGGTCTCAATTTCATTTCATTCCCAAAGCCCACAACAGTTTCCCCCATATCGCTAGAATTAGTAAAAAACACGTTTATGAGGGAATCGATCTTTGGTCGTTGCCACTATGGAACGTAAAGAAAGTACATTAAGCTTATTTACCATAAATAGTTTAAAAATTGAATCTGTTTGCATGCAATGAGTCACATTACATGTATAAATATTCTGAGAGAAAAAGTTTACAGTAAAACGGACTACGCCGGACTGAGAACTCTATGTATACAGACAGATGCAGATCCAAGATTCTGCATGAACAAGTACAGGTGACTTGTGTAATGTATAATTTAAATAGATACTAAAAAACCTATTTATAGGCATTAATTGCCCTAGAATGAAATAATAATCCTCAAAACTAGCCAGACTTTCTATTCGTGAACATTATGCTCAAAACGAAAAATTACAATAATATCGTTCTTCGCTACTTCCGCGATCGTCGTCTTATGATCTCATTTCTCTGGAGTGGCCCCGCAATCCATACTGATAAGAGTAGCAAGAGGTATTTCCTGGGCATTCAAGGATTGAAAAGCTTGTCTCTGCACCTGCATTTCCAGCTCATGGGTTTGTAATTGGAATACTGTTACGTGCCATCTACACCTCAACTTATTTTCTAATTTTGAGGTACTGCAGGAACTTGCACTTCTTCACATGGCTGTCATGAATTGCAGTTGATTTGGCATCTTAGCGGCCTCGATCCTATTTGGGACTTTATTTTTACAAGCTCATTTCTTTCATATGTTGTCTTCTGCACATGCATGACACACTAGATAATTATGATTCACTACATTACAATAATGGAATAAAAAGTTTAATTGAATTTACCATAGTTATGGAGTTGAGCATTTTCCCAAGCGGAGTCCCTGCTTGAAGAAGCACAATAAACGAGCCTACCTGAGACCGAAATGTGAGAGTTACAACCACCTATTGTTGTGGGTTGAGTAATGTGTTATTGTATCCGCTGGGTGCTTTCATGGCCAATAGAGAATCACTCATCACTTCCTCATTGTATTCTTTGATTTTCATCGCGCGGAGGGCGAAGCTCCGCACAACGTCAATCAAACAATGTTATGAATGGCATTTGATTTTCTAAGTAAATAATTTACCAATAGTACTATAATGTTTTACCAATAATGTAATAATATCAACATAATTCAATTGCGCAATTTGTTTGACGTCTACAAAATTACCAGTTGTTGTGAGTGAAGATCTATTGTGTGGAGGTGCGGAGAAGCACCTTACCTCAGCATATCCGCACTCTGATTTCCTAATCAGGGAAAAAATTGATATGGTAAAGTGACCAGTGCTTTGATTGTGAATCTAAATTAGTTTAATTAGTCATATAAATTTTAATGATTATAATGAATTGGGCGAAGGGTATTTAAATTATTTGGATTATTTATTAGTTTCAAATAATTTAACATATATATATTAAATTTGGACTTTAAATTATTTGGATTATTTATTAGTTTCGAATAATTTAACATGTATATATTAAATTTCGACTTTTTCAAATATAGACTGAACTCAATCCTACTCACATTTAACTAAATTAACTCACTTTAAATCTGGACTACACTTAACTCAACTTATTTCTTCATACATCACTGAAATTAAGTCTTACTACATCTTCATGCAAAAATAATTACTATTTCCAACAAAGTTGGCTTATTCCACGCCCATGCCTCTCTCTTTCAGACGCTTGCCGGCCACATTACCACAAAAACGCCCAAAAATAAAGAGAGGCTTCATGGTGAAGTATATGCTAAGGCAATTCGCCGAATTTAGTAATCAAAGATATCAAGGTATCACCTGGAGTTACTGGTTTGAGAAAGTTCATTGTGCGTGGTTCAAGAAATTCCATATGAGAATCAGTATGAGATCCTAGTGAACCAGTGAATTTTATTGCAGTTTTCCCTTGCTAAATAAAAAACATGCTAGATGAGCTCAGGACATGGAGTTGGGAGCCATCAAAGTTGGAGTTGGGGTGCGATTGAATGATGCAGATCTATACTACTGTAGTACAATGCGGGTGAGCTCATACCACACAATCTGTCACGCCCCCAATCTTTTTTTCTTTTATTGGGCGGAGCACGGCACCATCGAACGCCCACTCTTGACCGAATGCACGTTTATGGACTACGCCTTAACCATAAAACACTTAACTTTATTTCTTAAACCGCATTTAAACATTCATCAATAATTATAATCGTTCATCAACATTCATAACCGATAATAATCATATGATAAAACCGCAGCAATAATAACAATCACACCAATGTAATATGGGGAGGGGCAACTCCCAAACGAGTTCGCCCAACCAATTATATTATTGACTCTTTTCAAAAGATATGATTTTCAACCGTGTGACGGGCAGAAACCACGGCCACACTCAACCAAATATACAATCGGGCCAACACCCATACAACAGCACCCAAGTACCGTGGCGGAGTTAGCTCACCCGACCCTTAACTCCCCAACCGGCCTGTGCGCATAAACCGAATATACAACCGGGCCAACGCCCCTGCAACAGCACCCAAGTACCTTGGCGGAGTTAGCTCGCCCGAGCCTCAACTACCCAACCGGCCTCTGCGCATAAACTGAATATACAACCGGGCCAACGCCCCTGCAACAGCACCCAAGTACCTTGGCGGAGTTAGCTCGCCCGAGCCTCAACTCCCCAACCGACCTGTGTGCATAAACCGTGCCAACCGTAGATCAGACCGCCGAAAATCAGACTTCGCACAAACTGTGCCACCGGGTGCTCGACCTCGCAGCCAACTCGGCCTGCGCTCTAACACCATGTCACCGTAGGAGAAACCCAACCAACTCGGCCTGCGTCAAAGATTAACACCGCCTCGTCCACACAAACAGCGCGATAGAAACCACACTATCTCTTGCTGCGCAAGAGTGTGCGCATATCTCTGCGCTCCTATCTTGTGCGTATGTAGAGAGAACGCTCCAAGACTTCGCTTGATTTCCCCTTTGATTGAATGAGCTCACCGTATATATAGTCTCCCAGCTCATCCATTCGAGGGGCTTTAACTTCCAAGCCGACCTCTTATTTATGCGATGAAGCCCTGAATTTTATCTTTATGGGCAGGTCGGCCCTTGCCTCAAGGCAAGGGCGACCTCTGCCCTTATAAACTTTCGAACTTTTCCCTTCGCATTATCTCTTAAGTGTATGAGCTCGAGCATAAGTATGTTGCGTTCGTCCTCCGTCGCACTACCTGCTCCCGTCGTCCGTCACACGTCCTACTGCACTTGCCCGTCCACTGTTTCGTCTGCACCTTGTTCGCTGCCGTGCCTTGCCCGTCGTCGCACGGAGGGGCGCCCGCCCGGTCGCCCTTCGTTTGCCCACGTCCGCATGCCCAACTATTGTCCCGTGTCCATGTCCAGCTCGCGCCCATGTTCCAGCTCGCGCCCATGTTCCAGCTCGCGCCCATGTCCGGGTGTGGTTCGCCCTTGGGTCGCCCGCCCATTTGGTGCGGGTCGCCCTCGGGTCGACCTGCCGGTTCTGCTCACCCGAGCATTTACCGTATCGTTCAGCTGGTCCGGGTAGCCTTACCCGTGTACAGTCCGCCCGCGGCTCGTCTTACCCGCCCGCAGCCCTTCTGTTCACCGGTTATCCGCCTGCCCGAATCTGCCTTTCGTTCGTGTCGTGCACGGGTTGTGCGCCCGGGCGTCCGCCCGTCGTGCACGGGTTGCCCGCCCGTCGTTCACCCGGGTCGCCCGCCCGTTCGACACACCTTCGTGCGCCTGTTTGCCCGTCGGGTGAGTGCGCCCGCGACCAACTCGTCGCCCTGTCCGCCGTTTCACCCAACCGCAACCTCGTTCAACCGCCCGCCGGGTCACCGTGCATGGGTCGCCCAACCCGGTTCGCCCGCGGGTCATGCCTCCGTCGTGCAGAACTGTCGTGCACGCCCTGCCCGAACTGCCAGGGCGTTACACTCTCCTCCACCCGAAGACGTTGTCGTCCCGACAACACATCAACCACCGCCATGGCTGATATCACTATGATGTAGGCTCCCTTATACAAGGTAACCATCAACCCATGTAAAGTCTGCCTCCACCAAGTCAGCTCCATGTGCCCATGCACATAAACAAGTGCCAACCACATGTCAACACTTCACGGTCCCATGCCCAGGTCTATGGAAACCCCATCTTTCTGCAGCATGTCCTCATACCTGCTCAATCACCATGTGAGGGCTCACTGCCTTGAGCAGTCAACAATGAGCCCATCTTCTTTGTCCTCTAAGAAGATGTGTGGGGAGAGCCTGGGGGCTCCCTTTTACTAATCAGTTCGATCCATCTATCAGGATCTTCAACCTCCATTCTTTGTAGGTATGCTTCCCGATCTTCCCCCTGGATGTTCGGCCTCACATACAGCTCCTCATCATCATCATCATCCTCCACTAACTCTAGCCTCCTCGATAAGTCCGAGATGCTATCCGAGAGTGTTCGGATGACTACAGATTGTTCTGCAATCTTTGCCTCCATCGTGGTCAACCTCTTGTCCACCTTCACCTTGTCCTCCATTTGCATACCTCCCAACTTACGATCGGGTTTTGTTACCCCAATGGTTGGAACACCAATGGGCACATCTTCTCTTCCATCGTAAATGAAGAGCTTTCTCAAATGGGGCACAACCATGGCTTCAAATTGTTTCATAAATTCCATCCCCAATACCGCCTCATAGTCATCAATCCGCACTATGGTGAAGTCTACCTTCCCGGTCCATGCACCAAGTGTGGTGTCCACCTTTTCGGCCATACCAAGGATCGCCATCGGGGGAGAGTTCACTGTCTTCATTTGTGCCTTTGCAGGTACAAATTTCAGCCCAAGTCTCCTTGCAGTGTCTTCACTCATGAAATTGTGTGAAGCCCCACTATCAACCATAGTGAGTACATCGGCTCCACCTATCTTCATCTGGACATATTCCAACCTGTTCCTTTCTGGATCTCTTCTAGAAGCCACCTCCGTAGTAGCAGCTGCACCAAGTATCTGCATCATTCCTACGGAAGCGTTGTCATCCTCCTCAACAGGTTGTGCAACAGTAGCTATCTTCGGTTTAGATGGGCAATTCTTTACCGTGTGTGGTCCTTCACATAACCAACACTTCAAAGGCTTCTTGAACTTTGCACCATCCTCTGATTTCGGAGTGTCCTCCTTCTTCTTTTCTTTTGGTTTGTCGAACTTCTTTTTCTCACTAGAAGTCTCATCATAATGGTCCACCAGCTTGTCAACTGCAGCAAAGGCTTCTTCAAGTGTTCTAATCTTCTGTCTCTTCACCTCGTTGCGGGCCCAAGGTTTCAACCCAATAATAAAGTTGAACACCTTGTCCTTTTCCGCCATGTCGGGAAGTTCTAGAGCTGCACTTGAAAACTCTCGCTGATATGCCTGCAAGCTTCCGGTTTGTTTGATGAACTTGATTTTTGTCCTTGCTTCCCAAGTTTCATCCTGAGGACTGAAGTGGGTCTGCAAGGCTTTCTTCATGTCGCACCACGAAGTGATCTCCTCAGCATTACCGTTGATGATCTGATCTACTCTTCTTCGCCACCACATCTTAGCATCATTTGTTAGGAACTGAGCGGCCACCTTAACTTGTGTCTCACCATCGGGTAGACTCAACCGTTCTAGGTACTGCTCCATATCCCACAAGAAGTTACCGAGTGTCTTCGCACTCCTTGTACCGTCATATGACTCTGGCTCTTTAACCTTTACATGAGGTACTCCTCCACCTGAGTTATACCTCATGGCTCTCTTCAATATCGCAATCTCATCATTAGCTTGATCAAGACTCTTATTCACCCTGTCAAGAGTCCCTTTCAAGTTTGTAATCTCTGCGAGACCTTGGTCTCTCGATTCCTCAACTTCCTTGACCCTTCCTTCCAACTGTGTACACAAGAATTCCGTGAACTCATATTGTCTTTTGAGCTCCTCATGTTGTGTGCGGAGTTCCACCAGCTCTTCCCTGAGTTTCAAGATAGCTTCTCGTTCCTTAATAAGCGAGCTCACATCTTGACTCCAAGTAGACTCCAATGTCTCCATTCTTTCGATTACCTTATCCATGAATTCATGATGAGGATCCTTTGCGGGATCCTTCATTGTGTGACTGGACCCAGCTTGAGAATCAGCGGCCATCTTCTTCTGCGACCTTGTCCCGACCATTCACCGTCTTCTCCAAGTCACCTGCTTCAATTTCAACCGAGACAACCTTGTCCAAGTTCCAAATGTTCCAACACCAGCTCTTCGACCGAGCTCTGATACCACCTGTCACGCCCCCAATCTTTTTTTCTTTTATTGGGCGGAGCGCGGCACCACCGAACGCCCACTCTTGACCGAATGCACGTTTATGGACTACGCCTTAACCATAAAACACTTAACTTTATTTCTTAAAGTGCATTTAAACATTCATCAATAATTATAATCGTTCATCAACATTCATAACCGATAATAATCATATGATAAAACCGCAGCAATAATAACAATCACACCAATGTAATATGGGGAGGGGCAACTCCCAAACGAGTTCGCCCAACCAATTATATTATTGACTGTTTTCAAAAGATATAATTTACAACCGTGTGCCGGGCAGAACCACGGCCACACTCAACCAAATATACAACCGGGCCAACGCCCATACAACAGCACCCAAGTACCGTGGCGGAGTTAGCTCGCCCGAGCCTCAACTCCCCAACCGGCCTGTGCGCATAAACCGAATATACAACCAGACCAACGCCCCTGCAACAGCACCCAAGTACCTTGGCGGAGTTAGCTCGCCCGAGCCTCAACTCCCCAACCGGCCTGTGCGCATAAACCGAATATACAACCGGGCCAACGCCCATACAACAGCACCCAAGTACCTTGGCGGAGTTAGCTCACCCGAGCCTCAACTCCCCAACCGACCTGTGCACATAAACCGTGCCAACCGTAGATCAGACCGCCGAAAATCAGACTTCGCACAAACTGTGCCACCGGGTGCTCGACCTCGCAGCCAACTCGGCCTGCGCTCTAACACCGTGTCACCGTGTGATAAACCCAACCAACTCGGCCTGCGTCAATGATTAACACCGCCTCGTCCACACAAACAGCTCGATAGAAACCGCACTATCTCTTGCTGCGCAAGAGTGTGCGCATATCTCTGCGCTCCTATCTTGTGCGTATGTAGAGAGAACGCTCCAAGACTTCGCTTGATTGCCCCTTTGATCGAATGAGCTCACCGTATATATAGTCTCCCAGCTCATCCATTCGAGGGGCTTTAACTTCCAAGCCGACCTCTTATTTATGCGATGAAGCCCCGAATTTTATCTTTATGGGCAGGTCGGCCCTTGCCTCAAGGCAAGGGCGACCTCCGCCCTTATAAACTTTCGGACTTTTCCCTTCGCATTATCTCTTAAGTGTATGAGCTCGCGCATAAGTATGCTGCGTTCGTCCTCCGTCGCACTACCTGCTCCCGTCGTCCGTCGCACGTCCTACTGCGCTCGCCCGTCCACTGTTCCGTCTGCACCTTGTTCGCTGTCGTGCCTTGCCCGTCGTCGCACGGAGGGGCGCCCGCCCGGTCGCCCTTCGTTTGCCCACGTCCGCACGCTCAACTATTGTCCCGTGTCCATGTCCAGCTCACGCCCATGTTCCAGCTCGCGCCCATGTCCGGGTGTGGTTCGCCCTTGGGTCGCCCGCCCATTTGGTGCGGGTCGCCCTCGGGTCGACCTGCCGGTTCTGCTCACCCGAGCATTTACCGTATCCTGTTCAGCTGGTCCGGGTAGCCTTACCCGTGTACAGTCCGCCCGCGGCTCGTCTTACCCGCCCGCAGCCCTTCTGTTCACCGGTTATCCGCCTGCCCGAATCTGCCTTCCGTTCGTGTCATGCACGGGTTGTGCGCCCGGGCGTCCGCCCGTCATGCACGGGTTGCCCGCCCGTCGTTCACCCGGGTCACCCGCCCGTTCAACACACCTTCGTGCGCCTGTTTGCCCGTCGGGTGAGTGCGCCCGCGACCAACTCGTCGCCCTGTCCGCCGTTTCACCCAACCGCAACCTCGTTCAACCGCCCGCCGGGTCACCGTGCACGGGTCGCCCAGCCCGGTTCGCCCGCGGGTCATGCCTCCGTCGTGCAGAACTGTCGTGCACGCCCTGCCCGAACTGCCAGGGCGTTACACAATCGGCCAAATGAGGGAAGCTTCCATAGAAGAAATCATCACAAACGGATGGAGCAAAGACATGTCCTAATAAATTGTGGCTTATATGGCTTTTAATATACCTTCAGTGACTGGAGATGAATTGTGTTGGCTCTTGCTATTAAAGTATTATTATTAAAGTTTATTGTGGGGACGTTCTTTACAGTAGTATGTTTATTAAAGTTGTGGGGGGGGGAGGGGGAGGTTTTCTACAAAGACATGTCCTAATAAATTTTTAGGGGAAATTAATTTAAAATTAAATTAAATAATATTTTTATTGTTTATTAAGCAATAATCTAAAATTAAAATATTATTATTTATTAAAAAGCTTAGATTGTTTAAAATGAGCGTGCTTACATTTAACCGATTTCGAGGAACTTGTCTCCGATCAATTACATTTCATGGCCAAAGACCACAGCGATTTCCTCCATATCCTTGGAATTAGTGAAAAAACATGTTTCCCACGGAATCGATCCTTGGTTGTTGCCCACTATTGAATGTGAAGAATGTACATTAAATTTATTTATCATAAATAGTTTAAAATTTGAATCTGTTTGCAATAAGTGTCATCACATTATAATTATTATAATTAGTACAATCATATTTAACAATGTTATTGATGTACAGTGATAAGTTTATATGAAACATATATATAATTATATTTTCCAATGTAATTGATGTTATATCAATCACATTAATAATTATTATATGTATATTTTAAAGACCAATTATTTGTAATTATTAATAACTATATAAATAATATATATATATATATATAGATATAATTATTATATTAATATTATATTATATATTAAAATGATATTAAGCTACCCTATAATATTTTATTTAATATTATTTAATTTTAAATTATTTAATATAATTTAAATATCTAAACTAATAATATGAGTAGTATTAATTAAAAATAATAATGTGAATAACAATCATTATTTAATTAAAAAATAATTATTTTATTAATGTGGTTGATATATGAATATAATTATTTTAATAAGTGTGGTTGATATATGAATAAGGTTTTATTTCTATTTATGATACAAACCATTGATAAATATATAATAAAATAATAATAATAATTTCTACCAAAAGAATTTGCTTAATTCGTATGGATAAGACAAGCATGAATATAGAAATTTATTATTGATTTTTTTATAAAATGTTAATAAATAAATATTTATTTTATTAAAAAATAAATAAATTTAAATATCGTTTTTAGAAATAAGAAAAAAAAAATATTTTATTGTATTTTAAAAATAATAATAATAATTAAGAAATAATAGTTAAATAGTTAATTACTGTTAAACAATAATAACAAATTTTTAATTAAATATTATTAAATAATAATAATATGAATATTAATTAATTAAATAATAATAATAATAATAATTAATAATGATAATAATTAATAATAATTCTTTGTCACAATGTGACATTGGACCATGATCCGAATTGGATCTATAAAGAAAAACAAAGGAACCATGGTTGTATCAGGTCGGGACAGACTTCAAAGAATTAAGAGTAGCGATCAAAAACACCTCTGAAACAGTGGCAGTTACCAACCATCATGGAACGACGAGGGCCAGCCCATGGAGACTGCGCGGGAGGCGAAACTAGCCCCTGGGGAGCCCGGATTGAGAAACAGAGGGAGTTTTTGATGTGCGATTAGATCTACAAAGAAAATAAAGGAACCATGGTCGTATTAGGTCGGGACAGACTTCAAAGAATTAAGAGCAGTGATCAAAAACACCTTTGAAACAGTGGCAGTTAGCAGCCAGCGTGGAATGACGAGGACCTCGGTCAAAGCGCGCTGACCGAGGCACATGGAGACTGCGTGGGAGGTGAAACTAGCCCCTGGGGAGCCCAGATTGGGAAACAGAGGGAGTTTTTGATGAGCTAATCATGCATCATTGGGCAAAAACCCTCGAGAAGGAGAGGCCCCAAGCACTCGGTTGCATGGGAGCCGGGAAAATTGTGGGACAAAAGGTTAAGAGCTAAAGGCGGGAACTGCTCCAAAACCGGTGGTATTGATCGGAGGCATCCTTGGGTGGTAAGCAGTTTTGGTGAAATCAGACGATTCCACTCAGCGCCTGATGCGTGTCAAGCGGAGGAGAGAGAAAACCACCACTCATCGCGTGCTAACAGTCGAGCAAGTCAACCACGCGAAATGAGCGGATGGCGTTGGATTTGGGGGATCCAGATCTGACGGTTGATATCACGCCCGATGGTAGGACTGGATTTCATGAGGGAATAAGCCGTGATTTAGAAGAATTTGAGGTCCGCTTTGACACCCAAGGTGGAAGAAGACTCATTCCATGACGTAACTGAAGAATTGAACCGACGAAAGGCTGGCGCAGTTTGCAGGAGGACAAGTGGCCACTCCCTATGAGTCTGATGATGACGCTGAGAATAGGGAACTCCAAGCGCAGCTACAAGCAGGCGAATCGACGGAGGTGGAAGAGGAAGCGAACCACCATGAGCTCGAATGACTTTAAAGCCATGAATAGAGAATAGAACACGAAAAAACACATGCAGAGGAACACCGAAGAGAGAAGACAGAGAAGAGAAGAACCAGTGAAGCAAAAAGAAGAAAGAAGACAGAGGGCCGAGCTGACCAAAGGCGACATCGAGCACCAGAGAGCTTGAGAGATTCAAGCCATCCCTGAGAGGATCTGTCAGACCAGAGAGGTCAAAGAGCTGGTAAGGAAAAGAGTTTGTGTACTCTAGTGGCTTGGGGAATCCAAGAACCACCTTGCCAAGCCAATCTATTTTAGGAGACTCATATTGAGCTCCTTCATTGTAATTCTCTACTTCAAGACACAATAAAAGAAGGCCACCACTGAGAGTTGGACCGGAGATGTAGCCCTGGAGGATAGAGTGAACTCCTTATTAATTTCTTGTGTTCTTGTATTTGCTTACTGTGCTTTTCTGATGTTTTCCATTCTAAGTGTCTATGTATTTGCAATTTGATCGATCCGTTGCTTAAATAACATAGAGACATACACCAGCACATGAGTCTATAATACCTTCATTTAATAAATCTTTAACTGAGGTCACTTATAGGGTGATTATCAGATCAAGTGGTATCAGAGCTCTCGCTGTAAGGTTAACAAGCTTGTGTTGGTTTAGTTGTTGAATGTTCACTAGGTCAAAGCTCAAATTAGGAGAAGGAGAGTTGGTCGAAACTAATCCTGAAATTGGGAGAGTCTATCCTTGGAAGACAATGTCAGAGGAAGGTTTTGTGGGGCCAGACCCTTAATTCATAGAAAGTTTCCTAGCTATAAAGTCTATGGTAGAAGAAATGTATAGGGACTTTAGAAAACATAAGGATGAAGATTCATTAGGTTCTAAACAAGACAAAGAAGAAGATGAGTCTCACTCCCAGGACCACTCAAAAGGAAAAGGGAAAAATGAAAGTTTCCTCACACCTCCTAATAGCTTGTGCATAATAAGAAAGCATCTTTGATCAAGCTAGATGTTAAATTTGACTTGCCTATATATGATGGAGAACTAAATGATGAAAAGTTGGGCAATTGGATTAGACAAATTGATGTGTATTGTAGAGTACATAACATTGACTCAGACAAGAGCAAAATTCAGCTGGCAAGCCTACGCCTAGGAGGCACTGCCTTGGTTTGGTGGGAAGGCAAAACCCAAGTTGACATGGAAATACATGGTAAGACTATCTCTGTCTAGATTTGACATTGTTTCTGCAATCAAGAAGCAATTCTATCCATTGGCCTACATGCAACAAGCCATGATGAGTTGGAAAACTCTTCGGTAATTGAAAAGGCAAAGTGTGAAAGGGTACACTCAAGAATTTAGAAACAGAGCATTGATTCTAGGGATCTCATTAGACTCATCAGAGACTCTTTTGAAGTACGTTGGTGGTCTACACAGCTACATGAGGCATACCATCCTCATATTTAATCCCACTAGTATATATGAGGTATTTGTACATGATACTCATCTAGAAGCTAGAGGAAAGAATGGAAATCCATAGGTTGGGGGACCATCCCAACCCACTGCAAGCAAGAGCAAGGAGAAAAGAAAGCAGAAGTAGAAAGAAAGGAAGGCAAACACTGCACATAAAAGCAAAGCTTCATGCACTCACTGTAAAAAGGATGGGCATGATGATGAGCACTGTTGGATTCTGCATCCAGAGCTGAGACCTAAGAAGTCCGAGGGAAAGAAGAAGAAGACTGCTACAACTATCCAAAAAGATTTGGGGTCGGACTCAAGAGATGAAATATCCATTGCAGCCACAGGTATAAAAGGTAAGAATTCTGAAGCATCTACTAGTAATTCTGCTCAATCCATTACTGATGAAGAACATGAGAGTAAAAGACATGAGCTTTTCCATGTTCGAGTTGTTTCCAAATATCAAAAGATTGATACTTTTTTTGATAGTGGCTCACAAGTAAATTTGATTTCTGAAGAAATTGTAAAGAAATTGGGATTAGCAACTACACCTCACAAGAAACCATACCCATTAGGATGGTTGAATGATAAAGCACAACTACAAGTGGCAAGATAGTGCAAACTCAAGTTTTCTTTTGGGTCAACATTTTTAAATGAGGTTGAATTAGACATAATTCCTTTGGATATATGTGGAATTGTTTTAGGAAGTCCTGACTTGTATGATAGAAAGGTTATTTTCTATAGAGATAAAAACAAGTATCTACTTGTTAAAGATGGAATCAAATACTTTATAAGAGCTTATAAGCTCAAGAATAATTGTACTCTCATAAACTCAGGGCAGATGAAAAGAATGATAAATTCATGCAAACAATTCTTATTGATGGTTGTAAAGGAAAAGAAACCTGATAAAATCAATGTATTTGAGGGCTGTAATACTAAAAAACAAGTTGATTTAGAAAAGTTTGTTTCAGAGTATGATGTCTTGCTTCAAGAACCTAAAGGTCTGCCCCCCAAGAAGGAAATAGTGCATGATCTTATTTTGCAGCAAGATGCTCCATTGCCTAACATTGGAATGTACACGTTGTCTGCTTTAGAGAATGCTGAAATCAAGAAGCAGGTGCAGGAGTTGCTCGAGAAGGGGTTCGTTAGGCCTAGCACATCACCATGTGGGTTACCAATCGTTTTGGTGAGAAAGAAAGATGGCTCGTGGAGAATGTGCATTGACTACCGAGCACTGAATAAGATAACAATAAAAAATCGTTATCCCCTTCCTCACATAGATGATATTTTAGATCAATTAAAGGAAGTTGTTTATTTCACCAAGCTGTATTTGCACAGTGGATACCATCAAGTCAGAGTTGCACAACAAGATGCATGGAAGATTTCTTTCAAAACAAAGCATGGATTGTATGAGTGGCTGGTTATGCCTTTTGGCTTGACCAATGCTCTTGCTACTTTCATGAGATTAATGAATGATGTACTCAGACCTTTTCTTGATGATTTTGTTATTGTGTATCTGGATGGCATTCTGATTTTCAGTAAAACGTGGGAAGAACACTTAAAGCGTGTTAAGAAGACATTAGATGTTTTGAAAAGAGAAAAGATTTATGTTAAAATCTCAAAATGTGAATTTGGAAAAACCTCTCTAGATTATTTGGGTCATATAGTAGGGGGTGGTGAATTGAAAATAGATCCGTCTAAGGTGGCAGTCATTGTAAACTGGCCTAAACCCAAGTCTGCTATAGAAGTGAGAAGCTTCTTAGGAGCAACACAATATTGGAGGAAGTTCATTTCTAACTTTTCCTCAATTGCAGCTCCCTTACATGCTTTGATAGGATTGAACAAGGTGTTTCAGTGGGGAGGCGAACATCAGAAATCCTTCGAAACCTTGAATGAAAAGATTAGTACAACACCTGTGCTAGCACTGCCTGATCTACAAAGACCATTTGATATCCAAACAGATGCCATTGACTACACCATGGGAGTAGTTTTGACACAGCATGGTAAACTCATATGTTATCATTCTGAGACTTTAATCCTGTAGTAGTTAACTATCATACATATGATAAAGAATTGTATGCATTAGTTCAGAGTCTGAAAAAGTGGAAACATTATTAAATGGGAAAAGAGACAGTAATACATATAGATCATCGACCACTTCAATATCTACACTCCCAAACAAAATTGCAGCAATCAAGGCACTATAAATGGATGGGTTTTCTACAACATTTTCATTTAGTCATCATATATAAAAAGGGCATACATAACAAAGTTGTAGACATGTTATATAGACCCATTATAAATGTACATCTACTATACTTAAGCATAATTTTGTATTACATGAAAGTTACATTGGACAATATTCTCAAGATATAGATTTTAAAGATGTATATGCAACTTTGAGTCAAGGCAAAAGAGTAGAAGAATTGGATTATCATGTAAAGGACCGACTCTTATATCATTGTGGGAAACTCTGCATTCCACAAACTGAGAGTGTAAAGATAATTAGAGAAGCGCACACTTCTCTGATATCAGGTCACTTTGGGGTAAGTAAAACAATTGCACAGCTGCAAAGATTTTGTTATTGGCTGAAAATGAATGAGACAGTTTCTAGATATGTAAGAGGATGTACTATGTGTGCCAAAAGCAAGCCCAACAATAGAAAACTAGGCTTGTACACTTCATTACGAGTTCCTTCTCACCCTTGGGAAAGTGTTTCCATGGATTTTGTTGGACCACTGCCTAAATATGGGAAAGGTCATGATTATCTATATGTTGTTGTGGATAGGTTTAGAAAAATGTGTATTTTGATACCTTGTAATAAACAGATTACAGTTGAAAAAACTGTAAAACTGTTCTTTGAACATGTATGGGTTCATTTTGGATTACCCACTTCCATTGTATCTGATCGAGATACCCGATTTGTGGGGAAGTTTTGGTCAAGTCTGTGGGAACTGATGGAAACCAAACTGAAGAAAAGCACAGCTTTTCATCCACAAAATGATGGCAAGACAGAAGTAGTAAACAGGATAGTGATCTAGTTACTCAGAGGATATTGTAGCAAACATCCTAAGCTTTGGGATGAACATTTGTGTTATGTGCAGCATGCTTACAATAGAGCAAAACATTCTTCCACACAGAGATCTCCTTTTGAGACCTATTTTGGTTTCACACCAAGGTCTCCATTGCATTTTGTCTTTGGTAAAGATACCACAGTTGATGGACACAGTGATGTGGACAAGGCAACTAGGTTTATTAAACAAATCCAAGAGATCCACCAGGCAGTACAAGAACAACTGGAAAAGAGCCAAGCCAAATACAAGGCTAGGCATGACAAGCATCAAATGGAGCATAGTTTTCAAGTTGGAGACCAGGTCTGGCTATATGTCAGTAAGGACATGATGCAAGGTGAAGGTAAAAAGCTAAATTATATCAGGTATGGACCCTTCAAAATACTTGAAAAGATTGGTGAAAATGCCTTTCGCCTTGATCTACCACCTTACATGCACATCTACTCAGTTGTGAATTCAGAGTGCTTGAGGTTGTTTGAACCTTCTCTAATTGAGGATCCAAAAGAGTAGAATCAATTGTCATCTATTGATGACCTGCTACTCAAATATCTTAATGAATTGTAGGAAGACACAATCTTGGATAGGAAGGTGAGGACAATGTGCAGAGGAGATGTTGAGTACCTCAGAATTGGGCTCAAAGGTTCAAAGTCGAGCAGTGCAAAGTGGATATAGATTGGACAAGTGAGACAGAAGTACCCTCACTTAGTCGATCCTTGAAAACCAACTTTTGGCGGTCCAAAAGCTTTTCAGCGTGAAGGCAGTGACTCAAATTGGATCTATAAAGGAAAACAAAGGAACCATGGCTATATCAAGTCGGGATAGACTTCAAAGAATTAAGAGTATTGATAAAAAACACCTCTGAAACAGTGGCAGTTACCAACCAGTGTTGAGTGATGAGGACCTCGGTCAAAGCGTGCTGATCGAGGCCCATGGAGACTACGCGGGAGGTGAAACTAGCCCCTAGAGAGCTCGGATCGAGAAATAGAGGGAGTTTTTGATGCGCGATTAAGGAGTTTTTAATCACGCATCTTTGGGAAAAAAATCCTCAAGAAGGAGAGGCCCCAAGCAGTCGGTTGCACGGGAGTTGGGAAAGCTGTGGGGCAAAAGGTTAAGAGCTAATGGTGGGACCCGCTCCAAAACCAGCGGTATTGATCAAAGGCATCCTTGGGCAGTAAGCAGTTTTGGTGAAATTAGAGTGATTCCACTCAGCGCTCGACGTGTGGCAAGGCTCATCGCGTGCTAACAGTCGAGCAATTCAACCACGCAAAATGAGCGGATGGCGTTGGATCTGGGGGATCCAAATCTGACGGTTGATATAGCGCCCAATGGTAGGACCGGATTTCACGACAGAATAAGCTGCGATTTAGAAGAATTTGAGGTTTGCATTGATCGCCAAGGTGGCGGAAGACTCATTCCATGACGTAACTGAAGAATTTAACCCACGAAAGGCTGGCGCAGTTTGCAAGAGGACAAGTGGCCACTCCCTCTGAGTCTGATGATGACACCGAGAACAGGAAACTCCAAGCGCAGTTGCAAGCAGGCAAATTGACGGAGGTGGAAGAGGAAGTGAACTGCCATGAGCTCGAATGACTTTAAAGCCATGAACAAAGAATAGAACACAAAAAAACACACGGAGAGGAACACCAAAGACAGAAGACAGAGAAGAGAAGAACCAGTGAAGCAAAAAGTAGAAAGAAGACAGAGGGTCGAGCTGACCAAAGGTAGCATCGAGCACTAGAGAGCTTGAGAGATTCAAGCCATCCCTGAGAGGATCTGTCAGACTAGAGAGGTCAAAGAGCTGGTAAGGAAAAGAGTCTATGTACTCTAGTGGCTTGGGGAATCCAAGAACCACCCTGCCAAGCCAATCTATTTCAGGAGACTCATATTGAGCTCCTTCATTGTAATTCTCTGCTTCAAGACACAATAAAAGAAGGCCACCATGGAAAGCTGGACTGGAGATGTAGCCCTGGAGGATAGGGTGAACTCCTTATTAATTTCTTATGTTCTTGTATTTTCTTATTGTGTTTCTCTGTTGTTTTCCATTCTAAGTGTCTGTGTATTTGTAATCTGATCGATCTGTTGCTTAAATAACATAGACATACACACCAACACATGAGTCTGTCATACCTTCATTTAATAAATCTTTAACTGAGGTCACTCATAGGGTGATTATCAGATCAGACCATGGTTGAAAGTGGTTGATTTTCATATTGAGACAATATTTGTCACAAAGTGATATTTGAGCATGGTTGACCATGATTGACTATGATTCATCATGTTTGACCAAAAGGAATAACAAACAATTGAGATTAATATTAAAAAGTCAAGATGGACCATGGTTGACCATGTTTGATTCTATAAAACATGGTTGACTATGATCAACTATGGCTACCATGGTTGACAATGATTGTCCATGATTTTTATATGGAGACAATTTTTGTCACAATGCAACATTCCACCATGGTTAACCATGGTTGACTATGGTTGATATTATAAACCCACGGGATTCATATTATGAACCCAAGTGATTAATACTAAACTTCTGTGATTGACCATGGTTGATAATGGTTGACCGTGATTGATATTATAAACCTAAGGGAATAATAAACCTGAGGGATTTATAATATAAACCCAAAGGAATAATAAACCCAAGGGATTAATACTAAAACCCCAAGGGATTATGAACCCAAGGGAATAATATTAAACCCAAGGGACTAATATTATAAACCCAAGGTATTAATCCTTAAGATAAATATTAAAACTATGAAAATAAAAATGGTTTAGCATAGTTGATTTTGGTGTTGAGACAATCCTTGTCACAATGCGAGATTAGACCATGGTTGTGCATTGTTGAACATGGTTGATTATGGTTAACAATTGCTCAATAATATTAAACCCTAGGAATATGAACCCTTAGATCAATAAACCCAAGGGATTGATATTATCCAAGGAATAAAAACCGTAACATATATATTATAAACCCTAAAATAAAGATGGTTGACCATGGTTGATTTCCATATAGAGGCAATCCTTGTCACAATGCAACATTGGACCATGGTTAACCATGGTTGAGCATGATTGATTGTCATATCGAGACAATATTTGTCAGAACGCAACGTTAGACCATGGTTGACCATGATTGATTTCCATATTGAGCCTTGTTTGACAATGGTTGAACATAGTTGGTTATGATTGACCATGGTTGACAATGACTAATATTATAAAGCCAATGGATTGATATTCTAAAGCCAAGGGAATAATAAACCCAAGGAATTAATACTAAAATCCCAAGGGATTATGAACCCAAGGGAATAATATTAAACCCGAGGGACTAATATTATAAACCCAACGTATATAAACCCTACGATAAATATTATAAACACTAAAATAAATATGATTGACCATTGTTGATTGTCATATTGAGACAATCCTTATCACAATTCCATGCTGGACCATGGTTGACCATGGTTGACCGAGGAATAATAAATCTAAGGGATTGATATTATAAACCCAAAGGAACAATAAAACCAAGGGATTAATACTAAAACCCAAAGGGATTATGAGCCCAAGAGAATAATATTACACCCAAGGGACTAATATTATAAACCCAAGGTATAAAAACCGGAAGATAAATATTAGAAATACTTAAATAAGCATGGTTGAGCAAAATTGATATTCCTATTGAGACAATCCTTGTCACAATCCGAAATTGGACCATGGTTGACCATGGTTTATTATGGTTGACCGTTGTTGAATAATATCAAACCCTAGGAATATGAACACTTACATCAATAAACCCATGCAATTGATATTATAAACCCAAGAGAGTAATAAACCTAAGGGATAAAAATTGTAAACCCAAGGTATATAAACCCTAACATGAATATTATAAAACCTAAAATAAACATGGTTTACCATGGTTGATTTCCATATAGAGACAATCATTGTCACAACGAAATGTTGGACCATGGTTGACCATGGTTGATTTTCATGTCGAGACAATCTTTGTCACAACACAACGTTGGACAATGGTTGACTATAGTTGATTTCCATATCCATATGGTTTGACCATGGTTGGCTATGATTGATCATGGTTTACCATGATTAATGTTATAAACCCAATGGATTGATATTATAAACCCAAGGGATTAATGCTAAAACCCCAAGGGATTATGAACCCAAGGAAATAAGATTAAACCCAAGGGACTAATATTATACACGCAATGTATATAAACCCTAAATATTATAAACACTAAGATGAACATGATTAACCATGGATGACTTTCATATTGAGACAATCCTTATCACAATGCCATATTGGACCATGGTTGACCATGGTTAATTTTCATATGAAGACAATATTTACCACAATGTGACATTGTCCCATGGTTCATCATGGTTGATTTTTATATCGAGAATTGTTTTGGCAGAAAGTGGCGTTCAAACATGTTTGACCATGATTGACCATGGTTTACCGTGTTTGTTTCTATAAAACATGGTTGAGCATCATAGACCTTGGTTGACCATGGTTGGCCATGATTGTCCATGATTGTCCATGACTTTTCTATGGAGAATTTTTTTTGTCATAATGCGAGATCGAACTATGATTGACCATGGTTTACCATGGTTGTCCATGATTGGTATTATAAACCCAAGTTAATAATAAACCCAAGGGATTGATATTATGAGAAACATAAAACCCAAGGGATTATGAACCTAAGGGAATAATATTAAACCTAAGGGACTAATATTATAAACCCAAAATTGGTAAACCCTAATATAAATATTACAAACACTATAATAAACATGGTTTATTTTCATGGTGAGACAATCCTTGTCACAATGTGACATTCAACCATGGATGACCATGGTTGTCTATGATTGATAATGGTTGACCAAGATTGATATTATAAACCTAAGGTAATAATAAACCCAAGGGATTGATATTACAAACCCAAAGGAATAATAAACCCAAGAGATTAATACTAAAAACCCAAGGGAATAATATTAAACCCAAGGGACTAAAATTATAAGCCCAAGGTATAAAAACCTTTATATAAATATTAAAAATACTAAAATAAATGGTTGAAAATGATCAATATTATAAACCCAATATATTGATAATATAAACCCAAGGGATTAATACTAAAACCCCGAGCGATTATGAACCCAAGGGAATAATATTAAAGCCAAGGGATTAATATTATAAACCCAACGTATATAAACCCTAAGATAAATACTATAAACACTAAAATAAACATGATTAACCATCGTTGATTTTCATATTGAGACAATCCTTATCACAATTCGATGTTGGACAATGGTTGACCATGGTTGACATCATAATAAACCATGGTTAACGTGGGAATAATAAAACCAAGGGATTGATATTATAAATCCAAAGGAATAATAATCCAAGGAATAATAAACCCAAGGGATTAATACTAAAACCCCAAGGGATTATGAACCCATGGGAATAATATTAAACCCAAGGGGACTAATATAATAAACCCAAGGTATAAGACCTTAAGATATATATTAAAAATGCTAAAATAAACATGGTTGAGCACAGTTGATTTCATATTGAGATAATCTTTGCCACAGTGTGACATTGTACCATGGTTGACCATTGTTGAATAATAATAAACCCTAGGAATATGAACCCTTACATCAATAAACCCAAGGGATTGATATTATAAACCTAGGGGAATAACAAACCTAAGGGATAAAAATTATAAACCTAAGGTATATAAAACCTAACATGAATATTATAAAACCTAAAATAAGCATGGTTCACCATTGTTGACCATGGTTGATTTCATATAGAGACAATCCTTGTCACAATGCAATGTTGGACCATGGTTAACCATGGTTTACCATGATTTATTTTCATACTAAGACAATCATTGTGAGAACACAACGTTGGACCCTGGTTGACCATGTTTCATTTCCATATCCATATGGTTTGACCATGGTTGAACATGCTTGGCTATGATTGACCATGGTTTACCATGATTAATATTATAAACCCAATGGATTGATATTATAAATCCAAGGGAATAACAACCCAAGGGATTAATACTAAAACCACAAGGGATTATGAACCCAAGGGAATAAGATTAAACCCAAGGGACTAATACTATAAGCCCAACATATATAAACCCTAAGATAAATATTATAAGCACTAAAATAAAAATGACTCGCCATGGTTGATTTTCATATTGAGACAATCCTTATCACAATGCCATGTTGGACCATGGTTGACCATGGTTAATTTTCATATCGAGACAATGTTTGTCACAATGTGACATTGGACCATGGTTGATCATGGTTTATTTTCATATCAAGGCAATTTTTGTCACAATGGGACATTCAAACGTTTTTTACCACGATTGACCATGGTTGACCATATTTGATTCTATAAAACATGGTTGACCATCATCAACCACGACTGACCATGGTTGACCCTCATTGTCCATGATTGTCCATGATTTTTATATGGAGACATTTTTTGTCACAATACGAGATCTGACCATGATCGACGATGGTTGGTTATGGTTGACCATGGTTGACCATGATTCATATTATAAACCCAAGCTAATAGTAAACCCAAGGGATTGATATTATGAACCCAAGGGATTAATACTAAAACCCCAAGGAAATAATATTAAACCCAAGGGACTAATATTATAAACCCAACATTGGTAAATCATAATATAAATATTACAAACACTAAAATAAATATGGTTTCTTTTCATGGTGAGACAATCCTTGTCACAATGTGATATTCAACCATGGTTGACCATGGTTGGCTGTGATTGACAATGGTTAACCATGATTGATATTATAAACCTAAAGGAATAATAAACCCAAGGGATTGATATTGTAAACCCAAAGGAATAATAAACTCAAGGGATTAATACTAAATCCCCAAGGGATTATGAGCCCAAGGGAATAATATTAAATGCAAGGGATTAGAATTATGAACCCAAGGTATAAAAACCCTTAGATAAATATTAAAGTTACTAAAATAAATATGGTTCATCATGGTTGATTTTCACATTTAGACAATCCTTGTGTGATGCGATGTTGACCCATGGTTGTTTATTGTTGACCGTTTTTGAATAATATTAAACCCTATGAATATGAACCCTTAGATCAATAATTCCAAGGGATTGATATTATATTCCCAAGGTAATAATAAACATAAGTGATACAAATTATAAACCCAACTCATATAAACCCTAACATGACTATTATAAACGCCAAAATAACTATGGTTAACCATGGTTGACCATGGTTGATTTCCATATTAGATTAATCTATAATGATATTGACATAATCATAAATAGTTGGCCTATTGAACCCTTAATATTGGGGTTTAATAGTTGATGGATTAAACCCTTAATATTGCGGTTTAATAAACCGAAGAGATTATTATTATTATAAACCAAACCCTTAAACCCTTAAACCCTTAAATCCAAGGGATTATTAATATTATAAATACCACGGATGAATAAACCCAAATCATTATTAATATTTTAAACCCAATGCATTAATATTATAGAAACAAATGATTATTAAACTCAAGAGATAAAAAAACCGAAGGAATAAATAAACCCAACAAACTAATATTAAAAACCTAAACAGTTAGTAAACCCTAGCAGTTAATGTTTTAAAATCAAGGGATTAATAAACCCAAGGGATAAATTGATAAACCAAAGTAATTATTAATATTATAAACTTAAAGATCAAATAAACTCAAGCATTTAATATTATAAACCCAAGAGAAAAATATTATAAACCTAAGAGATAAAAAAATGCAAGGTATCAATATTAAAAATGAAAAGGATTGATATTATAAACCGAAGTTGTTTAAACCCCAAGATAAATATTAAAAAAAAAAAAAAAAAAAAAAAAAAAACATCAATGATCATGCTTAAGCATCGTTGATTTTCCTATTGAGACAATCTTTGTTACAGTGTGACTTTGGAGCAAAGCTATAAACCAAAGGAATTAATAAACCCAAGGCTCTAATAATATTATCAACCCAAAATATTAAAAAACCTAGGATTAATATTATAAATCTTACAATAAAAAACCTTAAGATTGTAGAACCTAAACCCAATATTATGAACCAAAATAAACCCTAAACCCTAAACCAAATATTATAAAACAAAATATTAAACCCTAATTTATTCAATGTTGCAGTTCGACATTGAATAAATTGCAATGTGATGTATCATTGTGAGAATGATCGTCACAGTACCCTAATATTAAACCAAATATCATAAACACTAACATTATTAAGCCCAACATTATAAATCCTAAGAATAATATTATAATCCTTAAGTTTAATATAATAAACCCTAAAGATTTTAAGGGATTACTACTTAATCCATACTTAATCGTGGGTTTTTATTACTATAGTTGACCAAGTCAACAATAGTTAATCATAGTCAACATGTGTTATCTATAGATTTATTTAAAGTTAAAACATTATGAATGTGTAGATTAATGACCAATGTGTTAATTTATAGATTAATATATTAATATATAGTTATTAATATATTATTATGAATTTGTTAAGAATTAAATAATATTATTAAAATATTAATATTATTAATCAAATTATTAAAGTTTATTATTTAATTTTAATATTTACCCTAATAAATATTTTATAATATTGTTATTATTATTGAGCTTAAGGAGTTTAATATTATTAACCTTAACCATCCACTATAGGCTTTTATGGTCGACCATGGCCAATCACCGTAGCTCAATATAGTTAATTATGGTTCACTATAGATCACCTTTAGTAACTATGACTCACCACAAAAGTAATGTTGACTATTGTTCACTATGAAGACCATGTTAGCTATAATTAATGATGTCAACAATACTCAAGCATACTTAAATGAGTTAATATATAAATTGATTTATAGTTAAGAGATTATAAATATGTATATTAATATATTATTAATGTATATTAAACTCTAATTAATGTTATTTAAATATTATAGTAATGTTATTCATGTAATAATAATAATATTATATATGTCTTAATATTATTTTAATGTTATAATTAAATATAAATAATATATTAAAAATGTAATAGTTTATATTAATTAATTAACTCATATTAATAATGAATTAATATTACCTTTTATATTTAATTAATAATTAATTTATCAATACAATCCTTCTTTAATGGTTAATTAATATGCATTTATTTTATATTTAGCACAAAATAATTATATATTAATTAACATTAAAGAAATATGGTATTAATAAATTAATTATTAAAAAATATCAAAGCTAATATTGATTAATTATTAATTAATATTAGTATTAATAAATCTAATTATTAATAAACATAATATTGGTTAATTATTAATATTGATAATAAAATTATTTAATCGCCTAACTTTACTTTATTAATAAACAAATTATTAATACAATCTAAAATTATTTCATATTTTAGGTTTTTGCGATCTTCATACTTGTGTAGATTATCTTCCAGATTCATCTCGCATTAGGTTTTTGTTATGATCAACGTTTCGAACCAACAATGGTGGTTCATCTTCAGGATGTGAAAGATTTATAGAAGACTAGTCTTATTATTCAGTTCAATAAATAGATGTTTGAGATGCATTGCCGACAGTGATCTTAGGGATTATTAATTTATTAAATTATTGTTAATTATAATTTATTAGGGTCATAATTATTCTAATTATATTTTATTATTCATTTATTTATTTATTTATGATTTATTAGGGTCATAATTATTTTAATTATATTTCATTTTAATTATTATGGGGTTAGTAAGATATGTATATTTCATAATTGTTTTAATTATATTTCATTTTATGGTCGAAAAGATATGTCGATGACACATTTATCATATGGCCTCATCGAAGAGAAACCCTGGAAACTTTCAGACAAGACCTAAATAGTTTATCCTTTTTCCATAAAATTCACTATGGAAGTCGAGGTCAATAATAGCCTCCCCTTCATTGATATCCTCAACCTAAATTGTGGAAAAGATATGTCAATGACACATTTATCATATGGCCTCATGGAAGAGAAACCTAGAAACCTTCAAACAACACCTAAATAGTTTATCCTCTTCCATAAAATTCACTATGGAAGTTGAGGTCAACAATAGCCTCCCCTTCCTTCATATCCTTAACCTAAATTGTGGAAAAGATATGTCGATGACACATTTATCATATGCCCTCATGGAAGAGAAACCCCATAAGCCTTCAAACAACACCTAAATAGTGTATCCTCTTCCATAAAATTCACTATGGAAGTCAAGGTCAACAAAAGCCTCCCCTTCCTTGATATCCTCAATCTAAATTGTGGAAAAGATATGTCGATGACACATTTATCATATGGCCTCATGGAAGAGAAACCCTAGAAACCTTCAAACAACACCTAAATAGTTTATCCTCTTCCATAAAATTCACTATGGAAGTCAAGGTCAACAATAGTCTCCCCTTCCTTGATATCCTCAACCTAAATTGTGGAAAAGATATGTCGATGACACATTTATCATATGGCCTCATGGAAGAGAAACCCTAGAAACCTTTAAAGAACACCTAAATAGTTTATCCTCTTCCATAAAATTCACTATGGAAGTCGAGGTCAACAACACCCTCCCATTCCTTGATATCCTCAACATAAATTGTGGAAAAGATATGTCGATGACACATTTATCATATGGCGTCATGGAAGAGAAACCCTAGAAACCTTCAAACGCCACCTCAATAGTTTATCCTCTTCCATAAAATTCACTATGGAAGTCTAGGTCAACAATAGCCTCCCCTTCCTTGATATCCTCAACCTAAATTGTGGAAAAGATACGTCAATGACACATTTATCATATGGCCTCATGGAAGAGAAACCCTAGAAACCTTCAAACAACACCTAAGTAGTTTATCCTCTTCCATAAAATTCACTATGGTAGTCGAGGTCAACAATAGCCTCCCCTTCCTTGATATCCTCATCACTGGGAATGATGATGGCTCCATATCTCACTAGGTATATAGAAAAAGGACTCACACCGAATAATATTTACATGCCTCCTCACATCATCGCCCAACCCACAAACTAGGAGTCCTCAACACATTAGCTACCAGGGCCCTCAGAATCTCTGACAAGGAACACCTAGAAAAATAAAAAGAACACCTTATTAAAGTTTTCCTAAAAAACGGATACAAAAAACATCAAGCTGTTAAAGCCATAAATAAAGCAAACACTCGACCAAATAAGAATAAAAATTTTGATAATATTATAGGAAAATTTAACCTCCCTTACATTCTAGGGACTACTGATAAAATCTTCTGCATCCTAAAAAAGAATAGGGTTCTAACCACCTTCAAACCTTTAAGCACCAGGCGAAGCTGCCTTAATCCGATTAAAGACAAAATTGATCCAAAATGTCATAAGCGTGTCTACTTAATTCCTTGCTCGTGCGGTAAGCCCTATGTAGGTGAAACTGGGAGATCCTTTAACACAAGAATCTAGGAACACTCAGCTGACATTAAACATAATCGATCCAAATCATCAGCTTTAGAAAAACATTCTAACAAAACCAAGAACCAAATTTGGATAGAAGATACCCACATCTTAGCTAGAAGTGATCACTACTTCATAAGGAAATTCAAAGAAGCCATAGAAATTAGTAAGCACCCTAATTAGTAAGCACCCTAATAACCTCAATAGAGACGACGGGTGGACCATAAGTGAAAACTGGATTCCAACTTTATCATCCAATCTAACCACTCCCTAATTACAATTCTCCTTTAATTAACCAAGGATAATATATTTTTTTTACAAAACATCTAATGAGCATATTATTAATTAAATGAATCTTAATACAATAATCCATTATAATTAAAACATCAATTCTAAACAAATATTAAATCATACAATTTTCCCTCTAAAAACCTTTAATGACAATAGAAAACTTTAATCATAATAAAAAACTTTAATCATATTATAAATCAATTAAAAATTTTAATCAAACTTTAATTTAATTATAAAAAATTGATCTAATAATAAAAAACATATAAATTTAAAACCACAACCACTAATTTCATAACAGGTATTAAAAGAATTTTAATTTGAATATTATTTTAAGAACCATATTTATAATTATTCAAGATAAATAATTGGAATAAAAATAATAGAAAATAAAGTATAATTGAAATAATTATAAGCCTAATAAATTATAATTTAACAACAATTTAACAAATTGACAATAAAAACTTTAAACTAACTTTAATTTAATTATAAAAGATATCCAAATCATATAAATTTCAAAACTAAAATAGCTAATTCCATAGCAAGTATTAATAGAATTTTAATATCATTTTACGGAACCATATTTATAATTAATCTTAATAAATAATTGAAACAAAACAATTAAAATGAAATATAATTAAAATAACTATGACTCTAATAAATCATAAATTAACATATATATATAATTAGAACAACTATGATCCTAATAAAAAATAATTTAATAAATTAATAATCCCTAAGATTACTGTCGGCAATGCATCTCAAACATCTATTTATTGAACTAAATAATAAGACCAGTCTTCCATAAATCTTTCACATTTTAAAGATGAACCACCGTTGGTGGTTCGAAACGTTGATCATAACAAAAACCTAATGCGAGATGAATCTAGAAGATAATCTACACAAATCTAAAATTAATTAATCATTGATATGAATTATAATTTCTATTAATATTAATATTAAGCATAAGATCTATTAATCACTAAACTTATTATTATTATTATTATTTGATTATAGGGGAATCAGCAACTGGAGTAGTCTCGCAACTCATGTAACATGGGGTCAATTCTGATAGCTACCACTATAACCCCTGGGAATTGTGCCCGCCCCTCTCCACAACTCTGGGCTAGTCCAAGGGATTTGAACTCGTGACCTTCATTATGAAGCCCGCCTTTCTAACGAAATTCACCGCATTGTGATTACCAACTCACCTACCATGTGGGGTTAATCACTAAACTTATTATTAATTATCAAAAGATAATATTAACTAATTATCCATATTAATTAGAAAACCTTTTATATTAATATTAGTTATTAATAACTATTGATATTAATAAATCTAATTATTAATAAACATAATATTAATTATTAATTTAAATAATATAACTTTTTAATCATCTAATGATGCTCTATTAATAAACAAATTATTAATATTAATATTAAGCATAAGATCTACTAAACTTATCATTAATTAACATAACTAAGATTTATTCATATTAATTATAAAACCTTTTAATAAATCTAATTATTAATAAACATAATATTACTTAATTATTAATATAAATAATAAAACATTTAATCACCCAAGCGTCCTAAATTAATAAAAAATTTATTAATACAATCTAATATTCATTAATACATAAATTATAATGTCTATTAATTTTAATACTAAGTGTGGTATTAACAATTTAATTATTAAAAACTATCAAAATTGATATTAATTAATTATCAATAAATATTAATATTAATAAATGTAATAATCAATAAAAATAATATTGGTTAATTATTAATATTGATAATAAAATTATTTAAGCACATAACCTTACTTTATTACTAAACAAATTATTAATACAATCTAAATTTTTTTAATTATTGATATGAATTATAACTTCTATTAATATTAATATTAAGCATAAGATTTATTAATCACTAAACTTATTATTAATTATCAAAAATTATATTAATTAATTATTAATAATAATTAGAAAACCTTTTAATATTAAGATTAGTTATTAATGATTATTTCTAGAAGAGAGATTGGGAGCGATGGCCTTCGCTGCGTTTTCAACCTGCGAAACCCTCGAAAAGTTGATCGACGGAGGCGGCGTGGGGGGCAAGGATGCAGTCCTCCACAGGATCGGAAGCAAGAAAGCATTGCGGGAGTATTATGGTCCTCCTCAAACCCCTGAAGCAGGCTTGATTAAGTGGCCAAATACCTGGAAGGTACCGGAGATCGTGGGTACAGTGCTTACTGTTCACCCATACCGCCAAATGTATGAAGGACCAAACGATTCCAGGGCCGATATGCAGGAGAAGCAAACAATTTCGCCCGAGACCAGAGATTGGCAGCTGGTCTTCGATTTTGGGCTCAGATTTCAGTTTGGGGGCGGATTCTTATCAGAAATAAGCCTGGAATTCCCCGGATCTGCCAACCCTGGACACGCATGCAAAGCTGTAGGGTTGCATGGGGCAGATCCGACTATGGCACCTTTTGCATGGCCCTTTTCTGGTAGATCCAGGACGGATAGCACAAAAATAAACTAGATGCAAGACCTCCACAATATACGAGCATAGCGCGACCCCAGGCAGCAGATCGAGGTCACAAATCATAGATCGATCAGAGTTTTAGCAGATCCAGACAAGTTCAAGGAAAAGCAAACAAAAACAGGGCCAGATCTGGAGGTCTGCTTACAGCCAAAATAGGTAAAAAGCTCTTGTTTTCAGATTCTGATTAAACCCCCTCAGGGAAAAACTCGTTTAGTATGGCTTCATGCAGGAAGCACCTCCCTGCAGCTAAAACAACAGATTTGGGCTGAAATGGGTTACCCAGTTCAGATCCAACATCTGGTCAGTGGCAGGCGGACTCTCCAGGACTTCAGATCGATTGATAGCTATGAGATTGGGCCAGGATCAATCATTACATTAAACTTCAGATGGAGAGGAGGGGCTCTGCCTCAGGGACAGCCAAGCTCCTTAGGGGGGGACAAGGGGAAAAAATCTACACCCCAGCACCAACCCAAAGGAGGTTTATCATACAAAAACATTCTTCAGGGCAGCAGAGACATAGGGTCTTCTTCAGATCAAGGCGGACACATACCCAGGCCATACATAGTAGATCAGTCAGAACAAACCCCAGCCTTAAATTTAGATTCCTCAGGGCTTGACGATTTTGTAAAGTCCTACGAAACGCAAGCTCTAATATGCCGCTTCAACAGCTTTTGGCCCAAACCTTTGGATTTATTCCATTGGATCTTCACCAGCTGGACCATGGAATGTGATATTCACCTATGCTCAAAGGGGTTCTTTATAGTTAAATTTACATCCAAGGAGGTCAGAGATACAGTCATCAGTACAGGGCCATGGTTTTGGGGAACATCGGGGCTATTTATGACCCCATGGTTTCCAGATTTTGACCCAAACAAAATGACTGTCACCAAAATGCCGGTCTGGGTCAGACTATACAATCTTCCTCTGCACTTTTGGAATGAAAAAGTCTTGGAAGGCATTGGGAACAGTTTAGGGAAATATATCAAAACGGACCTGGAAAGGATTGATGAAAGGATCTACACTTTCGCACGTATTTGTGTGGAAGTAGATTTAAGCAAAGGGCTGCCGGACAATATAAGGCTGATCTACAAACAAAAAAACTGGTTACAAGTACTAGATTATGAAAACACTGCTTTCACATGCAGGCTCTGTAGACAGACAGGACACCTGCAAAGTTCATGTCCAGGAGACAAGAAAGTAAACAATAAAAAGAAGCAGAAAGGGAAGCAGAAGAAAGGGTGGAAATTTTCACCCCCAGACTCAGAGGAAGAAGGATCTGAAGCAGAGGTGGAAGAGGCCCCTGCAGAGAAGACTGAGACATCTCAAGAAATGGAGAATCAGAAGGGAGTCACACCGAACAACAAGACAGAGATGACAAGAGTGGATCCAAGCATGGGAGGCATCAAACGGCAACACCACTCTAATACTTCAGACTCAGACAAAGAAACTGGCCCATAGAATGTAGAAACACAGATAGTCATTGCTTCGATCGAGCCCACTCCAGGAGAGTGGCGTAAGGTCGAAAAGAAAAAGGGGAGAAAAACATGAAGTGAGAGTTTTTACTCTCTTTCAGTTTTTTGCCTCTTTCTTTCTCTCTCCTCTCTTTCTCTTTCTTTCTTTTTCTTTGTGCATGTTAGCCTACTAACGTTGCGTTGGGTGCCATAGCACTCGGGCCCTTGTGGCAGCTTACAGAATGTTTCAGTGCATATGCAAGTGTAACTTTTCATTATCTTTTTAATAAAAAGTTACTGTTTTTTCCTTTGGAAAAAAATATTAGTTATTAATAAATATTGATATTAATAAATCTAATTATTAATAAACATAATATTAATTAATTATTAATATAAATAATATAATTTTTTAATTACCTAATGGTACTTTATCAATAAACAAATTATTAATATTAATATTAAGCATAAAATCTATTAATTGTTTAGTGATTAAGAAAACTAATATTAATTAATTATAAAAAAAATTAATATTGATATTAATTATTAATAAACGTTGATATTAATAAATCTAACTATTAATAAACATAATATTCCTTAATTATTAGTATAAATAATAAAACTTTTAATCACCTAAAAGTACTATATTAATAAACAAATTATTAATACAATCTAATATTCATTATTGATATAAATTATAATGTTTATTAATATTAATATTAAGTATAAGATTTGTTAATTACTAAATTTATTATTATTAATTTAACTATTAAGTGTAATAAATAAAATAATTAATAAAATTTAATATCAATTAATTATTATATGACCTATTAATAGCTTAATAAAAATTATTGGTGGCATTACTAGGGGAGAGCTACTAGTGCTTGAACGGGTCCATGTCAAATAGCCTGTTGGCCACGCTGGCACCTCACCCTTCATACGAGACGTTCCCACAACATGTAGTGACCTGTTGACTTGATATAGCCACCGGTTCGACAGGTGTAGGTGGGGCTTAGGGTTTGTAACGCCATCAACCTTGCAGCTTGTTTTGTGCTACATTAATTTTTGTTTGGGTCATGTTCTTGTCTGTTTGCTCTGTCAAGTAGTTGCACATCACTGCTCCAATGGTGATTACCACCATTACAATCATCAGTGATGCGGGTAGTGGTTTATGGACCAATAGAGATGGTCGTGCTCGAGGTTGTTTGGTTGTTTTTGTTCGTTTTGTCTCGTCTTTTTTACTGGTTTTTCTTCCTTGTCTGGTGGTATGGGCTCGTTATTCATCTGCATTTCTCCCTATGGAGGATTTAGCTCGGCTCAATGTTGGACATGGCCGTTTTGCGCTCCGAACGGATTTTTCAAGTTTGTAGTTAAATTTATGAGCTTGAATTTCATATTTTCTTTGCATTTTTGGGGATATCTAACCATGTTTGATGTTGTCTTGCAGGTTGTTGCAGGTTGCTGTAGTTTGAGCTACTATTTTGGAGCATCTAGGGTTCCTGTGGCTTTCTCACATGGAGAAAAAACAACAACTAGACATAGAAGGTAGGACATTGTCCTATCAGCCCGAATACCATGTTTTTTAACACATTTAGCTGAAATTGGATTATTGTGCCTTTGTTATGATTATGTATGCTTTTTTAAACGCCTTCACTTGGCTTTGGCTAATTTATGGGTTTTTATTTTTGTGGGTTTTGTGTGGGTTTTCAGTTTTGAGGGTTTTGGGTTGTGCGTTTTGTGTGGGTTTTAATTATTGTAGCACTATTGGCCTTGTGGGTTTTAATTATTGTAGCACTGTTGGCATTTTGTGTGGGTTTTAATTATTGTAGCACTGTCGGCCTTGTGGGTTTTAATTATTGTAGCATTGTTGGCATTTTGTGTGGGTTTTAATTATTGTAGCATTGTTGGTTCTTTCAATTCAATCGTCTCTACCACCTTAGCCTTTGGGTTTACTGGAGGTTGTGCTTAAACTTAAACTGGAAGTGGAATTGCTTGTTAATATACGCAGCCTGAGGCGTACTTCAGTTGAGAATGAGTGTTATTATGATAGGTCAACAAAGTTTTGTGTGGGTTTTTAGTTGTGTGGGGGGTTTTGGGTTGTGGGCTTCCTCCATTTAGAAATTTTGGATGAGAGGATGTTTCAGCCATGAATACACAATCTATAGTTCTGAAATTGCAGCTGTAGTTCTGTTTTTTAATGTAAATGTGATGATTTTTCCACTCTCATCTGAAATAAAAACCATTATTGGATGGTATTTCCACTTTAATTTTTTATTCTGTGAAGTTTCACTTGGCTTATCAATATCATACTAGTTTATGTAAAATCGTCTTTTCATTCATTTCGAAATATCTATGACGAATTTAAAAATAAAATTATTCTCTTCTTGCATTACATAAGCATTGCGTAAATCTTTTACATTGAGAACAACACTAAAGAAAAAGAATCAGGTGTGTGGCGATTGTTTTCATTGTTAGATAAAGTTCAGATTTATGAAATTGGACTTAATAGTTAGGTATGTGTATTTTCTTATAGCAAATTACAAGTTAAAATTCAAAAGGATAGAACATATACAACTTTGGTAGTAAAGTAGAAATACCAATCCCTTAACAAGGAGATCTCATTCAGAGTTTATATTTTCTGAGATACAATGACCCATGCTCAATCATAACCTATAATGTTATGACAATCAAATGCTCTTGAGCTACTTAATATTGTAACAACATTTTCAATTTTGCTCATTTTGATAGGAGCTCATTTAAATTCTAATATAAAAAATGATAATTTTTGAAATAAAGAAATAATGTAGCTATATAAATTAAATAAATAGTCTTAGCTACTGGTTATTTCAATTCAATAGGCTCTACCGCCTTAGCCTTTGTGTTTACTGGAGGTTGTTCTTAAACTTAAACTGGAATTGGAATTTCTTGTAAATATATGGAGCATGAGGCACACTTCAGTTGAGAATGAGTGCTATTATGAGAGGTTGGCAAAGTTTTGTGTGGGTTTTTAGTTGTGTGGGGGGTTTTGGGTTGTGAGATTCCTCCATTTAGAAATTGTGGAAGAGAGCATGTTTCAACCATTAATGCACAATCTCTGGTTGTGAAATTGCAGTTGTAGTTATGATTTTTTAATGTAAATGTGATGATTTTTCCATTTCTTATGTTATAGATCTTGTTAAACACAGTAGGAATGGTCTAGGTACTTATATTTTTCAGGTTTAACCTTTAGTATGAATAGCCATAGAACGGGGCGAATCCTTCATTGCATTGTGGATTTTGTCAAGAAGCTTTGCATTGTTTAACCACACTCTCATGGCTTTACTGTACATTAGATGTACATCAGATTTTCAAGTCTATTAAGATGCACATTTGAGGTTCATTCATCACTAGAGCTATTTATTTTTCCTTATCAAAGTGCAAACCATTTTTGGTATGGTGTGTTATTTATTTGTTGGAGGCTTGCGCGTTTCATCTCCTTTTATTTAGTGTTTCTTTGAAATACTTTTAGAAGCATGTGTTATTTTCTGTCTTAATGGTTGGGTCATAATTCCATTAAATATTTAGGACAAAATTTGATAGGTTTTCAAGTGAATGGACCATAATTCCATTAACAATGAGGATAGCATGGACCATAATTCCATTAAGAGCTATCGTGAAGCTTCTACTCAACAGTAAATATGTTTGTAATGATCCTAATTACAATGATAATTTTTTATCTTTATATGTGCAATATATAAGCTATCTTGACATAGGAACTGTCAATATATAACTTCTCTTGAAATATTAAAACAAATATCTTCCACAAGATAGATATTATAGATCTCTTTGTCTCTTGCTGAATCCCCTCATGCTTAGTTTCTCAATGGTTATTAGTATCTTCTATTGGTAACTAGTTATGATTTATGTTCACTTCTTTTCCTTGTTTATTATGTTGCCTTTCATCAAGTAATTACCAAATTAAGTAACTACTACTTCTTTCCTTTGCAATTTTGTTTCAAATTGGATTCATTTGATCTTTACTTTCTATTATTTTCTCTTGAATTTCCTTTAGTGAGAACAAAGGGATTCTTTTGTTTACTGCCTCTGCGAGCAGACAAAGGGTTGGTTTCTATTGCACTTCTCAAGCACATACTCCTCGGCAGATCTTTCCTTTGAAAATGAAAATGATCCATAAAGCTGAGCGGGTCCCCATGGTGGAAAGAGCTATAATGAATCTTATACCTATTATTCAACAGTGAATATATTTGTAATGATCCTAATTACAGTGATAATATTTTATCTTTATATGTGCAATATATAACCTCTCTTGGAAAAGGAACTGTTAATATATAACCTCTCTTGAAATATTAAAACAAATCTCTTCCACTTGATAGATATTATAGATAGATATTATAGATCTCTTTGTCTCTTGTAGAATCCCCTCATGCTCAGTTTCTCGATGGTTATTAGTATCATCTATTGGTAGCTACTTGTGATGTATGTTCACTTCTCTTCATTCTTTATTATGTTGCCTTTTATTAAGTAATTACCAAATTAAGTAATTACTACTTCTTTTACTTTGCAGTGTTGTTTCAAATTGGATTCAATTGATGTTTACTTTCTATTATTTTCTCTTGAATTTCCTTTAGTGAGAATAAAGGGATTCTTTTGTTTACTGCCTCCATGAGCAGACAGAGGGTTGGTTTTTATTGTACTTCTTAGTCACATGCTCCTGGGCAGATCTTTCCTTTGAAAATTGAAATGGTCCATAAAGCTGAGGGGGTCCCCATGGTGGAAAGAGCTACAATGAAGCTTCTACCTATTATTCAACAGTGAATATGTTTGTAATGATCTTTATTACAATGATAATTTTTTACTTTATATGTGCAATATATAACCTCTCTTGAAATAATAACTATCAATATAAAACCTCTCTTAAAATATTAAAACAAATCTCTTCCACTAGACAGATATTACATATAGATATTATAGATCTCTTTGTCTCTTGTTGAATCCCCTCATGCTTAGTTTCTCGATGGTTATTAGTATCTTCTATTGGTAGCTACTTTTGATTCATGTTCACTTCTTTTCCTTCTTTATTATGTTTCCTTTCCTCATAATTCAAATTCAAATTCAATATAGTTTATAGTTTAGCTTCTACTATGAAACCAATCAACATATTGCATCCTTACAAAATTCACATTGTGATGTGGTTACAAAAATTAATTCATGCCACCCCTATGCTTAATGGCCTCCATTTCTTGCATTGCCAAAAATTGTTGAGTCTCCTGCCTGACCCAAGTATGGTGGACTAACAAAGATTGGTTGATTAGGATGTGCTTGAATGTTACCATATCCTTGACTCCAATTTGCTCCTTGTAGCCATGGAGGGATAGAGTAACCCAAGTGTCCACCTATGTTACTAACCCGAGCACTGAGTATAGGTGTCATATAAACACAGTTAGGATTTAAACCTACACTGGTAGGGGTATATGAGCTGGGCACAACCCTTGGATGATAGCAGGGGATTTGGATGTTAATCAACTCTTGGTATGATGGTGTGTGCTCTGTAATGTGGTCCAACGTATTGGACATCATCCTATTTGCCTCAAACTAGCTTGGACCATAGACTTCCCTGCTTGTCACTCCTCCTCCTCTTTCCAGCACTTATTGCACCTTTCTTGCCTCCCTCTCTTGCCTTGCTAATTTTTTTTTTTGTTTCTTATCTTCCCTTGCTTTTTGTACTTCCATCCTTTCCTTTGATTGAGCTTTTTCTGCTGCAATCCTTGTAGCACTCTTGTCCTTGGCCAACTCCTTCTCTCTCTTTTTAGTTTCATGAATTTCATTTTTTTTTACGTTCAAACTCAAACAATAAATTCATATAATCTTCAGATGAGAGTAACTGTGAACTCCTCCTCAAACGAAGACAATCTAGAGTTGAGTACCTTGATGAGGCCTTCACTCTCTCTACTAGTAGCTTTAGGAATGCACTAAGTAATCTATGATTTGTCCCATGCTCCATAGGAACTGACACTTGGCTTTTAGCCTCCAGTACAATTGATTGGCCCCCATTATTGTCTTCTTCAGGTAATTCATGCTAAACATGCTCCTCTTCCAATGAACCATTGTCCACAAAATAATGAACATGTTAGGTGTTCAACTCTGATGGTTGTGAAGGCATGTCCATACTTTCCTCATTGGTGGTAGAGACATTATGTGTGTTGATATTCATCATGGTCTCTGCCAACCATGATGGTGGGCTTACCTGCATTGGCATGCTCAATTGTTCATTGTTTAATCTTGTTGCATTATCATTGGAAATCAAGTTTGCATTTTCATTCACTTCATCAACTTCCTCATATGGAATATCACATGCATAATTGGCATGTGGTTTAGGGGGTCAGCCTCCATGATATTGACAGTTGGTTCATGAATGAATTGTGTCTCACTCACATGTTCATCATCATCATCACATAAGTGCCCTTCATAAAGGGACATTATACCTTCAGCAGTAGCAACATGGCCTTGTAAGTTCTTTGCTTCTTTACCTTCCACATAAAATGCTTGGCTACAACAAGTATCGTGCACAAGAGCATCAACATTAAGTGGTCATATACCAGTCCTCCTAAATCTAGCCTTGATATTAGAAGGTGTGAGAGCCCTTTTTAATGCTTTACTTGCAAGCTCAGCTAGTTCAAACCTCTTTACTTCCACCCCTGGATTCTTTGCCATCTACGAAGCTCGCTCGACTGTGAAATAATTCTTGAAAGGCCAAAACACACTGACATCAAGGGGTTGTAATCTATGAGTGGTATGAGCTGACAATGTTAATAGGTTAATGCCAAAACTTTTGGCCTCCTCAATTTTCTGTAAATCCATGTGGCTTCCATGGCCATCTAAAATGAGTAGGTGTATGTTTTCAGGTGAGACACCACCTGGTACAGATGCAACAAAGTGAAACAACCAATTCAAGAATAGTCCCTTTTTCGTCCATGCAAGGGGATGTGCTTCCATGCATGCACTTGGTTCTCAGTTTTGAATATAGTTTTTTAGTTGTGTTTTAACTTTGAATAAGTAAAATCATGGGATTCAATAACAAATTGCGTTGACACAAGAAAGAATAATGATCCACTCCCTACTCTTAGGAAAAATATTAGGCACATTTATGCTCCCTCTTTTGGAAATTACCCGCATACGACAATTCCTTCCTACCTGTAAGCATGTTTCATCACAGTTCCATATATGGTCTAGGCATATGAGTGTTGCTCATATGTAGCATAAATAGTGTTATAGAACTTCGACACAATTGCAGGGCGTAGATTTAAAGACCTATCTTTGTCATGGCCCTCAGTTGTATGTAGCACAAGGTCTAGATGCCTTTTTTTATATCCACTCCACCATGATTTACTAGGAAACCCATCTTTGAAGGGGCTTGGCCTGCCCTGAAATATTTTAGCTACTATCGATTTAGGTTGTATAATCTCTAACCCATGTCCCAATTGCGCCATCTCCTTACACCACTCAACTGCCTCGGCTTCCTCCTCTTCAGTCATAACTATAATAGACCCTCTACACTTCGTATTAGTCAACCCATTTATCCAATACTGTATGTTAGAGGTAGAAATACCATGTTTTTAGGTAGAGGCATGGACTGAATGTCCCTTAAACTCGATGTCATCAATTGCAGCTAGCATGTCTTGTTTTGTCTAGCCTATGATGGCACTAATTTTCTTTGTTGAACTTGTACCTTGCATTGTGGTTGAAGGTGGCTTTGTAGTTGATGGTGGGATAGCATGATCTGCCACCACAATATCATTTTCAATGACATTACTGGGCGCATTAGGAGCATTCACATCATCCCCCCATCCTCATCTAATGAAATGGATTGCAGTTGGGTGCCCCTCACCCCTAACCTCCTCATGTTCCTTGTACGATATGCAATAGAAACTCTTGGCATGGCTGCAACAACCTACAAAATTCTGATTTTAAAAAACCGTATTAGAAAACAAGGAAATTCATTGGCATTTGCAATCAATGAGCAACAACAATCAGTGATTTATCTATATATTGTAACTGAATACATCTCGGATCTGAAAATCATTATTGGAAGGGTTTAAACTTCTTTATTTGATTCTTAGATGTTTTTTATGAGTTATCAGGAGGAGCTATTCCTTTTTAATTTTGTAACAAGTTTGACATAACATAATTTCTTTAACCAAACTATTTTTCTTTGTCCTCAAATGATTGTTCTTGGCATTCATTTTATTCCTAGTCGGTGAAAATATGGGTTATGAGGGAGAGCTATTCCTATTTATTTTTCAAACAACTTTGACATAACATAGTTTCTTCAACCCAACTAGCTTTCTATGTCGTCAAATCATTTTTCTTTTCATTCATTTTGTTCTTCACATTTATTTTATTCCTAGTTCGTAAAAATATGAGCTATCAGGAAGAGTTATTCCTTTTCCTTTTTTGTAACAGCTTTGACATAACTGAGTTTCTTCAACCCAACTAACTTTTTATGTCCTCAAATCATTATTTTTGGAATTCATTTTGTTCTTTCCATTTTTTATATTGCTAGTAATAGTTAGCACATTTTTATGTAAGGGTTTTTAGTTGTAGTCTCTTTATGTAGTTATGTAGCTATTTTTATTTCAGACTCACCTTAGGCACATATCCTTTTAGTTTTGTCATTCTTCACTCATTGTTATATTGTTGGACACATCTGATATCAACGAGCATTAATGTAGGTAAGAAATTATCCTTGTTGTTGGCTACTTAGGGGCAACAACTCACACTGAGTTTTCTGTGTGCCAATCAACTTTGATTTTTTACATATTTATGGGTTTGTTGGCTGCATAAAACACCTAGGGGACCCCCTTGAGACTGGAAAATTACCAGTCCAAACAGAGAGGCATAGTTGTGGTAAGGCTAGATGGACTGTAACTATTAGGTAGGTCCATTGATGCAGATTTTCATGATAGCACTCTGAAACATTCACTTTAAGTTTATGTGGGACTTTGACACACCTTAATGGAGATAATATAGCATGTTCTCACAGCTATTATAGTTTGGGTTTTTCACATCTAATGGTGCACTATATGCCTTCAATGTTGCCCCCACTGTGGTGTAATTTAACCTCAAATAATATTTGGTTTGGTTCTATTATGCCTTATCTCTTGTTCTAAGAATATATTAGCTCAATAGTTGTTAGATGTGTTGCAATGTTTGGTTTTCTTGATACTTATTTTGATTTAATATTCACCTCAGGCACATATCTTTTCAATTTTTTCATTCTTCACTCATTGTTATTTTGTTGGTGGCATCTAATCTCAACGAGCATTAATATAGGTAATCAATTATCCTTGTTGTTCACTTCTTACGGGAAACAACTGACACTGAGTTTTCTGTGTGCCAATCAACTTTGATTCTTTACAAATTTATGGGTTTGTTGGCAGCATACAACACCTAAGGGACCCCATTAAGACTGGAAAATTACCAGTCCAAACAGAGAAGTGTATTCATGGTAAGGCTAGATGGATTGTAATTATTAGGTACGTCCACTTATGCATATTTGCATGATAGCACTCTGAAACCTTGAGTTTATGCAGGACTTTGACAAACCTTAACAAAGATAATATAGCATGTTCTCACAGCTATTACAATTTGGGTTTTCCACACCTAATGGTGCACTATAGGCCTTTAATGTTGCCCCCACTATGGTGTAATTCAACATCAAATAATACTTGGTTTGGTTCTATTATGCCTTATCTCTGGTTCTTAGAATCTATTGGCTCAACAGTTGTTAGATGTGTTGTAATGTTTGGTTTTCTTGATACTTATTTTGATTTCATATTCACCTCAAGAACATATTTTTTTAGTTTTGTAATTATTTACTCATTCTTATACTGTTGGAGGCATATGATCTAAACGAGCATTAATATAGGTAAGAAATTATCCTTGTTGTTGACTATTTAGGGGCAACATCTCACACCGAGTTTTCTGTGTGCCATTCAAATTTGAATTTTTATAGATTTATGGGTTTGTTAGTAGCATACAACACCTAGGGGACCCCCTTGAGACTGGAAAAGAGAATTTCTAAACCAATGGGTCTATTATTCATTTAGAAATGATTCTCTAACCAAACATTGAATCTACCTGACATCATAATTTTCTCTTTGAAATGATATTATTTTATATTATAGTAGTCTAATATTGAGTTGCAAGGGTCAGATTTGAGGTTATAGTGGCAATGAAATTGGTTGCTAAATCACTGGGTATGTTATTCATATAGAAATTCTTCTCGGCCTTGTGATCTCTTTAACAAGTGATATTGGATGTAATGGCTTTAATTTACCCTTGTTTCTCAACAAAAATAACATTATTCATTATTCAACAAAAATGGTAACATTATTCAACAAAAAACATACTTGTATGTCTCGAGTAACTGATGAATAGAATGAATTTAACACTGTGCACACACTCTGTTTGTATGTCTCTAGCAGCTAATGAATAGAATGAATTTAATAGTGTGCACACACTCAGTTTGTATGTTTCCAATGACTTCATAATAGAATGAATGTAATAGTTTCTGAACACTTTGATTGCATGTCTCTAATAGCTGATGAGTAGAATGAATGTTTGAAATGAGAATGACTAAGAGTTGATGTTTTATAGTTTTTTCATATAGAATTTAATTGGTAGGGAAGATTGGCATGGATTTCCATCTCCCAAATTCAAATGTGTGGCCTGGATTGATTTGTACATGGTCAAATGGTTGATAATCTTTGATGATTGATCTAGGTGCTTTCCTGTTTTTAATTCCTGAATTGAAAAGGTTGGTGTGTTTAATACTTGAATTTAAAGGGTTGGTGTCAATTATTGCATCCTCTCAACTAATTCATGAATTAAATGTTGTCATTTACTGTCTTTAATCCTGAATTAAATGTTGTCATTTATTGTCTTCAATAGGATGAATGGTTAAACACACATGTACATATGGATGACAGACATTTGACCTATTCTTGTGCAGGTATTACTTAGCAATGGGATGTGTTGCTCGAGTGGAAATCTGTAGGTGATTGTTTGATGGGATAGGTGTACTCATGAATAGAATTCAATGGAATGTTTTGTAGTGCATTTTGACTTATTTGGTAATTCAGAGCTGGAGATATTTAGGAGAGTATGTCTTGTCAACATGTGATGTTAAGGTTTGGTATTTGACACTTATTAGCCCAATCAATATGTGGGCCCATTTTGGACTAAATTATATAACTTAATATAAACTATTTATGTGCATATTTTTGATTATTTATGAAAATTTTTTGATGGATGCGTGGGACCAATACTATAACTAGTATTGATCCCTGCACAACAATATAAGGCTCTCCCCTTATATTTAATTTGATACCTATTTTCACTCTACACTCAAATCCCTGCCTATAATATTTGGTAAATGTTAGGTTGGTAAATGTTGTATCTTTAATATTATTTGTTGTTAACAAGAAGCTCTTGAATGACATGGAAAATGCCTCATTTATGTTACTTGGTTGGTGATTTACTACAACAAAAACTAAAAAAGATAAGCAAAGCTATATCCTGCCAGTTTTTAGAGCTTTCTGTTTACTAAAGATGAAGTCATTACTTATTCTAGGCGTAAAATTTATCCTTAACTAATTCATTGAAATACACATTCATCCCGTGGAACCACAAGCGAATAGATTCTGAGGCATTGAATACAACTTTAACATTAAACTAATAATAATAACTCTATGCTTTGAATCTTATGTTGGTCACTCTCATTGTTTCTTAAAAAAAAAGTAGGAGACAAAGGACATGTTTACATTTGTTTAAAAATGTAAACATGTGAGATCATGCAACTATCCATCTAGATATCAATGTTATCAATTGAAGCAAGGTAATTTTGAATGATGTCCCTTTATGGTGCATTTCAGGAAGCACTCCAACCCTTGCAATATAGATAAATCCACTCGTCATGAATCCCCCTATCCATTATGAATGTCAGGTATGTTTTCCTATTAACAATGCAAACAAATGAAGTTCATGCTAATATGACCAATGCAGATAAGAAATTGAAGAAAAATGCTTTGAATAAAGGGAAAATTGATCCCAACAGTATTCCAAAATCCCCAATCTCCTCAACAAACGCAATTCATGCTAATATGACCAATGCAGATAACAAATTGAAGAAAAATTCTTTGAACTACAAGGAAAATTGATCCCAACTGTATTCCAAAATCCCCAATCTCCTTAAGAATCTCGTGTGCAAGAAAAAATAGTGTCCACGACCGGCCACCAAAAGTATCCTTGAAGTAGAAATGCAATTCCTAGAGCCAATATTCCATTTGTAAAATGATGCACTCCATCTGAAAAGAGATTCAAATAACCAATGACCATTGTAGAGTATATACCATTTTGGAGCATGTAAAAGATGGTCTTCTTCTCCCTACATGCATTGACCCAATTTCCAATTAAATAAATCACACCCAAAATTTTTTTAATAGCAATCGATAGAAAAACCTTGGACTGGTTGTGAAATACCATGCCATGGATGATAACTACGATTAGAAATTCAATCTAAAAAACCACATCAAATGATTTTGTTTATGTCGGAATATGTGGGTAATTTGATAAAAGATTTTTTGCATCTCTGGACAAGGTTTAAACAACAAAGAAAATTAATATTAACAAATGTTTATTTTGCACCACTCCAAAATAAAAGATATTAAAATATTTCTGTCTTGACTAAACCTACAGGTTAAGATACTTTGAACCTGAAAAGCTAATCCACATTTTTCTATTTTTCTTCTAAAATTTACAATATTTTAAATAGATTTTCCAGGTTTAAAATTCCATGCCCGATTGCAACAAATTCCAATAATTTAACATTCCATTTAGTCGTGCTTACACAATTTTCCACTATATAAAACCTGGCATGATGTTCCCGCTAGACCTCGCAACTCTTGGTGGAAACATCCAAGGAAGAAGACAGACGCAGGAAAGCAGCTTGAAGTTGTCATGCAATATGAGATTTTGCTTGAAACCCTAGGCCATTCTATGTTGTCAATCCACTCCCACAGGCTCCCATCCATTTAGCACACATTTCAAATTTTGAATTCAGGGAGTCAATTTAACTTTGAAACCATATATGATTCTCTGTTTTCAATCTATTCCCACCGGCTCTGATTTGAATTTTTGAATTGGGTGAGTCGATTTGGAGTATTTTGTTTGAAGAGCGGAGGATAATGCCAACAGTAACACAGTTCATCATTGAATACCACCATAAGTGCATGGATTCCAAGTGTTTGCCCTTTCGTTATTGAACAAGGGAGGCTGCGAAGCAGCGAGTCCCTGCACTAAGTTCAGCCTGCATAATACGTGATGTGTCATAGCTATCTTGGCAAGCTCTTAGTTCATGCTAATCGTAATAGCTTACAAAAATGCAGGAGATCTAGTGGAGTAAGTTACTCCCCACAGATTTGAAGTAGTTCTCAGCAAAAGAGAGTAGACTAATGCTCAGCAAAGGAGAGTAGACGGTGCGAGCTAAAGCACGGAGCTGCGTAAGTATCAAGGGTATGTTCCTGCAAGAGGGAAGAATTAGTCAAACTTGAAGGAGTAGGCCTAACTCTGCTTCTTCAAAAAGCACAGTCAAGCACGGGAGTCAACTAGCGCTAAAAAGAATATGACAACACTGCTACTGGAGTTCTTTAGAACATAACATACTAGTTTCAAGGATGAACTATATTCAAGTGCCCCAACCGTCAGCACCAACACTTTTGTCCAGCTGACTAGTCAATTCTTTGTTCCAGATTAATATTAAAAAATATGTAATACCTTGCAAAAATAAACAACTTGAATGCCAAAAGTAGGCATCTACTTTTCTTTTCACTGCCTTCCTCTTACCACAATGTTGCAAGCATGCTCTCCCCCAATCCAGGAACGCTATAATGATTGTAACTGACTTTATTACACTCAAATGAGAATTCTTTGCTTAAGAAACAACAGGTCCACCAAAGCCGCACAGGACTAGCTCCTGGCCTGAAGTGGATGGAGTGATTCATTGACTGGGTGATCAGCCCATGCAGGGTGAAGCACACACCAGCCTGTTTGCACATAGAAACTGGCCCATGAGGGGTGAAACATGTTACTTTGGGGATTTGAACCTTGGTGAGAGGATTAACACTAGCACTGGTTAACTATTGAACCATTACCCCATTGACAATAGACATATACATAGAAAGACAACTGAAGAAACAAATACAAAAATGAAAAGATTTGGCAAAGGCATGTTTCATTTCTACAGTCAGTTTTCCCATTAAAAATTTGGAAAAGGCATATGAGGTTTCAATGCGGCCTTTTGCAGTGGTTTCAACGATCTCCCTTTGCCTAAGAAGTTAAATACAGGGTTTTTTACAGGTTTCAAGAGATGAAATTTTACAACCTTTTGCTATTTGAAAGTTCGGCAAAGGGATATGATGTTTGAATGCCGTATTTTGTAGTGGTTTCAATGATTTGACTTGCCTAAAGCTTCAAAGCCAAACTGAAATTTAAATGAACTAATTCATTGATACGTAAACTGAAATTTAAAGGAGCCGATTCATTGATTTATTTCAGAGTAAACTGTAGAAAACAAAGTTCATTTCACACAAAGCCATCCTTATCCCGACTATAGAATGTGCACATTCAAGAAACTGCACTATCTTTCTAGGAGAAGCAGTGCTGGGCAGCACACAGAAAGCTGTAATGTTCTGCGGTCATTCATTCACATCCGAGGCATAAAATTTCGCTGCACCTTTTGCATAATTTCACCTCACCTTTGACTACTGATCTTTGTTGTTTATATAGTTCTCCTTGAATTTCATTTCAAAATGTGTAAACACAGAAAACGAACTGGGATTCGTAGGATAAGCAGAGACATAAGTTTGGCAATGAAAAACTTAAAATAAGCTTTTTCTCAGTGTTCCAAGCAATTATTCATTTTGTCTTGATTCATGATATGTATATCCATGTATTTCTACGATAACCATATGCTTGACTTTCAGTTCACAAAAATAACATCTAAAATATAAGAAAATAAGAGCGAAGGAAAGCTTCAAGTTAAAATGGCTCTAACCTGATATGACCACCTTTGTGAGGACAAGTTTTCCATCTCAAAATGGGGCCCAATATTCTTTACCACAAACAACGAAATTCTGAGTAACTTGAGAGAAGTGTAACAGTAATAAGTAATTATACACCATCCATTTGTCGGTTAATATATTAAACAACCAACAGTAAAACCTAATTATCAAACAGTTCAAGTTTAAGTTGTAGCTCATAGACACACGTGTCTGTCACTAGTTTGAAATCTACCCAACAAAAAATTGAAGGCATGGAACATGAGCAGCGGCTTAAAAGGTTTTGAAGCCAACCTGTAGACCAACCGTCATATTCAACAGAGAAATTTTGTTTGTTCCAACATTTAACTTAACACTATAGTGCTGACCATTAAAGATGACTCTCTCAACATTATTTGAATCAAAATTTACAAGAAATGTAGCGGCACAATTTCCAGCTCCTGCATAATATGCATAAGCCTGAATAGACAACACGTAAGTAGTTCTGTCTTGCATAGCATCCTTTTAAGAAAGTAGGAGAAACTTCTCTATGTCTACACCGAAAATATATATGTATAGTGAAGTCAAAGAAAACAATCTGCAGTAGCCACATAACCCTGATAAACCAAACTGTAAACCATCCAAGGTAATGATACCAGCAATGCTCGAATCAAATGAAAACAATTAGTCAAGAAACACATTCAGGATATGGCTGGGCAGTCTAGCTAGGTTTGAAATCCAATTAAGAACTCACAATCTATTAAATACACAATGGATGCAGATAGCATGAAACAAAATTCCGAAGGGTAATGTTACCTGATCACAAAAATAGGGAACCATATAACAAATATCAGATTGAATGTGTATCGATTGATAAATTAAGTAGGTAACCTTCTCAGAGAGCCAGAGGTTAAATCGCTACAAAGAACATGTTGCAACCATTGCCTTGATTACCCATTAAAAGAAAACCCAAAACAGATGAATAACCCATAAGGGAAAATCCCCATGGTGGATTAAATCAATCAAATTCCCTAAAAAAACCCTCGAAATACAAAACCCCAGTGTTAATTAACGCCAAAATAACTTCAAAACCTTCCTGTAAATTCTCCATAAAAACTCGAAGCCCCCTCTCAAAAGCCAATACACGTATAAACCTCGAACAGAGAAATCAAAAATTGGGGAGTTAAAAACGTATTAAAAAAAATTCAGAGGACAGACCTGTACAGGGTTCGAATCACGCTAGCCGATAAGCCCCTCCGCCAATTACAGGCTCGACACTCGCCAAATTACAGGCTCGATCCTTGAAGAGGTGCTTGCGCTGCCAGGCAGAGCGTTTCCTCCAGCGCCTGGGCGCAACAGAATTCTCAAATTCCAGATAAGAACAGACAAATCAGAGCCACCAGAAGTCCATTCAAGCCCAATCAAGCCATTGCATTCCCAAACCTATTTTTCCCCATTCTCTACTTATTCTACTTTAATAGTGTATTCGAACCTCAAAAAAAAAATGGCTATTTTGCTATAATCCGGACAAAAACAGATAAAATGGTTCAATTTGTAAACGCTCGATGCTAACCTCGATTCCGGGTTTATTGGACTTGTTAATAAACATACCTGCTGGTAATAAAAAAGAAAAAATCTAATAAGTAAAAGTTATATAAAAAATTATTAAATAAAATAATATAACAATTAGAATATATAAAAATATAAAATTCGTTGCAGCTGGACTTCATGCTACCGCATGAATACCAAGTGTCAGGTTAATCAACGTCCAGCGGAACATACCAGAATCTTTATGTCCCCACGTCAGGCGCAGCTACCGTTTCTCACCAATTTAAGCAATGTTAAGAAGTGACTCGTATTCGATAGGGGTGTAGTGGCCAAACATGGTTCCACCGGTCGGGCGCAGCTACCATTTCTTGCTGATTTGCAGGTACCATTTCTTGCTGATCTCGGTCATATTTGATTTATAGGCCTCCCATGCGCCCGACCATTTCTTGCTGATTTGCAGCTACCATTTCTTGTTGATCTCGGTCATATTTGATTTATACTCTCCTGCAACCAAAGTGATAGCGGCTGGTTCAGAATAGGACCCTCGCACCGAGAGAAAACCAGAGCTCTTTCGGACAGAGCAAAAAAGGCTTTCACCTGGGCTTTTTAAGAAATTCGTTAAGGGCTACTGAGCAGGCAGCAAGGAATGGGAAATCCATGTTCAGAGTAAGCACATCGCCGTCCATTGCTTAGAGAAGCCCATGGCTTATAATTGCAGGAAAAAAGTAAGCTTTTCCAGTGTTTCGAGGCAGGAGGAGTTCCCAACTAAATCGAAAGAAAAATTCTTTCCGATTTATAAGGATCTTGACTTACTTTCAGCATAAAAGATGATTTATTGAGCTCCAAGTTCGCACGATTAGTTATATCATCCGGAGATATGCTTGCGGAAGAACGGAATGAAGTTAGATCCACATTGATGACGAATGCAATAAACAGAGCGATTCCAGTTTCTATGAGGAAATATCTGCACGCCGCCTGTAACATAGATACCATTCCAAATCATTTCATATATGTTTGATTTGATTAGTGGAACATCAACATATGTATGGTTTCAGAGCTGTATAAATGGTTGAAATGTACTTACATTGATTGCAGAAGCAATAGGTTTTACTTTGCACGTGAACACCAAGGCAGAATGAAGATATAGATTGTGCCTGGACATGGTAGATAATATTATGAGTTATATTGTTCGTCGCAGGTTCGAACCCAACCTGATCTCGGCCAACAATCTGTGACTCTGCTCCAGAACTCTCCACCGCAGCGACAGGACCAGGTTCAGAACTCTCCACCGCAGCGACAGGACCAGGTTCAGAGCTCTCAGCATCATATCGAGCTCTACCAGCATTGGTTTTCATTCAATCTCCACAGCGATACACCGCAGCGATACACCTGTTGATGAGGATCATGCCACAGAGCACACGTGCACAACACCTGTTAAGACCAAGCGGAAGGGAGCATACCCTGCAACCTTAGCATATACCTGATTGAAGATAATACAAATTAAAATCCCAAACATCGCAAAGTAATGCTAGCATTAATCGCCCAATGCCTGCAAACCGTTGACGGTCACGCATAAGAAACTCGGCCTAAATAGCAATTTAGGCTATGGTCGGGCCTCTTCTGCCTCGGGAAGAGGCCAAATAAGATGGCGAAGGATGGCGAAAGATAGCGAAGGAGTGAGTGCTTTAGAAACTTAGGATATCCGCGCTCTAACCGCCGTATAACAGAGAAGCAAAGGGGTCAACTAATGCTAAGTCGGGGTCCCTGCGATTACTATAGTCCCTGCCGGATGCCAGATGGCAGGGACTAATAAGGCCATGTTTCACAAGCCATAGAAAGCGTTATATTGGAAAATTTTACATTATAAACTTATTATGATAATGCAATGGACATGTGGATATTTTTCATAATTTAATGGATAATTTTAACAAATATGGTTTTTAACAAACATGACACGTTTCAAAAATTTTACATTATAAACTTATTACGATAATGCAATGGACATGTGGCTATGTTTCATAATTCAATAGACAATTTTAACAAAGATGGCTTTTAACCAACATGACACTTTTCAAAATAAGTTATGAATGAATCTAACTTTTATTAATCATTATATGTGGCCAATTATTAATGTCATAGTAAATTCTTAATCATAGTTTAGTAAAATAATAATTTAAGCAGGTTTTAAAACCTGACTTAAATATGTAAGGAAGTTATTAATTTCAATTTCATTCATTGATGGAGTGGCGAGGACGGGAATATATCAAAATCTTTCATACCATCAGATCAAAAAAATTAATTAGGAAAATGATTAAAGTTCCTAATTCCAATAGGAGGGATGCCTATAGGCGTAAATATTCAGAGAGAAAAAGTTTACAGTAAAACGGAATAGGCCAGATTGAGAACTTTACGTATACAGATAGACGCAGATCCAAGATTTTGCATGAATAAGTACAGGTGGCTTGTGCAATATATAGTTTAAATAGATAATAAACTAGCATTTGCACCTGATGTTGCAAAGGAAACGCCGTAAGGCATAGAGTGTGGAAGAATAGGGACATGTGAATGGGCATTGTTGAAAGCAAGGATGGATGACAATGAGTTGCAATTGAAACTGTTAGTTATGTGTATGCTGAATATAGATATTTTGTAAATAATAGTGTGTAGAAGAATAGTGACATGTGAATGAACATTGTTGAAAGCAAGGGTGGATGATATTGAGTTACACTTGAAACTATTAGTTATGTGCGTTTTGAATATGGATAAGTAATATTAGTGTGTAGAATAATAGCAACATGTGAATGGACATTCTTGAAAGCAAGGGTGGATGATAATGAGTTATAGTTAATGTCATATAAAGGTTATCCATTATTCATGTACCAATTGTTGTTTATGTGAACATGTTTTTGTATATTATTTTAAGTTTTTTTTTTTGTATTTGGACATTTTGTTTTTCCATATGTTACATATTTATGAATGAATTGTCAATTTTAAAGAGGGCACACAAGGTTGCTAGCTGTCACAAAATATTCCACTGACTATAAATATAATTTTATTTGTTGTATAATTTGATTTACCATAGTGCGAGTAAAAATTAAATGTCCTTTTCCTACTATGTGGTTCTGTCAACTAGGGGTTTCCAAAAATACAAGTGAATGCCATCAAACTCCTCACTAGAATCAAAAATCAAACTCTCGGTGAAATTTTCGCAAATATAGGGATGCACAAATTCCTTAACTTGCCAAAACTCTATTAAAATGACATTTTTCACTACTAACTTCATATGAGATGTCATGAACTTTCTTTTGGATAAAACCTCGAATGTGTTTTTAATATCCCAATTCATGTTCTGTAATGCTCTCTTTTAAAGGCTTGAAATGAAAATTATGGTTCAAGCCACAACTTTATAAGGAACATATGCACAAAACATGCTTAGGACAACCAATGCAAATTATATCTGCATTATTTAGCAAATATTGCTTAGCAGAAACACTCGTGACAACTATCAAATTGCCAATTTATCTATCTTCAACTAAAACCCTCTGACAATACTGAGATTGCCCAAGAAAGAGCAACTAGCATGAAATAAAAAGTTGAAATATCATCGAAAATCTATACCTCTGATTGTATATGATGGCTGAAATGTATCATAAAGATACACTTTTGTTAAAGATAAATAAAAATAATGTTAGAAAGTAGCAACCACAAGCTTAATTGACAACCTCTACCCACTCATTTTCATTCAAAGCCCATGGAGGCAAGGCCTAAAGTGCCTACCAATAGGAAAATTGCTTAGATGAAATAAGTTGAAAAGTCCCCATCCGAGAACATACGATACGAATACTATCTTCCCCTACCTGTCATAGACCAAAAAAGGCCACATATCATATACAGTAAATGTAAATGTGTCAGCTGAGAGACCCAATTACCCAATATTATAGATCAAGTCCTAACACAACTCCAAAAAAAGACCACATATCATATACAGTAAATGTGTCAGCTGAGAGACCCAATTACCCAGTATTATAGATGAGGTCCTAACACAACTCCATTGTTCTACAAGTTGGGTAGAATGGGAATGGTCACTGCACCAAACCCATTTTTCTTGAGTACAATATATCCATTATAGTAGGTTTTAGATTAAATTTAAAACATGTTAATTCAATTTTAATACGAAATTTTGATGGTTATGAAGATGAATCATTAATACCTTGGATGTGGGTGTTTAAATAGCTATCACTTTGGATGGGATAGAGGTGGCGCGAGGAGGCACGAGACCTGCCCACCCAGTACAACATGATCAACCGGTTCATAAATGAAGGCTCTCAAAATTTGGTGTATGTAGAGTTCACTTGCTCGCTGTTCATCGGCTCTGATACTCCATCCCTGTCCGACACCCTGGTTCACTTACTCACACGCGCTGGCTCGATTCAAACCTTCGCTCCATTCACTACTACAGTTATGTTGGATGATTCTCGAGACCTGAAGGAGATTGATGTTTTAAGGCCGAATTATGAGTCGGCGAGGGAGCAAATCCCGACGATTCACTCGCAGAATTCTCCAAATTCTGGTTGGAGCTCTGATTTTGGCATTAGTTATGCGGGTCTCATCCTCACTGATGCTTATGGTGGAATCAATGGGGAGGCAACTCTGTATCCAAGCTCTAGTCTTATGGCAGAGCTGCCTCTGTCCTCCTTTTGGTTTTTATCCCGGGCACCAGGCCTGCGTACTGTAGCTTTCCTGTGTTCTGCTAGCCTAGTCTTTGTGGTCACGCGCTCCACTGGCTTTGTCATCATCGCTGCCCTGCCTCGCTCTCTTACCACTGCTTCGGTCGTCCCAATTCCTTGCCGTCACCATCGAATGAGGTCTCGACAAGGTCAGCTTAGGCGGGTGCCTTCTAGCCCATCTGCCGAGTTGCCCTCCCCTTCAAGCAACTTCTTTGTTGGGCACTATCCTCGCACTCGAAGTGGAAGAGGGCATCCCCCATATGGCTCTGCGCTCTTCACCTTCTGCAGCGCTCTGAATCGTCCAAGAATCACGGTGCATATTTCAGTGGTATTCCAGGAGGAAGCCCAAGAGGGAGAGTCGAGTTCCCATCAGGAGTGCCTGGGATCTGTTTTTTTTCCGACATCGAGCATCCAGTTGGAGATTGGCAAAGAGTCTTTGCAGGTTCCTGAGGCACCAGCCAGCAGCGCTCCAAACGTGGCTATGGCGCCGGTCAACCCTGGTCCATCCAACTCAGCAGCAGCTCTTGAAGGGAACATGTATGATACAGGTTGATGCCAGATTATTGAAGAACCTCTTGATGTTTAGCTTGTTTTTTGTTGTCATGATAGCTCGACAGGCGGCCCATACTATTGGGCATGTTTTTGTTCAGATGGTGATATGGAATTTCAGCTCTTCTTTTGTATTTTGTAAACTCAGTAAAAGGTTCAAGACTGAGATCCCTGAACTGGGGCAGTCTCATTCCATGTTTATCTTGACACATTTGCCTCTCTTCAGGGCAATGTATCTGACTTCGGTATCACTGTAATTTTATTCCCCTTTTTGTTAATAGACTAATCTTACTTAGAAAAAAAAAGATGAATCATTAATAATATGATTCCTTTCTAAAAAATTGTTTATAGTTTTGTTAATATAAAAATGAAAAATTAATATAATAAATTGAATTAAACTGTTTTATTCTTATTATTTTAATTTAATGTTTCGTTATGCATACTAAATATTTTTTTCATATAAAACTAAATTTTAAATGTTTACTCATTTACAAATACTACAACAAAAACCCCTTTTTCAGATTGATGTTTATGAGTAGTAGGGCAAAACTTGCCAAATGCTTCAATTTCTTTTCCAAAATTTCAGAGATGCCTATTTGAAAACCCTTGATATATTAGTGTTTGATCCGAACAGGTTTCAAACATACTGGTTGTTGGGTTATAGAGATTTCTGTAAATAGCTACCAAGCAAGGAAGAAGCCAAAAGCGGATTGGTATTAAAACCATGGCCGCAGCTCAAGGACTTGTGTTCTTGTCCCCAAATAAGACACTGCAACTAACATATGAGGGTGAGTTTTATGAGGTACTCATAGCGAAAGCCCAGCTCTCCGCCATAGCAGACAAAGTGGGCATACCCTCATCTACAGATATTGTAAAGAAAATTTAGCCACATTTTGAATATTGCTACAGGGGCTTAGAGCATACTATATTGCAGGCTGTAAAGACTCCACATTCAAAACAAAATGGAAAGATAAGATGAGAAAAATATTGGATCATAAAGCAATAGAGAGTATAGTGGAAGCATGGGTTCCTTATAGTTATTGTTGGTCCTCCTTAAGCCTTGCTAGGATTGGTGGCTTAGGCAAGAAGAGTGATTTTCTAGGCATAATTTTCATTTTGTTGCTCCTATGGGGCTTCCTAGATTTAGAATTTGAAGGGACCCAACATGGGAAAAGTGTTGTTTGGTGGCTTAGGCCTGTAACACATGCATTGGTACTTAGCCCCAGACAACTCGAGAGTGTACAAATTTCAGAGGACAAAGGATAAAAAGGAGTTACTATTAGAATTTAAAATGCCCTCTTAACAAACTCTACTTGGGATTTCATGGAAATTTTAATTTACCAGGCTCTGCATTTCATCAAAAGATAAGAGCCTTAGTGTAAAAGAAGGATTGAAACTGAAAAGCAATGAACTGTTATCATTTTTTTCCATTCTACCAGAGTCACAAAACATGTATGTACTAGTTCACTCTAAATGATGCATGATTTATTGCAGAGATGGTAAAAAACTCAATGCTCATTTCTTTTGATCTAACCGGAAATTCGCATTTTGAAATCTACTAAATCTATTAAAATAGTAACAATAGTACAAAATTATATCCTATTTTCCACTGATCAGGAACTTTATGGCCCTCAAAGCTTTATTATGAGTAAAGGCTTCTGATTTCATTGTCTTCTACTAGTTTTGTGTGAACGAACTCCAAATTTCTTGCACCATTCTGACTTGAAGTAAATGCATAGGTGTTATATGGTAGGTAGACAGAGTAAACCTGCAATTGTTGTGGAGAAATCTGTAGAGCTTGTCAATTAGTAATCCTTCAAAAGGACCAATGCTCTTATTATTCTTTAATGTGATTTTTCCTAGAACATACACAACCCTTGTATTCTTTGCCAATTCAAGCTACTGAAATTCCTCATCTAAAGAGTAGTTACTTTCTGCCACTGTATTTCTGCTTCGATAACTTCTGTCATGTGAGGAGGAATGAGTTCCTCTGAGCTTGAGATAGTCTTTTATGCTTTCAACAACCTAGTTGATAAATTCAGATCCTTCAATGTTTGGGGCATCTTTGTAACCATATTGGGCTACGCATTTATATACACCCTTTGGCTCTAGTTTTCCAACCATAAATCTCTCCGAAAAAAGCATTGTCTTGACTGCAATCATTCTTATGATGACAATGACAAGAACTTCATGCAGAGACCCCACATTCTTTTCATAATGTTCAATAATCGGTGGTAAGCCAGAAATAAGGTCACTGTAGAAGAAACAAGTTCTCGGTACATGTGAATTCACTCGGGTAACCAATCCATTCAAAACTTCTATGCTGAGTTTTCTTCGTGCTAAATATTTATACTTTTTCTGCGTTCCATAGTTCCAAGAGAACATTACGGTCAGAAAATTAGGAAGGGACACCAACCTCCCTGTGGAAACTTATTCAATAGAGAGGATAGATAAATGCCTTCAAAGATAGAGAAAAAACAGAGTGAAGGGTATTATAAGCAAAACACGTATGTTCGAAACCACAAGCATGACCAAGGTTACTATGCACATCGTAATGAAAATAACTGCAACCCCTGAACCACCAAATACCTAAAATTATCCTTGGAAACTCAAAAGAATCCATAAAATCTACCAACCACCAAATACCTAAAATTATCCTTGGAAACTGAGAAGAATCCATAAAATCTACCAAATTCTATTGTCAGATATAAATTTGGATATTCTTACCATTTGCATTACCAATTTGTGTTCCATCCCAGAATCCTACGATAATTGCAATGTAGATAACCATGAGAACATAGTTAACTTCAGGTGAATAGATTTGACCCTCGTAATTTTGGGAGGTATGCACAATCTTCACTCGAGGGAAGCATCTAAGAGCCATGGACTATTTTATGATTGAGAATGTTGTTGTAATCAATGCTTTACTGGCTACAATGGATGCTAAAGTGACAACAACGAACATTGACAAATACACAGGCTATGGTATTTCTTTGTAAAATGTAGAGCCTATGTCCCCTAGGTTTTTTATCAAATAAGCCGCTTGTCTCGTATATGTGTTAAGTAGAGATGGGTAAACCAACACACAAAAAGCAGGCTTCAACAAAAAACCCAAATTTCTCATTATGTTACTAAAACTTAAGGAGGATGAAGCACACAGGTATGATGAAATACTAATAATTTTGTCCTTGACATATAGCTTGGACTTGGATTGATTTCCTGTTGAAAAGGCCCAAGTTTGCAAACATGGCCTCACCACTTGGATCCAGTCAAAACAAAGAACTGATGTTAGTGTTTCTATTTGTATAGCTTTAGCATAAATAACTGGGATGAAGTTATGAATTGTGTTTGAGAAAATCAGTGGTATGGATTTATCAATTGAGTTAGAAAATAGTTCCAAGTATACTATATGATAAAATGAGACACATATCATCAATCAATACCTGTTATACATAAGACTGCACCTCCAAGCATCACCCATCCTTAATAGTGATATTCATGAAAGTAATAGTATATATAATATGGGTTGAATGCCTTGAATGCTCCACGATAATATTTTACAACATTATACTGTCCTATCATGATGTTAATATTTTACAACATTATACTATCCTATCATGATGTTGGTCACGAACCAGGCAATCATTATGGTTGAGAACATGAAGCTAAATTTACTTGTACCGAGTTTTTGAAAAAGGAACAGTAGTAACAGGATAAAAAATGACACGAGTACAACGCCTGCATGAGTTAAAATATGAAAACATAAATTATGTCAGGAAGTGGGATGCCATAATTCACATTATACACACGAATGATATCATGTTTATGATAGGGAGCTCCATCCCTCCTTCAAATAAACTAACCCATACCCAAAAACTTGATTACATCCCAATATACTCATGGAAGACAAGCTAATAGTGTCTACTTCGTATTCTTGTATCATCTCACCTTGGCTCATGTTACTGTTCCTTGACTCAATTCCTTCCATAACTGACAACACTGCAGGCTTAGAAAGGCATCATAATTTGGAACAAAATCAACATGTGTGATGGATCATTGTAATTTTAATTAAAAATTCTATCAATTTTATTAAAATACCTCAAACATGTTTTATAATTTTAATTAAAAATTCTATTGATTTTTTTAAAATACTTCAATTTTGTCTGTGAAGGTTTTTGAGTTTTTGAAAGCCAAAAATAGGCACCATTGAATTTTATTTGGATCACGATTAGTTACAATGAACAATTATTTGTGAAATAATTTGTATGTTAGGGTTTTGCAATATGTTGATAGTAAGAATATTATAGGGTTTTGCAGTATGTTGATAGTAAGAATATTATGGGCCTTTGTGTGCACCACCACAATATAATTTTAATTAAAAATTCTATTGATTTTATTAAAATACTTCAATTTTGTCTGTGATTCAATATCAGTAAAACTACCGTGAAGGTTTTTGAGTTTTTGAAAGCCAAAAATAGGCACTATTGAATTTTATTTGGATCACGATTAGTTACAATGAACAATTATTTGTACAGTAAAACTACCATGAAGGTTTTTGAGTTTTTGAAAGCCAAAAATAGGCACCATTGAATTTTATTTGGATCACGATTAGTTACAATGAACAATTATTTGTGCAATAATTTGTATGTTAGGTTTTTGCAGTATGTTGATAGTAAGAATATTATGGTAAGAATATTATGGGCCTTTGTCTACACCACCACAACACAAAAAATATTTCAATCCTTATCAGTAAAACTACCGTGAAGGTTTTTGAGTTTTTGAAAGCCAAAAATAGGCACCATTGAATTTTATTTGGATCACGATTAGTTACAATGAACAATTATTTGTGCAATAATTTGTATGTTAGGGTTTTGCAGTATGTTGATAGTAAGAATATTATGGGCCTTTGTCTGCACCACCACAATATAATTTTAATTAAAAATTCTATTGATTTTATTAAAATACTTCAATTTTGTCTGTGATTCATTATCAGTAAAGTGAAGGTTTTTGAGTTTTTGAAAGCCAAGAATAGGCACCATTGAATTTCATTTGGATCACGATTAGTTACAATGAACAATTATTTGTGCAATAATTTGTATGTTAGGTTTTTGCAGTATGTTGATAGTAAGAATATTATGGGCCTTTGTCTGCACCACCACAACACAAAAAATATTTCAATCCAAATCTTTCTTTAGAAATTACAAAAAAGATCTCAGCAAATTTGATATTGCAAGCAATCCAATGAAATATAATAAAATCTTGTGCAAGAACACTACGCCACCTTATATGCAGATACATGGTAAACATTTACTTTCCCCACACAAAAATTTGTGAGAAAGGGGACTCTCGTTGGGCAAGCCTGCCACTGATTTGAGGGGAAAATTTTATATTTGATGTAATTTAAAAACAGAAAAAGGCAAGAAGATTTAATTTATTATGATTATGATAAATCAAAGAAGCTCTCCCTCTATTAAAGTGTGATAAGGGGTGAGTCAATAATTGAACAATGAGTTTAGATACTCAAATTTAACTATAACGAAATCTAATTTTATACACATAAGCATCAAATATCGGTGACTGCCGATTCCAAAATTTAATAGGTGTGGAGGTATCCTTTGGCTACTAAAAAAGCTCGTAGGGAAGGAGATCTGCGGCCAGATTTGGGGTTTTTGCCCTGTTTATTTGATGTACCAGCATGTATTTCAGTCGAGATTGTGCTTTGAATTTTTTCCATCACCACTGCTCAGATTTCACTGTACTCATTGAAAACAATATTGTTCCTCCATCTCCAGATCTCCCAAAGAACAATGGGTGGAATGAAGCCCCTAGTGCCATGCTACTAACTCCACCATTCAAGACACTCTGGAATATCAGACAACAAAGGGAGCTGTAACCCAAATGAGACATCCAAGGTATTCCAAATTTTTGTAACCTTGGGGTAGCTTATGAACAGATGCAAATTGTCCACTTCTGCTTTTCTACATAAAACGCAAAACCAGTCCAGACCAGCACCTTTTTTTGTAGATTTTCCCAAGTCAAGTTTTTGTTTCTCCAAACTAACCAGAGAAAAAGAGATTTTTTTGGTAGAAATATGGGAGCTCGAGAATGTAGAAAACCAACCTACCTCAGCCTGGTTGGTTTTTAAACAACATAGTGGATTGTATGTATCTGCCACCATTATATTGTCAACCTTCATCTTGCCGCGCCATATCATCGAGTCTCTATGGATGCTATACCGTTGGAGTTGCAGACAAATCGAATTCCAACATTACCTTATTAAAGAAATCACCACATCAATCTATATTACATAACAAATTTCGTTAGATTCCCATGGAATTTATAATTTATAAGAGTCAGGTACGTGAAATCTATTTCTATGCATAACAATGTTATTATGTTGCAACTTATAATATGGAATTTGATATTATTTTATTTATATAGGAAGCTCATAAACGTAGCATGGAGCTTTGTCCATGGAAATACTTGGATTACATAATTATAAACGAATTGAAAAAGTAGGTGGGGTTATATGTTAATGTTGCATAATTGTAAACCAAATAAAAATGTGAGTGCAGTTGTACTAGATGACAACTTTACCTTATTAAAAATCACCAAATCAATCTATATTACCTAACAAATTTCGTTACCGAGATTCCCATGAAATTTATATAGTTAGAAAATAACTAAATACTCGTGGACTTGTAAACATATTGCCAACGTACATGATGTACATTACCAACTTTCTACTCTTCACGTCACATATAAGATCCGTCGAGAGATACACTTCATTTTTTTTTAATAAAATTATGAATAATCTATTTACAATAAATGAAAGAAAAAAGAAATTGCTCAGCAGCTCCAGCCTAACAACCGAAAAGATGTGAAAATGGAGGCGGTGCTTCCTTCTGCTCACGGTGGTACTCAAGAGACAATGCGTTCGTTCGCTCAATTTAATGTCGATGAAAACGATTTGGTTAAGATTAGAAAATGCCGCCTGATGCCATTAATGGTCAATACCATCCACCCACATCTTAAAATCATTATGATGAGCAAGCCAACGAGAAGATGATCTGGTCGACCGAATCTTTCCTGCCTTTCCAAGGAAATGTCACCGGCTTCATCATGGTGTAAGGAGACACCATGTTAATTCTGTACCAAAAAAATTCATCTTTTTAATACACATTTGCCTACTCAGTCATCTAAATTTATACTAAATATAATTATCGTAATTGATTTAAATGTTGGATTTGCTATTCAATCTTCTGAATATACATCATTTTTAAAAATGAGATAGAGTTTATTTACCTCTCCGTTATCTTTTGGGGGAAGTGTTGCACAGATAATTTTGGGACAATTTGCAGGCCTGCCCGCGAAAAAAGTTAAAAAATAATGTTAAAAACACAATTTTCAATCTTGAAAGTCTTTCAGGCTGATCTTCATTGTCAGCATTCGATGCAGGCTTATGATGCAGCGGTTTCCATATCTGTTATGATATTAATCTGAGGTCTTCTTGTCTTCCTCGAACTTATAGAGCCAGCAAGCCTAATATGTTGGCTATTTTTACATGGAGAAAATACCAAAAACCAAGATTCAAACAAACACAGAGACAATGCTCTGTTCTTTGACTCCAGGATCTTTTATGCACAGGGAGACTTAAAAAAAATTTCACTGAGAGACAGAGTATTTCACCATCATAAAACATTCTATTCATTAAAAACTGATACAAACTTCATCCTCTTTTACTGAGAGGGATTTACCACTGTAAAATCATTTTTATATTCACTGTTGTGAAAAACAACTTACTGCTGTAATAAAAAGTTTACATAAGTTTACTGCTGTAATAAAATTTACACAGGCTTACAAAAATTCGATCCACCATTTTCTTTATGCACTTTTGTGCAAAACCACACATGGTTTTTCGCTATGGCCAACACAAAAAAAATTACATCACCAAAAAAAAACTCACACCCCTGTTCTTGTTTTTCTACACACTGCTGTGCGTTTCCCCTTTGCAAAATACAATGAGCAAAACTCGAGCATATATGTTTTGCTCGCTATATAAAACATAATGCGTAAAAACTCTATATTACCGTGGCTTTTTTTTACATTACATATGGTCAACGCTTCATAGAAAAATATAACACTTTCTTTATCAATATTAATATGTGCCGTATGAAAAAACTTAAATATTTTACCAATGCATATGACATTGCATTGATAGCAGGTATGGTCAACCAATCTTTTAATTTACTCCATGCAATATTTAATTTGATGCAGGCCCGTATGCAGGTTTGGACAATCGATGGTGGAGAGCGTTCAATCAAATCGGACGGTGGACAACAATATCGGAAGGTCATTTGTCACCTAACTTTATCGCCCGAGAAAACTACGTTGCATTACGTCAGTGGTGAACCACGTGTCAGCTCCATATTATATCGGAGCTCCTTGCCGGATTATTCCTTCGTCGGCAAATTGCTCCGAGAAAATTTCGGTGAATGGTTTCTGGCTTCGTACATCGGCGTTGAAATTAGATTTCAACACTCCCCTTTAATTTCAACAGCTGGGCATTCAGTCATACCGAGACACTTCCTCAAAAATTCAAAGCTCTTCTGATCCAGTGGCTTTGTCAAGATGTCTGCAACCTGTTCTTGAGTCTTGCAATTTTCTAGGACAATTTCTCCATTGTTCACCAATTCTCTGATGTAGTGAAACCTTGTATCAATGTGTTTCGTTCTCTTATGAAACACTGAATTCTTTGACAACGCAATAGCTGAGCTATTGTCACAAAAGATCACTGTCGCTTTTGCCTGCTCTTGGCCTAAGCTTCTCAACATTCTTCTCATCCAAACTTCTTGACATGCTGCTGCTGTAGCTGCCACATATTCAGCCTCTGCTGTAGACAATGCTACAATGGACTGCTTCTTAGAAGCCCATGAAATGGCTCCTGAACCCATATGAAATACATAACCGGAAGTGCTCTTCCGATCATCTACACTTCCAGCCCAATCACTGTCAGTGTATCCAACCAAATCTAAATGTTCTGAGGCATGATATAAAATTCCAAACATTTTGGTACCTTTGACATACCTCAAAATTCTCTTTGCTGCCTGCCAATGTGCCTCCTTCGGCCTCTCCATGAACCTGGAAATTAAACTAACAGCATACATTAAATCAGGCCTAGTTGCTGTTAAATACATAAGACTGCCCACAATGCTTTTATACAAACTAGGATCAAAATCCTTGCTGCTGTCCTCTCTGCTGAGCTTTAATCCCATCACTGTGGGAGTGATTGATGCCTTGCATTCTTCCATCTTAAATCTGCCCAAAACTTGATTTACATATCTTGCTTGAGATATAAAAATTCCTTTTTCATTTTGATCTACTTCTATGCCTAAGAAGTATCTCAACAAACCCATGTCAGTCATTTCAAATTCATCCTTCATGACTGATTTAAAGTTCTCAATAAGATAAATATCATTTCCAGTGAAAATAACATCATCTACATACAAGACAACAATTAAAATTTTATCATCCTTTTCCTTGATGTAGACTATGGGTTCTCCTTCACACTTGTCAAATTCATTATCCAATAGATATGAATCTATTCTGCGGTACCATGCTCTTGGCGCTTGCTTCAGCCCATAAAGAGCTTTCTTCAATTTGCACACTTTGTGCTCTTCACCTTTCTTCTCATATCCGAGAGGCTGTTCCACATAGACCTCTTCCATTAACACTCCATTTAGGAATGTTGATTTCACATCCATTTGGTAGACTTTCCATTTGTTTTGTGCTGCTATGGACAACACTGCTCTCACGGTTTCCATCCTTGCAACTGGTGCGAAAGTCTCCTCATAATCTCTCCCATACTGCTGCTTGTATCCTTTGACAACCAGCCTTGCCTTATGTCTTTCTATTTTGCCTTCAGCATTGCTCTTGGTCTTGTAGACCCATTTCACACCAATGACTTCTTTGCCTTTTGGTAACTCAACCAAATCCCATGTTTTGTTTCTCTCTATGGCATTCATTTCCTCATCCATAGCTTCTATCCATTTCCTATCTTTAATTGCATCTTCGAAATGAATAGGATCATCAACATGACAATACAAGGCAAATAAGGAATTCATTCCTTCATCATAAATGTCACTTAGATTTCTAAATTTCTTACCTCTTTCACTTGGTGTGCAAGTGCTTGAAGATGCACTTGAATTTCCTCCTTGTGGTGTGCTTGGAGAATCACTCTCATTGATCCTCAATGGTGTCCCTTGCTGTCCTTGTGTTGGCATTGCTGTTTGGGGATGCATTTCAGCCACCTCCTCTTCATCTTCATCATGAGACAAACAGTTCTTGACATTCACTGTTTTCTCTATGCTTCCATCCCAAGCTTCTTCCTCAATGAATTGAACATCCCTGCTTACAAAGAACTTCTTGGTAGATGGGATGTACAGCCTGTAGGCTTTGGATTCATCACTGTATCCAATGAAGATGCATTTCTCCCCTTTGCTGTCCAACTTCCTCCTTAGCTGATCTGGTATGTGTGCATAGGCCACACACCCAAAAACTCTCATATGGGTGACTCCTTGCTTTCTCCCACTCCATGCCTCTTCTGGCACTTTGTTCAAGACTGCTTTTGTAGGACACCTGTTCAATATATAAACTGCACAATGTACAGCTTCAGCCCAATACTCATTTGGCAAATGCTTCGCCTTCAGCATGCTCCTCGCCATATCCATGATGGTCCTGTTCTTCCTTTCAGCAACTCCATTTTGCTGCGGAGTGTACCGAGTTGTGAACTGTTTATGCATTCCATTTTCTCTACAAAACTTTAGGAATTCATTTGAGATATACTCACCTCCTCTATCAGTTCTCAATACTTTTATGTGCAGCCCGCTTTGGTTCTCCACAAGTGCTTTGAAATTTTGGAATTTCTCAAAGACTTCACTTTTGTTCTTGAGGAAATATTACAAGTCTTTCTTGTAAAATCATCAATGAATGTCAAGAAATATAGGCTGCCAGCTAATGATGGAGCTTGCATTGGTCCACACAAATCTGAGTGGATAATCTCTAAGGGTGTCTTTGCCCTTATGCTTTTCCCTGATGGAAAACTTTCTCTATGTTGTTTGCCCAATATACAACCTTCACAAACGCTGTCTGGCTTCTCTATCAATGGTAATCCCTTTACCATTCCTTTTCTGCTCAACAAATTTAGACCTCCAAAATTTAGATGCCCGAATCTCAAGTGCCATAACCAGTTCTCATCCTTTGGCACGCTTTGGAAGGCCTCTTGGGTGACTACTGCCATTTCCTTCTTGTTCTTCAAGTCTGCCCTGATCCTGAGAGGGAACATCCTGTTCCTTGTCATCTTCACTTCAACAATGCATCTTTTACTGGGTGGTATATCCATGATGGTGCACACATCATTTACAAAGTAAACATTGTAACCCTTTTGGATAAGCTGTCCAACACTCAATAGGTTACATCTAATTCCGGGGACATAGTAGACATCTGCTATGGTTTTCCTTTCTCCTTGTTTTGTAAATATTTTTATCTCCCCTTTTCCCATAACAGACACTTTACAATCAGTTCCTAGTGTTACCTCTGATTTCAAGTTCTGATTTAAGGCTGAAAAGAGGGCTATATTCCCTGTCATATGGTTGCTGCAACCTGAGTCTAAAAACCATATGTCCTCACTATGTGTTTCAGCCATGTTACAAGCTAACAGGACATTCTTTTGACTGTTGTTTTCTCTTGTAACATTTTCATTTTGTCTGCTGTTCATATCATGTTGTTTCTTTCTACAATCACTAGCATAATGTCCATACTTTTTGCAATAATAGCATTGAACATTAGATTTATCATACCTTTGTCCTTGAGCATGATGTTGTCCTCCTTGTTGGGTGCTGCCTTGGCCTTGGTTCTGATTTGGATTGCTGCCTCTACCTTGTGCATTTGATGGGCTGTTCCTTCCACCTCTGTTCTGGCTTCTGCCTCTTCCTCTCTTGTTTCCTCTGCCTTGACCTCTTCCTCTTCCAAAGGACATCTGGGTCTTGAAGGCTTGCTCAAGAAATGAGTTTTCATTCCTACTCAACCTCTGCTCATGTGTTATCAGTGATGCATGTAGCTCATCAACTGAATAGTTTGAGAGATCATTTGTCTCTTCAATGGTGGTGACTATGGCATCAAACCTTGAGGGTAAGACCCTCAATATTTTCTCCACTATTCTTCTATCTTCAATTGTTTCTCCATGAGTTCTTATTTGTGTGATTACACCAATCACATGAGTGAAGAATGATTCAATGTTGTCTGACTCCTTCATGTTCAAGTTTTCAAAATCCTTTCTCAGCAATTGTAGTTTTGTTGTCTCCACTCTCTCCATGCCTTGATAGGCTGTCTTGAGGGTTTGCCATGCTTCATTTGATGTTTTAGCTGCTGCTATCCTTGGAAATATACTCTGGTCTACTGCTAGATGCAACAATAAAATGGCCTTTGCATCCTTCTTCCTATTGCTCTTCAGGAGATCTCTCTCTCCCTGAGTTAATGCATTGAACTCAGTTTCATCTGCTGGTTCTTCAAAACCTTCTTCAACTATTTCCCATAAATCTTGAGAGGCAAACAGGGCTCTCATAGTTATTGACCAGTAGTCATAGTTCTTCCCATTAAACTGTGGGAGCTGGGTGTTAAACATACCCATACCAGTGCTTGTGCTGGCCATTCCTTGACTGTGTATTTAAAAAACACTGACTGTTTCTTTCAGCAGCAACACAAAGAAAAAACTTTGAGAAATACCTGAACCCTTCGTTGTCTGAGTCTTCTGTCTGCCTGAGAAGTTTTGCTGCAGCAACAACCTTCTCCCTTCAGCTTCTTTAACTTCTTTAAAGAGCTTGGTCCTGCTCTGATACCACTGTTGGCTATTTTTACATGGAGAAAATACCAAAAACCAAGATTCAAACAAACACAGAGATAGTGCTCTGTTCTTTGACTCCAGGATCTTTTATGCACAGGGAGACTTAAAAAAAATTTCACTGAGAGACAGAGTATTTCACCATCATAAAACATTCTATTCATTAAAAACTGATACAAACTTCATCCTCTTTTACTGAGAGGGATTTACCACTGTAAAATCATTTTTATATTCACTGCTGTGAAAAACAACTTACTGTTGTAATAAAAAGTTTACATAAGTTTACTGCTGTAATAAAATTTACACAGGCTTACAAAAATTCGCTCCACCATTTTCTTTATGCACTGCTGTGCAAAACCACACATGGTTTTTCGCTATGGCCAACACAAAAAAAATTACATCACCAAAAAAAAACTCACACCCCTGTTCTTGTTTTTCTACACACTGCTGTGTGTTTCCCCTTTGCAAAATACAATGAGCAAAACTCGAGCATATATGTTTTGCTCGCTATATAAAACATAATGCGTAAAAACTCTATATTACCGTGGCTTTTTTTTACATTACATATGGTCAACGCTTCATAAAAAAATATAACACTTTCTTTATGAATATTAATATATGCCGTATGAAAAACTTAAATATTTTACCAACGCATATGACATTGCATTGATAGCAGGTATGGTCAACCAAGCTTTTAATTTACTCCACGCAATATTTAATTTGATGAAGGCCCGTATGCAGGTTTGGACAATCGATGGTGGAGAGCGTTCAATCAAATCGGACGATGGACAACAATATCGGAAGGTCGTTTGTCACCTAACTTTATCGCCCGAGAAAACTACGTTGCATTACGTCAGTGGTGAACCACGTGTCAGTTCCATATTATATCGGAGCTCCTTGTCGGATTATTCCTTCGTCGGCAAATTGCTCCGAGAAAATTCCGGTGAACGGTTTCTCGCTTGGTACATCGGCGTTGAAATTAGATTTCAACATAATAATGGCTTCTGCCTGCCACGAAAATGACGAAATAAGCCTGCGAATAAATTAAAGAACGCGAAGAGGACTAAAGATGCAAATGTTTCGTCAAAAATGTATACGAAATTTGTTGTGAATGTATTAAATTTGTTTCTCATATCAATATAATACCTTCTCAGCCGGCACATTGTAAACATGTAAACATTCACCATTCCGTTATAAAAAATAACAAATTGACCTGTGGACTGCTGCTCGGGGGTTTTTGCTGGAACTGATCTGCTTCAAATAGTGTGAAAAACACAAAGTTAGCCTTATCATACATTTAAGCTCGCTCAGCTATCAAGAATTAGTAAATATATCAAATTACAAATGTCTGGAGATGAAAATACCTCGAAACCGGATCAGTTTGGCTGATTGCAAAGGGCATAACAATGTTTATTTCTGCAACTCTACTGTTTGAACTGAAACCGGTGCATACTGGAAATAATTCCATCATTTCCGCGTGACTAGATGCCTCAGAGCGTCCACTAAATCCCTTGGCCAGATGATTGACATGAGCCAAATCGCCTTGCTTGTCATCTGAAAGCTTGATTGAAGAAAGCACCTTTTGCATCATGTGCGGTTTTATCCGTGACAGATATTGCACTCTTACATTCATCAAAATAAATACGAAATCAGCCAAAACATTCTGCTAAAATAAAGACTAGTTTCATAAGTTAGTGCTCCATCACATGAACACCCCCGTGGCAGTCCGTCCATCCCACACATTTCAATTTTTAGAGGAGGAGTGCTAAGTTTCAGCGTTTCGGCTGGTGATAATCTTTCAACTGATCAGTTTCATAAGTTAGTGCTCCATCACATTCTATCAAGAAACTAGAACCGCCGGTTACAACTGCCCTCTTCTAGTCATTCAAGTTTCTAGCTAGTCACAACTGTTACATGTAAATCAACGGATGATTATAATTCAATCGTCTAATGAAAAATCGAATGGTGTACTGTGAAGACTGGTAAACAGCAGGGGAGTTCGTCTCAGAGGGTAACGCCTTACTGCATAAATACTTAGTTATAGGCATTAATTTCCCTAAAATGAAATAATAATTCTGAAGACTAACCAAACTTTCTAGCTGTGAAAATTCCACTTAAATGAAGAATTACAATAATATTGTTCTTAGCTGTTTCTGCGATTGTTGTCTTATGCCTTCATTTCTCTACAGTGGTTCTGCAATCAATACTAATAAGGGTAGCTGGAGTTATTTCCTATGCGTTCAAAGATTGAAAATATTGTTTCCGCACCTGCATTTCCAGCTTATGGGTTTGTAGTAGGAATACTCTTGCGTGCCAACTACACCTCGACTTATTTTCCGATTTTGAGATACTGCAGGAACTTTCACCGCTTCACATGCGTGGCATGAATTGCATTTGATTTGGCATCTTAGCCATCTAGATCCTATTTGGGACTTTATTTTTACAAGCTCATTTTGTCCATATATTGTCTTCTGCACAAGTATGACACAATAGGTAATTATGGATTCAATACATTACAACAACGGAAAAAATGGTTTAGTTGAATTTACCATAGTTTCGGAGATGATTGTTTGCCCAAGTTGAGGCCCCGCATCAACAAGCGCAATAAACGAGCTTACGTAAGACCAAAAGGTGAGAGTTACAGCTACCCATTGCCATGGGTTCAATAATGTATTTATTGTATTCATTGGTCGGCTTAACCTCAAAATCAAAATAGAGTTACATTCACCTAACTCTTGCATTATAACTACCAACTTATGAGAAGGAAGAAAAATTTCAAGGACAACCATACCTTGGTCATCTTCAGCTTGTTGAACACGTCCTGCAACTCTACAATCACACCTTGCTAATCTTCAGCTTGTTGAACATGCCCTACAACTCTTTGTAGTTTTAAATTATGTCATACGTTGTCTTTGCATCAAACTGGACATGTGACTGAAGCAAAAAAAAATAATGATGTCAAGATCTTCATGATGTCAAAAATCAAATGAAATATTTTCAAAGGTTTAGAATGGAAACCTTGTGCATGGGAACCACGGTGGGGTGTACAACATTCAGAAGTTTACATTTAACGATAGCGTTCAAGGAAATCGAATTAGTAAGTTTTTCATTATCTTTTCTAATATCAGAAAATCGTTAAATGTAATGGGTTTGAAGAATAGAATAGCACTAAATGATTTGATATGGTAAAGCTCAAAGCTCAAACATAACTTCTATGCTTTGAATCGGTAGACCCAAATTTGTGACTATCATTTTCTGTTTGAAATTTCATTCATAGTGAATTCAACGACCTGCGACACTTCAATGGATAATTGTAAAGATACGTCAAGCCCTAGTCCCAAGAACATTTTAGCAATCCCACCAAAAGTTATTCACTTCCCTCTCAAAACCCAGAGACGCAAATAAAGGAACCATAAATAAAATGGAAAGATCGATCTCATTTCTTCATAGAAAATCAAGAATAACCACTTTTGCACTCACTCCAATACAGAATAAATCAGTCTGCGGAATATTGGACCTAAAGCGCTCTGCGTCTCATGGCAGAAGTAAAGTTCCTGTCTGTAGAGCTAGCATCCACAATAATAAGCCAAGGAGAAAGATTTCTTGCAGAGGCAGAATCCCCATCATAATTCCCCACTAAGAAAACAACAGTAATTCCATTTCATGTTGCATGGACTGAGCCTACTAAGATCGCATCACTGAAGTATTTATTTTCAAGAGGATCATGACCTAATGAGAGAGATACGATATCCACTCTATCTTTGATGGTATCATAAAATGATGCCAATATGTCTAAATCATAAAAGCCAGATTCCGAACATGATTTGTATACTACAATTCGGGCTAGTGGAGCTAATCTCTTACCACTGCTACATACAAAGGGGTTTTAAGACAATATTTAAGACCATTTCTAAGTAAATTGTCTTAACTTGAGACGAAAAAGAAACTAGATATTGTTTTAAATATTGTCTTTAAGTGGGTGTCTCAAATTATTGTCTCTATAAAGACAATATAGAACACAAATATTATTGTCTCTGGAAAGACAATCATTTTTGTTTCTCACTAGACAATAATACTTGTGTTCTATATTGTTTTTATAGAGACAAATTTTTAAGACAATAATTTGAGACACCTACTTAAAGACAATATTTAAGAAAATTTCCAATTTCTTTTTTTGTCTCAAATTAAGACAATTTACTTTCAGAGACAATAGTTACTATTAAAAATATATTGTCTCTATAGAGACGGTATGTCTTAAATCCCAATTATTGTATTTATAGAGAAAATATGTCTTTAATACGAGTTATTGTCTCTCTAGAGACAATAAAAAAATCTATTGAGAAACAAAATATAGAATATGAATCATTTTGTTTCTTCAATGATTATTTCATGTTAGAGCACGATGGAATAGAATCACCAACCTCCTGCCTGCAAAGTAGTTTCTCTTCCATTGAGCTAGCACCCTTTAAAGAAATGTGTTGAATGAATTCAACTCAAAGAAAACCATTTGAGTTGAATAAATCTATCTTCAAATACAAGATTAAAACTACATCCCAGACCTTTTTCAGAATCAAACATTAACAAATCCAGGGAAAAGTCTGAAATAAAAATGCCATCAAAGGTGATTACTCTTCTTCTAAGTGGTCAAGATCACTACCTTCAAAACTTAATGGTATATGGTTGCTCACATTTGATAGTCAGATGGATGGTAGATAGATATCAGGTCTCAAATTCAGCTCAAATCAGTGACCTGATTTTTGGAGGTTAGTGTTTCAGCAGTGTCAAATCTTATCCAAATTATATGCACTAACATGGATCTACAATATCTAAGCTTGACCATCCAGTTGTCATTGTTAGTTTTTGTTCTAAAGTTTTGAAAATGTATGTTCCAATACCTATACATATTTAAGAAATTTTACCTCTTTGTCCTTCCACACAGTTTAGTTTTATGTAATTCCTCTATTCTAATCTCTAAGCATTGTTTCAACTAAAAACAAAGATATAAAACAGGAATCAACAACCAACTTAAGGGTTGCTTCCCAAAGAGGATCTTGAAAGGAAACATATATTTTCACATGAGATAAGTCTACTCAAGGCATGAACTTTTTTTGATATAATAATAAACCCTTATATCCACATACAAAGAGGTAGTGTTGTGCATTGAAAATTACACTCATAATTGTGGCTTCCATTTATCTATTTCCACTCCACTTCAGGTAGCTAAGTACTACCAAACAATTCTTCATTTGGACTAACCATCCAAAACAGAGGTTTGATGAACTATTTACTTGTGTATGAAGTATGCATGAATCTATTTTCTTCTTGTAGAATGATGCACCCCAAAAGAGAATTGCATTGGTATATATATAACACCATTATGAACCCGTGGCCAGTAATCCTTTCATGTACAGCCAAAGGCATGCATTCACCCCTATCCAGAGACTTGAATGTACAAATTACTCATTCTTATCATGAACTGGGTTCTAGGTGCATTCATTATGAGTTCATACTCCTCTACAACAATTCTTTAAGTAGGGCTCTCAACGGAGGTTCTAGTGGAGATTCAAATTTTAACAAACATAAGACTTATATTTGAAGCTTTGAGCACCCAAAGATTTAACAGGCTCGCCAAATATAAATAATATAATATTTAAGCACTTATTCTCTCTCATAGCTAAGCACTCATAATCTCTCAACTTACATTATCTTAAGTTGTTCAACCATAAGTTTCTTTTAAGGGCATACACTGAAGAAAACTAAACCAATAATAAACTCACATTCATTAAATAAATATCAGAAATATAGAAAAACCAAACATGGCAGAAAAGGCCTTAGCCTTACAGCATTCCTCACATTCTTAATATTAATGAATCCAATGTAAAAAGAATGATAATAGTGCAAATAAATATATGAGGAAGTTGGTCTCAAGATAGTATGTCTATATTGGACACTATGGTTGAGAAAATATCTCAACAACACACTAATCTAGGAGCGTAACTACCTGGAGAGAATCTCTCAACCAAGTAAGCCTAAACTGACTCCTAGCCATGAGGAACAGACTCAATCTAGAAAGATAGGATTAAATCCTAACTTTCATGATTTTAATTAATTTAATTATTTGGACTTACAATTTTTTTTAATGTTGGAGTGAGGCTAACATTCCCCCCACAATGATAAGTCCAAATTAAGAACCAGGAACCATCTTCCATGTTTTCATGCTAAAACTGTTGATCCTCAAAAAACATTTTCCTGAAAAATTGCCAAAGCTGGATGCTGAAAAAACTCAAATATGAAGAGAACATGAATCAACTACATGTCTAATTCATCTCCAAATGTCACTCGATAGCTCCATCACGTGCCAAGTTGCAAAAGAATCCATATTTTCTTTGTTTGCAATCAGCATCCTTTTTCCACTAACAACATATAGAGAACGCCCACTGGCTGACGACATTGAAAAACATCTCACTGTTGCTTTTGCTGTGTTTGAAAATTGTTCACTACTGACTTTGTTGTCGATTGCCCACTAGCGAATTTTTTGATGCTTAATCGCTGATGAAAATGCCCACTGGCTACTTCTCTAATGTTTTCGAGACTTTCAATCTGACAACCACTGTCAATTTCATTAACATTTCCCCCCCTTTGTCAGATGAAAGGAGAGACAATCTTCTTCAAATAATTTCGGAACTCCCCCCCTTCAGGTGTAGGAGTGTTTCACTGGTGTACTCCCTCGTTCAACGACAAGAGAGTACAATCTTCATTTTTACTATTTGCTGCAATATGTGTGAGTGAATTCAATTGTAAAACTTATACAATCTTCTGATCATGGATGACCATTCCCAGGGATCAATCCATGAATAATTTATCTTCAATCTAGTTGATTGTTGTTGTTTGTTGCATTGTGCTGATGAATTATTTGACTTGTCACAACGGTGACAAGGGTGGAGATCAAAAAATTGATCTTCCAGATGATTGGTTCTTTGACAATGAAGGCATTTTGGTTTGACTGCAACTTCAGTTTGCATGTATTTTTGTTTGTCTCCAACTTTCTCAGAACTAGCCAATGTGATTTGTGCAAGAAACCCTACACTGACAAACTTAATGGGCCTTGAATAATCTGGGATATGCAAGTTGGGGTCATCTTTGACATATCCTAAGCCTCGTCGATTTCTATTACTTTGAAGTTCTTCCCATGGCTTGATGATTGGTTTGGAAGAAAGCTGAATTGGATCAGGGACCACTTCGACACTTAAAGATGGTTGGATCAGTGACTTGGAATCAACATCTTTATCCTCATTTGTATGGATGAAAGACTTGGAAACATCACTCTTCATATGAAACTCATCTCTTTGAAGTTGCAACTCCAATTGAAGGAACTCAAGCGTTTCATGTGCTTGTTGTAGATTCATTAAAATATCAACAATAGTTTCTTTACTGATTTGTAGCATGTCTTCAGCAATTGAGAGGATCAAATTGTTAAGAATCTTTAACAACTGAATTCTTTTCACCATGTGAACTTGTTGGAACTCACGCTCACTTTCTTTTAATACTTGTTGGATTTGTAGAACTCACTCACTTGATTTTAATACTTGCTAGATTTGTAGAACTCACTCGCTTGATGTTTGATTGATTGTTGCATGCTCGCTTGAACTTGTTTTAACAATTGATTTTTTGAACTCACACTTGTTTGCTTTCACGCTCACTTGATGATTGGTTTGAATTAGTTTTAGGCTCGCTTCATGTTGTAAGATTTGCACTTGCTTGAACTTACACTCTTGATTGATCAAAAGAAGGGTGTCGAATACTATCGAAAATGCACCCAAGAGAAATGCTTACAATGATTTGAATGACTCAGTCAAGAAACAAAGGATTCACTAGGTTTAATTGACTCCCTATCAATTCAAAGCGTGGGTGTTGGTTTCAACTGAGAATGCACCCTTACAATTTAACTTAATTTGGCTTTGATTACAATCCAACTTACAAATTATGATTTGCAAGTTACAGTTTTGTATTGAGCTTATTAAAAAATGGTGCAAGTGCAATTTCCAAAAAAATGTTGTTGAATTGCTGCAAAAATTGTTGATGTAGATGAAAACTTGATTGGATGTTGATGTAGAAATGTCGTTGAGAACTTGATTATGTATTCATAAATTTCATGCTCTACCACAAATCACCAATGAATGCCTCACATTTCACAAAGGTCCAGCGAAATATCACATTTGAAATCCACATAAATTGTGAAGGACCATGCACCAGTCATTTCTCATGCTCTCCACCACTTGATAATTTATTTTTTAATAAATAAGTGGTGGCATACCCAACACACTAAATGCCAGGAGTTTCACCAAAAACATAGACTCCATACAATTTCTTGGAGCCTACGTGCCTTTGTGGATTTCAGCTTTTCTCATATAGGGTGAACTCACTTTTAATTGTAAACCTTTATAAAATCTTTACATGCCTATTCCACATGCACAAATGCTTCTCTACCTTTTGATCATTCAGTCTATGCTCTACACTCCTCAATTCAATAATTTAGAATTGGTTTTGCATAAATCAATGAAAAGTCACATACCTTTCAACGCAGGCTAAGATCTTCAATGGATCTTGTCCTGGTGATTTTCCTTCAACTTTTAATACAGATCACCATCAACTATGAAATCTTGACTCTCAATCTCCACTATTAATTACACAATCATGTCATTATCATCACCCTCTTGATTAAACAGAGATTAAATATGTATTCATAAACAAATACAGTCCAATGAATCTTGCAACCAGATTCATGTGCTTGTCTCTCTTCACACACAATCATCTAGATAAGGTGCTCTCTCTCATTCTACAAATTCATTGATATGGAAGTTGGAAACACATAAAATAACCCACAAACATCAAGCATTTCACCTGAAACTAGAACTTGAAATGTAAAAAATTATGTTTTATATTAGAAAATATTCCAACAAAACAATCAAATTTCAAAGCATACCAAGATGATTTCCAAAATTATCACATAATATCTCAATCTAAGAACAAATCTAGAAAATATAAGCATCCAACAGTGACACCAATCCACCAAAAGCATACTCCATTGATGCAGGGGCATCCTTGGATTTGAGCAAATGGCATCACCCAAGAAGATTTGTTTTCCTGTTGGTTTAAATGTCTGAGTTAGTTTGTTTGGCAGGTCGAAATGAGGAGTTCAGTGGTTATGTTGTTGTAGAAGACTAAATGTCATAGCTACCAAAGTTTGTAGCTCAAAACAAGTCGAATCTTGCTGAAATCCATGGAACCAACAATTATTGTTGTGGAAGCAAGATATGGGTGTTGGAACCTTGTGCTAAGCATTGGGTGGAATTGTTATTTGGAATAATTCTGGCAGAGAACTAAATTCAAACCATTATAATCATGACAATGCGTGAAATTCAACACAGACGGGAGTAATTCTCTTTTGAAATCTTGTGTCATGTTGTAAATTAAGGTGTATTTGACCATGCTTTGGCTATTTTTTCAACATTTTAGTATTTAATTTCATAATTGTGTGCTCTGTAGTTTTTGCAGGATCATGTGTTGTAAATTGATGTGTATTGATCGTATTCGGCAATGGTTCTTAAGCATTAACTAGGCATCGAAAACAATAAAAATTCACATTTAAGATGCCTCCTCTATGTTGTATATCTCATGAAATAGTTTCAAGCACATCTTCATGAATACTAGTCAACGTTAGACAAATTTCAGAGTTCACCATTCGACATCAACGGCCCATGAGTACCTTAATCATATAGGTACATGGTTTCATATTTTTATTCCATCCTTACCTTATTCCAAAATTATTATATATGACTTTTGAGTATTCAGATCAGTGTTTTAGGGGAATAGCACATCCTCTACTATTATTACTAGAGTTTTCATTTTAAACTTCCAACATTATTTTTATAGCAATTAGTTTCATGCATATGGTTCGTGAGCTGCTCAGTCGTTTCATGATGGGACCAGTTAGTTTGTACCAATTTCATACCAAAATAGTCAGACCAGTCCAAGTTGTCCACCGGGTTGATCCATGGCTCTATCCAACTGTCTAGTTTGGTCGGTTTCGGTTTGGACCAGACAGGTTTCTAAGACATGTTCTAAGCATTATGACAATTACATTGTTTTTGTAACAATTGGCAACTGTAAATGCTTTTTGAATTTGTGAACACTATGCTCGTAATGTCGACCAAGTGGTGCTACCCTTCTCTTCTCTTGTTAGAACACACTTTTATATAAGCAAATATATGAAAAATAGATATATGTACCAGAGCTTGTCCCAACTATAGGAGTTGGTCAACAAAACCATTCTCAGGAGCATCTTTGGTCTACAGTCCTCTTGAATATCTTCATTGATTTTACTATGTTCAACGTTGTGAATATAGATGAATCTAGTTTTGTGTAATGCAATTTTCACTATTCGTGTGTGCATGCATACTTCTATTTGCTCATTGTTTCCTCTTAACATAACCATATATGCTTGACCTCCCCTAGATTCATGGTCATGTCTTGTGCCTTCTTATGGATGCAAAGGTCATTTCATATCATTGTAGAAGATTTTTCAACTTTATGTATGTTTGGAATAGATATGCATACAAGAAGCATAAAGTCTAGCATGTGGCTGAAATGTGCAAGGTACCCTTGTGATTTAGCTTTTTATTTGTCTGAATATTCACAACACTGATAAGTTCAGGTTAAGCATAAAACAGGTCTAAAAAAGTGAATAGGGAAGAATCCTGAGTTTATGACTATCAACATGCTTGGAGATGCGTATTGCTTTCTGGCCAAGGTAGAAGAAAATTAGAAGGTCAAATGATGGATGAATCAAGAAAATTCATCTTGGTTCAGAAGCCTACAGACCTCAATTTTACTTCAGGTAACTACAACCTCTACAACTGCAATAGAAAGCACATAAGAGAATGGAAAGAAGTTGCAACATAATTGTCTACAATGGTGTCATTGCCATTTCACGTTGCAATATCAAGAAGCCCCTTATGCAGCTTAGCAAACGTAGAATTCACAATCGCAGGTCATGGTAGTGTAATTATCACAACAGAAAAACACTCCGTTAACTACAAGCAGACCCTCAAAAGGCTTGTCACATAGACCATTTATGATCACAGGCACAAATATGTATGCTTGTATGTCCAATTAGTGAGGAGCCTAGTGAATTAAATAGGAAGAAATTTCAAGTAGTTGTCACAAAGAATTTAATGCAAATTGATGACACGTATGAAATAAGTTAATTTGGATTTAACTAATGACTCGTTCCAAGACAAGGATGCAAAAAATCAAATAAGAGGAAAATCACCCATGTGCTGCGAAAGGGGAATTGCTAAGGAAGGGTGATTGGTCTTCAAGTTGGAGTACAAAGGACATGAGAGAATTTTATAATAGTTTAATCTTGTCAAAAAGAGAGTTCAACTCCTGAGACTTGCAGAAAGATATGCTTTGTGATCTGTGTCTAGTTTGACATCAAGGAGTTCAAGACCAAATTGCACCCAAAGAAATCATGGGTTACATTGTACATGTCTGAGAGAGACTAAGACCTCTAGACCAAGATGTAATAGGCAGATTCAACCCTATTGTTTGGATGAAGTTTGATTTCTATTCATTCTCCTATCTTGTTTTCTGTTTTCCTATCTCCATGATAAATCTGACTATCATGGATGGAAGATGTCTCTTGATTTGTCCTTGGAATAAAAACAAGTGATGGACTATGTGCAGGGTAAAATCCTTGAACCTCCTTCAAATGCACCGGTAGCTGTGAAGACAAAGTACAATAGGGCTGAAGTCAAAGCAAAGAAGATTATTAGGGATTCCATTGAAAAACATCTGGTAGCATACATCTCTAAATTGAAGACCTCCAAGGAGATCTACAATAGGTTGGTTGACATGTTCACGGTTAGTAATGCTAATCAAATTCTATTTCTCAAGAATAAGTTGAAGGATATTAAGAAGGGCAAGGAGGAGGATATTAAATCCTATTTCTTGAGGATTAATGTGCTCAAGAATGATCTACTCTCGATTGGAGAAGTCTTTCTTGATAGGGAACTTACTCTCACCATCCTTGGAGGACTCCCACCTAAGTGGTATGTATTTAGAGCCACCATCCTCAACAATGATCAAATTCCAGGGTTTGAAGAATTGATGTAAGATGCATTGAAGAAGAAAGAAGAATGGTGGAGCAAGAAATGCCTTCTAATAGAAGCAACCCCACTACATTATCCACTCATGCCAAAAGGAGAAATAATGTAGGGTCTAAAGGTCATTTCCATGGAAAGCCTGGATCTAAGGAAGGAAGGAAATGTGCTTTGTTTGCAATAAGTTTGGCCACTATGCAAGGGAGTGTCCAAAGAGAAGGGACACATCGCATGATGATGATCACAATCATTACAGGGGAAACTTCAACAACAATTATCAAAGGAATGGCAGGTCCAATGGAAAAGGAAAAAGGAATGCGAGACATCAAGGAAATGGTCGACCATTTAAGAAATCAAGGAACTCTAGGTATGAAGAATAAAATGTTGTTAACAATAAGAAAAAAGAGTATTATCTTATATCGGCCCTCTCCACTGCCTCTCTTCTGAACACTTTGGGAAATTTCCTGATTGATAGTGGTGCCTCGAGGCACTTCACCAGATACAAGGAAGCCCTCTCTAATTTGATAGAAAAGGAGACAAACTTGGAGATCATCCTTGGAGATGATGCTACCTATCTCGTGAAGGGAGTAGGGAATGTTACCCTTCAATTGAATCAAGGTAACACTATTCATTTGCATTAAGTACTATATGTACCTGATCTCAAGAAGAACCTCGTGTCCATTTCAGCCATGGAGGACAAAGGATTCAAGGTGGAATTCATCAATGGAAAGGTACGTGTTTGGAAAATAAATTTTAAAGATGCTTTTACTATTGGGTTCAGGGTTGACACTTTGTATCAAGTTGGAGGAAGTCCATTGGGAGCCATGTCTTGCGACACATCTCTACAATCTAAATTATGGCACTAGAGGTTTTCCCATCTTCATTATAAGGTCCTACACAATGTGAGACAGATGGTGACAGTTATGCCTGAGTTCAAAGTAAAATGTGCCGAAGGAAAACTTATAAGGGAACCATTCCCCTAAAGTAATAGCAAGACCACAGATATATTGCAATTGATCCGCTGTGACATATCTAGTATGATGTTCATAAACTCTTGGGGAGGATATTTATATTATCGCACTTTTACGGATGATTGTTCTCACGATATATAGATCTAGTTCTTGATGCCCATAAACTAGTATGATGGCCATAAACTCTTTGGGAGGATATTTATATTATCTCACTTTTACGGATGATTTTTCTCATGATACATAGATCTACTTCTTGAAGAAGGATGAAGTGTTCACCTGGTTCTGACACTTCAAAGCCTTGATCGAAAACCAATCCAAGAAGAAAATCAAGATATTGAGGACTGATAATGGGATTGAGTACGATTCTAATGAATTCCAAGATTATTGTAGACAAGTTCCCATTAAGAGGGAGACTACAATGCCATACACTTCTGAGCAAAATGGTGTGGCTGAAAGGAAGAGTTGCTCTATTGTAGAAGCAATTTGTGATATGCTTCATGATTAAGGCCTTCTGAAGTTCCTATGGGTTGAAGCTGCAAGTATCGCCGTGTATGTTCAAAATTGATGCCCTCATCAAGCATTAGACTCCAAGACACTTGAAGAAATGTTCACTGATAAGAAACCTGATGTATCTCATTTTAGAATTTTTGGACGTCCTGTATATTTTCATGTGTCGAAAGAGAAAAGAAGCAAATTGGGTGCATCTGGGAAGAAAGGAATCTTTGTGGGTTATAGTGAAAATCCTAAGGGATATAGAATTTATGTGGTTGGTCAAAATGAAGTTGAGATAAGTCATGATGTCACCTTCAATTAACATATGGCCCTCAGGAAGATCAACAACCTTCCTATCCTAAGGAAGGACAAAGAAGATGACACCGGAAATCAGGGTGCAAAAGAAGGAAAAATGATGCCTGATGTTGATAAAACCTATGGATCTTATTGACCCTTCTCCTCATGAGCCCTCCTCCAAAAGGAGAACCTCATGGCTTAGGGAGGCTCTCGAAGATGCCGAGAGACACATTGCACTAAGGGGGACTTTCCGTGAAAGCAAGAAGCCAAACATGTATCAACTGAGCACTATCATTCAAAATGAGCCTTCATCATTTGAAGAAGCCGTGAAGCATCAAGTATGGAAGGATGTTGTGAATGAAGAATATGATTCAATTATGAATAATGATGTTTGGGATGTGGTCCCTAGACCCCAGGACAAATCGAGTGTCACCTCTAAGTGGCTCTACAAAATCAAGCATGGAGTTGATGGAAGTGCAAACCCTTTCATTCACAAATGTAAGAGGGAGTTGGCTTATGAATTTTAGATGAAGGACCTAGGACCGATGCACTATTTCCTAGGGTTAGAGGTCTGGAAAAAGCTAGGTAAAATTTTTCTCTCTCAAGGAAAATATGTTGTGAAGATATTGGAAATATTTGGGATGGTGGACTGCAAGCCTATGACTACTCCGATGGAAATTAACTTTAAGAAGTTATGTTGTAGTGTTGCTGGACCTAAATTGGGAAATGATTCTTAGTATCGTCAACTCACAGGAGCACTAATGTTCTTGGTGAACTATCGTCTAGACATATGTTTTACAGTTAACACATTGAGCCAATATGTGGTTGAGCCTCATCATATAGATTAGATTGGTGCCAAGAATCTTCTCAGATATCTTCGGGGAACAATCACTCATGGACTGAGATACACTACCAAAGATGTGAGGCTACATGGTTATTCTGATGCTGATTGGGCTGGTAGTTTGGTGGATCACAAGAGAAATTCTGGATGTTGTTTTTCTTTGGGTTCTACTTCGATATCCTGGATGAGCAGGAAGAAGAAATCAGTTTCCTTGAGCATTGCTGAGGCCGAATACATAGCTGCTAGTGTGGCCTCCTGTGAAGTTGTCTGGTTGAGGAAGCTGTTCAGTGAGCTGTTTGGACATGTGGTGGATACCACAGTGATCCTCTGCGACAATCTAAGTGGGATCTGATTATGTGAGAATCTTGTGTTTCATGATCGCTACAAGCATATAGATATTAGGTACCACTTTATTCGGGATATGGTACAACGAGAAGAAATAAGGCTCCATCACATTAGGACTAATGAGTAGGTCACCAATATTCTGACAAAGCCCCTATGGGAGGTCAAGTTCTTGGCCTTCCAAGAATGACATGGAGTCATGGAGAGACCCTCTTATGAGGGTCCTATATAAGATGGACATTGAGCTCTAGGAGCTCCAGTGGGCTTGGGGTATTTCTTGGAGCAATGAGAAACCCTAGGGTGAGTGGTTCAACCTTCCCCTAGTGGTTTGTTGTGTACATGGTGAGTGGTTTAGCCTTCCCCTGTGATACCCCTTGGTGACATGTAGGCAGGATGAGTAGTTCATCCTTCTCCTGCTAAGACATCCTACCCATGCAGTCTGGGACTCATGCGAAGTACCTCTAATCTGGCCAATGAGTGGGTAAATTAGGATAGGGACAATAGTACTACCGACGAACACATCATGTACTAACATACTCCCTATTCTAGGATGACCAATATTGATCTAGGATCAATTGGAACTAACTTTGGGTTAGTAAGAGTGGTACAAGACACTCTCTTTTGATTGGAACTAACTTCAGCTCAGTGAGAGTGGTATGACACACTCTACATTCATTGGGACTAACTTTGGGCCAGTAGAGAATGGTATGATACATTCTCGATCACTTATTCTTCTTCATAGTTTAGTAGAGCAGAACAGAGCAGTGCATTGATGGCAGAGATAGTATAGATTCACAGATGGATTAGAAGATGGATTTCTCCGTAGTTGAGAGGGAGTGTTAAAATTGGCAACTAGGGCTAAAATCCACATGGGTCATCTTATCTATGATCGCTGATATTTTTCTCAGATTCCTCTCTCCGAGAGGTGTAGGATTGATCTAAAGATCATATGATTCTGACATGTGCAAATGAAGTTATAAATTTATTTTGATTATGGTCAAATTTTCAAGGTTGGCCAACAAACTTATGTAGGCTCAGAAGCCCAACAGTCGCGTCTATTCATCCTCAACGTTGCATATAAATAGAAGGTGAATTAGCCCCATTTGGACACGCTCATCTTCACACTTTTCTCTCTCTCTCCTCATTGATTGGGTATGGATTTCTCGGCCTCTCTCTCCCCACACGTCCGAAATTTTAGGAGAGAGAAATTTTAGGAGGCTAAAATTTTAGGAGAGTGAAATTTCAGGAGAGTGACATTTCAAGAGGCCGAAAGTTTAGGATAGCGAAATTTCAGGAGGTCGAAATTTTAGGAGACCAAATTTCTGGATAGTTTGACTAAGCATTGACCAGCATGCTTGACCTCCTTTTATTGTGTTTTTGTGAGGGATATCTCTATTTTGGAAAGCCACATTTCTGGGCAAAGAAATTGAGGCTAAACGTTGATTGTTGACCAGTGTTGACTATAGCTAGGGCTGACCGTAGGTGGGTTGTTTGACCAGACTTTGACTGGGCTGAATTTAACTGTTTTGAGGGCTATATTATATTGTTGTTTGGAGGCCTGACTTGAATGAAGTTGAATGATTGCTGAGGGTCAAATTTGCCATGTTGATTAATGTTGACCTTTCTTGGTAGGGCTCTTTTGTTACTGTTATAAATTATAAAATTTGTAAATTGCACTATCACTCTTTGTTGAACTATTGAAGACTAAAAGAATATTTGATTAAGGGTCCCCACATTGGGGTTTGTCCTTGGCTAGTGCCACATCTTGTGTCCTCTTGTCTTGGCTTGTCTTTTACTATTTATTTTTATGTTCTATCTGCATTTTACTATCATGTTGATGGGATTGCTAATCTGAATATTGATACTGGGCTAATAAAGAAATTGAAGTAAAATTTCTCTAAAGAGTAGAACATACCATTGTTGTCTAAAATTAACACAAACATCATATTCTATAGGCAACAACGTGACCTCCTTTAATAAAAACACCTTCAGTGTAGAAAGGGCAGTTTAAGACAATTTTTTAAGAGAAAAAGTGTTTAAGACAAAATATTATTTTCTTCTTAAAAAAATAGGCTTAAACTACCCTCTTGTGTAGTAGCGACAAAAGTTTGGTTGTTTCCCAGGGTCCACTCAAACTGCTTTATTGGAATCAAAACATTCATTTGTTAATCTAGGGACCAAGCTCATTAGAAATGGATTGAGAGAAAATATGCTTTTCTAAAGCTACACTTTTTGAATAGGAAAGTAGCTAGCATTCATTTTAGCCGAAAATAGATGGGGTCAACTAGTCACTAATATTTATCCTATCTTCTCTAATAATCTTGTTGATCACTAATCTTTGGTTCTGTCCTTGCGCTAAGAAATTTTGACTCCCTATAATCATGGTATTTGTTAGTGATGATGTTGAATCTAGGTTAAATCAATGTCAGCATAATTAACTTTGATAAGTTTATTTCCTTAATTGTGGCATAGCTCAAGGTTTTGGTTTGAGAAATCATCCTAGCTAAGGAATTCATTTCTTTTGGCAATTCAAGTAGTCCTATAACTATGATTTTGCATGTTGGTAGCATGACCTTCTTCCCCAAAATATTTTTTCTCTTCTCAGTACGAGATAAGAGGTCAAGTCTAGACAACAATTAAGGGCAGTGATATATTATCAACACTTAGGATTTAGAGACAATTTTCCTAAGCTTATCTGTGGTTAATGGGATTTGTTTTCACTTGGGTCTAGGTCATTGTCCCAAGGGGTTTGGATATCACTGAATCCATCCTAAGCCTCTAAAAACCCTAAATCAGGCCAATTTCGTTAGAGTTTTGAACATTTGTTTCATTAGAGGCTAACGACTAGTGACAAAACTAGACAAGCCTTACAAAATTTTAGAATAAACTTTGTTATATCAGGACTAATTGCAACATGTATGATTAATCTACTTGTGTTTGAAGCTTGTTGAAAAAATTGTGATAATAAAGTAGTATTAAGTCAAAATTTATCAGTGGTTGTTCAAGCTTCACAGTGTCTATGCAAAAATCAAAACTCAAATTTTCCATCCACCCTCATCAGAATTCAGTAAAGAAAATCATCAAGATTTACACTCCACCTAGCTCACAAATGGATTTGATGACACTAAGAAAAACCTTAGTGCAAAGTGTGAAAAGATCACATTTCAGAGGAAAAACATAGGGTTTCAGAAAATAGTCTGTGGGAAAATGCAAGGAGGCTAATTATCAAATTATCACACACACCTAACCCAATATTTGCAACAAACACATTGAACCTAACAAAGAAGCCTAGAAGCCCAGAAACCTGGCAGAGTTTCTTATCCAAACAAGAAATTGAAAGAGCTTAACCCATATAATTTAAATAGACAAATGTTTAAAGGAAATTTCATAAAATCCCTTGGGAAATAGTGTGTTCAGATTAAATATTTTGGATAATCAAGGGTTTGAAAAACAATTATCAAAAATATCATATGGAGCTAAGCTAAGGGTTTATGGACAATTAACAGAAAAACTTCTACTAGAGGAACAAACAAAGAGAAATGAAATGAAAAATCCTTACCACCTAAGAAAATTCGATTATGAGAGAGCTACCTCCCTTGGCCAAGGCATTCAAACCCTCTTGGTCACTTTGGCATGCTCATTGTGCTTCAAATACACAAAATCATGGTTCTGTTGCAACTACACCATTATATTGTTGATCCGCCCAAACTTAATGAACTTTTCCATGAGCATAGGCTTTGTGGTCTCACTGGACACATTACCTAAACAAGAGGAGCTTCCTCCTCCTCACCTCCCTTCGCCTGGAGGGAATTCCTTGGCGGTGTCCCCCCATGAGGGCCGTGGTTGAAAGGAGCTTCACCGATGGAAGGAAGCACATTCTGCATTAAAAAAAGGTAGCTTGAGTTAATAGGAATCAAAAGAAAAATCAGTCCAAACGAATCCATATCTACACTTACTGATTTTCACAGACCAAGTTGCAGAGTAGGGCCTCTTGGATTGGAAATCCATTGGTTAACCTTGAGGATGCATCTCACAACGATTCCTCACTAATTTCTCTATCACCTACCAAGAGGTATTTCTCTATCACCTACCAATGGAGGTATCTAAGAAGCACATCAGCAACCATGGGCTAACACTGGCCACGGCCAGCCTTGTTCTTGTCCTCCTACCAGTCCATGCCCTGATAATTCTCATGAGAAAGAGGAGAAATTGTATAACCCTCATACCATTCCACGCTCTGATAGGGAAATGTGAAATTTTAAAACCCTCTTACTAAAGGAGAAGAAATTCAAGCAACCAGCAATGGAAAAAAAATGAAATTGTGAAATTATAAAATCCCCTTGCGAAAAGAGAAGAAATTCAAGTAACCGTCATGCCAAGAGGGGAGAAAATTTGAGGAAAACATTTATAAGTTGAGACAAATAAGTAAACTGTCATTTCTAATTTATAATAATTAAAAAGTGAATAAGTTGAGACAAAATTTTAATTTAAAGATAAAAGGATATTTTTGTCTTAAATAAATGTTTTAAAAGCCTCCTTTCGTGTAGTAGTGTATTTTTTGGTGCAATTTTATGTTGGATATTTTGATTATGTGAGGATAGAAATGTTGCATGAGGTGGAAGGGAATATTTCATGTGTATATATCATTTTCTCTTGAGGACTGGTTGTTTTGCTCAATATGCCATTTTTTTAGGATAGTATTTCTATGTGAATAGTTGGAAATATTAGTTTATGCGTCAACCTTTTAGCTCATTATCACTCACAACTCTTTCTTGGAGAAAGACCTCATAACTAGTGAAAACATTTTCTATTGCATTTAATACCTCTTCACATTTCTACTCTTTTTCCTTAGATTGTGATGACAACCCTGGATTGTCAAATACTTCATCATTTGTTCTCTTCCCTAGTTGTGTTCGTATTCCTTCGAAGTTTGTTGTGTATTTTTACTTTATATATATATATTTTACTTCCCACCAATAGGCCATGTCCTCAAGGCTAATTTTATTTTCCTCCACTAACCTTATCAAATCATCAATTACAGGATTAATTCAATGCTTCCTATAGTAAAAAAGCAAATGTTCTTGCAAAAATGTCCTTCAATTTGCAATTGAACCAACCTTACATAATACCTTAAAAGCACAAGTACACTGCTCCTCACCATCCACCAAATGGTGCTCAGATCGATGAACCTACTTCATAATGACATTGAAAAATATATTATCTTCATTGTCACTTAAGAAAGAAGCACATATTATCCATTCCCTTTTTCACTCCACAATGGTGATCTTGAAGTTGTTTCGATGAGAATCGAAACCACACCCTCACATCATCTATAGTTTTGAACTCTTCTTCCTAAAGAAGGTAGTCACCCTTTCACACTTAGACTATTTGGCTATCCTTTCATGCCTAACTCCACACTTGGTGCCTATTGTGAGTAGGATGATGACGGTAGGTGTGCAAGTGTCTTCCTTGTGACTCAGTAATAGAGGAAACTAGTGGCATCCAACACAAATGGACAAGGAGAGAAGTAGTTGAATGACCTAACACTACATATTGAGAGACATTAGTAGTATTAAAGTGTCGCATTAATAATATTGAAGATATCTTGGAGGACACGATTATATCCATGGAGATGCTAGCTGATGCACATGACTTTCACAGTAAGTTTAGATGAATATTGTGGACGATATGATGTTAGAATGATTTGAGGACCATATAGGTGAATAGATCGCATAATGATTGTGTGACGAGGTGCATTTGTAGCCTTAGTATAGGCATGCCAAACAGGAATTTGGATTGAGCACAAATATTGGAAATGTTGACACCCAACATTTTGGATTAGGAAATCTTATATAAATATTCTAAATAGAAACAAATAAAGGAAGATAGAAGACGGAGATACATTGCAAGATGAAACCCAATAATCTCCTTCTCCTTGTATATATTCATATTATATTTTAATGAAAAACACAATTTGATTTGGAGTTACAAACCTGGCCTGACATACTATCAGAGCAACAGGTCCCAATTTAGCTCTCTCCTCTTGTAACTCATATTCATTGACATATTCCTTACCATTATTTCCATCCATATTTTGTCCCTCTATGCTCTATATAGCTATGTGCTTATTCCAAGCATGTGCCCCTAGTGTATATTCCCTATGATGTCATTTGAAGTCCTGAGAAGAACGTTGAATTGTGTCTAGAATTCCTACAAATTGTGATTGATTCTTTCAATGGTGTGTGCTCTCCTGCAACAAGGTTGATTTGCTGCATGAAAACCATGTGTTGAAATGTGTTGGATAGGTATGCATTAGAATGTGAGTTGTTAAAAATGATCACTTTTATAAAAGAGTCGTGGCATATATATTACTTTCTTCATAACCCCTGTTAATCCTAAGTATTATTTAAGTTCTAAATAGGCTTGCAAGTCATGTGTATGGATGGTTGTTTAAATGTTGTGGTGAGTCCTTTTTAACGGTTGTGAACCATGTTGTTTGGACCTGCATTCAATGCTCTATGTGTTGGAATGTTACCCCTATAATCTACATCGATATGCAGTTGGTTTAGTGGTTCATCACCGTGCGTTGGTTCATCATTGTGTGTTGTTTGGTATCATAAATTTATTGCAGTGGTGCACTGCCTATGGCAGAAACATTGAACAATCCTTCATTGAACATGGTAAAATACCTGGTAAAAGGAAAGGAAAAGCATTTGAATCTGCTAATTATGTTGTGGCACATTGCAACATTGGAGTAATTGAAGACTTATTTAATGCTTCATGGAAAGATTCTTGGTTGCTTGATTTAGGAGCAACATGCCACATGACTTTCTAAACAAATTTCTTTGAAGAATTCAATGAGAACCAATGGATAGGCTATATACTCTTAACATTCTCCTCAATTACTAGTTGACGAATTTGACAACTGCCTACAATGGATTTCAGATTCAAAAGGTACTTCATAAGGACTTGTTGGAGAATAAGAATTGCATGTTTGAACCTTGGGAAGTATCATCCCTTGTACTTGGTTTCAATTTGGTTTCCTTCTACATTGGGTACTTATTGGTTTTGTCAATGAATATTATATGTGTTGTTTTGATAAGTTAAGTATGCAATGACTTCTAGGTTTATAATAAACAATCCTTAAATATGGATATATGTAAATTTCTATGAGTCCATCACCTGAAATTTTCTCATCAATTTCCCCATTTAAATAGGTTAGAATTCTTGCATTCTTGCATTTAGTATAGCTACTAGTCCAATAGGTACACCCATCATTGTAATGATCAAACACATCTCATAGTACTTACACACAACTAAGCATGGGTGTTGAGGCAAAATTTGAATGGTCGTCTCATACCAAATTTTTTGAGGTCCTACCAATGAGAGTCACAAACTATTGTTCGGAAATTTTTTGTTATGAAAAAGTATGTGAATTATGGAATCAAGGTCCATAATAAGGTTGAGAACAAAAAATGTGGTCATTTAAGGCCTTAAGATGGATCCTAAGGCTTTTCTCTAGAAATTTTCAAGGTGGGAGAAGTAGTAAGAATGACACATAAAGTTGATTCCTCCAAATATTCTACTCTAAAATATGGCTGAAAAATAATATATTGATCCAACCACAATAATTTATACTTTCCCCTTGGATCGTATCTAACAACATATGAACAAATTTCTTTACCTAGAAAATCTAAGGAAAAGGCCTACTCACATTGCTTAGAAGAACATAATATGCCATCCTCAAAATTCTCCACCTCCTCAAGTTAAAAAATAATATTAGGGGAAGGAAAAATTACTTTGAATCCTAACACACCAATAGGATTTTTGCTACTTGTTTTATCAAGAGATATAATTCTATTAATGAAACAATATGACTATGTAATCAAAAAATGTTAACGCTCAAAATATTTTTGTGAAAGAATTCCATCGCCTAACGAGAAAATATAGATGAAGGAGATACTAAAGATGAGGCTCACATAATAGGTACAACCTAACCTCCACCCATCAGTATCCCATTCTAGTAGTTTGAGTTAATTGTATTATTCCTCTTTAATGCATCCATCACTACAACACATGAACTCTTGAAGCCTAATATTTTCATATATTGAAATGGCTTGGTTGATCCAATCCCTCTACTCTAGTACTTTTCACATGGATATGTTGTCAATCTATTGCGTGTAAACTTAAGATAATTTTTTATCCCATTTTTAGTATCATGAACTAAAAATTCCTATCCATTCTCTACTTTATTTTGTATAAGCATAAGAAGGAGACATGAAAACCTGACTTACTAGTGATGGGACTTCTGAATAGTCCACAATGTCATAAGATGATCGATAGAAACATCACTAAAAGTCAACCCATATTAAATAGTTATCAATTTAATAATTGATTATATAGTTTAATATATGTTATTTTCTAAATAAACCATGGTTGATAATAATTTTGTTAACAATAACGAAAGATCTTATATAATAGAATATGTTTGTGTGTTTTTTTCTTAGCAAAAACAAATTTGATCATATTTCTATTTGATTTGAAAAAAATACACATTGTAGATACTTATAGAGTTCACAAGGAATTGAGGTTATTATATTCTCGTTACAAATTTCTATCTCAATATTTAAAATTCCAGCAAAAAAATTAAGTAGCCCATAACCCTTTATAAAATGGATTGTGAACATCTAGTATTTTAAATATTTATAATTAAATTATACCATGATAAAAGTGTAATTACTTATAATAAGAAAATGATGTACTCTATCATCACCTAGAATAGAGTACTCTCACAAAGGTCTATGTAGATATGACATTCTATTCACTCAAGATTTATTATTGCAAAAAATATTTGGAGTTCTACTCTTCATCTAGCCATAGACCTTATTGCTCCAGATATTTCAATAACAAGTCACACATGAGCCATCAATCCATTACTATGTTGTCTCTTCTTATCCTTTTCCTCAATTACACAAGCAAAAGTGATGCCATCTTCTCCTTCTTCTCCCTCCTTATATAGAATACATCGATGATAAGGAACCCAACCCGTATGGTCCACCTATCATTATATAATTCTTCCTATGTCTTAACATTTTCCATTGACATAAACCTACATTATATATTATTCTTCATTTGTCTTCAATTATGTAATAATTGATATAATAATTAATTAGTAAAATTTATACTTGTTACAAATTTCAAATTTATGAATGGCATGCCAAGAAAAGGTATCATGTAGATATTGAACATTGTATGTCTTAAATCAGTATAGAATTTGCATATCTTTAAAAATTTCACCAATAAAAGATGCACCAATGATCATTTTTCACATACCAAACAAGATTTTGGAGGGAGACCAAAATTCCATATGAACACCAGCAACATAGAACTTTAATTTGAAAATTCCAAAAACCCAACTTTCCCATTCAATAAGAAAACAATAGATAGGAAATGTAGGTGAAAATGTTGAAAAGCATAACCACTTGGTTCTTTCTCATATAACTTTTCTTGATGAATGAAAATTATGTATTCCTTTGTAGAAAAGTACGAGCTCTAAAATGATCCATGATAATTGCATATTCTTGGGGCTTTGTTTTCAAGGCAAAGTCCAACATTCACTCTAAACTAACTATGATCATCAATAACCACTTGGTGAATGCTAGTAGTCAACTAGTAAACCAACCACACTAGAATTTGAAACGGAATAGGTCAAAATTAAAATTAAGTATGTTAACACAATATTTCAATAAAAAATTGAATTTGGTTACTCGTGCCTACTAGGGAGATATTTCCATTAAAGGAAATCATAACACAAGCAACAATACAACAAAGTATATGTTATTTGAATGATGACATTACCAAAGATGTAAGTGAAGAACTAGGAAATTTATGGTGATAAAGGGACTGATAGATCTTGAAGACAACATGATGATGTTTTTGGAGAGGGCCATACAACTATGGAGGGAGGGCTTTAGTTTCTAAAAGGGTCTCAACTCAACCTACCCAGTTGGATGGGTTGTTTATCTCAGATACAATGAGATTGGTTAAATTCATCTTATCATGTTCATGAGGGTAGGAAAGGGACGCGGAATAGGGATGGGAATCTTAACAGTCCTCCATAAGAAAAATATATTATTGCATGTAAAGCTAAAGGAAATGATATGGGGGAATTTGTTGCAAAGAAAGGGTGAATTATGCCTCCTTGAATGCACATCACGAGACTGTGTTTAAGATTTTCCATTCTGAAGCTACGAGAAGACTAGAGTGTAAGCACAAGAGAGAAGCTAAACATATTGTGGGTTGAGAAGAGGGACAAGAAGGCCCTTTCTGGTTCTTCCTCTTTGAGACTGGAGACATAAGATTTAAGAGTGTTTATTAGGAAATCGTAAAGATGAGATGGATTTTCAAGCATATGCTGGTAGGGGTGTTGTTGGACTGTCATAGTGGAAAAAATGGTCTAATGGATAAAATGAATGCCTATTTCCAAAGAAAATTTCAATGTTTAGGAGAAACTTGGGAGGGGTAGTTGAAGGTTCCCTAAGCTATGTCAAGTGCTTGCAATGGATTAAAGATCAACTTCTTCTGCAAAGTCTCACGAGGAAGATGATTATGCAATAAATGCACATGAAAAATTGGAAGTCAAAGTCTAGGACTCATTACAAAGAAGCAGTCCAAACAGTCACCATAAGAACCTGGGGCAAGCAACACCAACACTGAGCTTTAGAGATAAGCATATCAATGATAGTACATATTTGACGAAGATATTGTAGAAATAGTAAAAAATGTTATAGTTTACAATGGGATAGTTGGAACATTTGACAGTGTTTTGTTGAAAGGTATCTACATAAATTTTGAATTCTTAAAAGAACTTATTTTTTATGGAATCGGTAATGAGGGCCAAGAACTTTCATATGGGCTCGAAATTAAGGAAACTATAGGTGTTATAACCAAAAATATCATAATGTACTGATGTAAAATTTTCTGAATAGAAAGTATTTTATTTACCAGAGAATGAAAAGAAAAACAAACCCCAAAATATGTTTGATACTTTTAAATGAGAAACTAATTACACATTTTTTCTTAATTCACCACAATTATTTCTCCATGAAGATAAGGTATGCTTGATGGGATTTATAAGGAAACAACATTGGTCATGGGGAGGTACAATAATGGGCCTTCCATTTCAATGTTATCAAAAAGAGACGAGTCATCAAACTGGTCAACCCCAAAATTTGAACCAAACTAGAGCCAACCATAAAACATTCAAATTTTAAGGAAAATCATGTACATTCATCTGCATCCATAAGATCAACCCAAAAATGTGAACCAAAGTGGAGCCAACAAAAAATAAGGAGCAAAAGGTTATTCAAAAAATACATAAAACATTCAAATTTTAGGAAAAAACATATATATTCATCTGCATCCCTATGAATCCAAATAATTTATACACAAATATATAATGTTTCTCATTTTTATAGTAAGTAGGAGTTCATATAACCAAAACAACACCAACTACATACATCTTTGAACCATAATACATCAACAAAGGGGCTCTAAATGAACTCTAGAGTCCAAAAATAAGCATAGTACTAATGAGTAACTATAGCGACATAGTTGAGAGTCTAGAATTTAGAATTTACAATCTTGTCATATGGTACTAGTGTTTGGTTATGGTTGCATTGATTGTTGAACCCCTCTATCATGACCCTGGTGAAAATGTACACCTTCACTCAAGCCATGGAGACACTCGTGTCATGAAAAAGGAGTTCACTAATCAATGCAACCAACATCAAGGTACATTGGTCTAGTGGTATTGAGTCAATGCCAATTCCATACAATCATACATCATAGAATCCAATGGAAACCTTGCAATCCTACCAATCCTGAAATCATAAAAACTGTTTAACCCTTCTAAATTTTGAATGGGATCTAAAATTTGACTTTCTCCAACTTGAATGAAGTTGGAACCACTTTGAAGCAACCTGAAACAATTAATGTTAATATTAAAAATTTAAGTAAAAGTTCACATTATCCTTATCTTTCCTTTTCAAAAAGGAAAGATAAGGAGAATGACAAGTTTTACTTTAACATTAAAAATTAAATATTACCATTAATTACTAGGGTTAGGTTTTGTAGGGCCCTATGGTTAAGATATTTTTTTCTTCCTTTTAAGTATTTTTTATTCAAAAATTAATATTTGGTGGTCATTAGCTATGTTGCACTACATTATTCAGAATGGGTCAGTTTAGTAGAGAACTAGTCACTTTGGTGTTTTAAGGTCATTTCAATACAAGACCAACCTTAGGAAATCTAAACCACCAAACTAGACTGGTACAACTCTAAAGCCATTGGGACCAGCCAATTCCACTAGTTCTAGGCTAGTTCCAATAAGAGTGTGCCCTTCTCATCTTCCTCTCAAGTCATTTTGTTCGATCCTTTCAGGAATGGTGATTTGCAAAGTGACATAAAATGTTGGACTGTTGTGAGCACCTAAGATCATAAGTAGTTAACCCTTGACAAACAGAAATTTTCAAGGAACTAGTACAGACCTCCTAAAACATATTTAGTGAGGACGTGCATGCAAGGAACTATTACACACTTCCCAAGATAGTTAGTGAGGACCTGCATGACCAAAAGCATAAAAAAAAATTATCCACCCTCAAAAAACCTACCCGAAACATTGAAGTGTGGTTCAAAACAAATTGTTGGTAGGCTATTAATCCTACCAACAATCATACCCTCTCCAATTTCACAAGAATATCCTACTCAAGCTACCTCCTCCACTATGGTTATAGTAAGTTCTTGCAACTATGTGAGCTACAAGAAATTAAAACTGCCTTGGAATCTCCACCAATCTTAGGGAACTCGACTTCTCTGCATGCCACAACTATTTTGGTTTGATTGATCCATTAACTGGATCATCACTAACTTTTACTGAAGTCCCACTACTTAAATGACCTTCCACTAGTTCCTCCAAAAGTTAGAACTAGTTTAACTGACAACAACCTGAGATAAATGTCCTTTATTGCTACAAATTAGAAATCACATATGCAGAACTGAACTCTAACTCCTCCAACTTGAATTTATTGAGTAAACTAGGTGACACAAGCAATGTCACACAAGTTAACATCATCCAAGTTGTTTGCTGATGTGAAAATTCAAATTTTCTCAATTTAATCAAGGAAAAATGAAATTGAGAATTTCTTGCTGCATTTTTCAACACATAGTTCACTGGAATGTATTACTTTCACTATGAACTTGTCATAGTTCACATGTTAAGTTCATAAAGTTTTGGGTTGATGTGGTTTTATGTTGTGTATATAAAGAATATGTGTCCATCTCATGCTATCAGAAACAAGACTCCCTATGAAATGTAGTATGGCCACATTCCTTTGGTGAGGCATCTCAGGGTTTTTGGTTCCTCCTGTTATGCCTTCATACCTAAGGAATAGAGAAACAAAATCATTGCAAGGAGTCACAAATGTATCTTCTTTGGGTACTCATACCTCCAAATCATACCGTCTCTATGATGAAGTGAATAATAAGTTTATAATATCTAGAGGTGTGATCTTTCTTGAGGCTTCCAAGACTAACAATGTTGTTGAGTAGCAGCTTAATCATTTGGATAGATTCGAACATGCAAAGTATTTTCAAGAGTTTGATAGTGACATTCCACATCTCCTTCTCTTAGCTCTATACTTTCAATGAAGAGCCTTGAAGAAATCAGGTTGAAGGAAATTCCTTCCCCTGCTTTGTCAGGAAAGAGCTAAGAGACTACTCATAGCAGGTAGCCAAATCTGACAAGTAGTGAGGGTACATGCAAGATACAAAGCAAGGCTTAATGCAAATGACTATACTAACTATATACATATCATCAAACATCTTTCATCCCACATAGAATTCCTTGATTCATCGCTAGTTAGTTATAAGATCATGTTGGTCACAACCTCTGTAGCTTAAATAAACAAGTGGTAATATTCTTCATTTTCTAAGCTATGTAATAAACAAGTGAAAGAGAGCAGGACACGTAGAGGAAACACATGGAATGACTTTCAGTTCTTGCAACCATGCATGTCATTAAAGACAAAATGATACTGTAGTATACCTAGGGGAGACAGTATGGGGTACAGAGGGAGGTACACAAGGGAGTAATGTAATAATGGGATGGGCCATAGTTAATAAATAAAGTGGTTAACCCGCATCATGTAAGGGACCACAAGTAGTTAGCAATAATGTGATGAGCCCATGGTATTAGTTATATGGTATTGAGAGAACCATCATAATGACCCATGGTATTGTATGTGTGAATCATATATAGAGGCTAGAGACTCCCCATTGAGAGATGCCAAGGATTATTGTATGGACAAGCATATGGCTTGTGGAGTGTTCTCCTTCTTTAAGGAGTGATTGTATGGTGTTACCCTACGTCAAGGGTTTGATATTAATAAATATCTGAAGTTCATCTGTTTCTCTCTTGTCAATTATGGGTATGTTTTTTTATCATATATTTGCAAGTCAAATACATTACAGGTGATATCAGGGCATTTTCTTGGGCAAACGGAGATTTTTTTAATTTTTTTTTTGCAGGAAATTTTTGGGGCGGCGAGTTTGCAGATTAGATCTGTAATTTCTGGTGCAAAATTTGAAGAAACAAATTGCAGATCTGAATTATTTGCGAAAAATTACCTAATTTCAAAAAAAAAACGATCAAATCAGAGTCCGAATGAGGAGATATCACTGATTTAAAAATCACCGATGTTGCAGAAATTTTGTGATGAAAATCCATGGATGGCAGATCTCCAATTATTTTTTTGTCATTTTTGTGGGGAATTTTGAGAAACTCATTGTAGATCTGAGATCCTATTGAAAAATTACCCAATTTCAAAAAAACAATCCGTCGAATCAAAGTCCGGATGAGGGAGATATTGTTGATTTAAAATCATATTCTTTTTCAGAATTTTTGTGATGGCGGTATAGTTGCAGCGTGAATTTGAAATTCCATAGTGCCTAGATTAGGATTTCTATCACATGGGAAGATGCAAAATGACTGTTCCATTTTCAAAAAAAGGTCATAATAATGATTCTAAGAAATATTGACTGAACTGTGGCCATTTTAAATTTTCACCACATAAGTTTTTTTTGTTTTTTTTTTTCTGAAAACCCTCTTCATGGCCTCTAGCAATATGTTTTTAGGAAAAAATGATGGGCTGACTATTGAAAAATTTATACAAGATTAGAAGTGTGGTAGACCATGGTTTTGCAAGGACTCCATAGGGTATTATTTGAAATATGAGGCTGCCATATGGTGGAAACCACTTGACAGTGAGATTTTGAAGTTATGTTCTGCTGACGAAATTGAAAAACTATTTTTGGACAAATGGTCTCATACTGGAAAGAAGGAAACCAAAAAACCTAGCAAAGATTTTATTTTTACAAGAAAGAAGGAAACCAAGAAACCTAAAGGGTTATTTTCTGCTCGTATCTCCTTATTACAGGTTCATGGATTGATTCAGAAGGAGAAGATCATTGTGTTAATAAATCCTAGTTGCAAGCATAATTTTATCAATGTTAATTTGGCAAAAAAATTGCAAGTTCAAGCAAAACACATTGAAAACACACATGTTGATAATGAGGATGTTCAAGTTTATAAAGATTTGAAGCTTTCTGTGGATAATTATGTGTTGCATTGTGATTTTTATACTTCAGATATGGATAACATGGATGTTTTTTGGGATATCCTTGGATGGAATCTATGGGTATTGTCAATATTAAAGTGCAGAAGAAATTCATGAAGCTCTGGTATAAAAAGAAGAAAAGTACATTGCAGGATATTTTCATTAAGACCCAAGTAGATACTATGGAGGCAGAAGCACAAAGCTATAATGACACTAACACATCAGATGATGAGACTTTTCTTGGAATTATGATACAGTTGTTGTCCTTGATGGAAACTCACTCAGATAAAAGTTCACAGTGCATCAGGTCAACAACAAAGGATTATAGATCAGACTCCAAAGAATGAAGAAAGAGAGGTATACACTAGTTCACTTTGTCCAAGGTGCGTATACACACTGTTTAACAGAACAAAAGTAGTGTATAACGTATACACACACTTTTACAGGAGGAAAAGCGCGTACATGCTAGAAAACCAAGTTTTTGGTCCAAGGTATTTGATCCAAGGTATTTTGGTCCAAGGTAATTGGTCCGAGGCATTTGGCCTAAGGTATTGACCCTCGGTGTTGGGTCCAAGGTATTGGTCCTAAGTGGTTTTGGTCCAAGGTATTGAGAAAGGCATAAGAGTATATAAGGAGGAGAATATCATTAGGCAAAGGTGTGTAAGCAATGAGAATCTAAGGAATACTTCTATCTGAAGTATATTTTATGCTGCAGGGTTATGTTTGGGACTTGATCTAAAATATTCATGTGCACCTTGAGTTCAACATTTGTATCAGGAATCATGAAACATGAAATGACTTATTCTTGAATAATCTGATATTGGTTGAGACCAGATCTAATGTTTTGCACCTGTTCTATTTGTTATCTATCATGATCCGGGTTTGTCTAAAGTCTGGAATTACAACAAAGTTCTGAGTCAAAATTTTTAGATTTGTACACAGGCTCGTCTCAGCTAAAGGGCGTGTACACGCAAGTTCAACTCTTTCAAGTAGAGTATACAAAAAGAAAAGCTTCTTTTCAGCACTGAATGATCTATCTGATCAAATTCTGTTTTTTTACTGTTGTCTGTCAGTGAAGTATTCTTAGATCTAAACGTAGAACTGTTGTATAAGGAAATTGAGTCTGATTTATTGATTGGTTGAGAAGGAAGGGTGATCCTTGTTGCTATCTGTTTTCAAAACTGCAATATGACAATATATCTTCAGAATGTCATTGATTGGTACTATCTGTGGTTCAGAAGTTTATGATTCAGTGTCTTTAGATATATACACAGGTTCGGTTAAAGGAAGTAGTGTATACACACAGGTTAGGTTCAAACAAGTAGCATATACACTCTAATGCATGACTTTTGAGGTTACAGTTGGTTATGGATGATGATGCAGGCTTCTAGGTTCAGCACAGTGTTCTGGTGTCAGTGATCTGATTGTTTAGATTAACTGAATATTGGTTGAGGCAGTTTAAGTTTAAAAGGCTTTGATGGGTCTAGTGTGAAAATTTGATGAAACGTGGCCTTCATCTTGTGGTGTTGTGATCCAGGAGTATCCAGTCCAAAAATTCATTAAACGTGGTCCTTGGTGGAATAATGGAGTTTTCTGTAGGCTAGCACCTACGTACTAGTAAACATATTGGTTAGTACAAGAGCTAGGGGGTTGTAGCTCCCTTCCAATAGAAGCTGGAAAACAAGAGAAGGTTGTAACCTTCTGCAGGTAGAAGCCTGTGTACTAGTATGAGTCTGCACCAGTACAAGATTGTAAACATATTTTCTTATTATTAAAAGAAGACAGAGATGATAGCAGCAGGTGGTTTTTACCTAGATTGGGTTTCCACCTTAAATCTTGGTGTTCATGCGTGTTTCTTATGTGTGATGCTTTATTCTTCTTTTACTGCACTATCTAATAAATCTTTGATATATTGGTTTAATCTCAAGACATGATAAACTGTCTAAATCACAAGTTCTCTACATAAATGTTGGTTTCTTTAAGCACAATCGCGTGTACATGCTAGTTCACTTCACTGAAGTAGCATATATAAATCTGTTTGGGAAATAAAATTATTGATCTGATAATAATGATTCACCACCCCCCCTCTCAGTATTATTTCCAACAATTGGTATCGGAGTAGGTCCTTCAAAAGAAGCTTACAAATTGCTTGAAGGGAGAACCATAAACATGAATAATCAAGAAAGCATGGGATCCATCAGACCGCCAATCTTGGATGGGAGCAACTTTGTTTATTGGAAAATAAAAACCAAAACCTATCTAGAATCGCTTGGAATGGATGTCTAGGAAATTTTTGAAGGAGGATATACATTTCCAGCAATAATTCCTACAAATACAGTAGGTAAAAAGCAATATGAAACCAATGCCAAAGCTGTCAATACTTTATTGGGAAGTTTGTCACAATCAGAGTTTGTCAAAGTTATGCAACTCAAATCAGCCAAAGAAATATGGGACAAAATCATTTTGAGCTACGATGGAGACTCTCACGTAAAACGTGCTAAGCTTCAAACTCTCAAAATTTAGTATGAAACTCTCAAGATGCATAGTGATGAAAGTATAGCTAGTTACTTCCTATGTATAGATGAGGTTTTCAATTATATGAAGAATCTGGGTGAAGAAATTAAGGAAGTTATCTTAGTTGAGAAATTTTTGAGATCCTTGTCTACTAAATTTGAATCCAAAGTGTCTGCCATAGAAGAAAAACAAGATCTGTAGAATATCACTATGACACAGCTTCACGGAATCTTAACTGCCTTTGAGATGAGAAAAGGAGGACCATCAGATATGAGAGAAGCTGCATTGAAAGCTTCAGCAAAAGGAAAGGAAGAACACAATGAATTAGGACATATTTTAGAAGAAGAAGATGAGGTAAACTTTTTCAAAAAGCTTCAACGGGGTTTTGGAAGGTTTAGAGGTAAGTTACCCTTCAAATTCTTTTCTTATGGCAGAGTCGGTCATTATGCTACCAGATCTCCTCATAAATATAAATTTGAAAAAGGAAAGGAATATGCGAAAGGGAATATAAAACAAGTTGTGAATAAAAGGAGTTACTATACTCATGTAGATAGTGATGATTTATCTAATAGTGATGAAGATGAAACTGGACAAGGTTACATACTTCTCATGGCTTATGACGATGATAATTTTGGGATTCTTTAGAAGAGGAAGACCTTCATGAAGAAATATCTAAACTCAAATTCTGTTTAGAAGAAAAGAATATGATTATAGATACCTTGACATACCAACTTGTTGAAAAGGAAAAACACAATGAAAAACTAGAATGTCAAATTGTGGGTCTACGAAAGGATATTGAGAAAACGAAATCTCTCAATCTTAGATTTGCTAAAGGATCAGAAACTTTAAATGAAGTTATCAAAGTTCAGCGTTCTCCTCTGATCCAGACAGGTCTTGGATATACTGAAGAAGCATCTCAATCACAGAAGCCGTCAACTTCCACCAAAAGCTATCTTGATGTAGCAAAGACCAGTGCATAGTCTGACAATCGTCAGCAAAGGCATAAAGCAGATCACCAGGTAAATCAGACTTAATTTACTCCAAGGATGAATAGAAGCCACAACCAACCTCAAGTAAATCATACTCAATTTCCTCCAAATATGAATATCAATAGAAGGTACAATCACCAGGTCAATAGATTCGATAGTCGCGGGAACTTCTTTAATGGGAAATGTTTTTCATGTCATAATTTTGGACACAAAGCTGCTCAATGTGTTGGTTACAAAACCATCATGACTAGGGAAACACAAAATCAAAGGAATGTAACAGGGATTAAGAAAAGTTCCTATAATAACTTTTCTCTTCTTGAAAATGAAATAGAATGCTCAATCTGTAACAACTTTGGTCATGAAGAATGTGAATGCAGGAGAAAATTTTGGCAAACATCTCAAAAGGAGCAAACCCCATTAAATCCCAAGAAATGGACAAGGAAAGAATCTCAAACAGAAATATGTGGTATAGCCTTGTATGCAGAAGGACAAGAAAACCAGTGGTACATTGAATGTGTATGCTCAAAACACATGATAGGTGACAAAGAAAAACTTCACTCATATAATGTCTTAGAAAAGGAAAAGAATGTCTCATTTGGAAATGACACTCCTGCTATCATAAAAGTTAAAGGCTCTAATTTCTTGAAAGAAAAGCTTAAAGATGGAAATGTTATGTATGTAGACAGTTTAAAGCATAACCTGTTGAGTGTCAGTCAAATGTGTGATCAAGGAAATGAAGTGGTGTTTTTATCAAATGGATGTGTTGTTCGTGAGCTTGATACAGGAGAGACTGTGATCAAAGGTACAATAACTCCAAACAACTTATACATACTCAAGGGAGGACAACAACAATGCTATCTAAGCAAAAATGATGAAAATTGGCTGTAGCATAGAAGATTGGGACATCTAAGTTTTTTCTCAAATAAGAAAAGCATGAAGATTCAGGGTTTTCCCTGATCTTCCAGATATCAGTATCCTAGAAACTACAATATGCAAAAAATGTCAAGTCGGCAAGCAAACCAGAGTTCACTTCATGGAAAAAGAAGGGTCAGCTAGTAAGCCTCTTGAACTTGTCCATACTGATTTATGTGAACCATCAAGGAAAAAGTCACCTCATGGAGAAGAATACTCTATTTTCTTCATTGATGATTTTTCTAGAATGTGTTGGATAGGTCTTCTAAACCATAAAGATGAACCTTTTTAAAAGTTCCAAGCCTTCAAAGCTTTGGTTGAAAATGAATCAGATCGACAAATCAAATGCCTCAAATCTGATCAAGGAGGGGAATTTACCACGGATGAATTCTTTGACGTTTGTGAACAACATGGAATAAAAAGGTAATTATCCACCACAAGGACTCCTCAGCAAAATGGTGTGGTAGAAAGAATGAACATAATAGTTCAACAAATGGCTCGAGCTATGCTAGATGAGTCTGTAACTCCTGCAACCTTTAGGGGTGAAGTTGCATTCGCTACTGTAACTATTCTCAACCAAGAAAATGTTTGGGTAAACATCACTCAAACTCCACATGAACATTGGTATGGTAAGACTCCTACTTGTAAAATACTTTAAATTTTTTGGAAGCAAATGTTATATCAAAAGGATGAATGAGACACTTGGTAAGTTTGAACCCAGAGTAGATGAACATATTCTTCTTAGTTATCCTTCCAGAAGTAAAGGATATAAATGTTATAATAAAAGACTTGGAAAAATTGCTAAAAGCATTGATGTTGTAGTTGATGAAGCATGCAAAAATCCAAAATAGATAAAATCAACAGAAGATTATGACAATGAAGAAGATGGGGATTCTTTTCCCACATCAAATCAAAATCATATTGAATAAGAAACCAATGAAGCACCAAAAGAAGAGATAATGGCAGAAGAAAAGACTCTGTCCAACTATGTTCAGAAAAATCATCCAGAAACTCAAATTTTAGGGGAAAAAGAGGTAGGCGTACAGACAAGAAGAACTATTACGGGGACCTCAAGCTATCTAGCATTACTATCCTCCAAAGAACCTCAAAATGTAAAAGATTCATGCAAAGATGAATGTTGGGTCAAGGCCATGGATGAAGAACTTGAGAAAATTGAAAAGAATGATACTTGGGAATTCTTTTCCTAGACCTCATGATAAAAATATTATAGGAACTAAATGGATATTCAAAAATAAGCTGAATGAAAATGGAGAAGTCATTAGAAACAAGGACATACTTGTTTGTAAAGGGTATGCTCAAGAAGAAGGTATAGATTCTAAAGAAACTTTTGCACCTGTTGCCAGACTTAAAGCCATAAGGATGTCTCTTGCTCTTTCTAGCTTTCAGAAATTCAAAGTATACCAAATGGATGTAAAATCAGCCTTCGTAAATGGATATTTAGAAGAAGAAGTTTATATTGAATATCTAGATGGATTCATTCTTGGAAATGATGAAAAACTTGTATGCAGACTCAAAAATGCCCTCCATGGTCTGAAACAGGCTCCCAGGGCCTGGTATTACTGCCTTGACAAATATCTACACCAACAAGGTTTTACAAAAGGTTCAACATATAGAAATCTATATACAAAGATTGAAACTAATAAATTGCTAATTATTATTGTTCATGTTGATGATATCATTTTTGGTAGCATTAAAGAATCCATGAGTCATAATTTTTCTTCAGTAATGCAACAAGAATTTGAAATGTCCTTGCTTGGTGAACTTACCTATTTTCTTGGTCTACAAGTTCAACAAAATAAATATTGTATTTTTCTTTCACAAACCAAATATCTCAAACAGACCTTGAAAAGGTACAGAATGGAATATTATAAACATGTATGTACCCCAATGGTAATAGGATGCAGTCTTAGCTCAAATGATGAATCAACAAAAGTAAATCAACCAACTTACAGATCAACGAGTGGTAGTCTACTTTATCTAACAGGTACCCGACCTGACATCATGCATGCAGTAGGAATAGTTGGAAGATTCCAAGCAAATCCAAAGGAATCACACCTTCAGGCAGTCAAAATAATTTTCAAATATCTTCAAGGAACTTAGGAATTTGGTTTATGGTATCTTAGAGATGTAGATCTTACTCTTCATGCATATACAGATGCAGATTGGGTAGGAAGTGTTGATGGCAGAAAAAGCACTAGTGGTGGTGCATTCTATATGGGTTCTAGGTTAGTGTCTTGGTTTGGCAAGAAAGAAAGTTCAATTTATTTATCTACAGCTGAAGTAGAACATGTAGCTGCTGCATCTTGCTGCACACAACTACTTTAGATGATGCAAACCTTGCAAGACATTCAGATCACATGTACTCTACCCATTTCCATTCTATGTGATAATACAAGTGCCATCAGTATTTGAAAGAATCCAGTCATGCACTCCAATACCAAGCACATACCCATCAAATACCATTTCCTATGTGAACAAGTGCATGAACAAAAGGTCAAATTGGAGTATGTTCCCTCCAAATAATAGGTTGCTGATATATTCACTACATCACTGCCTAGAGAAACATTTGAATATCTCAGAAAAAAGTAGGGAGTAGTTGCTGCATCATCCTACTGTAAAATCCAATTTTTCAAAGAAAGGTTATTATACACATGTTTCATGAAGTACAATCATGTGCACACGCTAGTTTCTGTGGGTCAAGGAGCGTATATGTTTTTCAGACAAGAAAATAGTGGGGCAAGCTCTGATATGGGTGCATTGTCTGATGTTGAATAGTATAGTCTATTGATATGCTTTGTTCATTAATTTTTATCTAACTGATAAAGACGCCTTGATCATTGACTTGTTAACAGTACACAGGTAGCACAAGTTCAGGGGGAGCATTAGCCTTCACTCGCATTCTGCATTGTTGGCATTATGGTTGCTGCGTCCAGCTATGACTTCAGATATTTATACCTTTTGTTGCTTAAGTCATGTAAAAGTCTATGGTGTGATATGTCTTCTCATACATTTGAATGAGTCCTATTGGAAAAATGAATATAATTTGTATTCCCGCTTTGCATGGGATGGATGATGTAATTATATTTCTGTTATGTATAAACAATTGGTATATCCCCACTTGGTTGGGTGGATGAGTCAAATTTTGTATATCCCCACTTGGTTGGGAAATGGATGTATGTATGAGTCATTGGTGATAAGAAGGTCATACTCACACAATTGAGTTATAGAGTCATGTTATTCTTTTGGAGAATAGTTTTGCAGACTCCGCTTGTGTTCAAGGAGAGCATGAATGGTTTCAGTACATCTCAGCATGATGTACAATGGGGAGCTCAATCAGATAATTCAACATGTACTCGGGGGGAGCATGAACAATAGAGGGGAGAGAATCTCTTGGTCTGCCCTTTTCCCTTGATGCCAAAGAGGGAGAGTGTCTTGGTGTTGTTGTTGCCATCAAGTCCAAAGGGGGAGATTGTTGGCATTATGATACAGGTGTTTTCCTTGATGGAAACTCACTCAGATGAAAGTTCACAGTGCAACAGGTCAACAACAAAGGATTATAGATCAAACTCCAAAGAATGAAGAAAGAGAGGTATACACTGGTTCACTTTGTCCAAGGCGCGTATACATGCGGTTTAATAGAACAAAAGTAGCATATAACGTATACACGTACTTTCACAGGAGGAAAAGTGCGTACATGTTGGAAAACCAAGTTTTTGGTCCAAGGTATTTGATCCAAGGTATTTTGGTTCAAGGTAATTGGTCTGAGGCATTTGGTCCAAGGTATTGATCCTAGGTATTGGGTCCAAGGTATTGGTCCTAAGTAGTTTTGATCCAAGGTATTGAGAAAGGCCTAAGAGTATATAAGGAACAGAGGATCATTAGGCCAAGGTGTGCAAGCAATGAGATTGTAAGGAATACTTCTATCTGAAGTATATTTTAGATTGCAGGGTTATGTTTCGGACTTGATCTAAAATATTCATGTGCACCTTGAGTTCAACATTGGATTAGGAATCATGAAACTTGAAATGAATTATTCTTGAATGATCTGATATTGGTTGAAAGCCAATCTGATGTTTTGCACCTATTCTATTTGTTATGTATCACGACTTGGGTTTGTATGAAGTCTGGAATTGCAACAAAGTTTTGAGTCAAAATTTGTAGATCTAACGCAGGTTCATCTTAGCCAAAGGGCGTGTACATGTAGGTTCGACTCTTTCAAGTACCGTATAGAAAAGGAAAAGCTTCTTTTCATATTTGACTAATCTATCCGATCAAATTTTGTTGTTTGACTGTTGTTTGTCAATGAAGTCTTCTTAGATCTGAATGTAGAACTCTTGTATAAGGAAATTGAGTTTGATTGATTGATTGGTTGAGAAGGAAGGGTGATCCTTTTTGCTATCTATTTTGAACTCTATAATATGAGAGTAGATCTTTAGAATGTCATTGATTGGTACAGTCTGTGATTCAGAAGTTTATGATTCAGTATCTTTAGATATATACGCAATTTGGGTTAAAGGAAGTAGCGTATACACACAGGTTTGGTTCAACCAAGTAGTGTATACACTCTAATGCATGAATTTTGAGGTTACAACTGGTTCTGGATGATGATGCAGGGTTCTGGGTTTAGCATAATGTTCTGGTGTCAGTGATTTGATTGTTCAGATTAACTAAATATTGGTTGGGGTAGTTTAAGTTTAAAAGGCTTTGACAGGTCCAGTGTGAAAATTTGCTGAAATGTGGTCTTCATCTTGTGGTGTTGTGATCCAGGAGTATCCAATCCAAAAATTCATGAAACGTGGTCCTTGGTGTAATAATGGAGTTTTTTTTATGCTAGCACCTATGCACTAGTAAACATATTGCCTAGCACAAGAGCTAGGGGTTGTAGCTCCCTTCCAGTAGAAACTGGAAAATGAGAGAAGGTTGTAACCTTCTGCAGGTAGAAGCTTGTGTACTGGTATGATTATGCACTAGTACAAGATTGTGAACATATTTTCTTATTATTAAAAGAATATAGAGACGACAACAACAGGTTGGTTTTACCGACATTGGGTTTCGACCTTAAATCTTGGTGTTCATGTGTGCTGCTTATGTGTGATGCTTTATTCTGATTTTACTGCACTATCTAATAAATCTTTGATATACTGGTTTAAGCTCAACACATGATAAACTGTCTAAATCACAAGTTCTCTACATATACATTGGTTTCCTTAAGAAAAATCGTGTGTACATGATAGTTCACTTCATTGAAGTAGCATATATAAATCTTTTTGGGAAATAAAATTATTGATCTGATAATACTGATTCACCCCCCTCTCAGTATGACTTCCATTAATTGGTATCGGAGCAGGTCCTTCAGAAGAAGCTTGATCACTTATAGGGAGATCAATCAACATAAATAATCAAGAAAGCATGGGATCCATCAGACCACCAATCTTCAATGGGAGAAAGTTTGTTTATTAGAAAATAAGAACCACAACCTATCTACAATCACTTGGAATGGATGTCTGGGAAATTGTGGAAGGTGGATATACATTCCCAACAGCAATTCCTATAGATACAGTAGGTAAAAAGCAATATGAAACTAATGCCAAAGCTATCAATACTTTATTGGGAAGTTTGTCACAATCAGAGTTTGTCAAAGTTATGCAGCTCAAATCAGCCGAAGAAATATGGGACAAAATAATTCTGAGCTACGAAGGAGACTCTCAGTTAAAACGTGCTAAGCTTCAAACTTTCATAATTCAGTATGAAACTCTTAAGATGCATAGTGATGAAAGTATAGCTAATTACTTCCTACATATAGATGAGGTTTTCAATTGTATGAAGAATCTGGGTGAAGAAATTAAGGAAGTTACCTTAGTTGAGAAAGTTTTGAAATCCTTGTCTGCTAAATTTGAATCTAAACTGTTCGCCATAGAAGAAAAACATGATCTGTAGAATATCACTATGACACAGCTTCACGGAATCTTAACTGCCTTTGAGATGACGAAAGGAGGACCATCAAATATGGGAGAAGCCTCATTCAAAGCTTCAGAAAAAGGAAAGGAAGAACACAATGAATTAGGACAAATTTCAAAAGAAGAAGATGAGGCAAACTTTGTCAAAAAGCTTCGACAGGGTTCTGCAAGGTTTAGAGGTAAGTTACCCTTCAAATGATTTTATTCTGGCAAAGTTAGTCATTATGCTGCCAGATGTACTCATAAAGATAAATTTGAAAAAGGAAAGGAAAAAGGGAATAGAGAACAAATTGTAAATAAAAGGAGTTACTATATTCATGAAGATAGCGATGGTGTATCTAATATTGATGAAGATGAAATTGGACAATATTACAGACTTCTCATGGCTTATGACAATGGTAATTTTTGGGATTATTTAGAAGAGGAAGAGCTTCATGAAGAGATATCTAAACTCAAAATATCTTTGGAAGAAAATAATATGATTATCAATACCTTGACATACCAAGTTGCTTAAAAGGAAAAACACAATGAAAAACTAGAATGTGAAATTGTGGGTTTAAGAAAGGATCTTGAGAAAACGAAATCTCTCAATCTTAGATTTTCTAAAGGATCAGAAACTTTAAATGAAATTATCAAAGCTCAGTGTTCTCCTCTGATAAAGGTAGCTCTTGGATATACTGAAGGAGCATCTCAGTCACAGAAGTCGTCAACTTCCAACAAAATCTATCTTGATGCAACAAAGACCAGTGAATAGTATGACAATTGTTAGCAAAGGCATAACACAGATCACAAGGTAAATAAGACTCAATTTACTCCAAGGATGAATAGAAGCCACAACCAACCTCACTCAATTTGCTCTAAAGATGAATATCAATAGAAACTACAATCACTAGGTCAATAGATTCGATAGTTGCTGGAACTTCTTTAATGGGCAATGTTTTTCATTTCATAATTTTGGACACCAAGCTACTCAATGTGTTGCTTACAAAACCATCATGACTAGAGAAGAATGAAATCAAAGGAATGTAATAGGGATCAGGAAAATTTCCTATAATAACTTTTCTCTTCTTGAAAATGAAACATAATGCTCAATCTGTAACAACTTTTGTCATGAAGAACCTGAATGCAGGAGAAAAATTCGCCAAACATCTCAAAAGGAGCAAACTCCATTAAATCCCAAGATATGGAGAAGGAAAGAATCTCAAACAAAAAGATGTGGTATAGCCTTGTATGCAAAAGGACAAGAAAATCAGTGATACATTGACAGTGGATGCTCAAATCACATGACAGGTGACAAAGAAAAACGTCACTCATATAATGCCTTAGAAAAGGAAATGAATTTCTCATTTGGAAATGACACTCCTGATATCATGAAAGGTAAAGGCTCTATTTTCTTGAAAGAAAAGATAAAATATGGGAATGTTATGTATGTAGATGGTTTAAAGCATAACTTGTTGAGTGTCAGTCAAATGTGTGATCAAGAAAATGAAGTGGTGTTTCGATCAAACAGATGTGTTGTTTATGAGCTTGATATAGGAGAGACCATGATCAAAGGTACAAGAACTACAAAACAACTTATAGATACTCAAGGGAGGACAACAAAAGTGATATCTAAGAAAAAATGATGAAAACTGGCTATGGCATAGAAGACTGGGACATCTAAGTTTTTTCTCAAATAAGAAAAGCATGCAGATTCACAGTTGTTCCTCATCTTCTAGATATTAGCATCCCAGAAAATACAATATGCAAACTATGTCAAATCGGCAAGCAAACCGAAGTTCACTTCATGGGAAAAGAAGGGTCAGCTAGTAAGCTTCTTGAGTCTGTCCATATTGATTTATGTGTAGCATCAAGGAAAAAGTCACCTCGTGCAGAAGAATACTTTATTTTGTTCATTGATGATTTTTCCAGAATGTGTTGGATAGGTCTTCTAAAGCATAAAGATGAAGCTTTGGAAAAGTTCCAAGCCTTCAAATCTTTGGTTGAAAATGAATCAAATTGAAAAATCAAATTCCTCAGATCTGATCGGGGAGGGGAATTTACCTTGGATGAGTTCTTTCACTTTTTTGAACAACATGGAATAAAAAGGCAATTCTCCACCATAAGGACTCCTCAGCAAAATGGTGTGGTAGAAAGAATGAATAGAACAATTCAAAAAATGGCTCGAGTTATGCTAGATGAATCTAGAACTCCTTCAACCTTCTGGGGTGAAGCTGCATTCACTGTCGTAACTATTCTCAACCAAGAAAATGTTTGGGTAAACAACACTCAAATTCCACATGAACTTTGGTATCGTAAGACTCCTACTGTAAAATACTTTAAAGCTTTTGGAAGAAAATGTTATTTCAAAAGGACTGATGAAAAACATGGTAAGTTTTAACACAGAGGAGATCAAGGTATTCTTCTTGGTTATTCTTCCATAAGTAAAGGATATAAATGTTATAATAAAAGACTTGGAAAAATTGTTGAAAGCATTGATGTTGTAGTTGATGAAGCATGCAAAAATCCAAAACAGATAAAATCAACAGAAGATTATGACAATGAAGAAGATGGGGATTCTTTTCCCACATCAAATCAAAATCATATTGAAGAAGAAACTAGTGAAGCACCAGAAGAAGAGATAATGGTAGAAGAAAATACTTCGTCCAGGTATGTTCAGAAATATCATCCAAAAACTCAAATTTTAGGGGAAAAAGAGGCAAGTGTACAGACAAGAAGAACTATTACAGGGACCTCAAGCTATCTAGCATTACTATCCTCCACCGAACCTAAAAATGTAAAAGAAGCATGCAAAGATGAATGTTGGGTCAAGGCCATGGATGAATAACTTGAGCAAATTGAAAAAAATGATACATGGGAATTAGTTCCTAGACCTCATGATAAAAATATTATAGGAACTAAATGGATATTCAAAAACAAGCTGAATGAAAATGGATAAGTCATTAGAAACAAGGCCAGACTTGTTTGTAAAGGGTATGCTCAACAAGAAGGTATAGATTTTGAAGAAACTTTTGTACCTGTTGCTATACTTGAAGCCATAAGTATGTTTCTTGCTCTTTCTAGCTTCCAAAAATTCAAAGTACATGAAATGGATGTAAAATCAACCTTCCTGAATGGAGATTTAGAAGAAGAAGTTTATATTGAACAACCAGAAGGGTTCATTCTTGGAAATTATGAAAAACTTGTATGCAAACTCAAAAAGGCCCTCTATGGAATGAAACAGGATCCAAGGGCTTGGTATTACCTCCTTGAAGAATATCTACACCAACAAGGTTTTACAAAAGGTTCAACAAATAGCAATCTATATACAAAGATTGAAACTAATAAATTGCTATTTATTATTGTTTATGTTGATGATATCATTTTTGGTAGCAATGAAGAATCCACGAGTCATAATTTTTCTTTAGTAATGCAACAAGAATTTGAAATGTCATTGCTTGGTGAACTTACCTATTTTCTTGGTCTACATGTTCAACAAAATAAAGATGGTATTTTTCTTTCACAAACCAAATATCTGAAACATATCTTGAAAAGGTACAGAATGGAAGATTCTAAACCTGTATGTACCCCAATGGTAATAGGATGCAATCTCAGCTCAAATGATGAATCAACAATAGTACGTCAACCAACCTATAGATCCATGATTGGTAGTCTAGTTTATCTAACAAGTACCCGACCTGACATCATACATGTAGTAGGAATAGTTGGAAGATTCCAAGTAAATCCAATGGAATCACACCTTCAGGAAGTCAAAATAATTTTCAAATATCTTCAAGGAACTCAGAACTTTGGTTTATGGTATCCTAGAGATGTAGACCTTACTCTTCATACATATATAGATGCAGATTGGGCAGGAAGTGTTGATGACAGAAAAAGAACTACTGGTGGTGCATTCTATATGGGTTCCAGGTTAGTGTCTTGGTTCAACAAGAAACAAAGTTCAGTTGCTTTATCTTCAGTTGAAGCAGAATATGTGGTTGCTACATCTTGCTACACACAATTACTTTCGATGATGCAAACCTTGCAACACATTCAGATCACATGTACTCCACCCATCTCCATTCTATGTGATAATTCAAGTGCCATTAGTATTTCAAAGAATCCAGTAATGTACTCCAAGACCAAGCACATACCCATCAAATACCATTTTCTACGTGAAAAAGTGTTTGTCCAAAAGGTCAAATTGGAGTATGTTCCCTCCAAAGAAAAGGTTTTTTATATATTCACTAAACCACTGCCTAGAGAAACATTTGAATATCTTAGACAAAAGCTGGGATTAGTTGTTGTATCATCCTGTTGTTAAATCCAATTTTTCAAAGAAAGGTTATTAAACACGTGTTTCTTGAAGTACAATCGCGTACACACATAGGTTTTTGTGGGTCAAGGAGTGTATATGTTTTTCAGACAAGAAAAATAGTGGGGCAGGCCTTGATATGGGTGCTTTGTCTGATGTTGATTATTACAGTCTGTTGATATGCTCTGTTCATTAATTTTTATCTAACTAAAAAAGATGCCTTGATCATTAACCTGTTAACAATGCACAGCTAGCGCAGGTTCAAGGGGAGCATTAGCCTTCTCTTTCATTCTGCATTGTTGGCATTATGGTTGTTGAGTCCAGCTATGACTTCAGATATTTATACCGCTTAAGTCATGTACAAGTCTAGGGTGTGATATGTCTTCTCATACATTTGAATGATTCTTATTTGAAAAATGATGTAATTTGTATCCCCACTTTGCATGGGATGGATGATGTAATTATATTTCTGTAATGTATAAACAATTGGTATATCCCCACTTGGTTGTGTGGATAAGCCAAATTTTGTATATCCCGACTTGGTTGGGAGATGGATGTATGTATGAGTCATTGGTGATAGGAAGGTCATACTCACACAGTTGAGTTATAGAGTCATTTTATTCTTTTGGAGAATATTTTTTCACACTCTACTTGTGCTTATGGGGAGGATGAACGGTTTCAATACATCTCAGCATGTACAAAGGAGAGCTCAATCAGACAATTATGCATGTACTCAGGGGGAGCATGGACAACATAGGGGAGAGAATCTCCTAGTCCGCCTTTTTCCCTTGATGTCAAAGGGGGAGAGTCTCTTAGTGTTTTTGTTGCCATCAAGTCCAAAGGGGGAGATTGTTGGCATTATGATATAGGTGTTGTCCTTGATGGAAACTCACTAAGATGAAAGTTCACAGTGCAACAGGTCAACAGAAAAGGATTACAGATCAAACTCCAAAGAATGAAGAAAGAGAGGTATATGTTGGTTCACTTTGTCCAAGGCACATATACATGTGGTTTAACAGAACAAAAGTAGCATATAAGGTATACACACACTTTCACAAGAGGAAAGGCACGTACATGTTGGAAAACCAAGTTTTTGGTCCAAGGTATTTTGGTCCAAGGTAATTGGTCTGAGGCATTTGGTCCAAGGTATTGACCCTAGGTATTGGGTCCAAGGTATTGGTCCTAAGTGGTTTTGGTCCAAGGTATTGAGAAAGGCCTAAGAGTATATAAGGAGGAGAAGATCATTAGGCCAAGGTGTGCAAGCAATGAGATTCTAAGGAATACTTCTATTTGAAGTATATTTTATGTTGCAGGGTTATGTTTGGGACTTGATTTGAAATATTCATGTGCACCTTGAGTTCAACATTGGATCAGGAATCATGAAACTTGAAATGACTTATTCTTGAATGATCTGATATTGGTTGAGACCAGATCTGATGTTTTGCACCTGTTCTATTTGTTATCTATCATGATCTGGGTTTGTCTGAAGTCTGGAATTGCAGCAAAGTTCTGAGTCAAAATTTTCAGATCTGTACGCAGGTTCATCTCGGCCAAAGGGCGTGTACATGCAGGTTCGACTCTTTCAAGTAGCATATACAAAAATAAAAACTTCTTTTCAAATCTGACTGATCTATCTGATCAAATTTTGTTGTTGTACTATTGTCTATCAATGAAGTCTTCTTAGATCTAAACGTAGAACTGTTGTATAAGGAAATTGAGTATGACTGATTGATTGGTTGAGAAGGAAGGGTGATCCTTGTTGCAATTTGTTTTGAACTCTGTAATATGACAGTAGATCTTTAGAATGTCACAGATTGGTATAGTCTGTGGTTCAGAAGTTTATGATTCAGTATCTTTAGATATATATGCAGGTTGGGTTAAAGGATGTAGCGTATACACGTAGGTTGGTTTCAACCAAGTAGCATATACACTATAATGCATGATTTGTTAGGTTACATCTCATTCTGGATGATGATGCAGGGTTCTGGGTTCAGCACAATGTTCTGGTGTCAGTGATCTGATTGTTCAGATTAACTGAATATTGGTTGATGCAATTTAAGTTTAAAAGGATTTGATGGGTCCAGTGTGAAAATTTGGTGAAATGTGGCCTTTAGCTTGTGGTGTTGTGATCCAGGAGTATCCAGTCTGAGAATTCATGAAACATGATCCTTGGTGGAAGAGTGGAGATTTCTATAGGGTGGCACCTACATGCTAGTAAACATATTGCCTAGTACAAGAGCTAGGGGGTTGTAGCTCCCTTCCAGTAGAAGCTGGAAAACGAGAGAAGGTTGTAACCTTTTGCAGGTAGAAGGCTGTGTATTGGTATGAGTCTGGACTAGTACAATATTGTAAACAGATTTTCTTAATATTAAAAGAAGATAGAGATGATAGTAGCAGGTGGTTTTTACCCACATTGTGTTTCCACCTTAAATCTTCGTGTTCATGTGTGTTGCTTATGTGTGATGCTTTATTCTTCTTCTACTGTACTGTCTAATAAATCTATGATATACTAGTTTAAGCTCAACACATGATAAACTATCTAAATCAGAAGTTCTCTACATATACTCTGGTTTCATTAAGCACAGTCGTGTGTACACGCTAGTTCACTTCACTGAAGTAGCGTATATAAATATGTTTGGGAAATAAAATTATTGATATGATAATACTGATTCACCCCCCCTATCAATATTATTTCCAACACCTTTGATGGTCGACAACCAAACACAAGCATCAAACCAGGTACCAGAAAAACAGGTAGAGTCCAAGGAGGTTGAAGCAGAAAATTTTACAGGTACTGATACATCAGATTAGGAATCCGTGGTTGAAGTAGTATTGGAATGTTAGGCCCCTATAATACTAATGATTTCCCCATTACTATTGTCATTGTATCCCTTTTTTTTATTATTTTGCCCCTATTGTACCCATATTATTATTATTATGCCCCATAGAAACCCACTATTGTTATTTTTGTGCCCTTATGTTATTATTGTTATGTCAGCTTGATTATATTGTGACCCCTTAGACTCCTATATATAGAAGGGAGGTTTAGTCATTTGTATCATCCAAGAATTTTTCATTTTTTTAATGTAAAGGAGGTTTCCCCCTCAAAGAGGCTGAATTCTAAAGTGTTGATATATCTTTTCTATCTTTTTGTGAGCTAGTTTCCTAACATTTGGTATCAGAGCTTTGGATTCTAGGGTTTTGCTGCTCCAAACAGGTCATCATGGAATTTTCACTATAATTATTTTCTGCAATGTTTCAAAAGCTACAAAGAAACCCATTTGAGCTGAGATCATGCTAAACTTCAAGTCTGAATTTCAGAGTTTGTCCACTATATTTTCAGAGATATGATCTGAGGAAGTTAGGGCGTTTGCAAACTCTTGAATTACATTCCAAATAGGTGACCTAGGGAAGGTCATCATCATAGTTGTTTTGAGCATTCGATTGAAATTTCATTAGAAGTTTCAAAAATAGCATGGCCTGTAGTTTTCTGTGTATCAATTTTTGGTACTAAGGTCAAAATAGTGACACGTGGCACGTTGTACAAGTTCACTCTACTGAACTAGTCTATAATCAGGTCACCGTGGGAGATTTGGCATACCTCTTCCTTGGAGAATCCAATATTGATCAGACTTGTGGGGTTAGAAGGAGGATGCAATGGGCTATCACAATATGAGATTTTAGATATTCGAGATCTGTAGTTACAGAGATAAAATAGATTCAATATCGAGCTCTTACAAAGTGAAAAAAATGTGTGTACTTTTTTTAAAATTTTGCATAAGATTGGTTTGAAAAAATGTTTTGAAGGAATTCAAAGGGAATAGTGAAGAATTATTAGTGTTAATTAATTGCCCGAAGAAAGAAAATGGAAATAGCTAGTAAGCAACCTAGAAGCTCTAGCATGACTTGTGAAGAAAAGGAAGAAATGCAACATGATATATCAAAATTACAAGACCAAGTACAACAAATTTCACTCTCACTAAAGGTAAATGAAGCCAATATGAATGGTGTGGAAGCTAATATGAATGGCATGCAAGTTAACATGGATGGCATGGAAGCTACGATGGATGGCATGGAAGGTAAGATGAATGGCATGGACGATAATATGGAAGAATTGAAGATAAATTTGAATAAGTTTCTACAAGAAATGGTCACTAATAGTGAAAGGGTAGTAAAGGAAACTCATGATGAGAACAAAAGAAATGTTAATCATGATTTCATAGACTCTAATGTTGGATTGAACCCACCATGTTCCAAAAATCGATATGAGGAATTTTGATGACAAGGATCTTGGAACATGGATAGTACACATGGAGCAGTTTTTCGATCTCCATACTCTGCAAAACACACAAAAGGTATGTTTTGCAACATTATATTTGGAACCAAATCAGTTTGTATGGTATCAATGGCTTTTCTCTCATAAAAAAATTGTCACTTGGGCAATTTTTACAAAAGAAATGATAACACATTATGAGGATACAAAAATAAACGCCTTTTTTAGCCAATTGATAAATCTCAAAGAAAAGGGTTAATGATGAATCACATTAAGGACTTCCAAAATTTGAACATAAGGGTAAAAGATATTCCAGAGGAGAATAGGATTGATGTGTTCAAAGGGACTTTGAAGGATAATATCCAACATGAGGTTCGCCTTTGGGAGCTTCATTCATTGCAGAAGGCATTCAGGTTAGAACGAAAAATGGAAAGAAAAATTATGGCAACCAGGAAGCCTACCACTCACAACTATAAAGATGGAAACGTTGTTGCCCCTAGCCTTCCACAAACTACAAGTTTGACACCATAAAAATTGGAAGAAAAAAGAGCAAAAGGGCTTTGTTACAGTTGTGATAGCAAATACACTAAAGGTCATAACTGTGCTCAGAAGAAATTGTTCTACATAGATTGTGAAGAGGAGGATGAAAAGAAACAAGAAATGTCAAAAGAAGAGGATATACTCCAGGAACAAACCCTAGATAAAGAAGAAATGAATCTGACCAAATCTCATAATGCATTGGCTGGAATTACCGCTCCTCAAAATATCAAGATAGAAGGACATATCAAGAAGAAAAAGGTAATAGTATTGACTGATTCGGGAAGTACCCATAATTTTATTCATTGTAAGATAGCAAAGGAATTGAATTGCTTCCCATATCTAGCACCAGAGTGTTAAGTGGTGGTTGCAAGTGCAAGAACCATAAATTGCTCTAGAAAGTGCCATAATATCAAGCTATCCATGGTAGAATATGTATTGAATAGCCCAATTCTTTTCATTCCAATGGGTGGTGCTGATGTTGTACTAGGAGGCGAATGGCTACAATCCTTGGGTACAATAGCTTTTAATTTTCAAGAACTTTTCATGAAATGTTGTGTGGAAGGAAAGGAAGTTGAATTAAGGGGTATTGTAGGGAAACCGAGAAAGATAATAAGCTCTAACAGTATGACAAAGCTTCTAAAGAAGGAACAACAAGGTGTAATTGCACAATTATGTTCGCTAGAGGTTCCCACATCGAAATCATCTATTTCTCCAGATCTCCAAAATGGCTTGGACAATCAATCCAAGGTATTTGAGGACTCCCAAAGGTCTCCCACCTATTCGTGATCAAGACCATGCTATTCATTTGATTCTAGGAAGTGTTCCTCCAAACATCAGGCTGTACATATATCCCTATGCCCAAAAGAGTAAAATTGAATGTATGGTTGCAGAAATACTAGATGCTGGTATAATTCAACCTAGTCAAAGTTATTTCTCTGCTCCAGTAGTAATGGTGCACAAGAAGGATGGATCATGGCACATGTGTCTGGATTATAGGGAGCTAAACAAGCTCACTATTAAAGATAATTTCCCATTCCTAGCATTGATGAATTATTGGATGAATTGCATGGATCAATTTACTTCACCAAGTTGGATCTTCATTCAGGATATCATCAAATCAGAATGAAGACTAAAGACATTCCAAAAATAGCATTTAGAACTCATGAGGGTCATTATGATTTTTTGGTCATGCCTTCTGGCCTTACCAATGCACCTTCTACATTTCAAGTTTTGATGAATTCCATTTTCAAACCCTTCCTTAGAAAATTTGTGTTAGTATTTTTTGATGATATACTAATCTACAACAAGTCTTGGAAGGATCATGTTGACCATGTTGATAGGGTGCTCAAAATATTGGAGAAGAAACATGCAAAAAGCTCCAAATGTTTCTTTGGAGTACAAGAGGTGGAATATCCAGGTCATATTGTATCTCATGAAGGTGTTAAGGTAGACCCTAGCGAAATTAAATCTATTAAGGAATGGAAAATCCCCACATCCATAAAGCATCTGCGAGGATTTCTCGGCTTGACAGGGTATTATCACAAGTTTGTTAAGAATTATGGGAGAATAGAAACACCTCTAACAACATTATTGAAGAAAGATGCATTTTCATGGGTTCCAGAAGTAACAAAGGCCTTTGAACATCTTAAAGAGGCAATGTGCCAAGCACCGGTCTTAGCTATGCCAAACTTCACAAAAACCTTTATTGTGGAATGTGATGCTTCAGGAAATGGAATTGGTTCTATTTTAATGCAACATGAAAGACCTATTACTTTCAAAAGTCGTCCAATCAAGGGAAAGTATTTACACAAAGCTATTTATGAGAAGGGAATGTTGGCAATACTACATGCACTTAAGAAATGGCAACCCTACCTAATGGGAAGACACTCCAAGGTAAAAACGGATGATGATAGTCTTAAATACTTTTTAGAACAAATATTATCCTCTAAGGAGAAACAAAAATGGGTCACAAAGATGTTGGATTATGACTTTAGAATCATCTAAAGGAAGATAAGAAAAATGTTGTGGCAGATGCACTCTCAAGAAAGGATGAGGATGTGGAATCATTATTGTGCACCATTTCTATCCAACCAAATTAGATAAATGAAGCGAGGAATGGAAGAATGATGAAGAAGTGTAGGCACTCATTCAAAAGATACAACAAGATCCCAGTACATCTAATACATTTAGCTGGAAAAATGATTAGTTATGGTACAAATATCGCTTATACCTATGTAAGAATTCCCAACTCAAACAAAATATACTTATGGAATTGCACACTTATCCCTTAGGAGGTCACTCAGGATTTTTAAAAACTTACCACAGGGTTAAGAAGGATTTTTTTTGGGATGGCCTTAAGTAAGATATTCAAAATTTTGTGGCGGAATGTTTGGTTTTCCTACAAAATAAAGTTGAAACAATTAAGACCCTAGGTCTATGATAACCTTTATCCATCCCAAGCCAACATTGGGAGGAGGTTTCAATGGATTTTATCATAGGGTTACCCATGTCCGAAGGAAAGAGTGTCATCATGTTGGTAGTTTATAGACTTACCAAGTATGCACACTTTTGTGCATTATCACTTCTATTTAAAGCTAGTGCAGTTTGTACTACATTTATAGAAACAATTCAAAAGCTACATGGAAACCCATAGATTATTCTAAGCAACAGAGATCCCATTTTCACTAGAAATTTTTGGAAAGAATTATTTTCTTGTCTTAGTACTCAGTTAGCTCATAGATCATATTATCATCCTCAATCTAATGGGAAAAGTGAGATAGTAAAAAAATGTTTGGAAGGATATCTTCATTGCTTTGTATCTGATAAATAGACACAATGGGTCAAATGCTTGCCTCTGGCTGAATGGTGGTATAACACTTCCTTCGATACTGCAGAAAAATGACCCCATTGATGGCACTTTATGGATATCATCCACCATCCATCACATCATATTTAAGAGAAAATTATAAGGTTCCAGTAGTGGAACATCACATCGAGCATCAATAACAAGTTCTCCAACTCTTAAAGGATAACCTCACATTGGCACGAAACAGAATGAAACAACAGGAAGATCAACATCGCAGCGAAAGAATTTTTGATGTAGGTGATTGGATATTCCTATGGCTACAACCATATAATCAAATTTCACTCAAGCAAGCTACAAAGTATAATAAATTATCACCAAAGTATTATGGTCCATACAAGGTGTTGCAAAAGATCGGTATTATGGCATACAAATTGGAGCTTCTTGTAGCTTCCCGAGTGCACCCAGTTTTCCATGTTCCATGTTTAAAGAAGGTTATAGGTGACAAGATCCCATTTCAAACAATATTGCCAGAACTTGACGAGGAAGGAAAAATCATATTAGCACCAGAAACAGTCACATAAACAAGAACTCGACAGCTAGGAAATCGATCAATTTCAGAATATCTCATCAAGTGGAAGAACTTATCTACTGAAGATTCCACATGGGAGGATGAGAATTTTATACAGAAGCATCCAGAACTACTCAAGTGTTGAGAACAACACTTTTTAGAAGGAGAGGGGCATGTTAGGCCCCTATACTACTAGTGATTCCCCCATTACTATTGTAATTGTATCCCTTATTGTTATTATTGTGCCCCTATTGTCCCCATATTGTTGTTAGTAGGCCCCATAGAAACCCACTATTGTTATTTCTGTGCCCTTATGTTATTACTGTTATGTGAAGAAATTTGAATAATATAACACTTATTCACAAAGATTATCCTGATTATACACTATTTGCGGAATGCATGCATAATACATAACCTCCTCTACCATTGATCATCAATTTACGGAATTAAAAAACAATCACATGCGCACATTGAAACATCAATCACACATATCAACACAGTATGTAATGGGGAAAGCATACAGCTGAAAACCCCCAACTATCTATATATTATAATGATAGAGAACATGTAGCAATACATAGTACAATACTCCTCAGAAGTACTCAGTACTATCTCCACATGCTACACACAAACTAGCTCAGATCTGAACAAGTCACGGGTTCAAATCTCCTCCACTGTTTCCCTGCCTCTACTGCGCAATCCAAGTTGAGAATAGATCAGATCCAAGTTCGAATTCCCTTATCTTGTACTACGCAATCCTCATTGGCAATCTCAATCAATGATTGTGCAAATCTAATGCATAGCTATAGTCACAACTGATAGTAGTCTCACCCTTTCACCCACCTCTAACAGTTGTCTCCACTGAACTGTCCATGCAGTGAGTTAACTGATGTATTCTTTAGTTGATTTATTAGTTAATAATTAGTGAATTAATTAATAATTAATTCACATCACTCATCACTAGTGTATTTGGTTGTTAGACTAAATACAAGTAGTTCAAATAAGTTAAACTGAACACAACTCCATCAACTCCTCAATCAACTCCACCAAACTCAATCACTTGAGTTCTAACTGAAGTCCGTCATGCAATAGCTCAATTAACCCATAGGAAAAGCGTATTTCCTTCTGGAAGTTGCATGTGCCACATCCGTAGCTTGAACTGAAGTGCTGCAAGAGGATAAGATAATGTTTATAGTCCAAATATTATTAAAAGCTAATAATATTCGACTGTTCTATTTTTTGACTGGCAGTCTAAAAATAGACTCCACCCATATGTCTAAAAATAGAGGTCCATCTATTTTTACCAACATGACCAATCATCCATAAATAGCATCCTGCAACTCATAGACCATTATCCATATGTCTAAAAATAGACATAGTCTAAAAATAGACTTTGCGCCAAAAATAGCTTGCGGGCCCACTTAGTGAAGATGACTTCTTTTCACTAAGCTCCATCATCTTGTTGAATTTTCAACACTCCCTCTAACCAAGATATGGATTATCTACAACCCCTATCCTGCCTCTGTGGTATTCGAATTTTCTCCTGATGAGCGCCTTCGTCAAGATATTAGCATCTTGATCCTCCGTGGGAATGTATCAAAGTAGCATGATTCTCCACTGCACACAATCTCTGATATGATGGTACCTGATGTTGATATGCCTGAATCTATCATGAAATATTGGATTAGCCGAGAGTTTAATGCAACTCTGGTTATCACAATAAATCATAGTAGGTTCTAAGTGTGACCCAAACAACCCAACCAGGATCTTCCTCATCCATAGAGCCTCGCATGCAACCAAACTTGCTGCCATATACTCGGCCTCTGCTGAACTGAGTGCCATGGATCTCTGCTTCCTGCTGTATCAAGAAACTGTTGTCAACCCGATACTGAAGATCCGTCCAGATGTGCTCTTTCTTTCCATTGGGCTCCTTGCCCAATTTGCATCCGTGAAGCCACATAGCTTCATCTCATCCTCACGTCTGTACCACAATCCATATCTCAATTTGCCTCTGAGATAACACAATACATGCTTGCCTGCCTTCCAGAAGAGCTTGGTTGGCTTAACCATAGCTTGTGAAAGTTGGTTAACAGCATAGCATATATCGGGTCGTGTATTAACTAGATACATAAGCGACCCCACCAACTGTCGATAAACAGTGGCATCCACTACCTCCGTTGAAGTAGCATCCTCCTTCCTCCAACCTCCAGGAAGAGGAGTATCAACAGGCTTGCAGCCATGCATGTTGAACTTCTCCAGTATCTCCCGGGCATACTTACCCTGAGAAACAAATAGTCCATCACTGCACTACCAAATTTCCAATCCCAGGAAATAATGAAGGAGGCCCAAGTCCTTCATCTCAAACTCTCTAGCAAGATCCTCCTTGCATGAAACTATCAACAGCTCATCTCCCGTCAAAATAAAATCATCTACATAAAGTACAATGATCAGCAACTTACCCTCCACCACAATTTGGTATAGGTTAGGATCCGCCTCACTCTTGGAGAATCCAAGTCCAGTGAAATAACTATCTATTCGTGTGTACCAAGCACGAGGTGCTTGTTTCAACCCATACAACGCTCTCTTGAGCCTGCACACATGCAACTCGTTGTTGAAGATCTCAAAACCTTCGGGCTGCTCTATGTACACCTCCTCCTCAATGACTCCATTGAGGAACATAGTCTTCACATCCATCTGATGGATGTGCCACCCCATCTGTACTGAGAGAGCAAGAATCGTCTGTATGGAAGAATACCTTGTGACAGGTGCAAACGTATCCTCATAATCGATCCCCTCTATCTGTGAGAAGCCACGGACAACAAATCTTACCTTGTACTTTTGCACACTCCCATCAGCTACCTGCATCACTTTTTAGATACATCTCGAACCCACCACTGATTTCCCCTCCGGTCTTGGGACAATCTCCCATGCACTGTTTCTGAAAATTGAATCATACTCTTCCACCATGGCATCTACCCATGCGGGATCCTCCACAGCTTCCTCGAAAGAGGATGGCTCAGTCACAACACATTTGCTCACAAGAGCCATGTATCTAGTGTACCGATCAAGTGACTGTCTCTGTCTGCGCTGTGCTGTAGGTGGTCCTACAACCTTCTCTGCATCTTGAGCCAGTCGCTCTGCTTCTGTAGTGCGCTTTCGCCCTCTGATGGTTGGCGTTGCATGAGTGGTCTCTTCGACTCCATGAACTTCATCTTGTGGTTGATCCACATCCTGAAGCTCATCCTTAGGAACTAATAGCTCCTCATCTGCATGCAAGTGTGGCTACCTCTCAAGTGAACACTTCATGGCTTTCTCCTCCTGAAATTTGATATCCCGTCGCACAATAGTCTTGCAACTATCTGGAAAATACACATGACAGTTGTGGGGTGTATCAGTGTACCCCACAAATATCCCAACCTTTGTGGTCAACTCCAGCTTCTTCCTGGCATCCTTTGTCACATGCATGTAAACAGAAGAACCAAAAATTCTCAAATGGGAAATATCAGGCCTCTTACCAGAATAAGCCACCTCGGGTGTACTCATGCCAAGTATCTTGTGAGGACAACGGTTCTGCACATTTACTGTAGTATTGCATGCCTCCACCCACAAGTGAAGGGATAGGCCATGATCATGCAACATCGCCCGTGTAGCACCCACGATCATTCTATTCTTCCGCTCAGCAACCCGGTTCTGCTGTGGGTTATGGGGAGCTATGAGCTCTCTTTGAATCCCTTCTGCGTTGTAGAAGTCCTTGAACTCGCCAGAGATGAATTCACCACCATTGTCACTCCTAAGAGCCTTCACCTTCTTCCCCGATTCCTTCTCGACCAGTGCTTTGAACTCACAAAACTTTGAGTATTTCTCGCTCTTCTTCTTCATGAAGAAGATCCAGCTCTTTCGAGAGAAATCATCAACAAAGATCACATAGTACTTGTGCTTTGCTATCGAAGCTACTGAGAAAGGTCCACACACATCTGTGTGAATTCTCTCAAGGATTTTCGTGGCACGACTATCCTTCTCGTGAAATGTGGCTTTCACAAATTTTCCCAAAGTACACCCCTTATACTGATCTGACTGCGCAAGAGTCCCTTTAGGAAGCCCAGTAGAAATCTGCTGCAGTATCTTCAAGGCTCCATGGTGAAGGTGGCCCAATCTCCGGTGCCACAGCTTGCCATCATCCCGGCTCACCATTCCTTCTACCTTGCATGCCATTGCTGCGCAGCCATCTACATGCAATTGATAAAGGTTCTTGACTTGAACCCCTATCTTCCAGGTTTCTCAAGTTGTCTTACTACGCAGGAAAGCCTTTCCTTCGCTGAAGACAACATCATATCCCTTGTCTTCTAACATCACCACAGAGATAATATTCTTCTTCAATCCTCGAACATGCATCACTTCCTTCAATACGAAGGGTTTACCAGACTCCCTCTCAAAGGAAATGGTACCGATACCGATCGCACTATATCTACCATCATCGCCCATCTCGATGTGCACTGCAAGATCTTTCTCATCCAGATCAGAAAACAAATCTCAATCTCCTATCATGTGAAAAGACGCACCACTGTCCAAGAACCATACCAATCTCATCACACTTGATACAAAGCATGTGATCAGTGAAAAATCCAGCTCCAACTGCGAGGCTAAGGCCTCTCCGACTGTAGATCCAGCAGCTTGCTTATTTTTCTTCGTCTGCGGACAATTTGTGGCATAATGTCCATGCTGGTGATAGTGAAAACACTTCACCTTGGACATGTCCTACTTCTTGTCTTTCACGCCGAAATGAGAATCTTTCTTGTTCTTCCCCTTCTTTTCTTTGACAGCCAAAGTGCAATTTTCTTCATCATATGCCTTTGATGAAGATCCGTCCCTGGTATTCCGCCTGATCTCCTCTTGCACAAGATCAGACCAAAGTCTCTCCCATCTTGGCAATTTCTCTCGACCATCGACAGAGTCTTGATAGGAATGCCAACTCTTTGGAAGACCAAGGAGAGCCAAGCTCACCAAGTCCTCATCATTGACAGTCACCCCCACACTTCCCAGCTCATCCCCGCATTGGGTGAACTTTGTGAGATACTTGGGCATACTGTCTCCTTTCTCACACTTAATGTTTCTGAGTTTATCCTTGAGTGCCAAATTCCTCTGGTTTCTCTTGCTTTAGAATAAATCTGTCAACGCTTTCCACAGCAAGTATGGAGAAGCTTTTCCATGGAGGCTGGATACAATGTGATCCTTCACGCTGTCCAACAGAATCCTTCGACACTTTGCTGTATTCTTTTGCCAAGCCTCAACTTCAGCAGCATCAGTAGGCTTTGGGACCTCAGCCTCTATGAACTCCTTCAATCGATTGTCATCTAACACTGCCTCCATCCTGTCTTTCCATGCAATATAATTCGTGCTGCCTTCAAGGGCATACTCCAATCGCAATCCGTTGAAAGACATTTCAACTTCGACACCAAGAAAACACTGCTGCAAATTCGAATTCCACCAGCTCAAAACTCAACCACTTCTGATCTAAAATTTGTGACAACAAAGTATTTCTCGTATAGAGATTGACTGTATGGGGATTTACCGGATATCTTACCTTCCAAAAGAAGGATGAATCTAGAGGCTACCTCACCCGATTACAGACTCTGCCTGAAGAAATAAAATGTAATCACCTTCTGAATAATAGATTTAATGATCAACCTCGCTCTGATACCATGTAGAAATTTGAATAATATAACACTTATTCACATATATTATCCTGATTATACACTATTTGTGGAATGCATGAATAATACATAACCTCCTCTACCATTGATCATCAATTTGCAGAATTAAAAAACAATCGCATCCGCACATTGAAACATCAATCATACATATCAACACAGTATGTAATGGGGAAAGCATATAGCTGAAAAACCCCAACTATCTGTATATTATAATGATATAGAACATGTAACAATACATAGTACAATACTCCTCACAAGTACTCAGTACTATCTCCACATGCTACACACAAACTAGATCAGATCTGAACAAGTCACGGGTTCAAATCTCCTCCACTGTTTGCCTGACTCTACTGTGCAATCCAAGTTGAGAATAGATCAGATCCAAGTTCAAATTCCCTTAGCTTGTACTGTGAAATCCTCATTGGCAATCTCAATCAATGATTGTGTAAATCGCATGCACAACTATAGTCACAACTGATAGTAGTCTCACCCTTTCACCCACCTCTAACACTTGTCTCCACTGAACTGTCCATGAACTGAGTTAACTGATGTATTCTTTAGTTGATTTATGAGTTAATAATTAGTGAATTAATTAATAATTAATTCACATCACTCATCACTACTGTATTTGGCAGTTAGACTAAATACAACTAGTTCAACTAAGTCAAACTGAACACAACTCCATCAACTCCTCAATCAACTCCACCAAACTCAATCACTTGAGTTCTAACTGAAGTCCATCATGCAATAGCTCAACTAACCCATAGGAAAAGTGCATTTCCTTCTGGCAGCTGCATGTGCCACATCTGTAGCTTGAACTGAAGTGCTACAAGAGGATAAGATAATGTTTATGGTCCAAATATTATTAAGAGCTAATAATATTCGACTGTTCTATTTTTTGACTGGCAGTCTAAAAATAGACTCCGCCCATATGTCTAAAAATAGAGGTCCATCTATTTTTACCAACATGACCAATCATCCATAAATAACATCCTGCAACTCATAGACCATGATCCATATGTCTAAAAATAGACATAGTCTAAAAATAGACTTTGCGCCAAAAATAGCCTACGAGCCCACTTAGTGAAGACGACTTCTTTTCACTAAGCTTCATCATCTTGTTGAATTTTCAACATTATGTCGACTTGATTATATTGTGACCCCTTAGACTCCTATATATAGAAGGGAGGTTTAGTCATTTGTATCATCCAAGAATTGTTCATTTGTGTAATGTAAAGGAGGTTGCCCCCTCGAAGAGGCTAAATTATAAGGCATTGATCGATCTTTTCTATATTTTTGTGAGCTGGTTTCCTAACATGGAAGATAAGAAACAACAGCAAGCACCACAACATGTACCCAATACCAATCAGGCTCCATTAGGTGGTGAATTAAAGAAAGATACATCATTGGTTAAAACTTTAACATATCACCATCCACATCACCCCGCAAGAAAACAACCAATAAGATGGCAACAAATTAGCCATAAGGACAACAACCCCCACATGACAGATAGAGAGGGGCAACGATCCACCCACAACATATTAGCACAGAAGAGCTGCCAGGGTCAACTTCCATCTCAAGCGAGCGAGGCACGAGCTAGATCAAGGGTTCACCTTTCTCTTGCATGGCTAGATGCACGTGCATGGTACCAGTGGACTACTCTTTTGAGTAAATCTTATTATCTATGTTCTTATCATGTTTCGATGACGAAGCATGTTTAAGGGCAGTGGAATGTAGTATACCTACATTGGATAGTATGGGGTACAGAGGGAGTTAGCCAATGGAATAATGTAAAAATGAGATGGGTCATAGTTAAGAAATAAAGTGGTTAACCTACATCATGTAAGGGTCCACAAGTAATTATCCCATTGTATTAGATATATCGTATTGAGATAACCATGGTAATGACCCATGGTATTGTATGTATGAGGGCTATATAGAGGCTAGAGCCTCCCCATGGAGATGGGTCAAGGAATATTGTATGGACAAACATATGGCTTGTGGAGTGTTCTCCTTCCTTAAGGAGTGAATGTAAGGTGTTACCCTACCTCAAGGGTTTGATCAATAAAGAAGCATTTATATATTTCAGATATTGTTATTTCTGGGTTTATTTCTATTATCATATATTTTCAGGTCAGATCTATAACAGATATGATAATTATAAGCATTCCTTTAAGCTACACTAAGAGGTGTATTTCAAAAGACGTGTTTCATTTTCCATGCCTACCCTCCAAAGGGTTATGCATCAGATGGAGTCTTCATGCAATCTTGATATTCTATCATACCTCTGGTTCCTTGGTCTGCTTATATTTCTCCTCAGCTCCTTGAGAGTCATCTAGCATGTGATCCTTCTTCATGGCCCTTGAGAGACATAATTGCGTAGTTTCAGTGGGCAGTGATTGTTGTGGGATGAGGCCATAGGAGGACACATTTACACAGTTTGAAGATGCAAGGCACTACTACAGGATGAGGCCCTGGGAGGACACATCTACATAGTTTCAGGATGCAAGGAACATAGGGCAGTCAAGGGAGAAAACTGCACCGTTTCTGGAGATAGTGGGTTCCGGTTGAGGGAAGGACATTGGAGGAAACCACTGTGCAGTTTTAAATGCTAAGGGAGGTTGGGATTTTTGTGCATTTCGCAGTTACAATAGGCAAGGGAAAATCTTGAGGGTTACAGATGTGAAGTGCGTAGTTCAAGAAAGTTGGATGAGTCTAGGTTGCTAGGGAAACTCCAAAATTTTGCTAAGTGTGGGATCACTGGAACTGATGTGAAAAGTGGTAAAAATTGACTATGATCACACACTTGAACAATTAGCAATACAACATAGACCATCCAGAACATATAACACATACTTCGCTTAATGCAACAACCTTTGTGGCATCTTACGACAAGGGCGGCTCCGATGATAGACTTTGGGAGGATAAAGGTGACACTTGTGTAATAGTGTGTGAAATGAGTGTGAAAGATCTCTATCTGGTGAGGAGAACCCATTCTCATAAATATTTCCCCTTGAAGAAAAACAAACCTCCCTTTTCATGACAAGCGATAACCCCCATGCCCAAATATGACACATTCTATGTAAAGATAAAAGTATGAACGACTCTTAAGATTGAAAAGGGGAGCTTGAGATCATCAACTTACCAATAAGTGAATAAGGAATGATTGATCACAATATCCACAGTAGGCTCTGAAATTTAAGTGCAGGACAAAATTTTGGAGGGTATTGTAGCTGCTACAACAGAGCCTTCACCTTCTTTCTAGTTTCTTTCTCAACCAATGTCTTGAATTCTACAAACTTGGATAATGTCTCATCGTTTTTCCTAATGAATAAGATCCAACACTTCTATGAGAAGTCATCAATAAAAGTGAAAAATATTTGTGTCTGGCAGTGGAGGTTGTCGAGAAAGGTCCATAAACATCATAGTGGATCCTTTCTAGGACTGCATGTGCTTTGTTGTCCCAATCATGGAATGTGGATTTTATGTACTTCCCCAACATACATCCTTTGCAGACATCGTATTGCTTAAGTTCTCATTTAGGGATGTCAATGGTTATTTTTTATATAATATTCGAGGTACCATGATGCAAATGGCCAAGTATTTTGTGCCAAAGTTCATCAACATTGCGACCTACACTTTTTCTGCCTTAGTGCTTAATACAACACAGTCTTCCACATCTAGCTTATATAGGTTCTTCAAGCAAACTCTGATCTGCTTCACCTGTCCCGTGGCTGTGTTTCTTAGGAACATTTTTCCTTTGCTGAAGATCACGTCATAACCATGGTCTTCCAAAATTGCAACAAAGATGAGATTTTTCTTTAGGCCTAGAACAAACATGACATCCTTGAGCCTGAGAGGGGAGCCTAACTCCCTTTAAAAGGTGACTGTACCAATACCAGCCATGTTGTACCTTTTTTCATCCCTTAGCTTGATGTGCATCTAGAGATCTTTCTCCTCCAGGTCACTGAAAAATATTTACACCTTGTCATGTGGAACGATTCACTTGAGTCAAAGTACCACATGCTCCCCATCATTGTGTTGGACATGAATGTGATAAGGGTAAAGTCAAGCTCAAACTATGAAGACAAGGTTTAACCTGTTGCTCCTCCTAAGGTCTTCTTTCTTGCATTTTTGTCTGGACACTTCATGGCATAGTGCCCACATTCATGACAATGAAAGCATTTAATTTTTGACAGATCTTTATTGTTTCCCCCTTGACTAGATTTTGGTTTGGTTTGAGATTATTCCATTTTCCCTTCTTTCCCATTCAAACGAGTGAAATTTTGTATCTATCCTTTCCCTTGGATGAGGTCCCATCTCTGGTATTTCTCCTTATTTCCTCTTGTACCAAATTAGACCATAACTGTTCCCAATTCGGTATTTTCTCCCTTCCATTCACTGAATCTTGATAGTTATTCCAGCTCTTGGGAATGGCCAGAAGGGATAGGCTTACTAAGTCATCCTATGAAACAATAACACTAACTATTTCAAGCTCATAATGAACTTGGGTGAACCTACTCAAATATTGTTGGATAGTGTCATTCTTCTACATCTTTATATTTCAAATTTTATCCTTGAGCTCCAGTTTCCTATGGTCACTACTATTTTGGAATAGATTTTTCAGTGCCTACCACATTGCATAAGTATTTTCTTTTTGATGGATATTGGTGACAGTGTGGTCCCATACTTCCTCCAATAGGTCTCGTACTCCCTCCAATATTATTCTCCTCACCTTGGCTACATCTTTCTTCCATTGAGAAAGGTTTTCGGCATCAGATTTCACTGGGGTTGCAACATCTCCCTTGATGCATTCTAGAAATCCATTGTCATCAAATACATCCTCCATGCGATCCTTCCATGCAATGAAATTAGAGTTTCCTTCCATGGCATACTCTAGCCTCAACTCGTTGAAGGTCATAGTCTCGGCTCTGAAGAGATCCTGCTACATTGAACTGCAAATTTGAACCTCCTCATAAACAATTTCAAAATTCCTTCTCTAATGTGAATCCTTCTCTAATACCATGTAGGAATTATGGTGTAGATATTCAACTACCCATGAAGTTTTAATCAAAGTTAGAAGACACAAACCTAGTCTACTACAATATGGAAGTTAATTCCCAATTTAGAACAAAAATTTTAGACACGCAATAAGAAATAACACACATGAACACAATATTTTTCTTGGGGAAGGAAATTTGGTAAAAACCCCAATGTATGGTTGCATTAATATGATGAACATAGATGTATTACAATTGATTTTCTCAACTAGCACAACCTACAATTGAATAGCCTCTCTCTCTCTACTCACTGGGAAGCTTTGACCCATATTTAGTCAATTTATCCCTTTTCTTGAGCCCCTATTTCCTTGCACAATTCCTTGAGAAATTATGCCCCTATTATTTAGGATTTTTTCCAAAATGGATTTTGTAATTCCCAAGGTTGATCATCTAATTGCATGCAACACCTATACACTCAAGACTAGTCTACAACTGATTTTACACTTCCTTGGAATCTCCCCCACAGTTGGGGAACTCGAATTCTTTGCATGCACTAGATATTTTGGGATGATTGATCATTTAGCTAGATGACCACTGAGTTTGAATAAATTCCAATTGCACAACTGACCTTCCACGAGTTCCTCCAACAATTAGAACTAGTTTAATTGAATACAACTTGAAATAGCTGACTTTGATTGCTACAAATAAGCATCACAAATACTTAACTAAACTCTAACTCCTCTAGCTCAAATTTACTGAGTAAACTAGGTGACACAAGCCCTGTCACACAAGTTAATTGCATCCAAGTTGTATACTGATGTGGAAATTCAATTTTTCTCAATTTAATGAAGGCAAAATTAAATTGAGAATTTCTTGCTGCATTTTTCAACAATCCTTCAGGTGAATCTAATCCATTTTTCGATGACAGTCAGGAGTTCCATCACAATAATGTCATGATAATAGCAACCAACAGATAGAATTAGTATTCAAAATAAATGAAACAGTCATAAAACACATATTAAAACACAGTTGATGGAGACCCTGAAAAGTACAACTATGATACTGCTTATCCACGTTTAGCAAAATTTCCTCTAGCGCTCCTCTCATGAAGTACGCCTCTATTCTCAGCCTCCATCGTCCTAAATCCCATAAGTTTTTGTTGACCTCCATTGCTCAACTTCCTGATGAACCCATCAACAACGTAAATATGGACCCCTAATCATTTACCTTTACCTTTTTCTACTAGCGCCTCATATTGAAAAATTGAAGACAAAATATTTCTTTTGTCTTAAATTTTTTTCTTAAAACCCCCCTCCATGTAGTAGTGTCAAATGCAACGATATTCAAGTTATCTCTAATCGTATCAACGGATATGAAAGGGACAAAAGAGGAATTGATGTCTAAGAAATCTCATCTGTAAAATTTTTCGTGTTCTTCTTAGTCGACTACCCCCACAAAACGAAGAGCTCAACAAATTGTTGTCTTTATATAAGATAACATGAATGGTAAGTGAAATAACAACTTCGGTATAGGTGCAAGACAATACTTCCTTGCAAGCTGACGGACTTAGGGTGCACTGTCTGAGTCAATTTTGCAGTTGTTAGATAATATTGTCTTAAATTGATATGTTTTTGTCTTAATGTTAATTAGCTTAAATAGGTTTCATCTAAAGTGGCCATTGTCTTAAATATAAAGTTTTGTCATAAAATATTTTTGTCTCAAACTATTTTTGTCTTAAATATAAAGTTTTGCCTTAAAATAATTTTGTCTTAAATTGATTTGTCTTAAAATAATTTTGTCTTAAACTGTTTTTGTCTTAAATATAAAGTTTTGTCTTAAACTGCCTTTGTCTTAAAATATTTTTGTCTTAAACTATTTTCATCTTAAATATAAATTTTGTCTTAAAATATTTTTTTGTCTTAATGTTTATATTTAAGGAAATTCAATTAATATTAAATTTGAATGTAACATAACTACAATGAAAAGTGATTTTTTAAGACAAATATTTCTTCTGTCTTTAAAAAATGTCTTAAAAGTACCCTTGCTGTAGTAGTGTACCCCGGGCACCTCCAGCTCCAAAACCATTGTAATTCATATTGCTCACATATCCTCTAGATGCAATAGAAGCAGTATGGTTGTCATGCCCTGCACTATCCCTTGCATATATCTATTCTTTGTTAGCCACCAAACTCACTGTTTTCAATGTTTCTCCTTTCTCAGCCTCCATTCCATTCAAATAATACCTGGCACCATTCAATTTCCTGAAATAATCCATGGAAATGTTAGTGATATTTTTTTAACTACTTAACTAAAATATCATAATACCCTAGGCTATTAGAATTCACGCAATGATCTGAACTTCAATGGAGCACATTTTACCTATTGCATGTTGAATTAGGAAATTGTTCACCACTTTGGCATACTCCCTTCCAACGTGAAGGGATAGGAGACATCAGATGGTTGCTGAAGCTTTGGGATTTAGGCCATATACCTGATCATTCATATGTAAATGTTGAGACTTTTTAAGAGGACTTTGCCATTAATTACTTCTACTTCTGAGCACTATTGTGGCACTCCAAATAATTGTTAGTTAAAAGATTATGATATCTATAAATCCAAACCATATAAACATTAATTCAAATGTATATTTCTAGCTATATTTTAAATATAATTCCTTGGAATGTGTTCCCTACTATTTGTCCATCTAAAACCAGAGTAATCGATAATGTGCCTAATTTGTTGTTCTTATAATATCTCATAGAGAAAAAATCTTGGTGGTTTGTCTGAGGAAAGTGTACAAGTCTAGGTGAAATTGGAGGGTGATTTTGTCAGAATGGAAATATTTGGGATGAAAGTTCTATGCTGAAGTTTTTTGGCCTGCTAGTGTCTTTCCCAAAAGAGTGTTTGCCTGCCAAAAGGAAAAAGAAACTACAAACAAAGTAATTGGGGTTTTTTAATTAATTGTGTCGGTGTCCATGATGTCAATGATGATTTTTTCTTGAGGTCTAGTATAGTAATTTACACAAAAACAAACCCCATTGAATCAAGTGACCAAAAACTCCCATGAGAAAAAACCAGTTTAGATACTTGAGCAATGAATTAAAAACCAAATATGGTTCAAATCCTTGGAACAACAAAATTCAAAATCAAAACCAACTGAATTTACTTTGTTGACCCCGTGTCATCTATGAAAGAAATTACAAATAAGTGAAAAATAAAAACATCCAAAATGAAAAGCATGTGTGAGTAGAGATAACTCGAAACTACGGGAAAATATCTAACAGAACATCCCCAAAAATAAAATGGAACCCCAATATTTCCCCTCCCTACATCTTATACATTCTAGAACGCCATTTTTTTCTTTCTAAATATGAACCCATCATAAAATTTAAGAATGTTAGAATAATATCATCCTTCATGAGAGGTTTAGCCTTGGCGATGGTCTCCCACACAATGGTCTTGTAATCATAAGCGCAATTGTGTTTGTTGGAGTGCCTATGGAGGGCACAGAACTAAACCCCTGATAGCCCATTTCAGATGAATGGTTAAAGAAAAATGATGGATTCATGGGTGAATCACTCACTTGATTCAATGATTTTCGTCATGTAAGGCCTCCTCCGAACGAGAAAACAAATCCAAACACTCCTTAGAGATGAGTATACCTAGAAATTGTAGCATTTGTTTTGGACAAATCCATGTCGTCGTATGTCGTGCACCATGAAACTCAGTTGTAGAGTTTTGGAGCCAACAACAAGTGTAATTGTGTAATGGGTGGAAAAGTGTGCAAAGCTTTAAGCATGAGAGCACATTTCAAGTTCTATCATGCAGCATGGGCATAGAGCACATTATTGGTAGGGACAAATGGAATTTCATACCAGGAGTATAGATCTCAAAAAAGGGAAAAATTGTAGACAATGCCTCGATTGATCAATTTCAAGAAGGGGTGCCTATCAGCATAATTAAAGTTCATTGTGCGGAAGTTCATTATGGGGAGGTCCCATGCACAATGAGATTCTACACAACACTAAGCTAAAATTAAATTATTATTATTGTTTATTGAGCAATAATATAAAATTAAAATATTATTAGCTTTTAAAAGATTATATTGTTTTTATGTTATGATAATTTTCTTGCACCGGGCCTGTTTGTTATGAACATGCTTTCATTTAACCAATTTCTAGGAACCTGCTCTCAAAGCAGTTGCATTTCATCACCAAATCCCATAGCAGTTTCCCCCATATCAATAGAATTATTAAAAATGGGTTTCCAAGGGAATCAATCCTTGGTCGTTGCCCACTATGGAATGTGGAGAATGTATATTAAGCTTGTTTACCATAAATAGTTTTAAAACTTAATTTGTTTGCAGTTAGTTTCATTACATGTATAAATACTATGAGAGAAAAAGTTTACAGTAAAACGGAGTTGGTAGGACTGAGAAATTTTGGTATACAGACATATGCAGATCTAGGATGTAGTTTAAATATATACTAAAATACCTAGTTATAGGTATTAATTTCCCTAAAATGAAATAATAATCCTCATGACTAGCCAGACTTTCTAGTCGTAAACATTCCACTTAAATGAAGAATTAAAATAATATTGTTCTTCACTCTTTTTGTGATCATTGTCTTTGATTTCATTTCTCTGGAGTGGCTCCGCAATTAATATTGATAAGTGTGGAAAGAGGTATTTCCTGCACACTCAAAGATTGAAAATATTGTCTCTCCACCTGGATTTCTAGCTCATAGGTTTGTAGTTGGAATACTCTTGGGTGCTAGTTGCACCTTGACTTATTTTCCGATTTTGAGGTACTGTAGGAACTTGCACTATTTCACATGGCTAGCATAAATTTCACTTTCTTTGGCATCTTGGTGATAAAGATCCTATTTGGGACTTTATTTTTACAAGCTCATTTCATTCATATGTTGCCTTATGCACATGCATGACACAAGAAGTAATTATGGATTCAATACATTACAACAATGGAACATAAAGTTTAATTGAATTTACCATAGTCTAGGAGATGATTTTTTTCCAAAGTGGAGGCCTTCCATAAATAAGTGCAATAAATGAGCCTACTTGATGTTAGAAATTGTAATTACTCCCACATGAGGAGTTGGCTAAAATTAGAGAGTCAGTTAATTGAGTGTTGAGTGAAGTCGAGTGATGCATAAAGAGTTAAGTGCAGTCCATATTTAGAGTGTGAGTTAACTATGTTAAGTTTGTGTGCATGTCAAGATATTTTAGGCAAGTCTCTAGTCCAAAAGGTTTAAATACCCTTCACAAAGTTCATTGTAAGAATCAAGTTTTGTGTGATTAATAGAAGAGTTGCAGCTCATATGTTTTGTGTGTGAATTTATGTATTATCTCCTCTACCTTTCCAACAAATTGGTATCAAAGCTAAGGTCACAAAGCCAAAAATCCACCAAATGTATCGTACCATCTACAAGGACAACTTGCAAAGCCCCCACCATGTAAATGATAAAAAATCGAAAGTATCTCCGCTGCACTACGTGAGCAATAGGTCTTACTAATACTTGGCACCAATATCTTACTAATACATGAGGTTAATGGGAGAAGGATATAACAAGTTCTTGTTTTTGTTCATCATCTTTGGTGTGGTTCATGCAGTTTTAGGCGGGGTTGCCATAATGGTGCTGACACCCTCAACCATGGGAGAGAAGGATGCACTCTCCCAACTCATTAATGGTTTGTTGCAGCATAGAGGGAATGTATTACTTAACCTGTGTTATTTATGGGTTGGAGATTTCATAGGATGGCGAGAGGATGTTGTACTCTATTGATATGTTGAAAGGTTTTATGGTTTTGTGTTTTAGTGTACCATGTCATTTTTGGCATTGAGTGCTGGGTGTGTTGGAAGCCAGCTCTTGGTAATGTAGGATACACTTGTCCTAAGGAGGGAGTTGTGGTTTTAAGGTTATTTGGTTGTAAAATATTTCAAAGTCAATGTTTTTCATCTTCTTCTTGCATAGCGCAGCCTCAAGGCTAGTCGTCGAGTTAGTGGTCGTGCTTCCTTCATCAATGCTCTAGGGCTCGGATTTTCCAGGTATCTCTTTCAACTGCCCAGTTTTGGTATGTGGAGTTTGGTATCCCATAATTTTTTTCATGCGACACAATCTTGGCTTGGCAGAGCTATCACCTTCTCAGGTACCCCCTTCAAAGGGTCTTGGGCCCGGTTCAGACAAAATGAGAGTCGACCACCCTACAAATGGCTCTCTAACAATATTCAAATGGACCTATGTAATGTTTAAGGTATATTTCCTTCCTCCCCTTTGAATTCGATCCCTCCTCCTCATTAGGTCCATCATGAACACCATGTTAAATTATGGTCCAATTTTCTTAATGTTGGGTAGTAGCTAAAAAACTATCTTATTCTCATTCTTTTTTGGTTACACCATTATGGGAGATTAAAGCCTCATTTTGAATGCCATAGTCTCTTAGAAGGAATTCCTCTTGTAGCATCCTGACTTTGTACATAAGCCTCGAAAGCGCAACTCGAATTCTTGTACATTCCTGGAGTTTGGTAGTAAGCATGGCTACCAAGTTAGCTGCTAACATCGTGAGAGAGGTTTTACAAATATTATGAAAAGGGGTGGTTATGAATTTGAAGATCCATGCTTTACTAGTTTTGTTCCGCAGGAAGTGAGGGACAAATTCATACCTACCCTCTTCATCATGGTGAAACATTTTGACAAACATTTTGACAAAGATATCACAAATTCCCCAAGCACTACCCCACTTAGTTCATTAAGGTGTTTCTTCAAACACTTTGCGAGCAACCAAAGAACTTGCATATTTGGGAAGAAACTGGGTAGATTAGACAACCACATTGTAGTAGCCTCCCATACCCCGACAACCAACTAAATCCAATGCCTTGGGCCATGTTCGAGACCAATGATCTTTCCAAAAATCATTTGATGAAATGTCATTTTCGGCCTTAAAAGACAGTGGCCACCAACGCCCATATTCCATTGCATGATATTGATCAACCTCGATGCCACTACCAACAATCTAACCAGAGGTGGTGACACCAAACCTAGTGCTCTGAAAACTGGAAACCTCTGAGCTCCTCTCGGTTGCCTAGGGGCGGCCCACATGAGATTGTGGTGCCAGGGGTTCCAATGCCTTCTCCTTCTTGGCGTCCTACTTATGGTCGTCTCGGGAGCCCTTGTGATTCAAGCCACTACCAATTGTGGTGTCGCGAGTTCCAATGTCTTCTCCTTCTTGGCATCCTACTTATGGTCATCTAGGGAGCCCTTGTGATTCAAGCCACCACCATGCACTTGCCCCTTTACCTTGACATGATTCAAACTCAGAATAACCACAAAAATGTGATTCTCATAAAATATCGAAATATCTTCTCATCTGAACCTAAGTCAAGCAATTATTATATGTGTCCTTCATAACAAAGCACTAAATCATCAACAACACTTGTTTAAAAAAACCTTTAAAGTAAATTGAAGCTCGGTAGAAATATCACCATAGTCATCTAATAAGTGATGGGGAGATTTTCAATAGTATTAAAATACCCATAAAAATTAAACTAATTGTTCACATGAAATTTGAACGAAGAGATTATTAATTCTGCCCTGCTTGTTAAAATATTTTCAATTAGTGAAAATTGCAAAATTTTAAACAACCCAACTAAACAAACTCATGGACCTCTTAAATCATTACTCAACTTTCATTCAGGGACTTAGAGCTTCATTGTTGTGGGAATTCGTTCAAGCGATTCAGATCCATTCACAACTTTGAGCTTGCTTCCTCCTCCGTTATCTGTGTATTTTCATTTTGTAGGATTTGGCCACATTTTCACCATTAAACCCTTGGCGTCAAGTTTTATAAAAGGTATATTTTCCTCTAATACTAAGGTTCTACCAAGCTTTTAAAGTTGGAGAGGTCACACAGTGACCAACAAAGTAGTAGGTTTAATAATAAGCTACAGTTCCCAGTGGCTAAGCGTGAGGCCTCATATAGTTTGAGGTATCTAGTGAAACATGGTCCTATGGGAGGAGAGCAGTAGCAGCGGGCGCTGGTAGTAATAATAATCATAATGCCTCGATGCATTCATCAGTGGAATTTCATGGACATGGAAATTGGTGCATGGGGCAGAAGTCCTCAAGTATGTGAAGCATATCGTCGACCATATTAGGGAAGAAACTGGTTACATAATTTTTATCACCTAAGCCCCCAGCTAGTGATAGTTTCTCCAGTTGAAAAAAATTTCAAGCCCATCTAAATATGTTAGGGTTCAATATGGAGTTACATACCTTTTTGATTTTGATATCCATTAATTTTAAGTTGTTGTTGCGTCGAATGAACTTTGTTTCTGCATTATTCAGATTGCATTTTTTGTTGATATATTGTTGTTTTTTTTGTTGTCATTTTAAAGTTTTCCCTCTCTATTTGTTTAATTAAAATGAAAATTACCATGAAGGTGATGCACATAGTTCATAAATATACTAGTGTTCCATAACCAGGTCCCCTATTTCATTAAACACTAGAGACCAAAACAGATGACTTAGCGTACGCATCTGGCCTTCCTAAAATCACTCAGATTTACAAAAAACTCTTTAGCAAATTCTATGATTTGGATTCAAACTTTCAACCCAAACAAACATAATGGTTGCATTATCATTGTAGATATCCTATGGATCGTTTGAATTTCTGCATCTAAATTACATGCCTTACTTTCAATGAAAGTTGGCATTGGTATTGTTTGTACCATTTGGCTACCTATTTCCTCTAATGGCATTCTCTATAATAAGCGTTTTCCCTATAGAGAGGGTTGTAAGATGAATGGAGAACAGAGCATGTAAAGGGCCACTGTTCAAATCCCAATTTGAAGGAGAGATATTGGAAGAGAGATTTGATCCCAGGATTAAGATATTTCATTTACCTTTTTCCTATTTCTTTCATTGAACTTTGCCTCTACATCCTAAGGATCTACTATAGGATATTGGATCGGATTTGTTGCTAGTACAAGATTGCGCCTTATCGAGTTCTCGGGGAAGGAGTGATGCAAAAGAAAACAAACCTGACTTTTCATTTCAGGCAAACAACTCACACTATCTACCTCCTCCTACATTACATCATTTTGTTGCTCATGACAATCTCCTATTACCTTGAGCATTTGAATTAAATCTGGGTGCTACTAGACAACTTCATTGTTAAAATTGGCAACTAGGGCCAAAATCCATGTGGGTTTACTTATTCATGACAGCTAATATTTATCTTGGATTCCTCTCATTGAGAGGTGTAGGATTTATCTAAATATCATCTAATTCTGACATGTATTCACGGAGATATGAATTTATTTGTGTTATGGGACAATTCGTCAAGGTTTGCCAGCAACCAAATTGCGCCCACTTGTGCTCAACGTTTTAGTATAAAAAGAGGTGTCTTGCTAGTCATTTAGACACACACTCTTCTTGTGATCTCTTCCTGTCCACTTGTCTTTCGGTTTTTGGTGGGAGGAGAGATCCTAAGAGAATACGTTGCCCTAACAAGAGTTTCTCTAGATGTTGTCGTGGGAAAGAAGGATTTACGCAACCCCTAGAAGAAGCTGCCCCAGCTCTACGCTGTCATGGATAAGACATGCACTAGATCTAGGACATAGTAGACTGGGATATGTTGGCTACAATAGCCCTCGGCGAAGTCATGGTGCAGCCCTAATAGCGGTCATAATGGAGGAGGCCTGAGTTCCTAGTTGGAGGCCGAGTTAATTGCTGGGGTGGTGGTTTATTTTTGGGTCAATTTGATGGAGACCAAGAGGTTTTATTGGATGCCACAGGCTGTTCTTGAGGGTCGAAGGCATAAGGAGTTGTTTCATGGGGTTAGAACCCTTGGAAAGGGCTGTCGCAGCAAGAGATAGGCTCATTATAGCAAGCCACAGTCCCTTATACACCTACAAGTCTACGTTAAGGCCAACAAGGAGGGCGTAAGGCATGGTTGTGATTGTTGGGGTATGACAAGCCAATGTGGGGTTTAGGAGTGTTGGAGAAGGATGACCGCAGCTGATGTGTGAGGGCTGGTAGGGCTATTATTGTAGCAATAACTAGTCCATGACCACATTGTGAAGGTTGTCCAATTTGTTGTTGATCTGAAAATCACTCTTGAGTGATCTCAGTTAAATAATTAATGAATGAAGGTATTACAGACTCATGTGCTGGTGTGTGTCTATGTTATTTTAGGCAATGGATCGATTAGATTGCAAAATACACAGACACTGGAAAATGGAAATAGTAAGAGAAACACAGTAAGCAAATACAAGAACACAAAAAATTAATAAGGAGTTCACCCTTTCCTCTAGGGCTACATCTCTGGTCCAACTTTTAGTGGTGGCCTTCTTTTATTGTGTCTTTAAAGCATAGATTTACAATGAGGAGCTCAATTTGAGTCTCCTGAAATAGATAATGCTTGGTAGGGTGGTTCTTGGATTCCTCAAGCCACTAGAGTGCACACACTCTTTTCCTTTCCAAGTCTTGACCTCTCTGGTCTTTAATGGGAGGAACCCAATTTGGTGCTCAATTCCCAACAGATCCTCTCAGGGATTGCTTGAACCTCTCAAGCTTTCTGTCTGCTTGATGCTGCCTTAGGTCAGGTCGGCTCTCTGTTTTCTGCTTCTTACTTCTATCTCTTTTGTCTCTCGGACTCACTGTCCTTTTCTTTCTTACAGTGCCCTCTTGATTTCGCTTTTTTTTCTTCATCTCTGTCTATTCATTCATGGCTTAAATCCAATCTTTCCTTGACTATTCACTTCCTCTTCTTCCCCTTCGGATCACCTGCTGCTATTCGTTTGTAGTTCCCTACCTCTGCATCATTGCCAATGTCTCACAGGGAGTGGCCACTTTTCCTCTCACGACCCACGCCAGCTCTTCTTCGACGGTTCGATATTTTTAGTTACACTGTGGAATAACTCATCCACCAACTCAGCGGTCAAATTAGACTTCAAACTTCTTTATGCCACTGCTTAATTCCCCTGTCAAATCCTGTTTCTCCATTGGGCGCAATCTCCACCATCAGATCTGTAGCCCCTAGATCCTATGACATTCGCTCTTTTCATGCGGTTGACTTGCTCGACCGTTAGCACGTGATGAGAGGTGGTTTTCTCTCTCATCCACCAGACATGCATCGTGCGCTGAATGGAGTCACTCGTTCTCAGCCAAACCTTCTTACTGCCCAAGGGTGCTCCCGATATACTGTCGGTTTTGGAGCATGGGACCCGCCTTTCATCTTAGCACTTTCCCCATGGTTTCTCGACTTCCCATGTGACCGAGTGCTTTGGGTCTTATCCTTCTGGAGGGGTTTTTCCCAGCTCAATGCGTGCATCAGAAATGGCCTCCAGTTCCTGATCCGGGCTTCCTAACGCCGATTTTTGCCTCCTGTGCGGTCTCCATGGGCCTCGGTCAGCGCGATTTGACCGAGGTCCTCGTCGTTCCTTGCTGGCTACAAACTGTCACTCTCCAGAAGTCTTCCTGATCGCTCTTTGTTCATAAATTTCTAAAATATATCCTGATTTGATACAGTCATGGTGTTTTTGATTATTTTCATGGATCTAATTCAGATCATTGCCTTCCCACTGAAAAAGCTTTTGGACCACCAAAAGTTAGTTGTTTTTTAAAGCATCGACTAAGTGAGGGTACGATTGTCTCACTTGTCCAATCTCAATCCACTTTGTACTGCTCGGATTTGAACCCTTGAACCCAATTCTGAGGTAGTCAATGTCTCCCCTACGCGTCGTTCTCACCTTCCTGTCCAAAACTGTGTCTTCCTACAATTCGTTAAGATATTCACGTGGCAGGTCATCAATAGAAGGAAATTGACTCTGCTCTTCGGGATCCTCAATTAGTGAGGGTTCAAACAATCTCAGGCAATCTGCATTTATGACTAAGTAGATGTGCATGTAAGCTGGTAGATCAAGGCGAAAAGAATTCTCACCAATCTTCTCAAGTATCTTGAAGGGTCCATACCTAATAGGCTTTAGCTTTTTACCTTCACTTTGCATCCTGTCCTTGCTGATATATAGCGAGACTTGGTCACCAACTTGGAAACTATGCTCCATCCGATGCTTGTCATGCCTTGCCTTGTATTTGGCTTGGCTCTTTTCTAGTTGTTCCTGTACTACCTGTTGGATCTCTTGGATTTGTTCAATGAACCTAGTTGCCCTATCCACATCACTATGTCCCTTAACTGTGGTGTCTTTACCAAAGACAAAATCCAAAGGAGACCTTGGTGTGAAACCAAAGCAGGTCTCAAAAGGAGATCTCTGTGTAGAATAATGTTTTGCTCTGTTGTAAGCATGCTACACATAACACAAATGTTCATCCCAAAGCTTAGGATGCTTTTTGCAATATCCTCTGAGAAACTAGATCACTGTCCTGTTAACTACTTCGGTCTAGCCATCGGTTTGTGGATAAAAAGTTGTGATCTTCTTCAATTTGGTGTCCATCAGTTCCCACAGACTTGACCAAAACTTCCCTACAAATCGGGTGTCTCGATCAGATACAATGGAAGTGGGTAATCCAAAATGAACCCATACATGTTCAAAGAATAGTTTTGTAGTATGTTCAACTGTAATCTGTTTATTACAAGGTGTCAAAATACACATTTTGCTGAACCTATCCACAACAACATATAGATAATCATGACCTTTCCTAGATTTAGGTAGTCCTCCAACAAAATCCATGGAAACACTTTCCCAAGGGTGAGAAGGAAGTGGCAATGGAGTGTACAAGCCTAGTTTTCTATTGTTGGGTTTTCTTTTAGCACACATAGTACATCCTCTTACATATTTAGAAACTGTGTCATTCATTTTTGGCCAATAACAATATCTTTCCAGTTGTGCAACTATTTTACTTACCCCAAAGTGACGTGATATTAGAGAAGTGTGTGCTTCTTGAATTATCTTTACTCTTTCAGTTTGTGGAATGCATAGCTTCCCACAATGATATATGAGTCGGTCCTTTACATGATAATCCAATTATTCTACTCGTTTGACTTGACTTAAAGTTGCATATACACCTTTAAAGTCTATATCTTGACCATATTGTTCATTGTAGCTTTCATGTAAGACAGAATTATGCTTAAGTATAGTAGATGCATTTATAATGGGTCTAGATAACATGTCTTCAACTTTATTATGTATGCCCTTTTTATATTTGATGACTAAGTGAAACTGTTGTAGAAAACCCATCCATCTATAGTGTCTTGATTACTACAACTTAGTTTGGGAGTGCAGATATTGAAGTGGTTGATGATCAGTATGTATTACTGTCTCTTTGCCCATTAAGTAATGTTTCCACTTTTTCACACTCTATACTAATGAATACAATTCTTTATCATATGTAGGATAGTTAACTATTGCAGAATTAAATGTCTCAGAATGATAACATATGGGTTTACCTTGCTGTGTCAACACTGCTCCCATGGCATAGTCACTGACATCCATTTGGATCTCAAATGGTCTTTGAAGAGCAGACAGTGCTAGTATAGGTGTTGTACTAATCTTTTCTTTCAAGGTGTCGAAGGCTTTTTGCTGTTTGCCTCCCCATCGAAACACCTTGTTCAATCTTATTAAAGCATGTAAGGGAGCTGCAATTAGGGAAAAGTTAGAAATGAACTTTCTCCAATATTGTGCTGCCCCTAAGAAGCTTCTAATTTCTGTAGTAGATTTGGGTTTAGGCCAGTTTACAATGACTGCCACCTTAGAGGGATCTATCTTCAATTCACCACCCCTTAATATATGTCCCAAATAATTTAGAGATGTTTTGCCAAATTCACATTTTGAGAGTTTAACATGAAGTTTTTCTCTTTTCAAAACATCTAGTGCCTGCTTAACATGCTTTAAGTGTTCTTCCCATGTTTTGCTAAATATCAAAATGTCATCCAGATACACAATAACAAAATCATCAAGAAAAGGTCTAAGTACATCATTCATCAATCTCATGAAAGTAGCAGGAGCATTAGTTAAGCCAAATGGCATAACCAGCCACTCATACAATCCCTGCTTTGTTTTGAAAGAAGTCTTCCATGCATCTAGTTCTGCAACTCTGACTTGATGGTATTTTGACATTGTCTTCTAAGGATAGAATCTCCTAATTTTAGGATTAGTTTTGACCAACTCTCCTTCTCCTAATTTGAGCTTTGATCTAGTTAGCATTCAACAGCTAAACCAACATAAGCTTGTCTGACCTTAACAGCCTAAAGCTCTAATACCACTAGATCTGAAAATTGCTCTTGAGTGATCTTAGTTAAATAATTAATGAATGAAGGTATTGCAGACTCATGTGCTGGTGTGTGTCTATGTTATTTTAGGGAGTGAATCAATCAGATTGGAAAATACATAGACACTGGAAAATGGAAAATAGTAAGAGAAACATAGTAAGCAAATACAAGAACACAACAAATTAATAAGGAGTTCATCGTATCCTCCAGGGCTACGTCTTTGGTCCAACTTTTAGTGGTGGCCTTCTTTTATTGCTTTTTTAAAGTAGAGATTTACAATGAGGAGCTCAATTTGAGTCTCCTAAAACAGACAATGCTTGGCAGGGTGGTTCTTGGATTCCCCAAGCCACTAGAGTGCACAGACTCTTTTCCTTTCCAAGTCTTGACCTCTATGGTTTTTAATGGGAGGAGCCCAATGTGGTGCGCGATTCCTGACAGATCCTCTCAGGGATTGCTTGAACCTCTCAAGCTTTCTATCTTCTCGATGCTACCTTAGGTCAGCTTGGCTCTCTGTTTTCTGCTTCTTGCTTCTGCCTCTTCTGTCTCTCGGTCTCACTGTCTTTTTCTTTCTCACAGTGCCCTCTTGCTTTCGCTTTTTTTTTTCATCTCTATCTGTTCATTCATGGCTTAAAGCCAATCTATCCTTGACTATTTGCTTCCTCTTCTGCCCCTTCAGATTGCCTGCTATTGTTCGCTTGGAGTTCTCTGCCTCTGCATCATCGCTAACATCTCATAGGGAGTGGCCACTTGTCCTCTCACGAACTGCGCCAGCTCTTCTTTGACGGTTTGCTATTTTCAGTTACACTATGGAATAACTCATCCGCCAACTCAGTGCTCAAATTGAGCTTCAAACTTCTTTATGCCACGGCTTAATTCCCCTGTCAAATCCAGTTTCTCCATCGGGCACAATCTCCACTGTCAGATCTGGAGCCCCCAAATCCTATGACATTCGCTCATTTTGCGCAGTTGACTTGCTCGACCATTAGCACGTGATGAGAGGCAGTCTTCACTCTCATCCACTGGACGCACATCTGTGCTGAATGGAATCACTCGTTTTCAGCCAAATCCGCTTATCACCCAAGGGTGCCCCCGATATGCCACTGGTTTTGGAGCGTGGGACCCACCTTTCACCTTATCGCTTTCCCCACGGTTTCCCGGCTTCCCATGTGACTGAGTGCTTTGGGTCTTTTCCTTCTTGAGGTGTTTTTCCCAGCGATGCACGATTAGCGTTGATGCGCATCAGAAATGGCCTCCATTTCCCGATCCGGGCTTCCTAACTGCCAATTTTGCCTCCTACACGGTCTCCATGGGCCTCGATCAGCGCGCTTTGACCGAGGTCCTCGTCGTTCCTTGCTGGATACAAACTGCCACTGTCTAGAGGTCTTCCTAATTACTCTTTGTTCATAAATCTTTGAAATGTGTCCTGATTTGATACAGTCATGGTACTTTTGATAATTTTCATGGATCCAATTTGGATCAGCTGTTAGAATGTCGTCCAACAATGCAGCAACCAGAGAATCCCCTAATAGTGAACTAATGTAGTGCAACAACATGATATGATAAGGTGTGACAACATTGTAATAAGGTGCAACATGATGTTGAATGCTGCTGCATGATGATGGGCACAATGATGAGGTGCAGCATAGCACGATGTGTGCAACACAAGAAAAGTGCAACACAGTAATGATGAATGCTACAATGAGATGTAGCATGATGGGCACAGTGTATGGTACAACACAATGGTACAATATAGTGCAGTAAGGTGCAACAATCACCGAAGACAGGAAAAGGACAAAAGTCTCAACGGGTTCCTCATCCCTCTTCAAATTCACCAAGGGTGAAGTTGAAGAAGAGAATATTATCTGAGTGGTGCAACGGAAGCATCTGATGGCCTACCTAAATATCACCTCAATGGAAAGTGTAGATCTAAGGGTGGAAGGAAAGGAAGATGCCTTGCTTACAATAAGTTTGGCCATTATGTGAGGGAGTGTCCGAATAAAAGGGACACATCACTTAATGATAACAATCATTCCATGGGCATCTTAAATGATCGAAGGAATGACAGGTACCACGACAAAGGAAAAAGGAATGCAGGTCATCAAGGAAATTGCCGACTCTTCAAAGAAAGCAAGGAATTACAGGTATGAAGAATCAAATGTTGTTTCTGATAAGCTAAAGGAGTATTATCTTACACTGGCCATCCAAACGCTTTTGGAATCTAGCTTATTGATTGTACTGCTGCAAGGCACTTCATCCGTTAGAAGGAAGCTCTCTCTAATTTGATAGAGAAGGAGACAATCGTGGAGATTATTCTTGGAGACGATGCCACCCATCCCGGAAAGGGTGTAGGGAATGCTACCCCTCAATTGAATGAGGGTAACACGATTCATTTAAGAGAAGTTCTTTATGTACCTTATCTCAAGAAGAACTTAGTGTCCATTTCGGCAATGGAAGTTAAAGGTTTCAAGGTGGCATTCATCGATGGAAAGGTACGTGTTTGAAAAAGGAATTTTTCAAGTGGAAATTTCTCTAGGTGAGAAAAATTTCGAGCCCATCAAAATCTGTTAGGGTTCAATATGGAGTTACATACCTTTTTGAATTCAATATCCATTAATTTTAAGTTGTTTCTGCGTTGAATGAACTTTGTTGCCGCATTATTCAGATTGCATTTTTTGCAGATTTTGTTGAGATATTGTTGTTTTTTTTGTTGTCATTTTAAAGTATTCCCTCTCTATTTGTTTAATTAAAATGAAAATCACCATGAAGATGATGCACATAGTGCATAAATATAATAGTGTTCCATAACAAGGTCCCCTATTTCATTAAACACTAGATACCAAAACATATGACTTAGCATACGCATCTGGCCTTCCTAAAATCACTCAGATTTACAAAAAAAATCTTTAACAAATTCTATGATTTCGATTCAAACTTTCAACCCCAACAAATAGAATGGCCGGAATATCATTGTAGATATCCTATGGATCATTTTAATTTCTGCATCTAAATTACATGCCTTGCTTTCAATGAAAGTTTTCATTGGTATTGTATGTACCATTTGGCTACCTATTTTCTGTATTGGCATTCTCTATAATGAGAGTTTTCCCTGTAGAGAGGGTTGTAAGACGAATGGAGAATGAAGCATGTAAAGGGCCACTGTTCAAATCCCAATTTGAAGGAGAGATCATGGAAGAGAGAATTGATCCCATGATCAAGATATTTCATTTACCTTTTTCCTATTTCTTTCATCAAACTTTTCCTCTGCATCCTGAGGATATACTATAGGATATTGGATTGGATTTGTTGCTAGTACAACATTGTGCCTTGTCGAGTTCTTGGGGAACGAGTGATGCAAAACAAAACACTTGGACTTTGGATTTTAGGCAAACAACTCACACTATATACCTTCTCCTGCATTACTTCATTTTGTTGTTTGTGAAAATCTCCTATTACCTTAAGCTTTTGAATTGAATCTGGGTGCTACTAGACAACTTCATTGTTAAAATTGGCAACTAGGGCCAAAATCCATGTGGGTTTACTTATTCACAACAGTTGATATTTATCTTGGATTCCTCTCATTGAGAGGTGTAGGATTTATCTAAAGATCATCTGATTCTGACATGTATTCATGGAGATATGAATTTATTTGTGTTATGGGACAATTCGTCAAGGCTGGCCAGCAACCAAATTGCCCCCACTTGTGCTCAACTTTTTAGTATAAAAAGGGGTGGCTTGCTAGTCATTTGGACACACACTCTTCTTGTGATCTCTTCATGTCCAATTGTCTTTGGGTTTTTGGTGGGAGGAGAGATCCTAAGAGAATACACTTCCCTAAGAAGAGTTTCCCCAGATGCTACTGTGGGAAAGAAGGATTTACATAGCCCCTAGAAGAATATGCCCTAGCTCTACGCTGTCATGGAGAAGAGATTCCCTAGATCTAGGACACAGGAGATTGGGATATGCTGGTTGCAATAGCCCTCAACGCAGTCATGGTGCAGCCCTAATAGCAGTCATAATGAAAGCTCAGAAATTTCCCTAGATGTAGCAAGAGAGGTAAGCTCTAAGGCAGCGTGGAGGAGGCCTGAGTTCCTAGTTGGAGGTCGAGTTAACTGCTGGGGTAGCAGTTTGTTTTTGGGTCAATTTGATGGATCCCAAGAGGTTTTCTTGGATGTCGTAGGTTGTTCTCGAGGGCCGAAGGCATGAGGAGTTGCTTCATGGGGTTAGAACCCTTGGAAAGGGCTACCGCAGTAAGAGATAGGCTTGTTGTAGCAAGCCACAGTCCCTTATACACCTACAAGTCTACGTTAAGGCCAACAAGGAGGGCGTAAGGCCTGGTTGTGATTGCTGGGGTATGACAAGCCAACGTGGGGTTTAGGAGTGTTCGACAAGGGTGACCGTAGCCATAGGAAGGATGTTGCAGCTAATGTGTGAGGGTTGGTAGGACTGTCATTGATGCCCTAACCAGTCCATGACCACATTGTGAAGGTTGTCCAATTTGTTGTTAGAATGTCATCCAACAATGCAGCAAATAGAGAATCCCCTAATAGTGAACTAATGTAGTGCAACAACATGATATGATAAGGTGTGACAACATTGTAATAAGGTGAAACATGATGTTGAATGCTGCTGCATGATGATGGGCACAATGATGAAGTGCAGCATAGCACGATGTGTGCAACACAAGAAAAGTGCAACACAGTGATGATGAATGCTGCAATGAGATGTAGCATGATGGGCATAGTGTATGGTGCAGCATAATGGTACAATATAGTGCAGTAAGGTGCAACAATCACCGAAGATAGGAAAAGGAAAAGAGGCTCAATGGGTTCCTCATCCCTCTCCAAATTCACCAAGGGTGAAGTTGAAGCAGAGAATATTATTCGAGTGGCGCAGCGGAAGCATCTGATGGCCTACTAAAGATCACATCAATGGAAAGTCTGGATCTAAGGGTGGAAGGAAAGGAAGATGCCTTGCTTGCAATAAGTTTGGCCATTATGTGAGGGAGTTTACAAATAGAAGGGACACATCGCTTGATGATAACAATCATTCCATGGGCATCTTCAATGATCGAAGGAATGACAGGTACCACAAAAAAGGAAAAAGGAATGCAGGTCATCAAGGAAATGGCTGACTCTTCAAAGAAAGCAAGGAACTCCAGGTATGAAGAATCAAATGTTGTTTTTGATAAGCTAAAGGAGTATTATCTTATATTGGCTGTCCAAAATCTTTGGGAATCTGGCTTATTCATTGTAGTGCTACAAGGCACTTCATTTGTTAGAAGGAAGCTCTCTCTAATTTGACAGAGAAGGAGACAATCATGGAGATTATTCTTGGAGACAATGCCACCCATCCCGAAAAGGGTGTAAGGAATGTTACCCCTCAATTGAATGAGGGTAACATGATTCATTTAAAAGAATTTATTTATGTACCTGATCTCAAGAAGAACCTGGTGTCCATTTCGGAAATGGGAGTTAAAGGTTTCAAGGTGGCATTCATCGATGGAAAGGTACACGTTTGAAAAAGGAATTTTTCAAGTGGCAGTTTCTCCAAGTGAGAAAAATTTTGAGCCCATCCGCATCTATTAGGGTTCAATATGGAGTTACATACCTTTTTGAATTCGATATCCATTGATTTTAAGTTGTTGCTGTGTTGAATGAATTTTGTTGCCGCATTATTCAGATTGCATTTTTTGCATATTTTGTTGAGATATTGTTGTTTTTTGTTGTTGTCGTTTTAAAGTATTCCCTCTCTATTTGTTTAATTAAAATGAAAATCACCATGAGGGTGATGCACATAGTGCATAAATATAATAGTGTTCCATAACCAGGTCTCTTATTTCATTAAACACTGGATACAAAAACAGATGACTTAGCGTATGCATCTGGCCTTCCTAAAATCACTTAGATTTACAAAAAACTCTTTAACAAATTCTATGATTTGGATTCAAACTTTCATCCCCAACAAACAGAAAGGTCGCGTTATCATTGTAGATATCCTATGGATCGTTTGAATTTCTACATCTAAATTACATGCCTTGCTTTCAATGAAGTTTGGCATTGGTATTGTATGTACCATTTGGCTACCTACTTTCTGTAATGGCATTCTCTATAATGATCATTTTTCCAGTAGAGAGGGTTGTAAGATGAATGGAGAACGGAGCATGTAAAGGGCCACTATTCAAATCAACATAGAACATACCTACAATTAACATTAATTCACTAGTTGTTGCAACTTAGATAATTTAAATTCTTTGACCGATTGGGATACTTTTTCATTTTTATCTTCGTCTCAGGAAGAGAAACTAGTTACAACTTCACTATTATCTAATGGGGAAAATCCTTTCTTCCTTCTGCTATGGCATCGTCCTTTGGCCATCTTGTTAAACAAATAAAAATGTTTGCAGGTTCAACAATCCACTAGTAAAGTCTGCGGTAGAGCCACTGAATTGATTATCACTTCTCCACCAAACGACCCACAGAAAATGATATTACCTTCGGTTTATAGATAATGTTTCGACAACGATTGCACGACACGTAGTGTCAAGCAGTGATGCGATGGAAAATATAGTGACATACTGGAAAATTGATGAAATTTATTTTCCATTACTCCCATTTTGGTGTGAAAATGTCTTGTTTTGAGTGCCTTTGAGCCAATTGGAACTTATTGCTTCTGCAACATTTTTATTTGCAACCAAATTTTTGTTGAATTCCAAAAATTTTGGGAGTTATTTGGAGTCTTTGAATTTTACCTGAGTTTGAGCGATTTTTTGGTGATATTTTTTTTATTTGATTTTTTTTTCTCCCCAAGTGAAGGAACCCTTTTGGACCTGTCAATTATTCTGTGTTATTGAAGGCTTGTGTTTATTCGATAAAAAGTTGAGTTCAAGTTAGGAATGGAAGCTTGAGACCTTTTTTTGTTTTGTTTTATTTGACTTGTTTTCTCCCCAAGGGAAGGAACCTTTTTGGACCTGTTAATTATGCTATGTTATTGAATACTTGTGTTTATTTGGTAAAAAGTTGAGTTCTAGTTTAGGAATGGAAGCTTGAGACCTATTTTTTGTTTTTTTTGGTGGGTAATTCTTCCTTTTATTATTAATTATGAAAATACATACATGATGCTTTTCAACTGAAAAATGGTGCTACGAAGGGCTACAAAATTGGTTTGGAAGAAAACCATATAAAGTTTGAAACCTACCCTTAATACACCTAGCTAGTAAAGTGCCATATGACATGCCAAAACCAAAATCAAGGAAAGTCCAAAATTAAAGGCCTTGATCAATAGTACATCATAATAGTTTGTATCAGATCCTGATGTGGGCATTTCATAGTTTTGTCATTATGTTGGTGGCTTCTTGATGGATTTATTTTTGGCTCAATCTTTGGGGCACTAACTTCTCAGTGATTATTTTCTTGTTGCTTCTCACCCTTCAAAATTATTGATGGAGCTTTTTTTAGCTTATCATTTGGAGGCTGTGCTAGAGGATGAGGCCACCTATGGTGATTCTAGATATAGACAATGATATGCAATCCAACAAAAGTCACTAATGACCAGAGTTTGATTAAAAAATATATTATTTCTTGTTTTTCTAAATGAATAAAAAAAATTTAGTTCGTATAAGCTGCCAAGTTGAGTGGAAGTCCACAATTTACAGTAATTAATCTCCAAGGAAGGGATTCCTTTTACGAGATGGATATGTGAAGTAAGTGACTACAACAGGTCAATACCTATTGCCAAGCAGAGTTGGGGAACTGGTATATCCAGAATATATGTTTTCGTGGCTCAAGCCGTTTATCAAAAGTTATTTATTGTGGGGATGCCAAGGTGGATTATATGGAGGTTGGCTTTATAACCTTGCAAGCTTTCCATATACTATGGGCTAGAAAGGTACATTTAATCTTAAAATTGTGTAGGATAATGCTCATTGATAAATGATTGAAGGTTCAGTCTCCATTAGAAATTTTTACTGTGTGAATGCAATTTCCTTCCTTTCCTTCTAGAGAAAAAAAAATCTACTTAGCATAGAGGGATGGTTGGAGTGTGAGTTCTATTGATATCCAAGCCACTCCATTCCTTCCATGTGTATTAAAGGTTCCTGAATCTATTAAAAGTTGAAGACCATCCCCCCATCAAAGTTGGCACAAAGAAGCAACCAAGGGCACATACAATAAATAATAACATGCATGGGAGCCAACACTCAGCACATATTTGAAATGATGCCACTAAAGTCTCGGGCTTATAAATCCATTCACCAAAATTATTTTCTCGCATTTTTATAAGCATGTCCCATTGTTCCTCAAATGTTGCTTGAAAAGAGAAAGAAATGCCTAGGAATTTGAAAATCTGGCTTGACTTGACAGAAGCCTGCACTTATGATTTATGTCCATCTGGAATCTTCTGTGAGCTTTACCTTTAAGTCAATCTAGCATGTCTTGTGAGCTCTACCTGTAGCAATACGTTTTAGCTAACTAAATGTTTAGAGCTTAGGGCCTTGTAGAAAATGCCTAGTAATCCATAGCACATTATTAATTGACTCCTGTTCTAGAACGTTGAGTTTTGACACATTCACAAGCATCATTGGATATGGTTTGTGCAGATCAATCCACTTTAAGGAGATCTTGCTTGACCCTATGAGCCATTAGACAGACACTGGCCTCTGTTTGGAAAATTGATCTAAAAAGGATTAACTTTGGTTTAACTTTACACCCATTAAGAGAGAGACAAAGTTAGGTCTTGGTGAATAATATCTTAGTAGCCTTTAGAGAAGTTGGCTCAAATGCAAGAGGTAGAATAAAGGGATACCCCACAATCTTGTAAGTTTTTTTCAAAGCTGGTTTTCTTGATGAATAAGATGTTATGGCCATAATTACTGGGCCACTCCATGCCCTCACAAACTGCAATAATATTATCAATGATGAATTTCCCTTTGGTGAAACAAGTCTGCTCATTGATAATAATCATGAGAATATGCTTTATTATGAGTTTTGTGCTTTGGTAAGACTATTACATGAGACATTCAACAGAGTGATAGGCTTCCAGCTCATAGTCACTTTGGAATCTTTGACATTGGGTATAAACTTGATAATGCATTTGTTTAAGATGGTTCTCAATGATTTCTTTGTGATGGATTCTTTGTAAACCTCTGCAAAATGTTTGGATTGACAAAGTACTAGGTAGCATTATAGTATTCACATTGGAATCTGTCTAATCCCAGGACTTACCATCATCATTGTTCATGTTTGAGAGGGTAACAACTAGGTTACCCAAAGTCAAAGACTAGTCACACAATATTCTTTGCGCTTCACAAAGTTTGTGACATGACTCCGAGACAGGGTTGCATGGGCATTCCTCATTTAGTATTTGCAATTGAAAATTCTTTGTAGGGAGAACTGAGATGTAAATTGTTTCTCAATTTCATATTTTAAGTAAACCTACCCTTGGTTGATTTGATAGTGGAGTTTCTCTTCAAGCCTTCTTTTGAATGTAGGGTCCCTAAAAAATAAAAAAATTCTTTCATAGGCCTATCGCCTATTTTAAGCCAGTGGATGATGGCCTTGCAATTGTGTCCCTTTGGAACTTTGAATCTTGACAATATTCAAATTACCACTGAGTGTGGCCACCCTGACTTGAAGTGCTTCATTTAAAAGGATATTATGGAGGGATTGTCTCATAGATTCCATTATTCTTTGATAACATTTACATTTTATTTGGACGGAAGAAATTTTCCCTCCCATAGGTTCTAAGGAGAGAGGTACCTCACAAGTTACGTAAACATATTTTTTCCAACCCTAACTAGAACTTATTCTTTAAGGTCTTTGGACAAGTTAAACTTCAGACATGCTTTTCTAGTCCCTGAAGGTTGTAAAGTTTCTCACGCCTGTGATAGCTAAAGTGAGTAAGAGAATAAGAAATATGTTTGTGGAAAGGCCAATATTGCATGGATATCATGGGGAACTTGATGCAAACAAGGAAACATAATTGTGTGTTTCTCTCTGCCGAGAGTTTCTCATACCACCAGAAGAAGACAACTAAGGTGTTTATATGTACCGAGGACTGCTAGAAACACTTTCATCAAAGAAAACTTTATTCAAAAAATAAAACAAAAAATAAGCCCATGGTCAAGCTACCAATAGTTTTCCAAATCCATCTGAGACTCCCCTACCTCCTGCATCCATGCCTTGATGATCATCCACAAAGGAATGTGGTCCATGAAATGGCCAAGCATAGATTGTTGCTGATAATCAGCGCACACAAAATTGTATTCAGAAAGCTAAATGACTATTGGAGTTCCATCAGGATTAGATCCATTTCATTGTGGAAGACTTCCAAAATGAACTTCCTAGGGCATTTTGACCATTCAAGGATTTTTGTCTAGACACAGTTGCAACAACACTGGAATCAACAGTAACCATAGTAGAATTGTCAATAGAAATGTTGGATTCAAGGTTTGATTTAGCCATTATGGGCTCACAGACTCCCTGTGTCATGAAGTTAGGGAAATCAAGGCTAGTATGTGCCAACCATGTGAGAGGACAGTCATTGCATCATATCCTAAGAGTGTAAGAACTAATATATTGGGTGATTTGTGGATTAGGATTGTAATGAGTTTTTCTTAGAGTACTATATTGTAGCATTACATGTGTTTGAAATGTTAATGAAAGCCTCAATGTGTAACATATTGTAGCCACCTCACATGTCAATTATTTGTTACTGTTTTCATGGTATAGAAAATGCTTGGAGAAATAATTTATCCATTATGGTTTGGCTATATTCTTGTCTGCTTTTTACTAGGTTATTTATCAAAGTTTTATGTGAGGAAAGGAGAGGAACAATTATGCTAGAGAGTTATTTTAATAATTTCAAAATAAGAGATCTATAATTTGTTCAAGAAATTAATCTCTTGGAATCGAAATCATGGAAAACTGTTTCTGTGCCAGAAATTGCCAACATGCTTCACATATTTGAAGTAAAATCAAAAGGTGTATAAAACTTTAGGAGTTGAAGCCATAAATTTTTTATGGTCATTTTGTTGAACTGTGTTTCAAGAATAAATGAGTCATTGGTTGATATATTTGAGATGAATTATTTGCTAAGCATTTGACCTAGTAGGTCTCATTAGTTCAACTAATCATGTGAGATTCATCGTTTTAGTGACTTATATAGGTCCTGGACTCTTTCAATTCGTAAATCCAAAAATATAAATGACACAAAACTATCATAAAATAGTCTATGATTGTTTCAGGTGCTCTAAACCAAAGCTATGAATATCTAGCATAAATTTTATCTTTTTTGAAATCTTTAAACCTATAACAATGCCCTTACGACTTGGATTATTGGTTGAAATGTCCTACAAACTTAAAACTGTAGTTTTGATTTCTCCATGCACATATGCATGGATTTAGATACATGGACTATTTCAATCTTAGAAATGGTAAAAAATCCTTTTTCTAAATTCTTAGAACTAGTATTGAAAGTTTGGAAGTGAAATGTTCTAAGTTATGCTGACAGAAGGCAAACAAAATTACTAGCCAGAGAAATCAGTGTTGTTGATGAATACCAGTATTGCAGCAAGGATGCTGCAACTCCTGGGCTACCAACTTTACTTATCAACCTAGGGTTCGTACAAACATGGAGTTGACAGTGCTATATGCACAAGTAAAAGTGAAGGTCTTTCCTGTTGTCACTATTCATCTAGTGAGAGACCCCAGGGGTTCCAAGCTAGACTTCTATAGAGTTAGAAGAAGCTTGATTATTTGATGGAAGAAGAGAAAGTCTATTCTAAGAGAGCTACTCTACTACAGTAATGAGGAAAACAACATGTAATGCTAAATCACGCCATATCCTAATTAACCATTTAATCAGCTATGCTAAGCATAATTGCTAAATCAACACTAACCTAATGCTACTATTTGAGTTACAGAGATAAAGAGCATCAAACCATACCAATGTGTGAGCAAGAAAACTAAATTAAATCTGCTTTCAGTTTTTTTTGGTAAAATCAAGCATGCAATTTAATTTTTCTTGTGGATGTGACAAGTGGATGGAAGGTGGTTGAGGATGGCTAGAAGGTTTATGGAGTGATTGGATGGTGTGGAAGGGTCCTAGGAGTCTTTTTGTGACTTCCTAGAGGTTCCCCATCAATTGGGCCTCAAAACAGGTCATTTCAAGAAAACCTACAAGATGTACTAGAAACCTACAGGATCACAGGAAATCAACAGGATACAACCGAGAGCTAATTGTGAGGTGTTGGAGATGTTGGGAAGCTAGAAAAAGGTGTGTGATGAGTGGGATGTGGTGTTATAAGGTCTAGGAACACTCAAGAGTCAATATCCAAGTGAAGAGATGGCTAGATTCACTCAATGTGTCTAGGGGAATTTCAATGAAAAAAGACAAAAAAAACTAGTGAGGGTGATGGAGGAACAAGAGATGGTTAAGGTTGATGAGCTAGAAGATGGATGCTGGTGATGAAGTCTAGAACTCCCCCTGAAGTACCTGCAGTGCTTAAAACATGTGTGTATTTCAAGAACTATGCAACAAGATACATCTTCATAAACTAGAAAAGCATGAATCAATTGCCCATATTATGCATGAAGAAAGTGCTGAAGGAAATGACAACATGAGTGAGATCGTATTGCAAAAATAGAGTAATGGAAAATTATGAAAATGAACCAAATGCTGAATCAAGACAACAAACTCCAAAGCTCACACAAGAACTAAAAATTTGTGTTTTTGGGGTTGCTGAAGGGTCTCTTCCTCCAGTCATGGTCCTAGAGGGAGGAAGTGAGGTTGAGGCACCTACTGACAACCTTGTGGTGATCCTCTTTCTCCTTGCTAACCTGCTAACTGAAAGAAGGCACAAATGGAAGCAAACTAACATACAACCAATCTAATCTACATTGTTGTAATGGAAATGCAGCTACTTAAGCAAATGAACAATCAAACTATGAATCTATGCTATCATACATGTACAATAAATAGGAGCCTTGGATACTAGGGTTGGGTCATAACCCAAGATATTCAGCCCTCTGAGTTAACTCAATGATGGCTAAAAACAAAACTCATTCCTATTATCAAAAGAGTGGATTACATCAAAAACTGTCACAAGTCTTGCAGCTCGAAAATAGAGTAGAGTTTTACAATGAAAATCAAAATCCTACTGAGGTCCTAGGCCTCTCTACTTATACATCTGAAGTCTCCAATGACTTCCTTAAAATTAGGGAGGTTTAGCTCCCAAACTCAAGATAAATTGGTGCTTTGTCTTTCACTTGCTCAGCTGCCTTCTAGACCTCATGATTTGGTTGTTTTCACTTCGAGGTGATGGAGAAATATTCGAATGGAGGGGTAGTAAATGAGGGGGCTTTACCTCCTATAATTCCTCTCCCTTGTCCCATTCGAGTTTTGACCAAGGTATCTACCAAAATTCCTTGATTTTATCCTTTAATCCTGCCTTAAATGCACATTAGACCACAAAGAAAAATATCCAACTCTAACTCATGTCATAAACAAAATATAATCAAAAGTATGCAATAAGTTGTGAGATAGTTGGTTTGACTAGGCTAGGAGGTAAATTAAGGCCCATATAATTACCTAATGATGAGGCTCATAATCACCCCCTACTGAAAGTGTTGCTCATCCTCTGAGCAACTTAGTCAATTTCCATGTCCTTCATGGCTCTGGTAGCCACTCTGACATCCCATGCCTTCACTATGGTCTCTTCTTCTTGTTTATAGAAGCCTACTTTCTTTTCTACTTCTTCCTCTGGCTCTTTTCCTCTTATCCTTTTCTACCTTCTAGCATCCCTAGGAGTAATGGTGGACTGCGTTTTATGCCTATCCAATTAACGTTCAACCTTTTCATTGATTGCTTATACATAAGTGTCCTGTTGAGTGCCTCTCTCAACCTTTGAGGGGAGTGATATTCTCTGATCTTCAAGCTGTGCGGTAGTGTGTTCCATCTCCTTAGGTAGGCATGTATGCTATTGTCTCCTAGCAACCTAAACATATATTCAAAATGTGAAATTTCATTCTCTTGGACAACAAGATATCTAGGTGCAAGCTGAGGATCATTTGCAATCAGATTATGGGTGTTGATTATGGCCATGGGATTTGACTGCTTAGCTATGATGAAAAGAGGTTCATTTTTCTCTCTCACAATATTGTTTTCATGTCTACATCCCTTGACTCCTCATGGTTCATCCATGATTCCAAAGCCATTAATTATAGATCTCCTAGCTTGGCATTAGGATCCCAAACATTCATGTCCATGAGTGCCATGTTGTGCAAATAAAAATCAACCATGTTGGCTCTATCCTCTAGTGTACTTTGATCACAAATATCAATAAATTGCCTGTAGTCCTGAAATGGAATGGTGCCCCTTTGTGCTAGTGTTTTAATTTGAAACTGCAGCCACTATTCTTTGAGGTAAAGAGCATAGGATTTAGCTGGCATCCTACACTGGATGGCCTCCAAGGAGAGGCTGGCCATACATGCTAGTTGGTTCTCCCTTTCCTGCAATTGTCCCCTTAGCCATGCATTTTCCCTCTCAAGTTGATCTCTCATTATTGCTTCTCTGTCCCTTAAGCCACTTAGCTCTTTGCCCATTTCTTTGAGCTTCTCTTCCATGTACCCAATGTCTTCCACCCCTTTTGATTTGCGATTTTCATCCATTGGTGGGTTTTGGCCCTCTCCTTCTCAAGTTCGAAAAACAATGGGATGGAAATTTTTTGAGGTATCACCCTGCCTCCTTCAATAAACCGATAGTAGGAGTCTAGGTTAGGTTGGGGGCTTGGTTCCTTTGTTTCAAGGTCTTCCTCTTTTGTTTCTTGCTACTCCCCTATGTTGCCTTCCAATTTCTGTGCTTGTTGTAGCTTTTGCAGAGTATCCTGTAGGACTATTTTTACTTCCTGTAGGTTTTGTTGTGGATCCTGTAGGATGGCCTTACCCTTTAAGGAAGTTGATCTGGTACTAGGCCTCCTTACATAGGTGATTGGTGACTTAGGAGAAGGCATTTTATGTCTTGGTGTAGGGGAATATTCAATCTCAATTGGAATTTTTGTCGATACTCGTGGCTTCCCTTATTTGATTCTTGTGCTCTTCCTTGTTCTGAAATATAGTGGGGCTTGCCTCCTTCTTTTCTCTTTTTGCTTGACTGGGGTGCTGAGAGTAGTGAGGGAAGCTGTTGCCTCCCTCTCAGTAGCCTCTAGGGACACCGTAGGTGACTCTTGTTTGTGTTCTTCCCTTTCTGTTTCAATTCCTTCTTCCTCTATGTTTTTCTTATCTCCTTCCTCTTGCTGTTCTTCCTCATATCCATCAGTTTCTTCCTTAGTTTCCTCCTCTGTTTCACCATCATCCTCCTTCTCTTTTCTCTCTTCTTCTTTTGCTTCATCATGTTCCTCTGTGTCAATTTCTACTTCATCATCCATCTCATCCTTATCTAACTCTATATCTTCCTCTTCTGGTTTTTCCTCCTCCTCACTGACAGAAGGACTATCATCATAAGTGAGGGTTTTGATGTCATCCTCTGCTGGCAAGTCTCTGAAGACTGACCATGTTATAGGGATTCTGAGGTTTTGGAGGGCATCCTCAATGAGGATCCTGATCAACCCATGGTGAGCCAATTGTTGGGAATTCCCTTCCTTTACTTTGTTGCTAGATTCTATGAGTGATTGCATCAAGAAATAGGGTATGCTTAGTCTTTGGTGAACTGGTGTTTCTACCCCAAATCTTAATTCTTCAGGGATCCTAAAACGTTAGCTGTAAACAACACTGTATCTACCCTCACATGAGATATATTTGATGAGTTGGTAGCTACCACACTCCATGGGTATGGCAAACTGTCCCTCCTTACTCCATTTTTATCCTCTATGGGTTCTTCACCTTCTAAAAAGAATTTCCTTTTTGCCACCTGATTGTCTACTTTGTCTTCTTTTCTGCATGGAATTCCTAGGGGAAGTGTGGTGACCCTACTAATGAGCTCTAGGGTGATATCCATAGTGAGGCCTATAAATAAAATAGTGGCATGGATTCTACTGTGTGGAGTGAGGGAATGAGCAAATTATTGAGCCACATCATCATCAGATCCTGTGGATTTCTCGAAAAACCCCATCCAATTGTGTATTGTAAAGATTTCAAGCACTTGGGGGTGTTGTTATATCCTCACAGTGTTTGTGGGTTCCCTCCTATTAAACCCCCCTGTCATATTGCTTGTGAGGCTTGAGGAGAAAAATGAGAGGGTTGACACAAAATTTTTAAATTTAGGAGGAAAACATAGTTCATTATGTATGTAATTCACCTCCCATAGTTGCTAAATTCACCAGATTTTATAGAATTTCTAGCTCATTTGCTTGTAAATGGGGATGGATTTTTATAGCCTACCTCTTTAGAATGGTGGCAGTGGACAATTCCCATGATAGCCCCTCTTGATCTCTTCTCTGCCTATCCTATAGATTGCCTCTGTGTATCCTGTAGACTGCTCCTGTAGATTGTATCCTATAGACTGTCCCTATAGGAATGCATGTGCATGCTCCTGTAGAAATTCTCTTGTAGAACAATGGATCCTTGCTTCCGGTGGGTGGCTAGATTTATGAGAGCGACTTGAGTGAGGGATTTTTGAGGAAGTGGAATGCATGAGTGCATGAAAACGATGTTTTATTTCCCTTGATGGTGTTTAGGGGTGAGGTTGTGTGCTGGAAGCAGAGGTACATTGTCATTTTTGGACCGTTGGTCCCCCCTATCACCTCATCATTTCCAATCCTTGTAATCAGCTCCCACCTCGTAGATCCGTAGTTAACCACTTCTTGTCCTACTGTTGTTCTATCTTTGAATTGACTGCAGGCACGTGTGAGAGGACACTCGGTCTTACATGTGATGATTGAACGAAGGTGGCCAAGTTAACTAACCACCTTTCCTCTTATAAACCAACAATCTCGTAACCCTTACAACTTTTGATTAGATGATGCATATGAGTGAGTGAGTGGGTTACTTACCTGTGGTTTCGATGCCATGCTGTAGTTGTCGAAGATCAGAGGTGTTGCGTTGTTTATTTGTTGCATGGTCATTCTTCTTCCTCCTCTTGTTGTTTGCTGATGTTTTCTTGGCTTTTCCAGGTGTTTGCTACTGAAGATTTGATGCTGCTTGTAGGTTTCAGCCCCATATAGAAATTACCTGCATAAGAATTGTAAAACACAGAAAATAAGTAATGCGAGAGCATAACACATAAACCACATATACACAGAGATTTCCCCTTGATCCCAAAACCGGGACTACCAACTTGATTTTTCATTATTGTTCTTTTCAATGTTATAATGCATATTTATACATGCTGAAGCATCCAATACCATGGACCAAAAACCATCGCATCCAATACCATGGACTGAAAACCATCACATCCAAAAAACATGTACGAAAATCATGCACAAAACCATAGGTGGGTCCGTCCAACCTAACATAGGGTCCAAAACGAAAATTTCCTGGGGCGCTACCGAAAGCCCCATAAAGTGGGGTTACGGGTGCACCTTAAACCCCATGTGACCCCCCTCGCTACACAATTCACGCAACGAATGGGGGGCTTCGCCCCGCCTCTAACCCCTGGTTAACTACGTGGGCTAGTCGTGGAAAGAATATAACACAACCGAACACTACTGCTACTGTGGAGCTCTTAGATCATCCTAGTGAAGACCTGTAGCTAATGATTGACATCCTTTGGGATAGGCTGCTATAGGATTCCTACAGGATGTCCTGTAGCTGCTTCTCCCTTAGAATTCCCAATCATGTTGTTGGTTGGGCTGTGAGGATGGTGCAACAAACGGGGGGCTCCACCCCCCTATAACCCCCTAGTTAACTACGTGGGCTAGTCGTGAAAAGAATATAACACAACCCAACATTCTCCCACTTGTTGTTTTCTTTCCACAGGGGACCACGAGATAGCTTAGTCATTTTTCTAGCCCTGAAATGCCCATTGTCTCTCTACACCAAGAGAACTTCTCAAAGCTTACATATTTTTTCAATGCATCTACAGTATTCTTCAAAGTGTCCACCTTTACCAGCAATACCTTTTTGTCTTCTATCATATCCCTCACAAAGTGATATTGAACATCGATGTTCTTTGTCTTTGAATGATATGTAAGGTTTTTTGCCAAGAAAATTGCACTTTGGCTGTCATAGTCTATCCTTATAGCTCCCTGTACTAACCCCATACTTAAACACAATCTCTGCAACCAAACTGCTTCCTTGCTTGCATGAGTGGCTGCCATGTATTCTGCCTCTATAGTTGATAGTGCCACTACAGATTGTTTCTTACTCATCCAACTGACTGCACTTCCAAATAGGTTAAACACATACCCACTTGTAGATCTTCTCTGATCCAGATCTCCAGCCTAGTCTGCATCAACAAAGCTACGAATATCCAACATTCTGTCCAATCCTTGTCTTCCTTGGTAGCACAAACCATAATCACTAGTGCCACGCAAATACCTGGAAACTTGCTTCACTGTTGCCTAGTGCTCCTTCCCTAGTTTTGACATAAACTTGATCAATACTCCCACTGCATGTGCAATGTCTGGTCTAGTACATACCATTGCATACATCAGGCTACTGTCTGCACTTGCATATAGAACATGGGACATGTCCTCTTCCTCTTCTTGTGTCTTGGGACACTGTTTAGCAGATAACCTCACACCCACAGGAATAGGAACCTTCACCGGTTTACTATCCTACATATTAAACCTCTGCAATATTGTCTCGACATACTTCCTCTCGTTTAACCAGAGCTTCCTCTTTGCCCAATCTCTTTTAATTTCCATGCCCAAAATATAGTTTGCAACACCAAGATCTTTCATGTCGAATTTGGAGGACAATTGGGTCTTCAAATCTTGGATAATTTCTTTGTCATTTCCAACTAGCAACATATCATTCACATACAAGACCAGATAAATAACACGGTCACCAATTAATTTAAAATACACACAGTGATATGCTTTGCTTCTGGTGAAGCCATGTCCCCGTATAGATGCATCAAATTTCTAATACCACATCCTTGGTGACTGTTTTAACCCATACATAGACTTCTTTAACTTGCATACTAGTTCTTTCTTACCCTTCACTGCAAAGCCTTCATGTTGCTTCATGTAGATTTCCTCTTCCAGATCCCCGTGAAGAAATGTTGTCTTCACATCCATCTGTTCTACCTCAAAATCAAAAGCAGTAGCAATAGATAAAAGTAATCTAATAGAAGTTACCTTTGCAATAGGAGAAAAAATATCACCAAAATCAATTCCCAACACCTGGGAATGACCTTTTTCTACCAACCGAGCTTTGTATTTCCCCACCTTTCCTTCTGCATTAGTCTTCTTCTTGAACACCCATTTTCTGCCAATGGGTTTCCTTCCAGCCGGCAACTACACCAGATCCCAAGCCTCATTTTTGTGCAAAGATGCCATTTCATCAACCATGGCCTCTTTCCAGAGTTTGCCATTCTCTAAATCTACTACTTCCTTCATAGTTCTAGGATCATTGTTAGTTATAGATAAAGCAAAATTTGAACAAAAAGCAGATGGACTATTCCTTTCTAGCTACCTTCTTTCTCGAACTGATCTTCTCACACCCGTAGTTTGTGGCTCTTCATCTTTTGATTCCATCTCTGCTGTAGAGTCTGATTCTTCCTCCTTAAGCTCAAACTCTATCTTCTCAGGTTCCTTTGGTTGGACTTCATGTTTAATAACATATTTTACCTCTCTGAACACCACATCTTGGCTGTACACAACCTTCTGTGTGACTAGGTTCGAAAGCTTATAACCCTTTAAACCATCCTTATACCTAATAAAGATGCACTTTTCAGATTTACTATCCAACTTGGTTCGTTTCTCCTTTGAAACATGTACATATGAATCACATCCAAATACCCTCAGATGTCAAAAAGAGGGTTTCTTACCAGTCCATACCTCTTGTGGAGTCTTATCCTCCAACGCTGATGAAGGTGACCTGTTGACTAGGTAACATGCAGTATCGACTACCTCTAGCTAGAATTCCTATCTTAACATGGCACCACTGAGCATGCTTCTTGCCCTTTCCATCAACTTCTTATTCATTCTTTCTGCAACTCCATTTTAGTGAGGTGTATATGGAGTAGTCTTCTGTCGTGCTATACCACACTTCTTACAGAATTATTCAAATTCCTTGCTGCAAAACTCTCCACCATTATCTGTCCTCAACACCCTTATCTTCTTCTCTGTCTAATTTTCCACGAGAGCCTTAAATTATTTAAACCTGTCAAAGGCTTTAGATTTCTTCTTAAGGAAATATATCCATGTATTCCTTGAGAAGTCATCTATAGATGACACATAATACATAGACTTACCCAGTGATGGAATCTTCACAGGTCCAAACACATCACTGTGCAGAAGTTCTAATATATGTTTCTCCCTCTTACTACCAGAGGGGAAACTCACTCGATTCTACTTTCCATATACACAATTTTTGCAGAAATCAAAATCCAGAGAGCTATTACTCATACCTTCTACCATACCTTTACCATGAAGTATTCGAAGGCCCTTCTCTCCAATGTGTCCAAGCCTTTGATGCCACAACATGGTCTTCTCTCCAGAGACCACTAGGTTTTATGCTCCACTTTCAGGAACCACAGTACTGTTGCACCCATCAATAATAGTGTTACCTTGCAGCTTGTACAGAGTTCCAATTCGAACTCCCCACATCAATACCAGTGCTTCCCGAACCATCTTGCAGGTATCTTTCTCGAACACTGTCTTTACACCTGCATCATCCAGCTTGCTTACAAATATCAGATTTCCAGCCAATGCAGGAATATGTAGAACACCCGGAAGTGTTCTAACCCTTCCACCCTGCAAATTCAACTTTACTTTTCCGCGACGAACGATTCTAGCCTTCCTATCATCCCCCAAGAAGACATCACCACCATCAAATTTCTCATACTCACAAAACCACTCTCTATGGGGAGTGAAGTGAAAGGATGCACCTGAGTCAATCAACCATGCCTCATGATCTACATGTGTACTTAAAGAAGCCAAATACACATCCCCACCTTCATCTGAGTTGGTTTTGGCCTCTACAGAATGAGCATCATTAGATCCCTTTCCTTTATTAGGATCTTTAGATTTACAGTCCCTTTTGAAGTGCCATTCCTTTCCACATTTCCAGCACACCACCTTTACAGGTTTTCCTGGAGATTTAGATCTCCCTCTAGATTTAGATCTCCCAGTCGATGACTTATTTTTGTTTCTGTTCTGGGACCATCCTCGTACAGACAAGGCATCACCATTCCGACTCTCCATATTTTTCCATCTCATCTCCTTTGTTTGCAAGGATGAGACTATTTCATCAAACTGTAAGGCAGTTGCATTGCTACCTATTGCAATAACCAAACTATCCCATGAATCTGGTAGATAACACAACAAACTGATGCACTTATCTTCATCTGAAATTTTAATATCAACAGATGCTAACTGACTTACCAAAGTATTAATTGTATTTAGATTCTCTGTCACCGAGTCTCCATATTTCATCCTCAGGTTATACAGATTTTTCCGCAGGAACAGTTTATTCACCAGAGACTTAGATTGGTATAAAGTCCCTAACTTGTCCCATAAAGCCTTCACCATAGCTTCCCCTGATATATTCAACAATACTAAATCTGGGATACACAATTGTATTGTGCTCTTTGCCTTCCGATCCAACTTCTTCCATTCTTCACCGGACACTCCTGTTGGTTTAGTACCTAGATATACCGCGATCCACTGGTCTTTGTCCACCAACAAATCCTCCATATTGAGTTCCCACAACTCAAAACTTTGACCATTAAATTTCTCGATCTCTACCTTTCCACTGCTTGCCATCTCCTTTCACCACTAGAATCGATCTCGCAGATCTCCCACTAAACAGGGTCTACCACAGGCCTGAGCGAAAACCCTCAGCAACAAAGGTGTCCCCTTGAAGCCAAAACAACTCTGATACCAAATGTATGTTTTGATCTCGTACAGAAATTACCTGCATACGAATTCTAAAACATAGAAATTAAACAATGCGAGAGCATAACACATAAAACAAATATACATAGAGATTTCCCCTGGATCCCAAAATCGGGACTACCAGCTTGATTTTTCATTATTGTTCCTTTCAATGTTATAATACATATTTATACATGCCGAAGCCTCCAATACCATGGACTGAAAACCATCACGTCCAATGCCATGGACCAAAAACCATCGCGTCCAAGAAACATGTGTGAAAATCATGCACAAAACCATAGGTGGGTCTGCCCAACCTAACATAGGGTCCAAAACGAAAATATTCCAGGACGCTGCCTCGGACCCCATAAAGTGGGGTTACGGGTGTGCCTCAAATCCCCTGTGACCCCTCCTTACTGCATAATCGACGCAACGAAGGGGGGGCTCCGCCCCCCCTCTAACCCTCTGGTTAACTATGTGGGCTAGTCGTGGAAAGAATATAACACAACCCAACAATGTTGCTACTGTGGAGCTCTTGGATCATCCTAGTGAAGACATGTAGCTAATGATTGACATCCTCTGGGAGAGGTTGCTATAGGATTTCCTACAAGATGTCCTGTAGCTGCTTCTCCCTCAGAATTCCTAATCATGTTGCTGGTTGGGCTGTGAGGATGGTACAATGAATGGACAAAGGCAGTAGGAGTGTGTGTGGAGTAAGGCACATTCAGGTAATTCTCTTACTCTCCTCTCCTTTTCCTTTTTTTCTCTCTCTTTTTTTTTACTGGCAGAAATTGATGTCCTTTTGATTTGAATGGTGAGTGCACAGATGATGATAATGGACAAGGTGAGCGGTTAGATCATGTTTAGTATTAATTTTAGGGACCTAGCAAACCTACCATGTGCCCTTGGATTGCTTCCTGTAGGTTTTCGGACCACTGTAATTCCTACAGGATCATCCTGAAGGTTTTTTAGGGGATCCTGTAGAAAACATAGTCTACGCATAAATTGAACCAGTGGAGTGGAAAACGATAGAAATGATGGAAGGATGCATGGTAAGGAGTGGAGGAGATGGATAGGTGTGAGGCAAGGTTCCCTTTGGATCCTCTTTTTGCTCCTTGACTGTCTTTCTCACCCACCTGCAAACAACAATTATATATTTTTATCTCTCTTTTTTTTTTTTGAAAAACACCTAGGCTTCCTCAGAGAGGTTTTCACCCTAGATGCTTGGCTTGGCTACTTGAAAGAAGGTTTTCACCTCAGTCCTTTTTTTATTTTTTATTTTAGTGACCTGATGAGGGAGGAGCTGGAACTTGCTCCACCATCATCATTATTTTATTGATATTGTCAATGAACTCTTGCTTTCATAAAGGCCTCTTGTAAATTTTCAATTGGTGTCCATTAACAAGCAATGGAATGGCTTCTTCATCTATAGTTTTCATTTGCACTAATCCATTATCATGGCATCTCTCCACCACATAAGGTCTGAGCCATCTTGTCCTTAGCTTGCCCTTGAAGTCTTTATACCTAGAATCATATAACATTTCCCAATCACCCTCTTGAAATTGCTTCTCCTTAATATGTTTATCATGCCATATCTTCCTCTGAAGATGAACTTTCTCTGTATGTAGGAGGGCCTGCATTCTAAATTCATCCAAGCCATTCGATTGGAACAATCTTTCTTTCTATGCATGATTGATATCCAAATATAGTTGGGCTGCCATCCTTAATGTGTTATATTCAAAATGAATGGATAGAAAAACCTTTTTCCCATAGACCATCTCATAGGGTGTAAATCCAGTGGTGGTATTCCATGTTCTATTATAGGCCTAGGTGGCCTCAACTAGTCTCTCTGCCCAACCTTCCTGCTGCTACTCACCACCTTGGTTAAGATGCTCTCTAGTGCCCTATTGGACACCTCCACTTGCCCATTAGCTTGTGGATGATAGGGAGTGGAGATCCTATGCTTGATTTTGTGATGGCTGAGTAGTTCTTAAATCATGTTGGAGGTAAACTGGCTGCCTTGGTCTATGACTAGCTCTCTTGGGTATCCAAATTTGTAGAATACATTCTCCCTTAGGAACTTAGCCACCTTCTCTTCTATTGCTGCTTTAATTGCCTTGGTTTCAGCCCACTTAGTCAAATAATAAGTGCACACAATAATGTACTATTTTTGCTTTGAAGGAGGGTTGATATGCCTAATGAAGTCCATGCCCCACTTGTGAAATGGCTCAAAAGTCACTTGAGGCTGTAGGGGAATTTCATCTCTTGGAGTAGACTTTCCCATCCTCTAGCATCGATCACACTGACTAATGTACTTTTTCACATCCTGATGAAGAGTGGGCCAATAATAGCCTGCTTGTAACACTTTGAATGTTGTCCTCTTTGTTGTAAAGTGACCTCCACAAGGCCCATCATGACAGGTATGAAGGATGTCAAAAAATTCCTCTTCCATTACGCACCTTCTCAAGAATTGATTTGGGCCAATTTTGAAATGATTTCCCCCAATCCAGGTGAAGAGGGCGCTTTTCCTGACTATCTTGCTCTTTTCTCTGGAGGTCAAGTTTGGTGGGAACTATGTTGATATCAAATAGTTTGCTATATCAGCAAACCATGGAGAGAGAAACGAAATAGCAAACAAGTGCTTGTCTGGTAACTGGTCATCCACCATTCCTTCTTCACCTGCTGGCAGATTCACCCTAGATAAAAAGTCTGCAACAACATTTTCTTTACTAGGATTATCAACAATGGGTAGATCAAACTGATGTAATAAAAGAAACCACCTTATAATTTGAGCATTCACATCTGGTTTGTTCATTAAATATTTGATTGCAGCATGGTCAGTATGCACAAATGTTTGATATCCTGTAATGTAATGCCTAAATTTGTTTAATGAATGCACAACAACCAGGAGTTCCTTTTTGGTCATTGTATAATTTATCTTAGCCTTTGACAAGTTCTTACTGATAAAATAGATGACATAGGGCAGTTTATCCTCTAGCTAACCTAAGACTACTCTTATGGCTTTGCATGAGGCGTCAACATGAATATGAAAAGGGAGGACCTAGTTTGGGATCGGAGAATTGGTGCAATGGTTAACTTATCCTTTAGAATGTCTAAGGCCTCTTGACAACTTTTTGACCATAAAACTCAGAATCCTTGGCTAACAACCCAAATAAAGGAGAGGCGAACTTGCTGAAGTCCTTTATGAATCTTTGGTAGTATCTAGCTAACCCTAAGAAACTCCTGACATCTCTCTGCTTTTGCAGAGATGGGACATTTTGAATGATTTCTATTTTGTTCGGGTCCACCTGCAAACCTTGCTGAGATATTGAATGACCTAGCACGATCCCTTTAGTCGTTAAGAATTCACATTTTTCCAGACTGAGAGATAGATTCATTTCAATGCATTTGTGCAATACTTTGCCTAGGTTTGTGAGAGCTTCTTGAAAATCACAACCATAAGGTGTAAAATCATCCATATAGATTTCCACCATATCATGTACTAATTCGGTGAAAATACTGAAGAATGCTCTCTGGGAAGTGGCAGGAACATTGCATAGGCCAAAAAGAAGGACCCTATATGAAAAATTACCCCAATGATAGGTAAATGTGGTCTTTTCTTGGTCTTCTAGGCATATTCGGATTTGGTTGTACCCACTATATCCATCTAGAAAAGAAAAAAACTTTTTCCCTGCTAGGTTGTTTAACACTTGGTCGATGAAGGGTAGGGGAAAATGATCCTTCTTTGTGGCTTTGTTCAATTCCCTGTAATTGACACAAATTCTCCACTTGCCATTTTTCTTGGGAACTAACACTAAAGGAGAGACCCACTCACTGTCGGAGATAGGGTAAATGAATCCTGCATCTAGCAGTTTTTGCAGTTCTTCTTTGACTATATCTTTAAGAGTTGGATTCATCCTCCTTTGTGGTTGTCGGACTGGCTTGCAACCTTCTTTGATGTATATGTGGTGAGTACACACTGAGTGTTGTACTCCCTTCATTTCCTTGTAACTCCAAGTGAAGGCTTCTAGGTTTTCTCTCAGCATGTTGCATAGCTTTTCCTCTTCGAGAGCAGAAAGAGATGGATTAATTTTCAATGTTTTCTCTGGGATGAATTCTATGGTTTTGACATGAAGTGGGTTGGGAGCGGCCAAGCGTAAGTCAATTGGATGATTGTTTTTGGTTTCCCTTCTTCTTCTAATGGTAAATATCCAAGAGTTGGACTTTGGATCAGGTGTTCAATTAAGTCATCCTCATCTTGCTGTCCTCCTCCTATGGTTGCTTCCAAAGCATAAAGTTGGACAAAATAAACCTCATATTCTTCCTCCTCCTCCAACAATAAAGGTAAATCATGCTCTAGAGAAGCTTGAGCAGGAGGGTATAGGACTAAATTCTTGGACATATGCCTATTATTGATGGTCATATTCCCAGCTCTGCAGCTAATGTAAGCATCAGCTATGGCCAACCATGGCCTACCAAGGATGAGAGGATAACTCGTAAGTTTAGCCTTAGGCTGGAGAATTAGAACATCTGCAGGGTACTCCCAGGAGTCAATGAAGACCATCACATCCTCTACAATTCCCTCAGGGGTGACTATGGAATGGCCTGCAAGTTGTAGAACCGTTGTGGTCTTTGTAAATGACCCTTGGAGGTTGAGCTTAAGCATGGTGTCCTTGGTCATCACATTAATGGTAGCCCCAAGATCGATCAGAGTGTGTGGGATGATGATGCCATTGATGTGCACATCTACTATAGGGTTTCTAGGGTCCAAATATTTCAGACATATTACCTGCCCTAGCATTAAGTCAAACAACTACCCAATGACATTAATTGTAGGGGCATCCATTTTTCTTCTTCCTTGATGCTTGAAGAATTTCTCCTTAATCAACTTATTTCAAATGGGAACATCTTTTATTTCTTGGAGTAGGGGGATCTTTACACATAGATTTTTTAATTCTCCTAGAAGTTCAGTTTCTTCTAGGGTAGGCTAGAGTGGTTGGGCTAATCTCTCAGGAAAGGCTGGATTTACTTTAAGGTTGCTTTCCTCTCTTTCTTCCTCAACCTCCCTATGTGGATGGGGATGTTGGTTATCCGGGAGGATTCTCCCAGATGTTAAGTTGATCTCCTGGATTGCTACGGCATAAGCTGGATATGATGTCTCTCCACTATATACTTGTTGAGCCTACCTATTGTTCGTGTTTGGATTTGGCTGGGCGGGTATATGGGGTTTCTTGGGTGGAGAAAAGTGTAGGAGTTGTGTTTGGGTAGGTGGTGGAGGCAATAGGGCTGGAGCATTGTTATATTGTGGCCTCCACCCCTCGAGTGGTGTATTCCACTGAGGTTGTGGCAGAGCGTAAGGTTGAAATGGCTGGTTGGTTCACTAAGAATGATACTGCGATGCATAGGACCAAGGAGAGGGTGTAGATCAGGAAGGATGAGGAGGGGGTCTGCATGAAGGTATAGCTGTGGTTTGGTTGGGGTTGTAATATGCATGGGATGACCCTTGCATACCCTGCTGGTATGGTCTAGGTCCAGGAGGTATCCTTTGGTTGATGTAGAAAAGCTGCTCAATGACCCCTTCAGCTCCTTGATATACTGCTTTGAGTCTGGGTAAATAAGGGAACTTATATTTGGAGTGGTTTTCTTCACAGACCAAGAAAATCTCAATACAGTTCAATGGACATTCATTCCTAGGATGCCTACTAGTGCAGCTAGGGTAAAAGATGGCCAAGGCTCTCTCTGCTTACTCTTGCTTCCTTTTGATGTTCATGGTGTCTAATTGCAAGGAAAGGGTTTGCAACATCTCACTTTTTAAATCTTCTAGTATATTTCCAATTTCACCCTTGATGGATGAGTTGGAAGATGATGTGCTAGCCATATGTTGACTATCCCTACCCTTTTTCCTAGCTGCCCTAGAATGGTTTCTAAAGACAATCTTGATATTCTCATGGGGTAATTGGTAGATATCTCCTCCTAATAACAAATGTAAGGTAGCTAGAAGATCTTCCCTTACTCCTTTGAGCAGGACCAAATTTAGTGACTCAGGGACAAGTGTGCACCTGACCCTTTTGTAACTAAGCTAGAATATTTCTTCGTAGTCTTCTAAGGATTCATCCTGGCCCATGGTCATCTTGAAAATTTCTTATTTAGTATCATTTTACCTACAGTAGTCTTGATATTTGTTGTTAAAAGCCTGTTGCATCTAAGCCCAAGTTGTGATGCTATCTCCAGGTAAACCCATGAACCAGCACAATGCTACATCCTTGAGGGTAGATGGAAATAATTTTAACTTTTGCTCATCATCCTTAGAGTCATAGGTTCGACATATAACAACAAACTCAAATAGGAAAGTGTCAGGGTCCTCTGTGGTCAGGCCATGAAAATGAGGTAGGGTACAGGGGCTTATATTCTTCACCTTAGTGTCCCCGTTGGTTTCCCTGATGGGGAAGGCACCCTCAACTCTCTCTCTATTCCCTCTGTTATTTCGGGTTTCAGCCAATGGTTCAGTAGGAATGGTTTCCTCTTCTTCTTATCCCCATATAGGTTCTTCAAATATGTTAGGTTTCTCACCTAAAGGTTCCTCCAGTTCACAACCACCGAAGAAGAGAGAAGGTTGGTTGTTGGATGCAATGGGGGTATTTGGCAAGAATTTCCCTGAATTGTTCCTATTCCTATGAGGCATGGAAGGAAATATTTTTGGGTTGGTTTTTGTAAGATTCTTTTTAATTGGAAAGTACTTTGTAAAAATAAAATTGCTGATTGAATGAAAAATACTGATAGAAAGAAAAGTTACTTGCTAAATTGAAATTCTACTTGCAAAATGGAAAGGAAAGCAGATAATGACAACTAAAAGAAAGGAAGCTACTAGATTAATTTTGCAGAAATAAACTAATGGAAGAAAATTGGAGACTAGAAATAGAAGAAAAGAAAGCAGTAATCAAATTCTACTCAGACACCTCCCTAGCAACGGTGCCAAAAAAGTGATGAACACCCACGAGGTTTGTACAAACTTGGAGGTGACAGTGTTATATGCACAAGTAAAAGTGAAGGTCCTACCTATTGTCACTATTCATTCAGCAAGAGACCCCAGGGGTTCCAAGCCAGACTTCTATAGAGTCAAAAGAAGCTTGATTCTTTGATGGAAGAATAGCAAATCTATTGTAAGAGAGCTACTCTATTGCAGTAATGAGGAAAACAACATGTAATGCTAAATCACACCATATCCTAATTAACCATTTAAACAACTATGTTAAGCAGAATTGCTATATCAACACTAACCTAATGCTGCTATCTATGTTAAAGAAGTAAAGAGCATCAAACCATACTAATGTGTGAGCAAGAAAACAAAACTAAATCTATTTTCACTTCTTTTTTTGGTTTTTTTGGTAAAATCAAGCATGCAATTTAATTGTTCTTGTGGATGTGACAGGTGGATGGAAGGTGGTTGAGGATAGCTAGAAGGTTTATGGAATGATTGGATGGTGTGGAAGGGTCCTAGGAGGATTTTTATGACTTCATAGAGGTTCCCCATCAATTCGACCTCAAAACAGGTCGTTTAAGGAAAACCTACAGGATGTATTAGAAACCTATAGGATGATCCTGTAGGAATTACAAGAAACCTACAAGATACAACCAAGAGCTCATTGTGAGGTGTTGGGAAGCTAGAAAAAGGTGCGTGGTGAGTGGGATAGGGTGTTAGAAGGTCTACGAACATTCATGAGTCAATATCCAAGTGAAGAGATGGCTAGATTCACTCAATGTTTCTAGGGGAATTTCAATGAAAAAGGACAAAAGAACTAGTGAGGGTGATGGAGGAACAAGAGATGGTTAAGGTTGATGAGGTGGAAGACGGATGCTAGTGATGAAATCTAGACCTCTTGCTAAAGTACTTGCAGTGCTTAAAACATGTGTGTCTTTCAAGAACTATGCAACAAGATACATCTTCATAAACTAGAAAAGCTTGAATCAATTGCCCATATTATGCATGAAGAAAGTGTTGAAGGAAATGAGAACATGAGTGAGATCTTATTGCAAAAATAGAGTAATGGAAAAAGATGAAAATGAAATGAACCAAACGCTGAATCAAGAAAAAAAACTCCAAAGCTCATGCAAGAACTAGAAATCTGTGTTTTTGGGGCTACTGAAGGGTCTCTTCCTCAAGTCATGGTCCTAGAGGGATGAAGTGAGGCCGAGGAACCTACTGACAACCTTGTGGTGATCCTTTTTCTCCTAGCTAACCTGTTAACTAAAGGAAGGCACAAATGGAAGCAAACTAACATACAACCAATCTAATCTACACTGCTGTAATGGAAATGAAGCTACTTCAGAAAATGAACAATCAAGCTATGAATCTATGCTAGCATACATGTACAATAAAGATGAGCCTTGGCTTCTAGGGTTGGGCCCTAACCTAAGAGCTTTAGCCCTCTGAGTTAACTCAGTGTTGGCTCAAAACAAAACTCATTCTTATTATCAAAACAATGGATTACATAAAAAATTGTCACAAGTCTTGCAGCTCGAAAATAGAGTAGAGTTTTATAATAAAAAATCCGAATCCTACTGAGGTCCTAGCCCTCTCTACTTATACATATGAAGTCTCCAATGGCATCCTTAAAATTAGGGAGGCTCGGATCCCAAACTCGAGATAAACTGGTGCTTTGTCTTTCACTTGCTCAGTTGCCTTCTAGTCCTCATGATTTAGCTGTTTGCACTCCAAGCTGATGGAGGAATATTTGAATGGAGGGGTAGTAAATGAGGAGGATTTACCTTCTATAAGTCCTCTCCCTTGTCCCATTCGAGTTTTGACCAAGGTCTTTGCCAAAATTCCTTGCTTTTATCCTTTAATCCTGCATTAAATGCACATTAGTCCACAAAGCAAAATATCCAACTCTAACTCATCTCATAAACAAAATATAATCAAAAGTATGCAATAAGTTGTGAGAATAGTTGGTTTGAATAGGCTAGGAGGTGAATTAAGGCCCATATAATTACCCAATGATGAGGCCCTTCAGTTATCAAAACTAGATTATTTTTGTTGAAACTAGCCTAACCAATCGATTAGGGGTCCATACTGGTTCTATTGATTGTTCCACACTGGAAATGGCTGGTTACATACTCAAATTGGTGATAAATGTCAAAACTGACTGGTTTTGTACAAAGCTATATAGTTGGTGATGGGGACGACTTGAGTATTTAAAAAAAATTGATAAAATATAAAAATATTGAACATGAAAACCTAACCAGGGGCCCATCCTAATGTTATTTAAAGAGATCCCCACCCTCCACTTGACTCACAATTCATTGCAACAATTTGGAAATTTTGAGTTGAGCAACTTCGGTTGATTTGGAGAGTTTTAGAACATTTTTGTTGATGTATTTTGGTTCAGATATGGATTGTTCTTGGCGCTATTTTGTTTATATGCACCCTTGCTTGCAACATATATGATAAACTTTGCAAATTTTTGTATGATGGCTTAATTTGGAGAGATGATTCGAAGAATTGTTGGGCTGATTTGAAGAGTTTTAGAACATTTTTGTTTATGTATTTTGGGTCAGATATGGATTGTGCTTGGCACTATTTTGTTTATATGCACCCTTTCTTGCTACATACATGAGAAAATTTCCATATTTTCGTATGATGGCTTCAATTCATTGTTGGCATTATGATGCATGTGTTGTACTTGATGGCAACCCTCACTTGTATATGGGAACTAGATGAATCTACAGAAGAGATATCATATGTGACAGAGTGCATGGCAGTTGTGTTTATAGATGTGACAAAATGCAGGGCAATTCAAAGGAATCAGTTCAGAAGTAATGTACAATGGCAACTCTCTCAGATGACAGTTCACAGTGCAATAGGTTAACAACAAAGGATTACAGATCAGACTCCAAAAAATGAAGAAAGAGAGGTATATGTTGGTTCAATTTGTCCAAGGAGCATATACACGTAGGTTAATAGAACCAAAGGAGCATATAACATATACACATAGTTTCACAAAGGGAAACACATGTACATGTTGGAAAACCAAAGTTTTTGACTGAGCTATTTAGTCCAAGGTATTGATCCAAGGTACTTGGTTCGAGGTAATTGGTCTGTGGTATTGACACTAGGCATTTGGACCAAGGTATTGGTCCTAAGTGGTTTTGGTCCAAGGTATTAAGAAAAGCCTAAAACTATATAAGGAGGAGAAGATCATTAGGCCAAGTGTGCAAGTATTGAGTATCTTTTGAAATGTTAGACCATATATGCAGGTTATGAGCTTTTGATGCGTTGCTTGATTTCATCTAAGGATGCACACATGTGGTTTATGATGGTTGATGGATCAGGATCATAAAGCCTTAAATGTATTATCATTATGTGGTTTGATCATGGACAGTCTAGATTTGAATACTGACGCATGTTTTATTCTGTAAAAGATATGTTCTGGGTATGACTGAAGTCTAGAACATCTGTGAAGTTTTAAGTTAGTATTTGCAGATATGTACATTGTTTCTCTTTGGTAAAAGCGTGTATACACATTGGTTCGACACATCAAAGTTGCGTATACCTTATGAACTTTGATGTTTGAAGTTACAGTTGGTTCTGGTTGTTGATGTAGAGTTCTAGGTTTTGCTTTATCTTCTGGTGACTGCATTCTGATGACAGTGTTCAGATTGATTGATTGTGATTTGCTTCAGTGATAATGGATGAGATCTAATGATGGATCAGGATCATAATGACTAATCATTATGTGATCTGATGGGCTAGAACTGATTGCTAACAAATATGTTATCCTTTATATTTGATGATCTAGGTATGTATGAAGTCGGGAAGTGCAGCGAAGTTATAAGTAAGTATTTGAAGATCTATACGTTGGTTCGCTTTGATGAAGTTGCGTATACACGCTGGTTCAGGTTTTCCAAGTTGCATATACACTCTGATGCATTTTTTTTAGGTTACAGCTGGCTCTGAATGAAGATGCAGTATTCTAGGTTCAGATCTATGTACTGGTTACAATGATCTATCTATTCTAGTGGATTTGTTGAAGTTGATTAAGTATGAACGAGTGGTTGATTTATTTGTGTCAGAGGTTCAGAGGTTGTCAGTGATTGATTGAGTTTGGTTGATTCAAAAAGTGATGATTGAGTTTCAGTGATTGGTTGATGTAGATGTAGTTGATGGTTGTATTGCAATGATGATTAATTCTAAGCTTCAATGTTGTTGATGGGTCCAGTATGAAAGTTGGATGAAACGAGGACTTCGTATGTATTTTTGTGTACCAGGAGCATCCAGTTTGAAAATTTATGAAACGTGGTCCTTGGAGGAAGAAAGAAGGTCGTAGCCTTTTGTAGGTCGGCAACTACGTACTAGTAAACATATCGGCTAGTACAAGAGCTAGGGGGTTGTAGCTCCCTTCCAGTAGAAGCTGGAGAATGAGAGAATGTTGTAATCTTTTGCAGGTAGAAGCCTGTGTATTGGTATGTGTCTGCACCAATACAATGTTGTAAACAAATTTTCTTATTATTAAAAGAAGATAGAGACAACAACAACAGGTGGTTTTCACCCACATTGGGTTTCGACCTTAAATCTTGGTGTTCATGTGTGTTGCTTATGTGTGATGGTTCATTCTATTATTAACTGCATGTGGTTACTGTTTAATGTCTAATAAAGTACTGATGCACAGATTAAAGATCAACATATGATGAATTCACTGAATCATAAGTTCACTAGATATACGTTGGTTGCCTTAAGAACAGTTGTGTGCACACGTGAGTTCCCTTCATTGAAGTAGTGTATATAAACTTGGTTATGGAAATGAAAAACATATTGATTTGCTAATATTGATTCAACCCCCCTCTCAGTATTCTTTCCAACAACTGGTATCATAGCAGGTCCTTTGCAGAAGCTTGATCACTTGAAGGAGATTCGTAGAAACAATGGGAAAGAAGAACGCACCTCAAAAGAAGAAGGCATATGAAAGGAACTATGACAGTGGGAGAGTCAATTACGGATTATGTGGAAGCATCTCTTCAGATTCAGAATCACCTCAGAATGAAGATGAACAAGAAAAAGAACTATCAGGTATGAATTTGTTATCCTCTGGTGATACATTTCTTTGTCCATTTGAAGATGATGAAGGTGACAACGAAACAACTGAATTTTCTCTTATGGGTGAAAGAGAAAGATATCAAATAGAGGCAGAATTTCAAAAATCACAAACAAAATTAGAGATCAACAAGATCTATTGGACAAAAGGCAGTGTGCCTCAAAGAAGAAGCTACCAGACTAAAAGCTCAACTGGAGGAAGGAAACAAAGTAAGGAAAAGGAAGATCAATGTCAAAAGCTGCAGGATGAAGTGACATCATTAAGAAATTAAGTAAATAAAAGGATCACACCAATAAAGAAACTTAAAGATAGATCCAGTTACTATGAAGGTCTTGAAGCTAAGATCCTCTCTCTAAAAGAAGATCTTGAAAAATAAAATAAGCAGAATGAAGAACTACTCCAAGCTCTTGAAGAACAAGAAAAAGAAGTTCTCAAATTAAGGCAACAAGTAGAGGAAGGAAGAAAAGCTGAAGAAGTCATGAAGAAGCAGTATCGTGAAAAGGAAGAGCAATATTAGGTTTAGGTAAATATACTAAAAGGTAAATTAGAAGAAAAGGATAAGCTTTTACGATTTCAAGATAGTACTAAGACTTCAGATGATATTCTTAGTATTCAAAGGTCTCCTACCATCAAATTTGGTCTTGGTTTTCATGAATTTATTGAAGGTGAATCTAGCTCACAAGCTGAGGCAAGGAAGTCTAATGTAAAATCTAAAATGCTCAACAAGGAGATTAGAGGTCAACCCCATCAACAACCAAGGAAATAAATTCTTCAAAGAAAATATTTTACTCCTAACTATGGAAGTGATAGTCAGTTATTTCCTCAAATGAATAATGTTGAATGTTTTATATGTCATAATCTTGGACATGTTGCAGCGAGATGCAGAAGTAGAATGGTTCAAGACCATCACACAGAAAGATCATCAGCTTCCAGGTACTTTAAGGGATATTGTTTTTCTTGCAATATGTTTGGTCACAAAGCCATTGACTGCTATAGAAGAAATATGAAACATGTAAGATGTTATGCATGTAACAAGTTTGGACATATAGCAAAGGAATGCGAGAGAAAATTTCAGATGCCATACCAAAAGGAGAAAAAATCATCACTGAAGATATGGAAGAAGAAACAAGTAGAGTCAGAAAAATGTGGCATGGCACAATGTACAGACATAACAAACTTAGGGGGAGATGAAAGTGTGAGAATAGGAGGAACAGGTTCAGGGGGAGAACATTCTATGCTTCTAATAAAGCATTATTGGAATTATGTTTAGAAGTCTTTGGTACCTAATCAATGATGATGATGCTTATGTGGCTAAATGATATATCTTGCTATGTTACAGTTATGAGTTGCCCATGATAAAATCTCAGATGATACTTGGGGTCACAGTTGGTATTCAGATCATATTTATGGATGATTGTCAATGACTTTTTGATGATGAATATAGTACATAAATGTTGCTTACATGGTGATCTTCATAAGGACAAGAATAAATACAAAGCTTGAGTACACAACTTCATTATTTGATGATGAGCCACTCATTTCTTTTATGCTGTTGTCATCACGCCTTCAAAGATGCATAAAGTTCATATGGTGCAGTTATGATGCATGACTCCTATAGTTCTTGGCTCTCACATGGTTGAAGATTGTTGCTATTGATCATATCAAGAAATCTTGACAAATAACCATGAGCTCATGGTTTGCTAGATACACATTGCTATCTCTTTGATGGATATACAATATGCTAGATACATGGATTATTACTTAAGTTGCATATTGATAAATATTGCTGGTTGGCCAAGAGAATGGCATTATTGAAGGTCACATGAAGACATAGCTATTTGAAGACATGGATATTTGAAGACATGGCTTACTTAGACACATAATGATGATGAGTTCTTACCTTATGATGATAGGTTGATACTCAGATATGTTGATTATCATGGTTGATGCTTATCAAATGTAGGATGTTCCCTAGTGATGAAACATGGTTGATATATTAAGGGTTCTTGTGAAAGATCATGCAGTTCTTGATGATGATGTGATGACTACGGTGTTTTCACATATGATATGATGTGAATGATTTTGTGTTACTACTTGGAGATATGACATATGCTTAGTTTATTCATGGAAGGTTATGATAAGGCTCTTTCTACTAAGGAAACGAAGCAAGTTGATCTTGATGAGATCAAGAGGATGAGTTGATATCTATATACAACATACTTAGTCACAGGTTGATGATATTTACTTTGTCATATCTTCAGAACTGATGATGGACATATACAGGTTACAGGTCTGGATGTTGTTGACAGATGCTTATGGTGCAAATCATACATGGTGTATGATAGTTGTTGATGACTATCATGGTCTTGTTTAGATATTTGGCCTCTATTATAAATGTCATGTATATCATTCGATGTAAAGGTCATATAAAGACCCATGATGTAATAATTTTTCTCTGTCTTTTGATGAGTCCTTTTTGGTCATATGATGTAATTTGTACCCCCACTATGCATAGGAAGGATGATGTAATAATTGCTATATTTTAGTCATGTATAAATTGGTATATCCCCACTTGGTTTGAAGGATGAGTCAAATTTGGTATATCCCCACTTGGTTGGGAGATTGATATATGTATGAGTCATTGGTGATAGGAAGGTCAAAGTCACTTAGTTGAGTTATAGAGTCATGTTATTCTTTTGGAAAATATTTGTAGACTCTGCATGTGCTCAGGGGGAGCATGGATGATATAGTGCATCTCAGCATGTACAAAGGGGGAGTTTAATCAAAGAATTCAGCATGTGCTTAGGGGGAGCATGATCAATGTTTATATTCAGCTGTTCAGATATGAAAGTCTTCTTTTTGGTCATCCCTTTGCCCTTGATATCAAAGGGGGAGAATATCTTGGTTTTCCCTTTGCCCTTGATGTCAAAGGGGGAGAGTATTTTGGTGTTTCTTGATATCTCTAACAGTTTCTATAGCTTGCGGTAATCAACACCAACATGGCTGGGATCAAGTCCAAAGGGGGGTGTTGTTGGCATTATGATGCATGTGTTGTACTTGATGGCAACCCATTTGTAGTAGAACAAATCGGTTATATATGGTAGCTAGATGAATCTACAGAAGAGATATCAAATGTGATAGAATGCATGGTAGTTGTGTTTACATATGTGACAAAATGCAGGGTAGTTCAAAGGAATCAATTCAGAAGTAATGTACAATGGCAACTCTCTCAGATGATAGTTCATAGTGCAGCAGGTTAACAACAAAGGATTACAGATCAGACTCCAAAGAATGAAGAAAGAGAGGTATATGCTGGTTCACTTTGTCCAAGGAGCATATACACATGGGTTAACAGAACCAAAGGAGCGTATAATGTATACACGTAGTTTCACAAAAGGAAAAGTGCGTACATGTTGGAAAACCAAAGTTTTGGACTGAGGTATTTAGTCCAAGGTATTGATCCAAGGTACTTGGTCCGAGGTAATTGGTCTGAGGTATTGACCCTAGGTATTTGGACCAAGGTATTGGTCCTAAGTGGTTTTGGTCCAAGGTATTGAGAAAAGCCTAAAACTATATAACGAGGAGAATATCATTAGGCTAAGTGTGCAAGTATTGAATATCTTCTGAAATGTTAGACCATATATGCAGGTTATGAGCTTCTGATGCGTTGCTTGATCTGATCTAAGGATGCACCCATGTGGTTGATGATGGTTGATGGATCAGGATCATAAAGCCTTAAATGTATTATCATTATGTGGTTTGATCATGGACAATCTAGATCTGAATACTGACACATGTTTTATTCTGTAAATGATATGATCTGGGTATGACTGAAGTCTGGAATGTCTGTGAAGTTTTAAGTTAGTATTTGTAGATATGTATGCTGTTTCACTTTGGTAAAAGCGTGTATACACGCTGGTTTGACACATCTAAGTTGCGTATACCTTATCAACTATGATTTTTGAAGTTACAGTTGGTTCTGGTTGTTGATGCAGAGTTCTGGGTTTTGCTTTATGTTCTGGTGACTGCATTATGATGACAGTGTTCAGATTGATTGATTGTGATTTTCTTTAGTGATGATGGATGAGATCTAATGATGGATCAGGATCATAATGAGTAATCATTATGTGATCTGATGGGCTAGATCTAATTGCTAACACATGTTTCATCCTTTATAATTGATGATTTGGATATGTCTGAAGTCGGGAAGTGCAACGAAGTTATAAGTATTTGTAAATCTATACACTGGTTCACTTTGATGAAGTTGTGTATACACATTGGTTCAGCTCCTCCAAGTTGTGTATACACTTTGATACATGTTTTCGAGGTTACAGCTGAATTTGAATGAAGATGTAGTATTCTGGGTTCAGATCTGTGTACTAGTTACAGTGATCTATCTATTCCAGTGGATTTGTTGAAGTTGATTAAGTATGAATGAATGATTAATTTAGCTGTGTTAGAGGTTCAAAGGTTGTCAGTGATTGATTGAGTTTGGTTAATTCAGAGAGTGATGATCGAGTTTCAGTGATTGGTTGATGCAGATGTAGTTGATGGTTGTATTGCAATGATGATTAATTCTAAGCTTCAATGTTGTTGATGGGTCTAGTATGAAAATTGCATGAAACAAGGCCTTCATATGTATTTTGTGTACCAGGGGCATCCAGTCTAAAAATTTACGAAACGTGGTACCTGGAGGAAGAAAGAAGGTTGTAGCCTTCTGTAGGTTAGCGGCGATGTACTAGTAAACATATTGGCTAGTACAAGAGCTAGGGGGTTGTAGCTCCCTTCCAGTAGAAGCTGGAGAAAGAGAGAAGGTTGTAACCTAATGCAGGTAGAAGCTTGCATACTGGTATGCGTTTACACCAGTACAATGTTGTAAACAAATTTTCTTATTATTAAAGAAGACAAAGACCACAGAAGCAGGTAGTTTTCACCCACATTGGGTTTCCACCTTAAATCTTGGTGTTCATGTGTGTTGCTTATGTGTGATGGTTTATTTTGTTATTAACTGCACATGGTTATTGTTTAATGTTTAATAAAGTACTGATGCAGAAATTAAAGATCAACATATGATGAATTAACTTAATCATAAGTTCGCTAGATATACGCTGGTTGCCTTAAGAACAGTTGCGTGCACACGTGAGTTCCCTTCACTGAAGTAGCGTATATAAATTTGATTATGGAAATGAAAAACATATTGATTTGTTAATACTGATTCATCCCACCTCTCAATATTATTTCCAACATTCATATGGATGCAAATGAATTTGTAATTTTTCTAAAATTTGAATATTTTATCTATTTTTTGGTTGATTGGTTTTGTGGCCCAGTTATGTTTTCATTTTTTGTTTAGTTTTGATTTCTGTTGTCAGTCAGTGGAATTATTGGTTTTGCTTTGATATTATTGAGAGGAATTAACTGGAGATTTTAGAACTGTTTGAAATGGATGAAGAACGTCTCCGAAATTTTGAAATAAATGAGAAAAACATGCCATTGAAAAAATACACCTCAAGTTGGGAGAATTAAATTCTAGCAAGGATAATAATACGATATTATAATGTTTACAGCGAGGATGGGAAGATGATGTCATCATATTTATCAGGAAGGATGAGAAGATGTTGAGGTAATGCCAGTAAATGACCAATATGATGGTATGATACTTTCTTGCTTTCCTTCTAGCTCATGTAGCCTTACAAGTACAAAATTGCTTACATAAGAATAAATTCTTATCCAGAGCTAAGAATACTCAGTAGAGAGGAAGATAGACACACAAAGGAGGTAGCACAGAGGGCAGAGAGGGTGATGCAGAGCCAAGAAGGGCTCACATAGAGCAACGCAGAGGTCCAAATTTTCAAAAGGATTTGTCGTTTTTGAGTCGGGAGGGTTGGAAAAGGCTCCTAAAGGCAAATGGATTCTTAATTGCGTTGACACAGTGAATTAAAGGCTGACACAAAGCCCATGCGGGGGTAGTGAAAAAGTAGCTGGGGAACTTGCAATTCAGTTACCGAATCAACAATGTTAATTGAGGTAATCTCACCAGTGTTTCTTGCCAAATGATTTTCTCTGTAACTGGATTGTCGGGAGGGCATCCAAAGTTGTATTCAGAATACTTCTGCATAATAATAAAAAACCCTCATATTTGTTGCACCGGTTTTCCCGCATTGGGTTTTTTCGGGGACATTTGTCCAAAAAATATTGTCACTTGTGCGTATCTTTCTCTATTGTTCTGTTCTTGTTTTGGGAAAATTAATTAATTAAGGGAAGGTTGTAGTTGTATTAGCTTCGATATTTGCTGTAGGAAGTAGTAAATAATAATAGGAGAAGTTTAATCAGTTGCTGCACGAGTAGATTCAGGTGGGGTTCTCAATTTTTCACATGGTATCAGAGCTAGTGTAGGTGAAGCAAGAAGAATAGTGCCAAAGAACCTAGCACTGAGCAGAAGAGGGAGATCGAAAAAGCTGCAGGAGGTAGCAGTTCAAATCCCCAGAGGGGTTTGCATAGTCTTAGTCGGAGGGTTGATTTTTGAGGCAGTCTCTCTCTGAGTGAGTCGACAGAGAGAAGGGCTTCCAGATTGAAAACTTGTCGTGGCAGAGGGAGCAACGTTGAAGCCTCAACGTGAGGACAAGCTAGTGGGGTGCAATATTTTCTATAGGCCGTTTTGCTGGGCAGAAAGATGTTAGAAGAGAAGGAAGAAGAACATTGAGGGAATTTCTTCCTCAAAGGACTTCTAGCCAAGGAGTCTGAATTTTCACTTGCCGAGAAACAATGGAGAGTTGTAGATCTACAAGCTCCAACATGGAGTGCATAGGCCAATCTGGTGCTGCACAAAGGAGAGAGGAGGTCATTCGACAGTTCTTGTCATAGAAATGGCGACCAGTGGCTTGAGAGATTAGGATAGGTTCGACATAGCATCCAACTATGTCATCTGGAAGGCTAGAATGTCATTCCTTCTAGATGAACATGCTCTCAAGACATGTGTCAACAATGTGATGGTTGTGCTTGCAGATGTAGATCTGTTGAAGCCATACAAGGCCAAGATGGCAAAGATAAAAAGAATGATCCTCGACGGAGTGAAGGATAATGTTGTTTGTCACATCGCTAGTAGAGGGACTACTAAGGATATGTGGGATGCATTGTCTATGCTGTGTCAGAGATCTTTTGAGAAACAAAGATGTACCTTGAGCAGAAACTAAGACCTACTCGGATGCAAAAGGGGGAGCATGTGGATCCATTCCTCACAAAGCTTCAGGAGACTCATGATGAGTTATCTGCTGTGGGGTCTACACCTCAAGAATCAGAGTTGGTTAGACTGTTCCTCAATTCTATCTTAGATGAGTGGAAGGGTGACTTTGCCGAATAGGGATGAGATGTGGGAATCTATCAAGCAAGAGGAGCTGAGGAGAGACTTGGTCAAGTGTAAACTTGATGGAAGCAGAAATAATGGGTCGAAGCCCAAGGAGGAGGAGATAAGTGCAACCTTTGCATCTAAGGGGTAGCAGGAGCAACATAGGCGGAAGAAGGACGTCTTGTAGATAAAGTGCTTCAGGTGTGGTGAGATGGGTCACTACACTACACAGTGTCCTCTCAAGAAGAAGGACAAAGATGAGAAGCACGATTCGAAGGCTGCGCCTGTGAATATCGAGGAGGAAGAGTTCGCCATCACAACTGAGATACCTCGAGGAGGGAGGTGGGTTGATTTGGAGCTGTAGTTCAAAAGAACTACAGATGGGCATGATCCTTGCCCATGCCCACCTCTTGGATCAATTCCTTGTTATGGGAGCCCAGATCAAAACTAGCATGATTGACTAGTATCAGATGGTGCCGAAGAGTGTGGAGAGATAGTTCCAATGGCTAGGAGTGCGAGAGACTAAGTAGCGCAGAGCGGATTTGACAACAATAGTATGATACCATGTAGATTCGGGTGGGATTCTTGAATTTTTACAGTGGAAGGGGATTGTTCAACGTGGAATTTGTAGCCCTCACCCGTGTAATGAGAACATTGGATGTCTAGGTTCCAGTCATTGTTATTTTGTAAAGTTTTGAACAACACAACTTTATACCTTTGAATTTGTGTAAACTGAGTAGCAAAATTCAGAGATCCAGTCGTGAACATTTATCAGTTATTGCAGCCCACCCAAAGGATCACCATGGCCAATCAACGTGTTCCAGCTAATGTCAGTAGGACCAACAGAACTGCGGGAAAGAGTCGCCAGTGTTTTCTATTGATCTAGGTGGATATTGGTGGCCACCTGCCAAGTCCACTTGGATCCCCACCATTGTTTCTCTCAGCATTTTCAGTTTCCTTAATTGTAGCACAACTTACTATTTTTAGCAGTTTTTTGCGTCTTGAACTTACAGAACCGTTTTGAGGCCCTAAACGACGTTTTTTGGGAAATATGGGAGAAACATGGGTCCATGGACCGATGTTTCCCTTCCCAAAGTGGTAGTGCTCAGATAGATCTTTCTAACGAGCTATTGTACACGTCAAACGGATATCGTATGGCAAAGTTACGACCCTGGGAAGTTGATGTACCAATTTACCCAAACGGGGCCCACAGTTTGGCGTTTCATCTTCTACAGTTAGGTTTTGGAATGTTAAGGGTTTTACATTGTTTCTTAACAATAAATAGGCCTTCGAGCCTCATTGTAACATGGTTCAAAGGCATGTAGCCACAACACATCTCTTCTCAGAGATAAGCTACCATCGCCCTAGCTGGTTTATTTCCATTACCGTTTGTAAGCACATTTCAGTATTTTACATTACTGAAATTAAGTATTATTTCCATTGCATATATGTGTTTATGGTTATCTCTATAATTTGTTGCATTCCTGTTTAATTCCGGATCAGTGGTATCAGAGCAGTATGCTTTTCCTCTGTTTTTCTTTGCATGTCCCCAACGAGGTCGAGATATAAGGAGTTAGGGCTTGAACTGGTCGAACCTTTGCAAGACCAGCCTCGGAAATCTAGATGGCCTCCCATGGTGAATGAGAAGAAATATGAGGGGGCAGGAGATCCTATCAAAATCTTGCTCGAAGAAGCCCTAGAGTGAGAAAGTAACGCGATGATGGATAGCTTTGCCTAGATCCTTCTGTGGCTACCTAGAAGTGACGCATCATCTTCTAGCAGCTACTCTAGAAATGCCATTCCCTTTAAGGTACAAGTTAATTTTGAAATCCCCATATTAAAGGGTCAAATAGACGCAGATGCTATAGATAAATGGTTAAATCTGCTAGAGGGTTATTTTTCTGTTCATGAATTTTCAAGTTGGGAAAAGATTATTTCTACCCTTCTCAAAGCAGCCCCACACGTCAAGGACTAGTGGGAAACCTACTGCGAGCAAAGGGATGAAAATACTGGCTCACTATTTTCAGTAGCACCCACCTAGAATTCATTCCGGGATGACATCAAGGAGAAGTACTACATTGTCGGAAGCTATGAGGATGAATACATAAAGTGGACCACGCTGTGGAAGGGAAGGGACCAAGATGTGCCAGAGTTCACCAATATTTTCCATACCCTTCGCACAAAGTTGGGTATCAAGGATTTAGAACAACATTTGATACTCAAATACCATGGCTGCATGCACAAGTACATCCAGGAAGAAATAGAATTCCTGAACATCTCCTCACTCGGCACAGCATACCGATATGCCGTCAAGGTCGAGCAGAAGTTTAAACAAAAGAAGCGAGACTTTGGATCTGCGAATCCAAAGCAAGGGAAAGGTGCCCCTAAACAATAGAACAAAGGAAAAAGCCAAGGCGAGGAAGCCCATGACAACCCACCAAAGCTACAAGCAAAGAACAGTGCCGCGAAGCCAGAAAAGGACACGGGAAAATGGTGTGAGTTCCATAAGAGCTCCACTCACAACACAAGTGAGTGTCAGGCTAAGCAGTCACTGGTGGCTGAGCTAAAGGTTTGAGAATCAAATGCATGTTCTAACTTTGAGTGAGAACCTGACAAGGGGAATGATGAAGGGAAGCAGATCATTGATGCGTATCCCAATGCCACTGTTGCTACTGCCAAGATCTAGAAAAATGAACCCGAAGATCTAGAGGAGGAGGAGCGTCTCTTCCACTCCTAGATGTGGGTAAAGCGCTCCCCGCTATATTTCATTGTCGATAGTGGGAGCCAAAAGAACCTCATTTCAGTAGAGTTCGTGAAGCAGTTGGGCTTACCGACTACAGCACATCCACATCCATACACCATCGGGTGGCTTCACCAAGGATAGGATCTTTGTATGAGCTAGCAGTGTCACCTTCCATACAACATCAAGCCCTTCACAAATGAGGTATTGTGTGACATTGCTCCCCTTGAAGTTTGTGATGTATTATTAGGACACCATACTTGTGGAAGCGACATGCTGTGTATGCATCAAGGCCCCGGGCTTTTATTATTACATTGGGAAATAAGTTGTACAGGATACCAGAGGTAGCACCGCCTACCGCCATCTCTTTGATTACTAAAAAACAATGTAGTAAGTTCATTTCCAAAACTGGGAAATTTGTTTTCCTGATGATACACTCTTAAGGAAAGAAGAAGACGGTGGCCACGGCCTCCAGACAGGGCCCCTCCGCATGATAACTACAGATGGACAAGGTCATGGAGGAATACGAGGACATCTTCACCTCCCCCATAGGGGTTCCTCTGCACTGTCAGGTCAAGCACTCCATCGATCTGATCCCAAGTACGTCGCTACCCAATGGACCAATTTATCGGCGCTCCATTTTGGATAACAATGAAATCAAGAGACAAATTCAGGGGCTGCTGCAGAAAGGTCACATCCATCCGAGTTCATCGCCTTGTGGGAGCCCAATTGGTACAGAAGAAGGATGGGACTTGGAGACTCTGTATTGACTATCGGGCACTGAACAAGGTCACTATCTGTAATAGGTACCCGATCCCGCAGATTGATGACCTCCTGGACCAACTAAAGGGGGGAAAATATTTCAGCAAGATCGATATGAAGTTAGAATATCAACAGGTACCAATCGAACCCTATGATGTGTGGAAGACTGCCTTCAACTGCCTTCAAAGCCAAGGAGGGCCTTTTCGAATGGTTGCTTATGCCTTTCGGATTGATGAATGCTCCTGCAGCCTTCATGAGGCTAATGGATGACATCTTGCGGCCATTCACCAACTCATTTGTAGTGGTATACTTGGATGACATTATGATCTTTAGCCAGAGTTAGGAAGAGCACCTCCACCACATCCGACAGGTTCTACAAACATTACGACAACACAAGCTATGTGCCAATTTGGAGAAATGCACTTTTGGCATGACCCAGGTTCAGTATCTGGGATACATTATTGATGAACAGGGGGTGCATGTGGATCCAACCAAGATCCAAGTCATTCGGGATTAGCCATCTCCAACCACTCTAACAGAGCTCCACAGTTTTCTATGTCTTTCCAACTTCTACCGCAGGTTCGTGTTGGGGTTTTCTCATATCACTTGGCCCTTGAGTCAAGTCACCAACAGAGGAGTGAAAGAAAAATTATTTTGGTCTGAATCTCAACAGAAGGCATTCATAGAGTTGAAAGATCACCTCTGCACGGCACCAGTGCTCGCATTACTAGATTTACAACAACCATTTGAGGTCGAGACAGATGGCTTTGACTATGCTATTGGGGTAGTCCTTACTCAACACGGGCATCCAGTGGCATATCACAGTGAAACAATTTCAGACACAATCCAGAAGGATCCCACTTATGATAAAGAGATGTATTCCATTATGCAGGCCTACCGACAATGGAAGCATTACATTTTGGGGAAGGAAACAGTCATCCACATAGACCACCAACCCCTGTAGTTCATACAGACCCGAGGGAAATTGCAGAATGATCGCCATCAAAAGTGGTCTACATACCTGCAAAAATTCCATTTGAATATCAAGTATAAGAAGGGAAGCACCAATAATGTTGCATATTGCCTCAGTCGACCACTGATCATGGCGTTAACTATCGTGCTCAATTCTTATGGGCACGAGACTTTTGATTGGCCACTTCTCTACAAAAGCGACCCAGAATTTAGCCACACATACTAGACACTCTTGGAGGGTCAGCATGTTCCAGATTTTCACCTCCAGGATGCCTTGTTATGCCACCTAGGTCACCTTTGTGTTCCTTCAAGCGAGCATGCCAAGATGATTTGGGAAGCACACTACAGTCAGGCTGCTCGGCATTTCGGGGTCGAGAAAACAGTGGCAGTACCGCAAAAGTATTTCTATTGGCTGAATCTTCGACAGGATGTTGGGAAGTACATCAAATCATGTACTGCCTGTGCCATTACCAAACTGACCATCAAGAAGCAAGGCCTCTATACCCCGCTTCCTACCCCTAGTCGACCTCGGGAATCCATCTCCATGGATTACATGTCAGGCCTTCCTTCCACTAAGCACGCAAATGACTGTGTTTTTGTGTTTGTCGATAGGTTCTCGAAGATGGCCATTATGGTGGCCTGCAAGAAGAATATCACAACAGAGGCCATTTCTGAACTCTTCTTTGAACGAGTGTGGGTGCACTTTGGGATCCCAAAGTCTATCATCTCAGATCGGGATAGTCGGTTCCTCAGTACATTTTGGTCCAGTCTTTGGTCAATGCTGGACATCAAACTCACTAAGTCCACAGCCTTCCATCCTTAAACTGATGGCCAGACAGAGGTTGTCAATAGGATGATTGTACACATTCTGTGCATGTACAACCTAAAGCATCCACGCACATGGGATGAGAGCCTCCCCTATGTTCAGCACAGCTACAACCGATCTCTTCACATCTCGGCTGGCCACAACCCTTTTCAGGTGGGCTTGGAATTCCAGCCACTATGCCCCATTGATGTGTCCATGCCACTTGTAGCTACTCACATAGATTTGGCTCATGTCTGGTCCAAAACAGACAAGGCAACCAGCTTCATTGAGCACATCCAACATATTCGCCAGTAGGTCCATGAGATTCTAGAGAAATAAAATGCCAAGTACAAGTAGTGACATGATCGACATTGGGTGCCACACAATTTTCAGGTGGGTGATAAAGTCTGGTTTCATTTGCAAAAGGAATGCCTTACTGGAGCCTATCAGAAACTAAGACCAATCTCCTATGGTCCTTACACCATTACTAAGGCTATGGGAGACAATGCATTTGAGCTCAGCATTCCTCCATTCCTTGGCCTGCACCCAGTGTTCAATGTGGACCGCCTTCGGCCATACTTTCCACCATTGCTAGACACATCCGACATTGTAGAATAGCTCACACACACAGAGAATTAAATCCAAATTTCATGGAACAAGTTGCAGCTGATCGGATCACGGACACACAGATCAAGATCACTCGCCAATAGAATATCCAACTGTATAGAGTTCTCAAAGCAGGCCAACTCCTTCACCAGGGCAAGTGGTTCACCAGGGACCAAGTTCAGCAAAAGTTTCCTCATCTCATGGAGGAACTCAACGCAATGGGAACCATTTCTTCCTAAGGGAGGAGGAATGATCTAGGTGGATATTGGTGGGCACCTGCCAAGTCCACCTAGACCCCCACCATTTTTTCTCTCAGCATTTTCAGTTTCCTTAATTGTAGCACAACTTACTATTTTTAGTAGTTTTTCGGGTCCTGAACTTCCAGAGCCATTTTGAGGCCCTAAACGACGTTTTTTGGGAAATCTGAGGGCAACAAGGGATTATGGATTGATGTTTTCCCTCTCAAAGTGGTAGTGCTCAGATATATCTTTCTAACGAGCTATTGTACGCGTCAAACGGAGATCGTATGCCAAAGTTACGACCCCGGGAAGTTGATCTACCAATTTACCCAAACAGGGCCCACAGTTTGGCGTTTCATCTTCTAGGGTTAGGTTTTGGAATGTTAAGGGTTTTCCATTGTTTCTTAACAATAAATAGGCCTTCGAGCCTCATTGTAACACAATTTAGAGGCATGTAGCCACCACACATCTCTTCTAAGAGATAAGCTACCATTGCTCTAGCTGGTTTAATTCCATTACTTTTTGTAAGCATACTTCAGTATTTTACATTAATGAAATGAAGTATTATTTCCACTGCATATATGTGTTTATGGTTATCTCTGTAATTTGTTGCATTCCTGTTTAAGTCTGGATCATCTATACATATAGAGGAGCTCCTTGAGAAGATTTGATCTCAGGTTGGAAGCTCCTCTTCCGAAGCTTGTACCACTCCCTCCTTTCCTTTGCACCTTAATAGAAGAAAAAACCACATGGAAACCTCCATGTACTCACCAAACACCACACGCCTGCTCATTTTAAAATTTCAAACTGTGTTGTGAAACTTTAAAATGTACATAACTAGTTGGTTTATTTTATGGCATATTCTAGTGTTATGCCATATTCAGTTTGTAAAAGATTAAATGTAGAACTCAATAAAATAATGACTTAGATTGTTCAACTAGAATGCTCGAATGTTAAAGTGCATAGTGAATTAAAGTCTGTACTTCTCAAACTTTCTTCTAATCCAAAATAGTGGTTGAGTCATATGGTTTGTTACTAAGTGAGGGTTGGTTTGAAAAAATAAATGGATATTTTTTTGATAGAATGGTCACATCTTTGGCTTCCATATAATGGTAAGACTAACCAAATTAAAATAACAAGGAAGATGCATAAAAATCATAGTATAGCTTATTGGAATGATTCAAATGTGTTCATTGTGTTCTTTAATTCTACACCTTTTAACTACAATTTTGACTCCCTTTTTTGGAAATTTATTGTTGAATGTTCACTTTTTGTAGATGTGTATTATCAATATGAGATCTTTCACTCAACTTAGCTTGTTGTAAACAATTCTATAAATTATGTAAGAACATGTACAAAGTTATTTTCATAATTAGTAAATTTATATGTAAATTAGAATGTATGGTTTTTATTTTTTGATGGCTCTAAGTCAAGTTTATGTGCAAGGTCTAGATGCACTCTTAGAGATCTTAAATGATACAAATATTTGATGTCTTGTCGCTTGGATTTCCCATGCACAAATAATGTCACTAAGTATGAGGCTTTGATACAATATCTTAAAAAAAGTGATAGATTTGGAAGTTAAATAGCTCCAACTGGTAGGGATTTACAAATAGTTATCAAACATTTAAGAAATTCAATTCATTGTATTTTAGTCACCTTAAGAATTGAATATATGAGGCGTAGATTATTATTTCTAATTTTGATAAATTCAATATTAATTATGTACATTTAAGTCAAAATGCAAATGCAAATTTAGTTTCAAACAAAACTCCTATATTTATACCACTGGGAAACTTTTCTATGGACATGTTTTCTAATGAACAATTTTTGAAGCCTTCTTACCAAACAATATTACAAACTAGATATTTTTTCATGATGATGCCCCTATTTTAGAATTCATCATATAGGGAGATACTTTTATGGGATCACCATTGATGAAAATTGACATTGTGATCAAATTAATACATTGTCTCTAGATGCAAAACCAAAGAGTGAGAACTTATTTCATAAATATGTGGTTCGAATGGAGAAGTATCATGACCCGGAAGATAAGTTCATGGGGGAAAAACTATAAATTCAATACCTATGAAATGAAATATTAGGTAATGAATCTCTATAACAAATACCCACAAAATATTAATCTAGGTATTGGTTACGTGCCCATTGAGAGGGCTACATTTTTTCGTTTCCCCAAGGAATATAAAGATTTTTTTCTTCTAGAATTACATTGGTTCCAAGACCCATGACATTAAAATCATTCACAATGTGATATAATTCAAGAAATATATAATCATATTCAACAAACATTCTTAGATATGTATTCAACAATACAATAAAAAATGAAAATGAAACTCAATAAGTTTTTGGAGGAAAAAATAATATTTATCATTCATCATGTGCTAGAATTCTTTTAGCGTGAAATGTTGATATGCTCTTGTATTTGTGTTAGAAGAAAATCTAGCACATGTTAGATTTATTGTACCTTGCCTTGTTGTTATTTATGTTTATATTTGTGATAGAAGAAAATCTATCTTGTGCTAAATTTATTTTACCTTGCAATGTTGTTGTTGGCAATAGGCTTGTATTTTTGCTAAAAATAAATATAACACATGTTAGATTTTTTTCACCTTACATTGTTTTTATGTGCTTGTGTTTGAGCTAGAAGGAAATTTAGCATGCACATATTTCTTTCACAATGAAATGTTGTGGTTGGAAATATGGTTGGTTGTGATAGAAGGAAATATGCTAGAATTCTTTGACCTTGCAATGTTTTTATTGGAATTTTGCATGTCATTGTGTTAGAAGGAAATTTAGCACATGCTAGATTTCTTTTATTGCAATGTTTTTATTGCCAATATGCTTCAGTTTTTTCTAGAAGTAAATTTAGTGTGTGTTATATTTCTTTAACCTTTACAATGTTGTTATGTTATTGTGTTTATGCTAGAAGGAAATCGAGCACGTGTTAAATTTGTTTCATCCCATAATGTGCTTGTGTGCGTTAGAAAGAAATCTAGTATGTGCTAGATTTCCTTGCCTCGTAATGTTGTTGTTGTCAACATGGTTGTGTTTGTGCTAGAAGTAGATCTAGCATGTTTTAGAATTCGTTCACCTTACAATGTTTTTGTCTTCTTGCATTTATACAAGAAGGAAATCTAAAACACATTAGATTTCTTTCTCCTTGCAGTGTTGTTATTGGTGATGTGCTTAGCTTTGGGCTAGAAGGAAATCTTGCATGCGCTAGATTTATTTCACAATGCAATGTTGTTGTTGGAAATATGGTTGTTTGTGCTAGAAGTAATCTAGCATGTGCTTTGTTTCCTTCATCTTGCAATTTGCTTGTGCTTGTGATAGAAATTAATCTAGCATGCACTAGACTTCTTTAGTCCTACAATGTTGTTATGTGCTTGTGTTTGTGCTAGAAGGAAATATAACATGCGTTAGATTTATTTCAAATTGAAATGTGCTTGTGTTTGTGTTGGAAGAAAATTTAGCACAGGCTAACTTTCCTATACTCTACAATGTTGTTGTTGGCAACGTGCTTGCATTTGTGGTAGACATAAATCTAGCTCTTGCTAGATTTCTCACTCTACAATTTTTCTATGTTCTTGTGTTTGCGCTAAAAGGAAATCTAACACATGTTATATTTTCTTTTACCTTGCAATGTTGTTATTTCTAACATGTTTTTGTTTGGGCTAAAAGGAAATCTAGCTTGTGCTAAATATGTTTTGTCCTGTAATGTTGTCAATGGAAATATTTATATGTTTGTTTTAGAAGTAAATATAATGCAGACTAAATTTTTTCTCACCCTACAATGTTGTTATGTGATTATGTTTACACTAGAAGGAAATATAGTATGCATTATATTTCACCTTGTATTGTTGTTATTTGCAATGTGCTTGTGTTTTTTATAGGAGGAAATCTAGCATGTGATAGATTTGTTTTCTCTAGTAATGTTGTTGTTGGCAATATGTTTGTGAATTTGTTTTAGAAGGAAATTTAGTATGAGTTAGATATTTTTTCATAATGCAATTTTTTTTTGACAATATAGTTATTTTTGCTAGAAGGAAATCAAATGTCTTGCATTGTTTTTATTTTACAACGTGCTTCTGTCTATGCTAGAAGGAAATCAAGCATGCACTAGATTTCTTATTTTCTTGCAGTGTTGTTGTTGACAATATGGTTGTGTTTGTGATAGAATTAAATCTAGCACATATTAGATTTAAGACACCCTACCATGTTGTTATGTGCTTGTGTTTATGATAGAATGAAATATGGCATGTATTAGATTTTTTTCACCTTACAATGTTATTATTCGCAATATGTTTTTGTTTGTGCTAGAATAAAAGCTTGTGGGTGCTAGATTCCTTTTGCCTTACAATGATGTTATTGGTAATATGGCTGTGTTTGTACTATAAGTAAATCCAACATGTATTAAGTTTGTTTAACCATACAATAATGTTATTTATCTATGTCTGTTCTAGAAGGAAATATAGCATGTGCTAGATTTTCTTTTACTCTCTTGTAAGCATGGTTTAACTTTATTGTTTTCCTGCCAGAAGGAAATGTGGCATGCTTAAATTTCTTTCCCCTCCCAATGTTGTTATTGGAAATGTGCTTGTGTTTGTACTAGAAATTAATCTAGCATGTGCTACATTTAACTTTCTTTGCAATATTTTCATTGGAAACATGTTTGTATTTTTGCTAAAAGTAATTCTAGCACATGCTAGATTTATTTTACCCTACAATGTTGTTAAGTGTTTTTTTTTATGCTAAAATGAAATTTAACGTGTGATATATTTATTTCACCTTGCAATGTTTTTCTTGGCAATGTGCTTGTGTTTGTGATAGAGGGTAATATAGAATGTTTTTCTTCACAATGCAATGTTGTTGTTGGCAACATGCTTATGTTTGTACCATATCCCATTCTTAGACCACATATTCCATATGAAGGGCATTCTAATAATTTGAGCGGAAGTAAATCTAGCACATACTAGATTTAAGACACCCTACAATGTTGTTATGTGCCTGTGTTTAGGATAGAATGAAATATAGCATGCATTATATTTTTTTCACCTTACAATGTTATTATTCACAATGTGTTTTTGTTTGTGCTAGAAGAAAAGCTTGTGGGTGCTAGATTCCTTTTGCCTTAAATGATGTTATTGGTAATATGCCCGTGTTTGTGCTCTAAGTAAATCGAACATGTATTAAGTTTTTTTAGCCATACAATAATGCTATTTATCTATGTTTGTGCTAGAAGGAAATATAGCATGTGCTAGATTTTCTTTCACCCTGCTGTAAGCATGGTTTGTTTTTGTATTTGGTTTTTTTTTTTTTGGTTTTTGTTTTAGTTTTTTTGTTTTGTTTAGTTTTTTTGTTTTTTTTGTTTTGTTTAGTTTTTTTGTTTTTTTTGTTTTGTTTTGTTTTGCTTTTTTGTTTTGTTTTTTTGTTTTGTTTTTTTTTGTTTTCTTGTTTTCTTTTGTCTTGTTTTGTTTTTTTTTTTTGTTGTGTTTTGTTTTGTTTTTTTTTTTTTTTTTCTTTTTTGTTTTGTTTTGTTTTTTTTTTTTTGTTTTTTTTCGCCAGAAGGAAATGTGGTATGCTTAAATTTCTTTCACCTCCCAATGTTGTTATTGGCATTGTGCTTGTGTTTTTACTAGAAATAAATCTAGCATATGCTACATTTAATTTTCTTTGCAATATTGTCGTTGGAAACATGTTTGTATTTTTGCTAAAAGTAATTCTAGCACATGCTAGATTTATTTTACCCTACAATGTTGTTGTGTTTTTTTTTTTATGCTAAAATGAAATTTAATGTATGATATATTTATTTCATCTTGCAGTGTTTTTCTTGGCAATGTGCTTGTGTTTGTGATAGAGGGTAATATAGAATGTTTTTTTTTCACAACGCAATGTTGTTGTTGGAAATATGCTTATGTTTGTACCATATCCCATTCTTAGACCACATATTCCATATGAAGGGCATTCTAATCATTTGAGGGTTTAACATTTTTTATATTGTAACAATACTCTATGTAGGCATGGACTACAACCTCATTGTCTCTAAAAGGAAAGGTCAACTTTCATAAGCATGGAGATGTTTCAAGAAAGATTACTATCACAATGTTTTTATTGACAATGTGTTTGTGTTTGTGCTAGAAGGAAATTTAGCATGCACTAGATTTACTTTACAATGCAATGTTGTTGCTACCAGTCTTATTTTATGTGATAGAAGGGAGTCTAGCATGTGCTAGATTTCCATTCCCTTGCAATATTTTTAATGACAATGTGCTTGTATTTGTGCTAGAAGGAAATCTAGCTTGTGCTAGTTTTCTTTTCTTTTCTTGGAAACATGCATGTTTTCGTCCTAAAAATAATTCTAGCATGTGCTAGGTTTCTTTCACCATACAATCTCTTTATTGGCAATATGCATGTGTTTGTGATAGAAAGAAATCTAGGATACAAATAGTTCTTTTTCTTCGCAACATTCTTGTTGGAAATATGCTTGTGTTTTTGTTAGAAGTAATTCTATCACATTCTCTGTTTTTTTCACCTTGCAATGTTGTTATGTGTTTGTCTTTGTGCTAGATGAAGATCTAGAAGAAAATCTAATAATCACCATAGTTAATGTTCTTTCATTGTGTTTTTCTTTTATGGTTTCTAAAGAAAGCTAAGAAAATACATGACTATAAAAGATTAATTTTGTATATGATGTTGTTATAGTCTCTACATTTGTTTTTATTTATTCACAATGTAATGTCTTTTGGAAATGTTCTTACGCTCATGCTAGAAGGAAAGCTAGTAGGTGCTAACTTTCCTATAGTCATGATTAAAAGAACATAATAAATTATTTGGGGGTTCCCTTTTCTAATTAATGCCATGATTAGTTATTATTGTGAGTTCTACACTTGTTATTGTTCTTGTTCATTTTGTTACACATATAATGACCCGAGTAGTTATAGTATTTATAAATTTATACTTTCTTCAATAATTCGAAATTGTGATAGTAGTCTTTTACTTTTTTTTTTTTTTTTTTTTTTAATTCAGAAACCATGGACTATGAAGCTAGTGAAACAATTTTAAAATTATTTTATACTTTGTTACAATGGTTATACATTATGCTAATAAATGGTTGTTGATTAGTTTATATTTACTATTTTATTTGGCCGATGATGAAATGTTGTGCTTCTTCTTCGACTGTCCAATTACAATTTTTTATGATGAAAAATTTCTTTTATATCTTGATCAACTTATTTGGGATAAATGGTAGACTGATTTTCACTGTTACCAACTAGGAACATTAAAGTGTTGTCCAAGCCAACCTAATTTTTAGAACTACAAGATAAATAGTCTACACAAATTGACAACATCTACTCTTCGGCCCCTTCAGGGATTAACCATGGAATAAATTGCTTTAGTAGTAGATAAGCTATTGGATGGAACCATTTCGTTTTCTATTCCACTTAATCATCCAACAAATGACATAAAATTAAAAGATTATTGTTGTAAATTGAAAACCAACAGAACATTATTGGATGCAATGGTTACATATTGTCAAAGCCATGATGAGAAATTAAATGAGAAAACTCTTACCACATTCAACATTCTTGAGCATTATGAAACAATATCATATTTTCCAATTTTTGCAACATGGTGGAGGGGTCTACTTATGTAAAAGGAACACGTAATACAAAGATATAGTCCCTTTCTCTGTAAGCATGTGGAGTCCTTGGCAGAATGATAAATGGATCAACAAGTGTTCAACGGGTTGACAACAATTTTGAATTTGGTTGTCATTTTTTGGGCTGTGATTTTTTTTCAACACTTTTTCACTCTTTTCTGATGTCAGTTGGAACAAGTTTTACATACTTACCTTGTTGTATTACCTTGTTGTTCTGGATACATTGGATTTGAAAAAATAACCATTCCACAAGGGATATTATATAGAATTTTTTTGATTTCTTATCGAAAAAAATGAATTGAATGACTTTACTACAATTCTCATAGTAGAACATTGGTTTTGTAATGATGTACGCGAATCTTTGGAAATTTCCATAAAGAACTCCAAGTTCAAATATAAAATTACTAGTGGCATTTATGAATATAAGTCTCAAAACAGAAATAGTTATGATATAGTTTTTACTATACATTTCTATACCTTATAATTAAAAATATTGGAGGCTTCAAAATACTCTCACACATTTGAAGGCACATTTGATGGAAATGAGAGAGATTATGATTTCTAGATGGATTTATTGGAAAAACACCAACAATGTAGTGATGCAAAAGTGGTTCTTTCTCTTTATGTTGGGAAAAATTTAATCAAGGCTTGTTGTACATATGGAAGAAGAATTGCATGTGTTGTGCAAACAAAGTCACAAAGGACAATCATGTTGAATAATTACAAATATTTTCAACTATCAAATCTAGGATCTATTAACTTCTTAGAAAATTCAGGTACTCCAGTTCCTTTGTTGTTTCTCTTATAATACTTTGGATAATATTTTGTTCATATTTTTTAATTGTCAAAGTGTTTACTAAAATGACTAATGACAGAGATTCTAAAACAAATAATGATGAAAGTGGGAAGAAAAAAAATAATCAATATAGTGCTTATGATGTTGAAAAAAGTTTAGAGATGGAAACATGAGGAGAAGAACCAGGTACATAATTTGTTTGGTTGTTTCTCTTGTTATTTTTTGAATTTATTTAATTTCCATATACATAACATTTTTGGATGTCTATTATAGGGAATTATGAGAAGATTGAAATTAATCAAGACAATGACCATGGAACAGAGATAGAAATGGGAATTAATCATACAAACTCTATCTTTTTTATTTTTACTTTTTGTATTTTTATCTAAATTATTATTTGTATTATCATGATTCATAGCATTTCATATGTTGATTATAGTTTGAAATAAAGAGAATGAATATAGTGACTAAGGGTATGTCCCAGAAAACTACAATCAAGACCAAAATATTTTATGCACGATTAACGATGATTCATTTTTTTGTATATTTGTTTAATGAATTTTGTTCATTGTCACAACTTATAACATTTTTTATGTTTATTATAGCGACAAGAAAGGAGAACAAAGACATTGATCAAATGAATGTGAAACAAATCTTTAATCAAGGACAAAATATAATATTAGGTACTTATAATTTGTCCACTAGTTTTCCTTATTATTTAATGATTTTATTCATTTTCACAATTAAAAATATTTTATATGTTTAATTTAGAGACAAATAAAGGTAACAAAGATGATGATGAGGTGCAAAGTTACAAATACGAAGATAATGTCATATCACATACTTATAACTTGTCTTCTTGTTTATATTATTATTATTCGAACTCTAATGCTTGTAACTAACATAACGTTGTACATTTTTATTTAGGAAAAAATAAAAGGGATAAATTTAACAATCAAAATAATATTAAAGGTGTGTGTGTGTTTTTCTTTTTAAAGATTGCATGACTAATGTTTTTCTTGGTATTGGTATTTGATTGAAGGTTTAATAAGAAGTACTATTGGTATTTGATTGAAGGTTTAATATGTTTACTCCAGGTTTTATCAAGATGATAAAATAAATTATTATTTCATCTATAAATAGTGATAAAACCACTCAAGGTGAGTGTATTGTTTCAAAAATTCTTTTAGTAATTTTTATAACATGAACAAAATTGTTATGAAACCAGCTCAAGAAAAGATAGAAAAGATAGATCAACGCCTTAGAACTCAGCCTCTTCGAGGGGGCAACCTCCTTTACATTACATAAATGAACAATTTTTGGATGATACAAATGAAAAGACCTCCTTTCTATATATAGGAGTCTAAGGGCTCAAAACATAATCAGAGCCGACATAACAATAATAATGTAAGGGCACAATAATAACAATAGTGGGATTCTATGGGGCACAATAGTAACAATATGGGCACTAGATGGGTACATCAATATAATAAGTGGGTTATACTAATAACAATAAGGGGTTACACTAGTAGTATAGGGGCCTAACATGCTCCTCTCCTTCAAAAAGCGTTGTCCTGAACGCTTTAGTAGTTCTTGATGCTTCTGTATAAAATTCTTGTCCTCCCATGTGGAATATTCAGCGGGTAAGTTCTTCCACTTGATGAGATACTCTGAAATTGATCAATTTCGTAGCTGTCGGGTTCTTATTTCTGTGACTGCTCCAGGTTCCAATATGATTTTTCCTTCCTCTTTAATTTCTGGCAATATTGTTTGAATTGGGATCTTTTGCAACTTTTGAATAAGTGGCCATACTTCTTCATCCTTCTTCCATTCATCCCTTGCTTCGTTTATCCAATCTGGTTGGATAATATAAATAGCACAAAAAAATGCTTCCACATCCTCATCCTTGAAGAGTCTTCCCATTCGGTAAGGTCGCCATTTTTTTAAGTGCCTGTTGTTTCGTTTGATTTTGCACCAAAGTGGCATTATCCTTTAAAAGTTGGAGAATTTGTTGTTGATGCTCGATCTGATCTTTCACTGCTTGAACCTTTTTCTTCTCGATATGTCCTTCTATCTCTAGAGTTTGAGGAGTGGTAATTTCTTTCAATCCTTTACAAGATATGGTCGGATTTATTTGTTGATGCTAGATGTGATCTTTCACTTCTTTAACATTTTTCTTCTTTATATGTCCTTCTATCTTGATAGTTTGAGGAGTGGTAATTTCGAACAATGAATTACAAGATATGTTTGGATTCATTTCTTCTTTCTCGATGTGATCTTTCACTTCTTGCACCTTTTTCTTCTTGATATGTCCTTCTATCTTGAGAGTTTGAGGAGTGGTAATTCTTGCCAATGTTTTACAAGATATGGTCTGATTCATCTCTTCTTTCTCTGGGGTGGGGTCCTGGCGTATATCTTCTTCTTTTGTTGTTTCTTGATCTTTTTCTTCCTCCTCTTCATATTCTATGTAAAATAATTTCTTCTCAACACACTTATGACCTTTAGTGCATTTACTATCACAATTGTAACAAAGCCCTTTTTCTCTTTTTTCTTCCAATTGTTGTGGTGTAACCCTTGTAGGTTGTGGAAGGATAGGAGAAACAACACTTCCATCTTTATAGTTGTGAGGGGTATGCTTCCTGGTTTCCATAATTTTTCTTTCCACTTTGTCACAAATCCCTTTTACTCTTTCCAATTGTTGTGATGCTGCTCTAAAGACGGCGTTGCTCTTTGTATCCTCATAATGTGCTATCATTTCCTCCGTGAAAATTGACCACGTAACAAGTTTTTTACGAGAACAAAGCCCTTTGTACCATAAAAATTGATCTGGTTCTAAATATGAAGATGCAATACATACCTTTTGTAACAGTTGTACACCATGTAGATCAAAATATTTCTTCATCTAAAGTATCCAATATATCGTATCCTTGCCATCAAACTTCCTCATCATGCGTTTTCTTGATTTTAGGAGCTCGACATTGAAATGACTATAACTCTGTACTTTCAAATCTCTAAGTTCTAAAATTGTGACCTATAGTAGCCCTCTATGTCCTCTTTCCAATGCCACCAGTCTGATCCAAATTGGATTCTCTAAGAAAGAGTTATGAACAATCTTCCAAGATGATCTGATTATAGACCTTTCCAGAAGAGCGAACTTGTATGAAGTGCCACGTGTCACTGTTTCGTCCTTTAGATCTGAAAAATATATAACAAAATACTACAGTCGGTCCTCTTTCTGCACCTTCTTACGAAATTTCAATTTGATCCCCAGAGAGACAGTTATGACGATTTTCCCCAGGTCACCTGTTTTGAATGTAATTCAGGAGTCTGCAAAAAGACCAACTTCCTCAGATCATATCTCTGAAAATGTCGCGCAAAAAGTTCTGAAATTTGGACCCAAGGTTCAACGCGATTTCTTCTCAAATGGGTTTTTTTTGCAACTTCTGAAACATCACAAAAAAAAGTTATAGCGAAAATGCCACGATGACCTGTTTGGAGCAGCGAAACCCTAGAATCCAAAGCTCTGATACCAAATGTTATGAAACCAGCTCAAGAAAAGATAGAAAAGATAGATCAATGCCTTAGAATTCAGCCTCTTCGAGGGGGCAACCTCCTTTACATTATATAAATGAACAATTCTTGGATGATACAAATGAAAAGACCTCCTTTCTATATATAGGAGTCTAAGGGCTCATAACATAATCAGAGCCGACATAACAATAATAATGGAAGGGCACAATAATAACAATAGTGGGCTTCTATGGGGAACAATAGTAACAATATGGGCACTACATGGCTACATCAATATAATAAGTGGGTTATACTAATACCAATAAGGGGTTACACTAGTAGTATAGGGGTTTGATTAGATTATTTGTCATTGTTTTGCAGCTTAAATAACTGAAAATAAATTAGTTATTTTTTAACTAAAGGCCATTGTTTATCATAGCATCGATGATCAAGCAACAAAAAAAGGGCATATTGGGAAAATGGGAATTGATGTTGAATACACAATAGAGAAAAAGCTATTTTGGATTCATCCACATGCAAAAATAATTTTTGAAATGTGTTTAAAAATGAATCTCTTGACACTGCAATTTGGACAACATCTTTGAAAAAAAGCACAACAAGAGTTTTAAAAAAGTTGGTTTCAAAAACATTACAAGATAAAATTGTGTTTATGTGCACTACTTAAGATTGTAAACCATAAAAGGGACATAAGGTCATTTACAATCCAACCAAAATTATACACACTAAATCATTGAAAAAGGTGTGGGAATTGCATACCCAATATGATGCAACCAATACTATTATAGTGGATTGTTCACTTGAGAGAGTGAAAGAGAATCCCAAAGAAAATGTGTTTCTTACCCCTCCATTCATTGGAACAAATAAAGAGGATAATTGGTTGACCGATGAGCTATGGAGAATGTTGCATAAACTCAAGAAGGTTACATATGTGTGAGCTACTTTGAAGGATGTTAAATTACATCTAAAAGTACCTTAAGATGACCGATGTCTATTTCATGCTATTATATGTATGACATAATGAATTATTACTTTTATTTCACAACACTAACAAAATAATTGTTAATTTGGTTTGTCATTACTAAAAGTAAAATATTTGTATTTTCATTACCTTTTGTAAGATATTGTGTTGATAACAATTATTGATTTGAGTGGCCATTTAATGTTTTCATATCAAAATTTCCAATGCTATAAAATTTTTACAATGGATTACATTATATGTAAAATTTAATAGATAATTGATCTATTTGTTTGAATTAGATCATTACAATTATTTGTTTCAATTGTAGTTTAAGCTGTCATTATACCTCTTAGAAATTAGTAATGTGAAGTATGGCCCATTATATTCTTATAACCTTTTTTAATCCATATAAGTTGAAAAACTATATTAGGCTGTACGTAGCACCAACAATAAACATACAATTTGTAGTAAAAGAAGTAGCAAAAGCAACTAAGGTAGAGACTCTAGAAATTAGCATATAATTAATTAGGTTTGAATTTTAAAAATTGCATTATATTATATGTGGAAATTAATATATAATTAGTTTGTTTACTTGCACTAGACCATTGTAATTATATTTTTCAATTGCAATTAAAAAAATCATTATAAGTATTAAAATCAACGATTTAAATGGTGGGTCAATGCTTCTTAGAATACTTTTATTCCATACAAATTAAATAAAGGTATTAGGTTGTATGTATAAAGTAAACATATCATTAGTTTGTTGATTTTAATGGGGCCATTGTATTTGTATTTATATTTTGTGATTACTATTAACTCATTGTAAAATTCCCTTTGCATACAGATGGAAATAATTCATAATAAATATTAACATCATTTTAAAATTAATAGATTTTTATGTCCTTAAGAAATGAAGTGTTGAAGTGGAGATGTGTTAATATCATACATGTGGTTGCAGTGCAGACCCACATGGGCATTACTACAAGTCAAAATATGTTGATATTTTAAATGGAAGGAGTATTCTTCCAATCATACGCCAAAGATGAACATAATTTTCATATTCAAAGAGAAACAGATTGGCACTTTCGTGATAGGTCCCATTTTTTAAGGCCTTTTCAATTAAGTATTAAAATGTTGCTTAAAAAATTATGATGTTGCAATATGGACATTAAATGTCACTAACAAGTACATCCAAAAAGTACTTTAAAAATCAAATATTGATATAGAGGACTTTAAATTTGCATCCACGGGTCTCATTGTCATTTTCAAACAAAATTGGAAGCACAGAGAATAAGACAATTTTATGAGAAAACGTTGACTGATGTGTGGTCCCAATATGGATATAATTTTGAAGAATCAAATGTATTGCGAATAGATACAAGAAATCATACTATTCAATTCATTGGATATCGATGAAACCACATCTTGATAAAAGCCTATATAGGAAAAGAGCAAGATACTTGGCTTATGCAAGTTTTATTCCCTTTCTTAAGACACTTCATCGTATCAAACAAAAACATTAGTACATTCGAATGTTCAATAGAACATGTACTTCATTTTAGTGGATGCAGATGATTTCCTTTAAATTTGTTGAAAAGTATATTCCAATTTTTCGATACATTTTGGACATAGGTTTTGTTGAATCAATTTGTATGATTTTATATTTTCTGAAATATACGGGAATTGCCAATTATATTAATATGTATATCTCTTATTATTTATAATTTCTTTTGCAATGACTTTGTTGAATCGATTTTTTTTCTAAGATATGTGTGCATGTGTGTGTTCTTAAATGAATTGTTTATCATTTAAATTATGTTACATGAAACATCAAAGCATGTTATTTTTAATGACCTCTGTTTACTTATATGCATCAATAATAATTTATAAATGTGAAATATAAGTTTTGCAATAGAAATCCTTGCAAACAAAGGAGTAATTCTTACTGAAGAAATTATAATAATTTACTTGATAAATGCTATGTGCACTATTCACTATTAACAATCCATTATTCACTATTAAGGCTAATGTGAAATGTGTCATAGGTGAATGGTTTTAACTCTTTGAAGCATAAGATATGTGATTTCTCAATCCATAATTTTCATAAATTTATACGCCTAAATCAAATAATGGTTGTAAATGAAATCATATCATATTGAAAGTCAACAAGGTACAAAGTCAGTTATTCATTTTTTACATATAAAATAAACTAATATGAGTGCATAAATGTGAGTGGTAATTATTGAGATAAAAATATATTATAAATAATTTTGCATTTCTTAAAAAACATATAATTAATGATAATGATTTCTAAGTGGACTATCAAGGTTTGATTAGACACTATCATGGATGAATTATGTCTTTGAAATGTAAGGCATCTAATTTCATTACTTAAAGTTATTTTTTTGTAAATTTGTATTTTAAATAAGCAGAATCATATCATTTGAGCTAGAATTATATTATTGATTTGTACTTAGTTATGTCCATTAATATGAGTGTATAAATGTGATATATATTACCCATATATTATGATGCATTTCTTCCAAAAATAAGTCTTATAATTTGTCAATAATAAGTATTAAGTGGAAATTTTAGGTTAATGAGTTATGGCTCATAGATGAATACTACTTAAATTGTAGGGAGTTTGATTTTTAATCCATAATATCTATCTATCTATCTATCTATCTATCTATCTATCTCTCTCTCTCTCTCTCTCTCTCTCTCTCTCTCTATATATATATATATATATATATATATATATATATTCTTAAATCGACTATTTGTATATGAAATCATCTCATCTCACATAATTTAATAAGGAAGCCATTTATTGACTTGTATTTGTCTATCACTTAATTTATTAAGAATGTATTAATGTGATATTGTATTGTTTTAAAACAAAATTCTATGTAAAGAAAAATCTTTTCTAAATAAAACATGGAATAATTAATTAACAATGTGTTAAGTGAAGCATCTAGACTCATTAAAGGGATGGGTAAAAAATAGTTTTATTTAAAGTTTTTGCACCATAAGACATCGATTTTCTCATCCATATTAACATTTTGTCATTTTCAATTGTTAAATAGTTTATTTTTGAATTAAATAATTTCATAGAATCCAGAAGGACTTGAATAATTCTATTTCGTTATATGCATTGATAGAATTTTATAAATGTGATGCATTTTTTAAATGTAGCTCTTAATATATATCTATATATCTATATCTATATATATATTAATTACGAAACAAATTATAAGTAATTGATAATGATTTCTAAGTGGTCTATATAAAGCAATTTATTGACTTTTACTTTTCCTATAATGAGGTTTAATATAAGTGTATAAATGCAACATATTTTTTTTTGACATAAAACTCCATGTAAAACGAAATGTTTTTCCTAACAACATATGGAATAATTATTTGGTAATTGAATGTTAAGTAAATTGTTCAAGTTCATTCAAGATACAGATCATAAATAAATCTATTTAAAGTTTCTGCAATATACAACATTTGATTTTCCCACCCCTATTAACATTTGGTAAATTTCATTTCTTAAATAAATGATTTGGAATTGAAATAATCTCATAGAAGCCAACAAGACAAGTATGTATTAAATTCTATTTAGTATGTGTCAGACCAGGAGTAACTCCAGACTTCGCAGAAAAACTGATTCATTTATTTCATTAGGTAGCTATTGTTATATACATGAATGTGACTGATCAGTTCATCTTCTTGATGACTGTTCACATTCCAAATTCACCCAATCGCAGAGGATTAGGTGTCAACATTCCCACCCTTAATCTGAAGGGATGTTGGTGAGTCCAAGCATCGTTCTGAATCTTTCAAGCCTTTCTCTTCCAAGCGCTTTGGTGAAGATGTCTGCAATTTGCTCATTTGTGGAACAATGACGGAGATGGATTGTTTAGGCATCAACATGATGTCGGATCAGATGATATTTAGTATTGATGTGCTTTGTACGATCATGGAACTTTGGGTTCTTGGCCAACTTTATTGCAGAGGTGTTGTCAATCATGAGTGGAGTTGATTGTACTTGTTTTACCTGCAAATCTTCAAGAATTTTCCTGAGCCACACAATTTCTTTCGTTGCTTCAGCTGCTGCCACATATTCTGCTTCTGTTGTGGAATTTGCTGGAACTGATTGTTTGCGTGATCTCCAAGAGACAGCTCCTAATCCAAGACTCATAGCATATCCTGAAGTAGATACTCTAGTTTCTTTGTCTCCATCGAAGTATGAATCAGAGTATCCAATCAAGCTGAAGTCGTCCACCTGTGTATACTTGATTCCAAGGTCTTGAGTTCCCTTCAAGTACCTTAGAACTCTTTTTGCAGCAGACCAATGTCCCTCACAAGGCTTTTGCATGAACCTGGAGAGGATTCCAACAGTAAATGAAATGTCTGGTCTGGTAGTAGTGAGGTAGATGAGACTTCCTACAAGCTGTCTATACCTTGTTACATCCTCAAATTCCTTTCTTTCAATAGATGTGAGCTTTAAGTTTTGTTCCATTGGAGTAGAAAGAGGATTGCAATCTGTCATGCCAAATCTGTTTAACAAATCTCCAATGTATTTCTTTTGAGAAAGAAATATGGATTTTGGATGTTGGGTTACTTCAATGCCAAGATAGTAATGAACATAGCCCAAATCAGTCATTTCAAAACTTTTTCCTAATTCTTTCTTTATGGATGCAATATAGCTTTCATTGTTCCCTGTCATTAAAAGATCATCTACATATACCACAAGATATACAACTGTTTTGCCAACTTTCTTGACAAATAAAGTTGCGTCATCAAGATCAAAATGATTGAAGTTGAGTTTCAGAAGATGCTCAGTTAGTTTTTCATACCAGGCTCGTGGTGCTTGTTTGAGGCCATACAAGGACTTCACAAGTTTGCATACTTTATGTTCATGTCCTTTCACAACAAATCCTTCAGGCTGGGACATAAAAACATTCTCTTTTAGATCTCCATTCAAGAATGCAGTTTTTACATCCATTTGATGGACTTTCCAACCGTTTTGAGCAGCTAGTGCAAAGAGTGTTCGGATGGTGGCCCATTTTGCTGTGGGGGCAAAAGTTTCCTCATAATCGACCCCTTCCTTCTGTGCAAAGCCTTTTGCCACAAGCCTAGCTTTGTGCTTGTCAAGTGAGCCATCAGCTTTGTATTTGTTCTTGTAGACCCACTTGCAGCCAATTGGTTTGGTTCCAAATGGAGGATCAACCAGCTTCCAAGTGCCATTCTTTTTTAGGGCATCATACTCCTTTTTCATCGCTTCTTTCCATTCATCATGAGAAGCAGCTTCTTTGAAGGAAGTTGGTTCAAAATCTGTAGACAAGTTCAATTCACAATCATAGGTAACATCCATATCAACAGGTGAATTAGAGTCATCTACATCACCTCCATTTTGTCGGTTTGAATTTCTGGTTCCTGTTTTTCCAATTTCATCAGGATGAAAACTTTCAAGTGTCTTTGTCAGCCACTTTGGGGGACCTTTCTGAGATGGTCCAGGCTGCTCTGTTGATTGAGTTGGGACTGAATCAAGATTGAGTCTCCCAATTCTATCAATTACATCACTTAAAGCATCATCTATTGTTGGAGTTTCATGCAGGGAATATTGTTCTTCAGAAGAAGATTCCACATGTTGATCTAGTATAGGAATCCCCCCTTCAAGATGTGGAATCTGATTATCAAATTCTTGAAATGATTTTGTTTTTGCGAATCTATCCAAGCGATCAAGTTGCCGCTGAACAACGTTGTCAGATTTGGATGATTCCAGAAAAATGAGATCTCTAGATACAACAAACTTTTTATTTACTTCATCATAGAGGAGATATGCTTTAGAGGTGTTTGAATACCCCAGGAAGATACACTTATGACTTCTAGCACCAAGTTTGTTTCTATGTACCTTTGGTATCAAAGCATAACAGGTGGAACCAAAGATCCTAAGATGTTTTACCGAAGGAACATGTCCATACCACAATTCATAAGGAGTCTTGTTTCTTATAGCATTAGATGGACATATATTCTTTATATATGCAACACATAGAACAACATCAGCCCAAAACATTATCTTTACATTTTTGAAGAAAAGCATGGATCGTACCATATTCAAAATTGTTCTATTCATTCTTTCTACTACACCATTCTATTGGGGATTATAAGGTACAGTTGTTTGATGTTTGATCCCATGTTGGCGAATATAGTTTTCAAATTCATTTGATGTATATTCTTTTCCATTATCAGTGCGAATAGACCCAATATGAGATTATGCATCATTTTCAATCCATTTATGAAAATTCTTGAATGTTTGAAAAGCATCAGATTTGTTCTTCAATAAATAAACCCAACACATTCTGGTGTAATCATCAATAAGTGTCATGATATATTTATTTCCATTTTCAGAAGGAATAGGCATTGGACAACATAAATCTGAATGAATGAGTTCAAGCTTCCTATGTGCTCTTGAATGTGAATCATGAAAACACTGTTTGCTATGCTTTCCTAGAATGCGAGCATCACATTGCTTATGCTTCCTAGGAATTGTAGGCAAACCAGCAACACCATTTTTCTTCAATAAGCGGAGACTGTCATAGTTTAAATGTCCAAATCTAGCATGCCATAATAAACTTGATGGAAGTGTACCTTCTTCATGATGAGAAATATATGAGAAGTGTTGTGCATGAGCAGAGGTTCCTTGCAGTTTGAGAAGCCTTTCTTCTTCTATTCCCCTCATGACAAGTGAGTGGTCAGATGCTTTTCTTACCTCAAGCTTGCCATCAAACATATGAATGGAGTGACCTTGCTGACAGATGTGGACCAAGGACAGAAAGTTTCTCTTGAGCTGTGGGAGATATAGAACATGATCCAGAAGAAATTCTGGAAGACCAGGCAGTTTAAGCCTGATGGTGCCAAGCCCTGATGGCTTGATTTTTGACTGATCTGCAAAGTATACTGGTCCATCAACATTGTCAGTGAAATCTTCAAAAAAATCTTTCCTATGAGTCATATGACAGGTTTCTCCTGAATCAAGCAACCAATCATTTTTCGAAGAAGCAAGTGAAGCATTAAACAAATCTTCATTTACTCCAATGTTACATTGTGCCTCAATATAGTGAGTGCATTCAGGTGCTTTACCTTTGTCTGTATCATCAGTTTTACCTTTCTGCTGGTTTCTTTTCTGCTCAATTTTTTCCCATGGTAGCTTGCATGTAGAACCATCATGTGATCCATTTCGTTTGCAGCGAATGCAATGCCGATCTGCTTTTTCTGCTTGAGAATGTCTGCCCCCCCTGCCTCTGAAGTATCTTCCTCTTCCTCTTCGTCCACCTCTTCCTCTTGTAGAATCTTGAGCATGATGCTTTTCTTTATGAGCAAGGCAAACAGTCTCTTCAGAAGATTCAGGGACTGTCTTCTTTCCAAAGGCTTTCTCTCTTTCAGAAAACTTTTTCACAGGAGAATCAAAGGTTATATCTTTAAGATCTCCATTTGCTTGTAGAGACTCAAGATAATTGGAGTAAGTAGGATAGAGTGCCTTGAGAAAAGCAATAAGAGGGATATCCAGCTCAACCTTAGTGGATTTAATATCATGCATTATAGACTTTACTTCAGATGCAAGAGCAAGAGGATCATTATTTTTCAGTTCAAGAGTGAAGAGTTTAATCATGAGCTGAACAACTTCAAGTGCAGAATGTGAGTCATAGAGTTCTTTCATCTTTTGTAAAGCTTCAAAGGCAGTTGAATATGATGAAATATGGCAACTTACTTCTTCATTTACAGATGCTGCGATTAATGCATAGGCTTTGCTGTTCTTGTTTTCCCAAATGACGAGCTCTTTGTCTGATGTAGGCTGCACTGGGTCATTGTCTCCTTCTCCGACACACACTCCTTTCCACAACTCATTGAAGATGAGGGTGTGTTTTATCATCCGGGACCACTCAGGATAGTTCTCCTTGCCAGTGAGAACTATTCCTACCATAGAGATGATTGAATGCATTCTATAAAAAAATACTTCTACTGATAAAAAAAAACTTCCTTACATTACAGCCTTATGCACTATATTTTCTTCAAATCCCTCTAATGTTTGATAGAAGCATCAGCATTTCATTTAAATATTATGTACATATCACTTCAATATTACATATCACTTTAATGCTTCAACATAGCATTACCATTCAAATGATATAAAAAACTGTGCAATACTACTATTCACCTCCACCAGCAGCTTTAATGCTGTTCAACTCGTCCTCTCGTTCGGGCTTATGGTTACTGGAAAGGGGAATAGCTTTGCCTCCCCTTGATAAGACTGTTCTGGAATCTCCACAGTTTGCAATAACAAGTCAGCAGTATTTATTTGAAACAGGCATTCGATACCATTCATAAGTATCGATACAAGTCAGCAGTATTTATTTGAAATAGGCGTCGATACCATTCATAAGTATAGATACAAGTCAACAGTATTTATTTGAAACAGGCGTCGATACCATTCATAAGTATAGATACAAGTCAGCAGTATTTATTTGAAACAGGCTCCGATACACGAATTCGATATCATTCATACCAATCTTTAGCCGCATTCGATACCATTCATAAGTATCGATCAGCAATATTTATTTGAAACAGGTTCCGATACACGAATTCGATACCATTCATCCAATCTTTAGCCGCATTCGATACCATTCATACCATTCAAGTGCCTCAAGGCATGTTGAATGCCAGACGAGCTGACGAGAAATACATTATACGATCTCTGGCGTAGCTTTTCAAACAAGTAACCATTCCAAAGAGCACTTCTTGATGCAAGCGATTAATCAAGGATGCTATTTTTCATTTTTCAAAAAAACTGGGTTGTTTCCAACCATCTCTCAGGCAGCCTGAAATTTCTCAACATTCTGTGCTACAGCTTGACAGTGTACCCATTGAAGAAGGTACCGACAGGGGATGTGTTCAAGGCTTGATGTGGAGCGCCTCAGGTATCTTGACTGTTCAATTTCAGATGTCAGTCCTATGCAGGTCAAAGACAAGCGTTATTGACAGAGCACAGTGGTAAAGGCAGATTATTTCAAAACAAAAGGGAATAAAGCAGAGGCAGAGGCAGAGGTCAGGACAGAGGAGTTACAAGGAGCATAATAGCTAAAACAAGGAGCTGGCTCTGATACCATGTCAGACCAGGAGTAACTCCAGACTTGGCAGAAAAACTGATTCATTTATTTCATTAGGTAGCTATTGTTATATACATGAATTTGACTGATCAGTTCATCTTCTTGATGACTGTTCACATTCCAAATTCACCCAATCGCAGAGGATTAGGTGTCAACAGTATGTATGTATGTATAAATGTAATTCCTTTTTGAAATAAAGTTCCTAATGTAAGTAAAAATATATTTTTTAGAAAATCAATAATTTAAAATCAATTGTTGATGAGTTCTAACTCGTTTATTCTATTTCGAATTGACAGCCTTTTCTAACTATGCATTCTTAATGCAATTATTTTTATGTGCATTCATGTCATATAGGTCAATAATCCAAGAAACCATTAATTGATCTTTATTTAACTATCATGTGGTTTAATATGAATCTATAAATGTGACATTGCTATTCCTAGAATAAAAATCCATCTAAAAAAATGCATTTTCTAATAGAACATGGATTAATGAATTCACAATGATCATTAAGTAGTCTGTTTAAGCCATTCAAGAGATGGGCCATAAACATATTTCTTTAAACGTTTTGCACCATACGACATGATTTTCCCATCAAGATTAACATTTTGTAAATTTAAATTATAAAATAAACTATTTGTACTTAAAATAATCTCATGGAATCCAACAAGGCTTAGAAGCTATTTATTTAATTCTTTTTTGTTATATGTATTGATATAAGTTTATAAATGTAATTTATTTTTAAAATGAAACTCTTAATGTAAGTAAAGATATATATTTGACAAAACTAATTAGAATTGATTGATAATGAGCTTTAAGTGGTTTATTCATGTTAGGATATTCTGACACATAGGAAATAGTTAAGTATAACTTGGTCTCGTGTAGAGTTAGGTAAAGTGTGTTTCTTTACTATGTACTTTTGTAACTTACAGTCCGACGTTCATGATATGTTCTAGACATGAAGTGATCCGAAGATTCATTCTCTCCTTGGTATTATTGACACTTGATCCGTGGCTTAACACCCGATTGGTCCATGATCTCCATTTAAAGAGCATGGAGGGTCATTTGTAGGGCGACTGTTCATGAGAGAAGCTTATGCAAATTTTCTTTCTTTTATTAATAAATTTCCTGAAGTGGCTGCATTGGCTCAGGCCGTGGACTGTTTCTCTCTTTGAGGGTTTTAAACATGTCAAGAATACTAGTGTATTGATATGTTATCTGTTTGTGAGCAGTGTCCTTTGGTGTTCTATCTGAGGAACTTACCCTGTAAATTCCTACATGGTATCAGAGCTATTTGAGGGCCGCATCTGTTGGTGATCCAAATCGGAAGTCGGTACAACTGCATCTGATTGTCATTTCCTAGATCTACTGTTTTTGATTGTTTTCGGGCCGAGAGGACTGCTCTATTGTGTTAGGAGCATCTGTTCCAGTCAGGAATCCTTTTCAAACCCTGCTCTATTGTGTTAGGAGCATCTATTCCAGTGGGGAACCCCTTTTGTTTCACGCGAAAAGGTTTCTGGTAGCCCTAGCTACATCATTTTTAAGATCTAGGGGTATACAGTACTTATTTGCAGTTTTAGCTATTTATCTGTCTGTTTATTTCGGTTTATTTATCTCTCTATTTTTTATTACCGGATCTATACCTTTCATTTATGCGTATTCTCTTTGATCAGAGACTCTGTGTGATCTAGGCAAATCAGAAACAGAAATGAAGGATTTTTCTCACGTGTATGCTCTTTTCCGCGTGCCTTAGTGGGATATCGGAAAATCAGAAACATACAGGAAAATATTTCGTTTTCGATGAAAGCTAACTTGAAGCCATAAGGTTTGGTTTTTTTTGTATGTCAGTGTTGGGTTGTGTGGTTTTTTTTTTTGTAGGAAAAAAGAGCATTTTCAAGTAAGCATGCACCCCAAGCTTCAGTGACTAAAAAAAAAACAACAACAACGAAAAACAAAAAAAAAACCCTCCTTCCTCTTTTCCAAAAATTACTAACCTTTTAAACTAACTCACTTGGCCCAAAGTTACTTTATGAGAATAGAGGTCTTGAGTTGAAATCTTTCTTTCTTTTGAGTTACTTTTTCAAAAAGCACATGTATCTTATGTTTTAAAGTTACTTTATGTAAAAGTGTTCTCACCCAGTATAAAAAGTGAGTCACTTGTAGTTTTAAAGTCTCTTTATCTTTTATTTAAGTTACAATTTAGTGGGTAGCTCATAAATTACCATTGTAAAAGTGACTTTTACTTATTTATAAAAGTGGGTCACATAATTTTTTTTTTTAAAGTGAGCTAATTAGATTAAGTTTGGAAGGGGGGGGGGGGGGGGGGGTTATTTTTAAAATATAACATTATCATTCACTTCTGCACATTCATGCACTTCGTCAGCATTTTCAACAACTTTTCTTCAAAAAGCCATAACTTCTTCATCCGGAAGCCGTTTTCAGAGCTGTTTTTTTAATCGGCCTAATTTTTCGAGATATTTCCATTGGAACACTTAGTTTCAGCATCTACGGTTTCATTTTCTGTTAAAATGGAAAGTCCATGTCAAGTTGTTCTTGACAACACCAACTACTTCCAATGGTGGTCCTACATTGTGGATTTACTTAGAAGTAAAGGTCTTTGCAGAATAATCACAAACGAAGAAACTAAACTTAAAGATGAAGATAAGGCAGCCAAATGGAAAAATAGGCAAGATCAAGCACGAGGGTTGATAGGGATGCTACCTTTCCAGGCCTTAGATTCCATATCACAGAACTTGATACCCATAATGATGCAATGAAACAAATCACTAAAGTTTTTGGAATTAAAAATGAAATTAGAGCCCATCAACTCGAAAATGAGTTGCTTACATTGGACCCCAAGAATTTTTCTTCCATTGAAGATTTTTTGTCCAAGTTCAAGACCCTTAGACTTCTCTTGGAAGGTGTTAAGATTAAGAAAGAAGATGGTAGCCTTATCTATTCCATTCTTACTAAGTTGGGACTAGCCTACTCTGTGTTTGTTTCCACCTTCCATTATACTAGAGAAACCTTTATTTCTTAATAACATGACTACAAGTCCCCTTCTTTTGATGCTTTATGTGATTCTTTGATAAGAGAACAAGAAAAACTCTTACATCTTGGTCTTCTTAATCTCAGAAACTCTTCTAAGAAAGCATTAGCCGCCTAACAAAAACCAAATTCAAAGAATACTAAGAAGCAATATCCTAAAAAGAATGGTCCTAAACCAAACAAGGGTCCTAAGCAATTTTAGTCTCAAAATGAAAAATCAATTCAATAAAATGATAAGACAAATAAAAAAAAGGGAAGAAGATTGATAGACATTGCAAATTTTGTAATCGAGATGGCCACTTAGAATCCAAATTCTTTCCGAAGATGGAAGCCTTGGAAGCAACAATGAAGAAGCATAACATCCATTTGGATCATTCTTCAACTTCAACTTCATCTTCAGGAATAGCACATTCTGCATGTGGTTGTCAAGCATCTCGGTTAGGTTATGCACTTAATGTATCTTCTTCTTCTCATGAGTGGCTCATTGATTTGGAGCTTCTTATCACATGGCCAAAAACAAAGCCATGTTTTCTTCTTTAAATAATTGTAACACCAAAAATATATAGATTGGTGATGATAGATCTCTTAGTGTTGTAGGGACTGAAACTATTAATCTAGAAAATGGTCAATTTAATGATGTATTATGTGTTCCAACATTATCCTACAACCTTCTATCTGTATATCAGATAACTCATTTAGGTGAAGCTATAATCATTGAATTTTCACCTCACGGTGTTGTAATTAAGGACCTAAAAGAGCCTCGACAGATTTTAGCTATTGGAATTGCTGATGATTCTACAAGGTTATATAAGTTTAACAACTTTGGGTCATCAACACTTCCCTTTGTATTTGTTTCTCATAATGATGAAGTGAGCAAACTTTGGCATGAGCGATTTGGTCACTTAAACTATCACTCCCTTCAAAATCTATGTAAAGAAAATATGGTGACAAGTTTTCCTATGGTATCTTGCAGAGCTGGTGTTTGTTCCAGACGTGTACTTGGAAAACATCTTCAGGATAGTTTGAAAAACATGCCTCTTGGAATGCCTCAGCCCCTTTACAGCTTGTGCATAGTAATTTATGTGGTCCACTTCTAGTTGTTTCATTCTTTTGCTACAAGTATTCTTAACTTTCATTGATGATTTCTCTAGATGCACTTGGGTATACTTCTTAAAACTCAAGAGTGAAGTATTTAACATGTTCTTGGCCTTTAAGGCCTTTGTTGAGAAACATTATGGACATCAAATTCTTAAGCTAAGATCTGATAATGGTGGAGAATATGTTAACAACAAATTCATCAACTTTTTCATTGAGCATGGAATTCAAATGCAACATATTGTTCCATATACTCCACAACAAAATGGTGTAGTTGAAAGGAATAATCACACCTTAAAGGAAATGGCTAATTGTATGCTTTAATCTAAAGGACTTAGTCTTAATTTTTGGGCATAAGCAATTAACTGTGCAAATTGCATAGTAAATCACACTCCTACTAAGGTTTTAAAGAATATCACTCCAGAAGAAGCATGGAGCTCAATTAAACCAAATGTAAGTCACTTTCATGTTTTTGGAAGTGAAGCATGGGCCCATATTCCAGATGAGAAACATAAAGCCTTAGAAACTAAGAGTGAAAAATTTATTTTTGTTGGATATTATGAATATGTCAAAGGATATAGACTTCTTCAACCTAAATCCAAAAATGTTATCATTAGAAGAGATGTAAATTCTGCTAAAAATATATAGACCTATGAGTCTAGTTCGGCAGATGTGCCACCTCTCTTTATACCTTCTGCTTCTGAAATTATTTCTTCTTTAGATGATATCATCAAGGATGCCAATCCTCCCCCACCTTCTCGAATCCTCCTCAGATTATAGAATGGGTCCATTCTACTCGGGATGTAGTAGGTGCTCTTGCAGGTGATGCTACAAATCAGTGACGTAGGCGTTCTCAGTTCGATAGAGCCTCTTCTTTACTAGCTCAAGCTTCAACAAATTATGATCCTGACACCTTTGCATAAGCTTTAGGCCATCTAGATTGGGATAGAGCTATGAATGAAGAATATCATTCATTATTGGAAAATGATATATGGGATCTTGTTCCTCTTCCAAAGGGATGAAAACTTGTTAGATGCAAATGGGTTTACAGAACCAAGTTTGGACCAGATGGAAAAGTTGATAAACATAAAGCTCGTCTTGTTGCTAAGGGTTTTTCACAAGTTTAAGGCATTGACTATACTAAAACCTTCTCCCCTGTTGCCAAAATGAACTCTATCCACCTTGTTCTTTCCCTTGCTGCCTCTTTCAAATGGGAAGTCCATCAGATGGATGTTAAGTCTACCTTCTTACATGGGGACTTGTGTAAAGAAATATATATGGAACAACCTCCTGGCTTTATACAAATAGACTCTAGCCTTGCATGTCGGCTTAAGAAATCCCTTTATGGTCTCAAGCAAGCGCCTCGGGCTTGGTATGCAAAAATGGATAGCTTTCTTTTAGATACTGGCTTTTCTAGGTGTCATTCTGACAATACTGTCTACACTAAGAAAGTGGGTAAGTCTCTTATCATTCTTGTTCTTTATGTTGATGATATTATCCTTATTGGTAGTGATCCCAGCCTTATAAACCATGTGAAGTCCAACCTTAAAAAGAAGTTTGAAATGACAGACTTAGGACATTTTCATTATTTTCTTGGTCTTCAAGTCTTGCAAACTGATGAAAGTATTTCCATTTCCTAGTCCATGTATTCATGTGATCTTTTATGCCATTTTCACATGGAAGATTGTAAGCCAGCCCCTTCTCCCTTTTAGTATGGAGCTAAGCTTTCACACTTGTACTTCCCCTGAAATTGGTGCTACCTTATACCGTCAGCTTCTAGGAAAAATTGTGTATCTGACCCATACCTATCTTGACCTTTCCTTTGTTGTTGACCTTATTGCTCGGTTTATGAAAAAACCACATGAAAGTCATTGGAAAGCAGCTAAAAGAATAATTCGTTATGTTCGAGGTATAGTTCAGCTTGGGATTCATTACAGTGCAAAAGCATCTCCTACATTGGTTGGTTTCACTGATTTCGATTGGGCTAGTGACCCTGATGATTGAAAGTATACTGTAGGTTATGTCTACACTCTTGGTTCTGGACCTATTACATGGTCTTGCAAGAAACAAAGTGCAATTTCTCTTTCTTCAGTAGAAGAAAAGTAGCGTGGCACCGTAGAAGCTAGTAAGGAAGCCTTGTGGCTTCGTCAGATCTTGTCAGAGGTTGGCTTTCAGCAGCAGCATCCGACTACACTTTGGTGTGATAATCAAAGTGCCATTCAACTATGCAAAGATCTAGTCCAACATCCGTGCAACAAACACATTGAACTACACATGCACTTCATCAAAGAGCTCATTCATGACCATGTTCATGAAGTGCAATATTTTTCTATCGATGATCCAGTTGCAGACATCTTTACAAAGGCTCTCACAGAGGCGAAGTTTACTAAACTTAGATCTATGGTTGGAGTTGAGGAAGTTGTCACTAAGGGGGGATAGGCTCTAATGCCTCCTTCCGTCTCCTATTGTGTCATATTTGTACATCCTTCAATCCTATCCCAACTTGTTCTTAAGGGGGGATGTTAGGATATTTCGACACACAGGAAATAGTTAAGTATAACTTGGTCTAGTGTAGAGTTAGGTAAAGTGTGTTTCTTTATTATGTACTTTTGTAACTTACAATCCGACAGTGATGATATGTTCTAGACATGAAGTGATCTAATGGTTCATTCTCTCCTCGGTATTACCGAAACTTGACGGCTTAACACCCGATTGGTCCATGATCTCTATTTAAAGAGCATGGAGGGTCATTTTTAGGGTGACCATTCATGAGAGAAGCTTATGTAAATCTTCTTTCCTTTATTAATTAATTGCCTGAAGTGGTCGCATTGGCTCAGGCCATGGACTGTTTCCCTCTTTGATGGTTTTAACCACGTCAATAATACTGGTGTGTTGATCTGTGATCTGTTTTTGAGCGGTGTCCTTTGGTGTTCTATCTGAGGAACTTACCTTGTCAATTCCTACAATTCAGACTATACGAAAAATCAAGTATCGCAGATGAATTCCTTTTAATACATATTTAATCTTCAAAATCAATAACTTAAGGATAATTTATTTGTATTTACATTAAGGTTTAATAATTAAAGAACATGGGGACTTATATAAATTTCAAATAAAATCCATGAGTTATGTTTCACAGTTATTTCTTCTACATTAAAAATTCTTATCATTTTCTCCTCTTAGTGAAAGTAATGGTCAATCATGGTTTTCCATACAATTGGTTGGTGCTATTACATCAAGACTATTATTGGTTTTGACAATGTTGACAAGGAGAGATAAATACCCACACTACCATCAACTATACTAATCTTTGAAAATCCTTGCCTCCACTACTTACAAGAAGACCACTAATTCTTGTTTACTTTAATTTGTGACACTGTCCATCACAATGGAATGACTTGAATACCCATTTAAGAACTCTCATTTGATGTACTTGGCTTTGAGTGGATATAGATCAATGGTGCCTAACCTTATTGAAATACCTAGATCAACAATGTCTAACTTTTATAATGGATGCCTGGATGCTATGAAGATGAATGATCACCCCCTCATTAGTGCTTTGTAAAGGCACGAAGGGACGGTAAGAAATTGAGCACAAAAACATTTTACTAAGATTTTAGTAGACTAGTTTCAATGCAACGCAAGGGATGCACATCCTTTCCATTTACACTAAGATCCTCACATCACCATCATTCAATCAACAAATCCCCCATAGGTTGTGGGAAACGGGTTTAGAGTCGTCAGACACAAAATTCCAACATCAAGGAATCTAGTATGTTATCCATAACTATAATATCTATATTGTATGTTAGACATACTAATATGAATGATCTTAAACCAATTGCTTCTAAAAGTTTGACTTCACATTCCTATTGTGTTTTCAAACTATTGTACATAACAACCCATGTTTGACCTATTCATGATCTCTACTTGGTTTGAAATTACTAAAATCATTTTTATGTTGAATTAAGTTAATATGGTGATTTACAAAAGAATGAATGTTGTTGAAGGCCTTGTAATAAAAAACTTCCAAATTTAATGAAATATGTGTTTTCAGTTGATGTCACAAAACTTCTTGCAAAGTTTTTATGTTTTTCTAGCTCTTTCCACAACTATATCCCCTTATTTTCATGGTTATTCTAGTCTATATGTTTATATACCTCTTTTTTATTCTCTCCTCTAATATAGAACTTCACATTTCCTATTGTTTTTCCTAGTCCCTCCTCCTATTTGCCATGCATAATTTCCTAATAAGAAGTGTAATGCCCCTCCTCACATTTACCTGCTTTTACAAGCCCTCCGGGCAAATGTGAAAGCAAAGTGCCACTATGACATGACCCAACCTCCTAGCTCTAGTTAAGGAAGTAGGGTCTATAATTGAGACTTATGGACCACAAAATCACATCCTACAGGGGCTACATATCACCCAGGACCTAAAGAGACACCCCAGGTGGTTAATCCTTGAGCTAGAACTTTTTTTCAGTGACCTAAACTCCCAAATACACCCTTGACACTGCCTAAAAGCAGTTGAAGGCCTCCAACTACACTCACAAGCCTTTTTCAATGCGGTCGTGACCTAAATTGTTTAGTTCAATGCCCGCAGTCCCAAGATCTGAGCCACAATTCCAGGTCAGCCTCCAGACCCCTACCCATAATTTCCCGAGACTTCTCAGAATGATAAATGACATAAGGAAAATTTTAAACATACAAAAATTGAATAAAAAACTCAACCTCATGAGGTCTAACCATGAAAATAATTTCCTCAAACATATAATGAACATGTGAGTTATAGGTCATGAATACATATTTGATCATAAGGGTTTGTAACTTACCTGAGAATCATCAAGAAGGTATAATTCCCTCTCATAATAGTTGCAATAACACTTGTTAGTGCATGCATTCATTAACCATGAAATACTTATCAAATCCTAAACAAAGCCATAGCTAGAGCACATTACAGATCCATTCTTATAACCAACTTATAACCAAATTATTAACCATGAAATAACAACCACCAAAGCCACATAATAATAAGTACAAGTATTGATGAATCATAATAGGAAAATAACTCTTATTAACATGTGCAAAATCCAACCATGTCAAGGACTTCCATGTGCCACCCGACCATAGATTGGGCTAAACCAAATCTTTCTTTTAGATAGTGACCCGTGTGCCATATTCCAAGCATGAATGTAGGATCTCATGACATAAAAAATGAGAGCTTCTTGGAGATTAAACCACCTCCACCCTCAGGCTACCATGATATCGCCAAAACTGGTCAAGGGATAACCAAACCCAAACAAGGTTGGATGCCTCAAAGTTTATTCACCATTTCCTTAAGGATTTTTCTTGTCTCCACCCACATGTTGAGGGATTCCCAAATATTAAACCAAGTCCACCCCCAACCCTTGGGAATTTTCATAAGACCACCTCACGGTGTTCTAAAACCTTTCGGCAATCCAAAGCTCAAGCAAAAAATAATCCCTTCACAACATGGCTATCGAGGAAATGGAAAGGAAAGGCTGAAACCATTGTCAAAATTGGAAAAATCCATGCCAATGACAACAAATCAACCAAATAAACCTATGTATGTACCATGCATTCACACATCATCTAGGAAATCACACATGCAACCTGTTACATGGAAAATTTTCCAACTAGAGTTGTTGATCCAAACTTCTCCTTACTTTCCTTGCTTGTCCTTGCTTGTCCTTGCTTATCCTTTTCCTTCCTTTTCTTTCATTGCCTTTACGATTCTTTCCTTTTCTTGCTTGATTTCTTCACTTGGTGCTCTTCTCTCTCTCTTTGAAACTAATTCCAAAGAAAAAATGACAAAAGGCCCCAAACCGATCCTCTGATGCATTTTTATTATTGATACCTATAATTTCTTCACTTTCCTTCATTTTTTCTTCAATTTTCCTCTCATGCAAATTTGTGTCGCTTCACCTTCCTTTCCCCATATTTTCATTTATTTCTCATAAATAAAATTCCAAATAATACCTCTTTTCCTTTACTAATTTCCTTAGCATAAATAAACCGAAAGTGACACCCACTATGATGTTTCTCCCAACATCGAGCTTGGAATAATTGTCCCATGACCTTGGTCTTATATCTTTTTACATGGAAAATCAACCAGGGGATGTTACAAACCCCTCCCCCTTAGGGAACACTATCTTCTATGTTATATGACACCGATGACTAGCAAACTGTTGAAATAAAACATATTTCCTATGGAGCTTTATAACCCAACTTGATGTAGTATTTACAATAAACAACTACTCAAAACCATGATTAACATATCGTTAATTAGAGCTTTAAAACACAACTCATTACGGTATGTATAATAACAATGACATATACTTATGCACATTTTATTCAACTAACAAATGAAAATATTTTCTAGAGAGCTTTATAAGTCCATCTCAATACAATATTCAAAATAAATACACATGTATACATATGCACATTTTCTCTAACAAAAGAAAATAGGGATACAATACTCACATTAGTAAACAAGGGAATCTAGAGGCTCACACGTCCACCTTCAAAGCAATACCAAGATTTGCCTCCTTCTCAAGGAGGCTAGAATCCACTGCCAAAGTAAAACCTACATCCAATGTCTAGTGCTACGATCCTTGCGCTACCTATTCTCTTAGTGAACATTTACCACATGTAGAAAACACCATGTGTACACAACAACAAATGCACAATGTGTACACAATACCACATGTACACAACACCACCTGCACAACGTATACACAACACCATATGCACACATCACCACATTAAAGCATGTACACAACACCTCATATACATAGCACCACTTGCACAACGTGTACACAACACCACCTATACAACGTGTACACAACGCCACCTGGACAACATATACACAACATCACGTGTACATAGATCCACTTGCACAACATGTACACAACACCACATGTACTCAAAACCACCTACATGGCATGTACACAACACCACATATACAACATGTACACAACATCGCATGCACACAACACCACATGTACAATGTTTACACAATACCACATGTCCACAACACCACCTACATATCATGTACATAACACCACATGTACAACGTGTACACAACACCACATCTACGCAACACCACTTGCATAGCGTGTACACAACACCACATGTACACAACACCACCTACATAGCGTGTACACAACACCACATGTACAACATGTACACAACACCACCTACATAGAGTGTACACAACACCACATGTACACAAAACCACCTGCACAATGTGTACACAACACCACATGTAGACAACACCATATGTACAAAACAACGCATCTACAACATGTATGCAACACTAGTACTGCACATTCAGTGACTACACTGTCTCTACTAAGAAAACTTGCTTCTAATGTCTTTCCACTATCCATTCTTGTCCCAACATGCCACATATCACACTTCTTTCATTCCACTGATGTATCCTTCAACATTAGCTACCATAGCATAAACATAGGTGTTGAGTTTCAAGATTTTCCTCAAGACTTACTTTTCAAACTAGGGGTCATACACATCAAGGCACAACATAGTCAATGCCAAGAAGGTTCGGAAAACCCTTGTAAAACCAAACTCTACCTCCACCCAAATAAACAATCTTTCTAAGTTCTGGAAAAGTAAGAAATGAAAAAAACCCTAATTCTCTAGCCACCTTGCTCACAAACAACTCAAGGAGACTAATATTATAAATGAAATAAAATCCTCAAAATAAACTCAATATTCAATCGATAACTCAAAATAATCATTCGTTGAAATCATACATGTAACAAAATCATTCATGCACTTTTAATCAAACTTGTTCCTGTACTGTCTACAACCTATGCTATGAAGTTCTTCACCACTCTCTTTTTCACATTGTGCATCCAAAACATACCCATCCTGATGTGTTATATCAATCATAAGTCATGCATAATAAAAAATACTTTACCCTGCTCAAACAAATCAAGAAAAATATTCCAAACTCTAGAATCAATCTGCACTTTGAATAAAAAATTGTGAAAATAAAACAACAACTTGTCTACAATGAAAGCAACCAAGTTCAAGAAATATAACAACAGAGTAGTAATCACACACTTTTAATAAACCTCTTCCTCACACCAACTCATGGATTTCCAAAAGAAACCTATCTCATTCATGCAATAATCAAGATACTTTGTTCTTTTCATTGTTCTTTAATCACTATGAAAAGACTTAGGTAATCACAATCATCTCCATTGTAACATATGTTCTTAAAATATTCACCAGTGGGTTGGCTTTATCTTATACCTAAGAAAACAAATCAATTGAAAAGTATTCCTTTCACTTAGAAAATACCCTAAGGGTCTCTTCTTGCACTAGAGCACTGTACAACGAATATACCTTGGTCTTGTGAGTTTTTAGAGTTAAAGTCTTATGAAATCACTATGCTTATATTCATAACAACATCATATTACTTTCACTTTAAATGCCTAAATCAACGTAGAAACTTCAAAAGAACAATTCCCGTTGTTCAATATATAAAACCCTAACCCTGAAACCATCAAAGTTTACAAGTCCATCATATTAAAGTGATTCATTAAAACACATAAGAGTTCTGAAATCCACTCCAGAGTTTACTTTGACATAGGATGTATAAGTGTAGGATGAGATTTCAATAAAAAATATCTTCGTAGTTACAACATTGAACCTTGGCTATCATAGTCCTTCAAGTGTCAACACACTCATCACAAAATAAAGGCTTAAATTTGGCATCAACTTGAAATAAATCATTCAAAAGAACTTGAATGATATTGAAAGAATATCTCAAGCCTAACAAACTCTAGTAAAAGAATAACACCATAAACCTTCAAAGACACATAATGGTTTCTTCCAGATCTGGATTATTTCATATTCAAATCAAACACATAATGAACAAAGTCTTCAAATCACCTGTGCAAGTTTATGTAAACAATAAGAGACTAAATCTTACACACACCACAACAATATAAAAAAATCAAACGAACCATGCTACTTAACAAAGGATAACGAGTTGGGTTGGTTGTGCCATGGCCAACAACCTTGTTTCCTTGCAAGAAAGAGAGTAAGCTACAGGATACTAAAATACATTAACAAGATTGAATACAAACAAGATTTAAACCTATCATTTAAGCTTATTTATTAATGAAATATTAGTTCAATACATTTGATGATTAGTGGTCTAGTTCGAGAGAGATCTGCCGCTACCTAACTTAACTTTGAAAACACAAAAATGACTACAGTATCGCTAACCTGATTGTTTTCGGGAAAAGTGTCTATTCAGAATGACCCTATCCCACCGGGTTGTGACAGAGACCTCAGAAACAAACAGGGAAAACTACTCTTGTATTCTCCTTTATGAACTATAAACGAAGATGAATAGGATGAACCAACCTGTGTCTTGCGCTAGTCCTTTGATCCAATCTCTCTTCTCTTTGACAGCTTCCAGCTACCTGCTCTCTTACTTGCCCAGCGTCACCAAGTTCCTGCAAGTTCACAGAAGAAAGAAACTACACAAAGACATGGATTTATGTTCATAAAAAGCTTAGGATCAGATTTAAGCTAAACATACAAATATAACAAACATCAGTGATATACAAGCATGTAGGAGAAACTCAAGTAGTTTTATTGATAAAACAAGAAGATCCAAGAGGAGTTACAACCGATGATTCCTGATCCAGCATCAACCTCCTAGCATAGAATCCCTTCTTCACCTCTAACAAAGCATAAATCACCCAATACTCTGATATCTATCACAAAACCAACAACAATTCTCTGCAATGTACAAAATTCCAGCCTCTGGATCTCTTGGTGAGGGATCCATATATAGATGTATGCAAAGAGAATGAGTCAGCTCATGAATTGATTAGTGGCTTCTCTCTGTCAGTTCTTGCTTCCACATGGAGACTGAGAGCCTCTTACTCATCACTGGTCGAATTTAGTGAGGCAAGTGTCATTGGAGAAGATTCTAGAAGCTTCCATTGTCTCTCCACCTCGTGGAATGACTCTGCCACTTGTCATTTCCCGCTCAACGCACCCTAGTAGTGCATTCAAGTGCATTGCAACGGACCTAGCCAGTGTATTTGGGTGCTTTGCAACGCAGCTAGGTAGTGGAGCATCTGAAATGATCTTGATTTGACTAGTTTTGAGCAGTTTCTGGTGGAGAACTTCTGGGAGAAGCTGTAATTTGTTGACCTTGTTTCTTTAGGAGCTGGAACAACACTTTTAGGGACTTAGGATCCCTTGGTTTATGTACATTTCATGCTTATAGCTGTAAGGCACAAAAATGTCTATAACAGTTGCCCCCTAAAGTATGAGGCCATTTATCGGTTGAAATGCTTTATTAGGAGGATCCAAAGTTCTTCTAATGCTGGGGAGGAGACCTGTAATAAGATACAATACAATACATTATCTTCATACTGTTTTCATGATCTAGCTGAGGCGGGCATTTCGATGCTCAGCTTTATAAATTCATTTTCATGTACATAGGACAGACAATCGTCTGATGGTAGACTGATGATTCTGATGAAGTCATCATCCTTTTGGTAGGATGATTATCTGTGCTGCAATGCTGTACATTTCAATGTCTTTATTTTTCCTGAATATATATCGCAGCCCGGATGGATGAAACTAGATCCGGGGTCTTCAATCTCGTCCGATCTTCACTAGAAGTACAAGTCGATCCATGTGAGAAATGTTTTGAAGTCGAACATGGAAAGACATCGCTTGATTACCAGTCAATGATGTAAACTGTTAACAAGCGCGAGAGGAATCACCGATAATGATAATGACCCTCAAGGTACTGCAGTACAATTCACGTGGTGTGAATAAAGGACTTGGCGTCAAACACCACGCAAAATCTTTCGATCGAAGGTCATTGATGTATACCTGTCGCCGGAAGTGAGAAACTTACCATTGAGGCATGCAAGCTTCAAAGTACTGAATGAGGTGTTCCTAGATCAACTTCTTGGATAATGAGCTGATGTTGACAAGAAGCGATTCGTCAAAGGAGGGCCTTAATGAATCCCACATCAATGACATGGAACGGAGCAAATGATTTTGATGGAGGTGAAAACGATCTGGTGATATATGGTTCAGGGTGGCGGTCATGAAAGAATGAAGTATAATGTATGGTAGTGGATGGGTCACGGGTGACTTCTCTGGATGACTTCTCTTGAACATGTCGGCGACACTTATGTGATGGATCGGTAGCATTTACCCCAAATGTGGATGGTATGGCGTGACCATGGTGATGTGACCGGTGAATGAAACAACCCAACCCGACTCTGGCACGGAGTGGAAGTGTCATGTTCAAGAGCGACTTGCTACCAATAAAGATTCTTTGAGTTTTCTTCCCAATTTTTCCCCAGTCATTGCTGACCAGTACCTCTTTATTTTTGTCAAGCTTGAGGAGGATAACATATGCTTGTTCTATAATTTTCCCTTCAGGAAAACCCATCGCTATGTTTTAACGAGCCTAGCGATAGTGAAACTCGTTCTCGTCTAAAGACAAGTTTGTCGCTATTAATTATTTTTAACGAGTCTAACGACAAAGATAACTCGGTCCTTTTCATTTTTAGAGAGTCTGAAAAGGTACGTAAAGATAACTCCGAAATTCCTTTTTCGTCATCTAATCCCTTATGTCCGAAAAAGTATAAAACAATACAGAAGGGATGAATTTTCGATAGTTTTAACGAGCCGAACAAAACAAGCGCTCGATCTTTTTGTGCAATAATCCCTCAGGTCCAAAAAGATTAAAATCTAGAGGAGGGATAGCACTTCCTGTCGCTTTAACGAGCTGGAAGGCCAAAACTCGGCAATCTTTTCATATTTTACGAGTCAGATGAAAAGAGCTTAAGGAAGACTCGTCTTTTGAGGAACGAGTGATAAAATGGGTAGCAGCTGATTCCAAGTAAGGTTTGGAATTTTCCAATCACGGCAGTGTCATAAGGATGGCTGGTGAAATCACTCTTCGCAGCTGTTCCTCAAAATGGGTAAACAATCAAATGGAGGTGAATGATCGGCCAATGGAAAAGTGGAGGTGATGGTGCAAACACAACCAAGGCTTTAATGGCTGAAAATTCTTCATTCACGGTGGTTATTTACCGGAGGATAGTTCATTTTTTAACGAGCTTAAACGCGGGTGGAAACATTTGCTCGATCTTATGTTTATTTTTTAACGAGCTTGAACTATGCGCTAAAACTGCTCGATTAATTGGTCTTGTTTTGATTTTTACCATAGATAGCTTTGTCCTTCCAAAGATAGTACTGCATTTTTTCAACTGCTTCATCAAACTAGTTAGAAATGAACAATATTTGCTTTGAAAACGAGATTAAAATGCTAATACTTTACTTCGAACTACGTCAAAGTAATTAAAAATTGTTTTTTACCTCTCATTTTACCATTTCATTTGAACTTGGTTTGTTGGAGCTTTGGAGGTGCTTTCCCCCTCGATTTTCATCAGCTGATTTCAGGAGATTCTGTGGACGATTCTCGGCGCTGTTTGGACCAGGTAGGAGCTAAACCCGAGCTCTTTCATTTCATGGTTTCCTTTTTGCATTCTGTGCTTTATTCCCTACTTTTCTGAGCCCCTGGGGTTTGATGGGTTCTTTCTGCCATCAACGCACCTAGTACACATCGAAACCTGCGTTGAATGTTGGCCTGTATGAAGGCAGTTTGACATTCAACGCACCTGTAACACTGCTGCAGGTGCGTTGGGCGCAGAAAGGAAAGTTGTTGCACAGTTTTTTATGGAATTTTTACCTGTTTCTCATCAAAATCAGGATCTAATCTCCTCTCTTGTTTGTTTTTGCAGAGATATTGGAGCAAAATGACCCTTACATGGCGAGAACGAGAACATGAAGAAGAGGACATGATTGCCCTACATGATCCTGTTACAATGAACGCGCTGCGGAACTGTGGCTTGCTGAAGTTCTTCCGCATCTCTAGCATGAGACAATAGATTAACTTGCTGAAGTATTTGCTTGAATCTTGGGATCCTATCAGCCAAGTTCTCCAGATTAGAGGCAAATCTATCCCCTTAACTGTAGTAGACATCTATTTCTTGACTGGCTTGTCGAGGCGGGGTGCCCCCATCTCTTTGTCAGGTTCGCCTCGAGGAGGCGATTCTGTGAGAGATTATGTCCGTCAGTATTGTAGGGAAGGATCTCAGCCGAGTAAAGACGACAAGATCATCATCCGTGATGTCACTGATAGGTCCCTTAGGACTATCCTATTTACTTTTGGTAGGATGGCCGGTAGCGTGTCTCTTCATGTAGCCAACAGATCCTATATGCAGCATGCCTTGGAATGCCTCCAACCGAAGGTGTTCAACTAGTGCGACACAGTACTTCTTGTAATGAAAGAACAGTTGACCAAGATAAAGAACGGGAAGTTGAAGAACTTTGGGTTCAGTTCTATTTTAACCGCCTTTTCCTTGGAGAAGATACCACTGATGCAGCCGCAGTACATTGCACTCGATTTACCTTCTCCTACTGAACCACGCATGTAGAGATGGGTTGACCATATGTCTAGGCATGCTGGTCAATCTCAGATTTCATTTTCTGATACCTTCTTCAGGTGGTTTGATCGTCAGGAGATGGTTTATTCCGAGTATCCATATGCTGGCATGGACTTCTGGGGTGATCCAGATTTGGTACTGCCGGATGGCGAGCAGTGGGGTGCTATTGGTAAATTCTCTGACCATATTGTTGTTTACTGTTTTTGTTTATAATGTCCTTGTGTTTTGTTCTATCAAGACTCTAATCAAACTCATGTGTACATGCAGATGTTGGTCCTGTTCGCCCAATAGTTCGCCTGAGAGTACAAGTTGTCGCCCCAGCTAGAGAGGCCGCCGGAAGGGTTATTCTTTGCTACCTCGATGTGGCCGAGACTCTTACAGCCGTGCAAGAGCAGGTTGAGAGCCTTACTCTCGGTATTCCAGATGTGAGGATCGATGAGCTACCTTCGCAGTTACAGAGACATACTACTGGTGTGCCCAGACGATGGACTCGTCTCTTACGCATGATCGCACAGGCTGTGACTTGCTATCACGAGCATCATTAGACTAGGGTGCCCCCTAGCATTTTGAGTTTTGGGTCATGTGACCGATTTTGTCTTGGTTAAAGAACATTATATGTAAACCATAAACAGCTATATATATATTTTTGATTTTCGGAGTTTTATTCTGGTTGAGTTATGTGATCCACTTGTAGAACATTGATGATGTGTTTCTTTTTATAAATGTTGCAAATGTCTATCTAACACATAGTTCGCTAATGATTCGGTTAATGTGCTTAAGTTTCTGGAAATATGTTGGTATTGAATAAGATCAAATTGTCTTTCCAAAATCTTAACCCTTAGGAACATGTGATAAATAGCTGGGTTTCGGACGAAATATATACCATTGAGTTGCAGTATTACGAGCTGTGAGTCTAGCCTGACGAATAGCCGGCGTATACCATGAGTGATGGCATCAGAGAGAAGTTCTATCAACGCACTATATTCAGCGATATTGTTCGTTGATCGACCAATACATACACCTCTGAAACTTACTAACTCGCCGCTTGGATAAAAAATGGCCCAGGCTGCGGAAGACAGGTTCCGCGAACTACGACTTGCTCCGTCGGCATATCCAACACATGGTTCCAATGGGTTTGACATCTACAATAAATGTAAAAAAGGTGGATTACTCGACCAAAACAAACACTCTTAGCGAAAACAAAAATATAACAAAAGCACATTGGTTACTACTAGGCGTAGTAACGCTTGAGGTACAAGCCATTACGAGGTTGCACCAGTGGAATCTCGTCGTAATCCATCAACTCGTAGGCTCCTTTCGCTAACATTCGTTTAAAAATATAGGGGCCCATCCATAAAGAGTTAAATTTACCTGCTCCCAATTTATCGGATTCTTGGTCGTAAAGCAAGACCAAGTCACCTTCCGAGAAGACACGGGGTTTGACATTTCTGTCGAACTGCGCCTTGACTCGTTTCTTATGGGCTTTGTTAGCCAACGCGGTGTCACGACGGGTTTCATCCAATTGGATTAATTCCAAGAAACAAGCTTCTTCTTCTGATGTTTCGGGGAGGAGATCGATTGCGAGTTTGAGAGACGAGATTTCACACTGGACTAGTAAGACTGCTTCCAGGCCATATACCAATTGGAAGGGTGTGAACCCGGTTGCATTCCTTACCGATGTTCGGTAAGCCCACAAAGCTGAGTACAGGATTAGGTGCCATCTTCTTTTGTGAACTCCGATCATCCTTTGCAGCATGCGCTTCAGGACCTTGTTGATCGCTTCAACTTGTCCGTTGGCCTGCGGATAATATGGAGTAGAGCTGTCGTGAGATAGCCCTAGTTTGGCAGCTAATTCAACCATCATGTGATTGTGAAAATGCGATCCATGATCTGTGACTATAGCCTGTGGTACGCCGAATCTAGCGACTACATGATTGAAAAAGAAAAGGGCAGTTGTTTCACCAGTATCATCTAATGTAGGCATCGCCTCGGCCCATTTGGTAAAATAGTCAACTACGACTATAATATACCCATGCCCCCCTGTCGAGGTGGGGTTACATGTCATGAAATCGATGCCCCATTTGGCGAATGGCCCAACAGCAACTATTGGCTGTAAAGGTGCGGGTGGTCTTCTGGTTTTGCTATCAAAAATTTGACAAGCATGGCAACTTCTGACTGCGGTTATGCAATCTTTGAACATGGTTGGCCAGAAGTATCCTACTCATAAGATTTTTTGTGCTGTAGCATATCCAGATTGATGCCCCCCACACGCGCCTGAATGACACTCATTCAGGGATTTTTCGGCTTCCTCATGGGTGAGGCACCTCCTCAGAACTGTATCAATACCACGACGGTAAAGTGTATCACCGACGATCATGTAGTCTTTTGCTCGGTATCGAATACGTTTTTGTTCAGAGTGAGAGGTATTTGGCCTGAATTTTTGTGTTTGGAGATAAATGTTTATATCCCCATACCACTCATTGCTTGTAGATATCAGAAACAAACTTTCATCCACGATTGATTCTTCGGATGTTTCGTCGTTGGACGACGATGGGAGATCACATAATAATTCTATGAAAACTAGAGCTTTCTTTGACTTGGATTTTACAAATTCCAGATCAAACTCTTGAAGGATTGCTATCCATTTTGAATATTTGGCCCCCAGCAACTGTCGCGACAATATATAAGTCATGGGGTTGCAATTTGACAGAATAGTAGTTTTCCGAAAGAGGACGTAGTGTCGAAATCTTTGTATCGCATGAACTGCTGCAAGCGCTAGTTTTTCAACATAAGAATATTTGCTTTCTGTATCATTTAAGTTCTTACTTAAATAATAAATAGGATGTTCTATCCCATCGACTTCTTGAACTAAAACCATTGCGATGGTTGTATCTGCTGCAGCCAGATACAGGTTAAAGTCTCTTTGATAATCAGGGGCGTACATTAATGATGCTTTCATTAGGGAATCTTTTAAAGCATCAAAGGAAGCTTGTGCAACCTGATCCCAGTTAAAGGGCACCCCCTTTTTCAAAAGACATGTATAACCTTTAGCAAGTTCGGCATAATTTGGAATGAACCTCCTCAGAAAGTTTTCTTTCCCTTGGAGTTTCTGAATCTGAAGTAAATTCGAAGGTGGAGGCAAATTTATGATTGCCTGGACCTTACAAGGGTCGAGACGAATCCCATCCTTGGAGACTACAAAGCCAAGTAAACGCCCAGAACTGACTCAAAAAACACATTTGTACGGATTGAGTCGTATCTTGTAGTGTCGGCAACATAGAAATATCGCTCTTAAATGCTGCGGATGATCAGTCCGCTTTCGCGAATGAGCCAGAAGGTCGTCGAGATAAGGTTAAATGATGCTTTTGATGTCATGGAAGGCATAGTTCATTGCCCTCTGAAACGTCGCCCCCACGTTCTTTAAACCAAAGGGTAATTTTCGATATGCAAATGTGCCCCACAGACAAATGAATGCAGTCTTTGACTGGTCCTGTGGGTGGATATTTATTTGATTATACCCGGAGAATCCATCCATGAATGAGAAGAGTTCACATCTGGCGCATTCATCAATTATCTGGTCAATGAAGGGTGTAGGGTAGTTGTCTTTTGGACAAGCTTGATTTAAATCCCTATAATCGACGCACACTCTAATTGTCCCTTGTTTTTTCATAACCGGGACAATATTCAATACCCAATCGGTCAGCGGAACCGGGTAGATGAAACCAGCATGGAGGAGTTTTTCAACTTTTGCCTTAATGGCAGCGGCTTTCTTGGGGTGCACCTGCCTCAGCCGTTGCCGTACCGGTTTAACATTTGGATACATCTTAATTTCGTGTTCAACGATACTCGAGTCGATGCCTGGCACTTCACTGTATGACCAAGCAAAGACATCTCTGAATACGTGAAAGAGAGCGTTATATATTTCCAGTTCTGAAGGAGAACAACATTTGTCGACATATATATTCTCTACAACATCTGTTTTGGTCGAGATATTTATGGATATAGTCTCTTCAATATTGGATAAGTTTCACTCGGAATCCACCGTATTTACAGTATTTGAGAGAAAATCAACTACTGAAGGATGGTAGAGGTCATTTTGAGTATCTTCTTCATAATTCAGAAGAAGAGAACGATGGTGGGAATCATTCCATGGTGCTCCTTCATCTACCATAGCTTGGAGAATTCCTTCGTCAGTGGCATGCACTTGCGACCAAGCATCTGAAGGGTTACCATATTCTCTAGACCTATCCATCCAAATGCTTGATGAGCGTTGATTTGGGTTTGCCTCCCATGCCAGAAACATTGATTGCTATAATATTTCTATTGGGCTTGGGGGCAAAACCATCGCATGATACATGTTTATATCGTTTTCTGAGATCTTTGTGGAAGATATCATGTTGCAGGTTCCTATCGACGCTACTTCCACCAGATTGATTGGAGGTGGAAGAGCGAAAGTTCCCATTAGTATAGGATCTTTTAGTAGGCCTACTCCGATATTTTGAAGCGAATGGGGGCTTCCATGGATCATGGGAATGCTTCCCATAACTTGTGAACCATTGGGGAGGAAGTTTTGTTGGTCAAAGATTGTAATCCCTCCCTGAAAGGGAAATGCAATCTTTCTAAAATAGGTCGACACAACAGCTGCCATGGCATATATCCATGGTCATCCTAGTAGGATGTTGTAATCAAGATTCCCATCGATGACTTCAACATCTATTTCTACAGTTTTCCCTCCTAGTTCAACTTTCAAGTTATTTAGGATACCGTATGGGGTATATGTCCTTCCGTCGAATGCTTTTAATGTTGTCGCAGATCGTGACAAGGTTGGAGATCCTAAAGTTTTCCAGCAACTCATCGACATAATACATGTGGATGCTCCCTCATCAATAATCGTTCGATGAACAAAACAAATGAGTGGCTGTTCTCTGTTTGAAGTTGGTAAGCAGTTCTGTTCCCGTTTCATACCTTATTGGTAATTGAAAATGGCTTAAAAAGGTTGTGGCTAAGGTGCTGAAGTTGTCGAACGAAGCTCTAGGCAATTCAATGTACCATTTGGCTGCTGGACCCGTTAACGTCCTCTAAAAAAGGCGAAGCCTTATCAAATCATCATTTTAAGTGTTTGATGAACACCATAGATGAAATGTCATCACGTGATTCGATGGGTCTTCACCCGGATTTCCATTAAATTTAGGAATATCTTATGGAAGTTTATGCAGAATTGCTGGCCACCAAGGGGCGTAAGCAATTGGATCGTTTGTTAACCTGTTTAAATCAGGTAACTCTAAGGTTGCCACGAATGGTAACTGTTGATTCAGGTTAGGTGAAGCATATCCAGGATACGATGGAATCGCCTGAGCAATTGGTCTTTGCATACCGGCATAATGCATTTGATGCTGGTATGTTTGGTAAGGTTGGTGGACTTGACCATTATAAAATGATTGATTTTGACCGTTTTGAATGTACGGCTGTCCACTGTTCGCAAAGATTTGCTGCTCAACGCCTTGGTATACTTGTTGGAATTGTGGTTGTTGGTATTGCACCAGCCACGGTTGTGAAGCCATGTGCTATTGCCCGATACTAACCGTTTGACCAAGGTGAGGGGTAATTGTACCCGTCTGGGCCTGTGTCGCCCCACTAGTTGGCGATTGTGGTTGAGTCGCAGGGTCAATGGGCTGTTGCATTACAACCTGAGAAACTTGAGGTTGACACACAACAGGCAGCGCTTGAACTTGCGACACAGTCACAATAGCTGGCGTAGTGGGTATGTTCGACACAGGTACGCATTGTTGCATCGAATATACAACCCTTGGTTGTTGAGGTAGTATAGGTACCCAACCACTTGAGGTAATTCCAGTATAACCTGAATGCTGTTGTGAACTCTCGTATGGATATCCTCCCGAAGGTGGCAATGAAAGGGCGTACTGCCCCCCATACGGTGGTAATCCAGAACTCAAGGGAATTGTTTTCCCTTGGGGACCGGACTGCCCAAATTGACCTCCAAACGGATCAATTTGTTGAGACTCAACATAAGATTTTCCGGATATAATTCCGGATGAACAAACAGGAACGGACCAGACTGTCGAAATAGCCCCTGGGTGGGCTCCTTCTAGCGGTTGTGAGCTAGTCAGGACAGACGGTATGCCGACGAACATTGTCAGAATGATAGCAGGGAATTCTGCCGTTGCTGTGTCGGAAGACACAGTCTTAGGTGTTGACGGTTGTTCACACATTTGTAGTCTATCCAAAAGATTACCTAGCAATTCTACATGAACTTCCGCTGGTGGTAGACTAACTTCTGATGTCGAAGGAAATAGAGTGATCCCGACTCCAAAATGCGTTGGAGTACTTGCTTGCGGATCTTCTACAATTTCTTCTATCGCAATCAGACCAGGTGGAAGGGGAAGACCGTCAGGTCCGTAAAATATTTCTGGTGCCGAAGAGGCAGCGATAGATGTTTGAAGAGTAAGACTCTCTGAACCGGTTATGGATGGAACTGGTTCAGTAACACAAGTGCTTGTTCTCAAACTAGGATCAGTATCACTGTCCTTCTGTGGTTGTTGAACTTCTTCTGTTGAGGCAGGGATTCCAGAAATGTTTGGAGTAACCAGAGTCTCTAATGTCGTTGGAACACTTGTTCTAACTTTGATAGGAGACTTGGATCCGATTAAACGAGTTCGCTTTGTCTGTACTTGTTTCGCTTCCGGAGACAAAGACGGTTGACTCATAAGCCTCCGCGAATGACGGGGTTTCAATTGACTTTCTTCAACGACTGGGGATTACTCGATGAACTAAAATAAAAGGGAAAGTATGTTTCCATATTAAATGAATTTTAGACGCTTTTGACACAACTTTGTTTTTCAGTTTTAAAGAGTCGAGAAAAAACAAAAGATGACTCTAGTCTCCTTCGATTTTTAATGAGCCTGAAGTGACAAGTGCTCAGATGGACCTTTTCTGTTAAGGAGTCTGAAAAGGAATGAAAGGGATTGCTCTGGAGGTCTAGGTAGAGGGAGTACCAAACCAATCGCAAAACTGCAGAATACTTTTTAGGGTACGACAGTCAGTCTTCCCGAATGCTATTTTCAGTGCATTGCGATCAGTAGGGCGGCCGACACGGCTTTTTATGGATAAAGGTTTTATGCCTATAGGGGTCTCCCAATATATACTCGATGGTACGTGGGAGCACAAGTCCATACTGGCACTTATCATCTCAAAGTTGAGGAATCACTCAACCATCAGTGAGGACAACAGTTACCAGGGTTTACGACATCGGAATACGTCTCTAGCCTAGACCTCTAGATGTTGTGTGTTAAGTTACAAAGCGTTGTTAAGTTCATTGAATTTATTTTAGGTTGATCTTTCTTATGAAGTTTGCCTTTTGGGTTCACCACGAGATGTAGATGTAATTCCTAAAATGCAATCTAAAGATGATAAGCAAGCTTTTATCTCTTTTCAGCAATGAAAATCCTAGCTACAAGGGGAAAAGAAAGACACAATCTTTTCTCAAAGAGCAAAGAGCACACTGTAAATGCACTTTTCCTAAATCAAGCCAAACAGAGTGTCAATATGCAAATGCACATGTGCATGTATTTGTTTTTCACTTTCTTAATATTGATGCCTAAAAAGAAAGTTGTTGTACAAATTTGAATTCGATTTCAAGTGAAAAACACAAACAAGCTTCTTTTCGAAATCAAAAGGTAGAGACGATTACGACACTTTATGATTTTGAAGTAAACACTTGTTTCGACACTAGAAATTCACAAATTCAAGCCAAAGGCAAAAGTAAAAGCGTAATCGACTGTCAACAGCAAATAAACTTTCTCCTAAGATCGAAATCGACACTTACGACAGATCTAAATCCAAGGACGACAATATGACTAGTTTACTTTTGCAATGGGAAACTGTAAATGACGTAACAAACACACAAAAACAAAAACAGTTTCTTTTATACAACTGAGGCGGAATTAAGGCAAAGAAAAGGGGCTTTTAAATAGACACACACACTGATCAGAGGCTGCAAAAATCAGAGGCAAAACTGGAAAAAGTGAGCAAAGAACCTCAGCTAGACAAGGCTAGGCTGATCAACGCACCTGCTACACAGAGAAACTAAATTGCAACGCAGGTAGCCCTCTCGGGAACTGCGCTGAAATGCAGAGTCTCTTCACAGAGCCTGCGCTGGAGAAAAAACGAGAATTCTCTCCGGGTTCTGGGTCACAGTTTGCAGTTTAATCTATGGTTTTTGGCCGAGCAAAAGCAATCAGTAATGCACAATCAGAGGGTTGATTTACAAGAGGTTTAAGAGCTATCACAAAGGGTAATCAGATCATTCGTGAATCAACTGTTCAGATCATAAACAGATCCAGTGAATGGACTAGAGTAGCAGATGTCTACTTTGCATTTGTAAATGGCAAATGCAGTTCGATTCACTACTCCTAAGTTTATGAGATGAACAACAATAGAAACACAAACAAACTAACTAGACACGATCCCCAGTGGAGTCGCCATTTTGTTTTCGGGAAAAGTGTCTATTCAGAACAAATTCCAGATCAAACTCTTGAAGGATTGCTATCCATTTTGAATATTTGGCCCCCAGCAACTGTCGCGACAATATATAAGTCATGGGGTTGCAATTTGACAGAATAGTAGTTTTCCGAAAGAGGACGTAGTGTCGAAATCTTTATATCGCATGAACTGCTGCAAGCGCTAGTTTTTCAACATAAGAATATTTGCTTTCTATATCATTTAAGTTCTTACTTAAATAATAAATAGGATGTTCTATCCCATCGACTTCTTGAACTAAAACCATTGCGATGGTCGTATCTGCTGCAGCCAGATACAGGTTAAAGTCTCTTTGATAATCAGGGGCGTACATTAATGATGCTTTCATTAGGGAATCTTTCAAAGCATCAAAGGAAGCTTGTGCAACCTGATCCCAGTTAAAGGGCACCCCCTTTTTCAAAAGACGTGTATAACCTTTAGCAAGTTCGGCATAATTTGGAATGAACCTCCTCAGAAAGTTTGCTTTCCCTTGGAGTTTCTGAATCTGAAGCAAATTCGAAGGTGGAGGCAAATTTATGATTGCCTGGACCTTACAAGGGTCGAGACGAATCCCATCCTTGGAGACTACAAAGCCAAGTAAACGCCCAGAACTGACTCAAAAAACACATTTGTACAGATTGAGTCGTATCTTGTAGTGTCGGCAACATAGAAATATCGCTCTTAAATGCTGCGGATGATTAGTCCGCTTTCGCGAATGAGCCAGAAGGTCGTCGAGATAAGGTTGAATGATGCTTTTGATGTCATGGAAGGCATAGTTCATTGCCCTCTGAAACGTCGCCCCCACGTTCTTTAAACCAAAGGGTAATTTTCGATATGCAAATGTGCCCCACAGACAAATGAATGCAGTCTTTGACTGGTCCTGTGGGTGGATATTTATTTGATTATACCCGGAGAATCCATCCATGAATGAGAAGAGTTCACATCCGGCGCATTCATCAATTATCTAGTCAATGAAGGGTGTAGGGTAGTTGTCTTTTGGACAAGCTTGATTTAAATCCCTATAATCGACGCACACTCTAATTGTCCCTTGTTTTTTCATAACCGGGACAATATTCGATACCCAATCGGTCAGCAGAACCGGGTAGATGAAACCAGCATGGAGGAGTTTTTCAACTTTTTCCTTAATGGCAGCGGCTTTCTTGGGGTGCACCTGCCTCAGCCGTTGCCGTACCGGTTTAACATTTGGATACATCTTAATTTCGTGTTCAACGATACTCGAGTCGATGCCTGGCATTTCACTGTACGACCAAGCAAAGACATCTCTGAATATGCGAAAGAGAGCGTTATATATTTCCAGTTCTGAAGGAGAACAACATTTGTCGACATATATATTCTCTACAACATCTGTTTTGGTCGAGATATTTATGGATATAGTCTCTTCAATATTGGATAAGTTTCACTCGGAATCCACCGTATTTACAGTATTTGAGAGAAAATCAACTACTGAAGGATGGTAGAGGTCATTTTGAGTATCTTCTTCATAATTCAGAAGAAGAGAACGATGGTGGGAATCATTCCATGGTGCTCCTTCATCTACCATAGCTTGGAGAATTCCTTCGTCAGTGGCATGCACTTGCGACCAAGCATCTGAAGGGTTACCATATTCTCTAGACCTATCCATCCAAATGCTTGATGAGCGTTGATTTGGGTTTGCCTCCCATGCCAGAAACATTGATTGCTATAATATTTCTATTGGGCTTGGGGGCAAAACCATCGCATGATCCATGTTTATATCGTTTTCTGAGATCTTTGTGGAAGATATCATGTTGCAGGTTCCTATCGACGCTACTTCCGCTAGATTGATTGGAGGTGGAAGAGCGAAAGTTCCCATTAGTATAGGATCTTTTAGTAGGCCTACTCTGATATTTTGAAGCGAATGGGGGCTTCCATGGATCATGGGAATGCTTCCCATAACTTGTGAACCATTGGGGAGGAAGTTTTGTTGGTCGAAGATTGTAATCCCTCCCTGAAAGGGAAATGCAATCTTTCTAAAATAGGTCGACACAACAGCTGCCATGGCATATATCCATGGTCATCCTAGTAGGATGTTGTAATCAAGATTCCCATCGATGACTTCAACATCTATTTCTACAGTTTTCCCTCCTAGTTCAACTTTCAAGTTATTTAGGATACCGTATGGGGTATATGTCCTTCCGTCGAATGCTTTTAATGTTGTCGCAGATCGTGACAAGGTTGGAGATCCTAAAGTTTTCCAGCAACTCATCGACATAATACATGTGGATGCTCCCTCATCAATAATCGTTCGGTGAACAAAACAAATGAGTGGTTGTTGTCTGTTTGAAGTTGGTAAGCAGTTCTGTTCTCGTTTCATACCTTATTGGTAATTGAAAATGGCTTAAAAAGGTTGTGGCTAAGGTGCTGAAGTTGTCGAACGAAGCTCTAGGCAATTCAATGTACCATTTGGCCGCTGGACCTGTTAACGTCCTCTAAAAAAGGCGAAGCCTTATCAAATCATCATTTAAAGTGTTTGATGAACACCATAGATGAAATGTCATCACGTGATTCGATGGGTCTTCACCCAGATTTCCATTAAATTTAGGAATATCTTATGGAAGTTTATGCAGAATTGCTGGCCACCAAGGGGCGTAAGCAATTGGATCGTTTGTTAACCTGTTTAAATCAGGTAACTCTAAGGTTGCCACGAATGGTAACTGTTGATTCAGGTTAGGTGAAGCATATCCAGGATACGATGGAATCGCCTGAGCAATTGGTCTTTGCATACCGGCATAATGCATTTGATGCTGGTATGTTTGGTAAGGTTGGTGGACTTGACCATTATAAAATGGTTGATTTTGACCGTTTTGAATGTACGGCTGTCCACTGTTCGCAAAGATTTGCTGCTCAGCGCCTTGGTATACTTGTTGGAATTGTGGTTGTTGGTATTGCACCAGCCACGGTTGTGAAGCCATGTGCTGTTGCCCGATACTAACCGTTTGACCAAGGTGAGGGGTAATTGTACCCGTCTGGGCCTGTGTCGCCCCACTAGTTGGCGATTGTGGTTGAGTCGCAGGGTCAATGGGCTGTTGCATTACAACCTGAGAAACTTGAGGTTGACACACAACAGGCAGCGCTTGAACTTGCGACACAGTCACAATAGCTGGCGTAGTGGATATGTTCGACACAGGTACGCATTGTTGCATCGAATATACAACCCTTGGTTGTTGAGGTAGTATAGGTACCCAACCACTTGAGGTAATTCCAGTATAACCTGAATGCTGTTGTGAACTCCCGTATGGATATCCTCCCGAAGGTGGCAATGAAAGGGCGTACTGCCCCCCATACGGTGGTAATCCAGAACTCAAGGGAATTGTTTTCCCTTGGGGACCGGACTGCCCAAATTGACCTCCAAACGGATCAATTTGTTGAGACTCAACATAAGAGTTTCCGGATATAATTCCGGATGAACAAACAGGAATGGACCAGACTGTCGAAATAGCCCCTGGGTGGGCTCCTTCTAGCGGTTGTGAGCTAGTCGGGACAGACGGTATGCCGACGAACATTGTCGGAGTGATAGCAGGGAGTTCTGCCGTTGCTGTGTCGGAAGACACAGTCTTAGGTGTTGACGGTTGTTCACACATTTGTAGTCTATCCAAAAGATTACCTAGCAATTCTACATGAACTTCCGCTGGTGGTAGACTAACTTCTGATGTCGAAGGAAATAGAGTGATCTCGACTCCAAAATGCGTTGGAGTACTTGCTTGCGGATCTTCTACAATTTCTTCTATCGCAATCAGACCAGGTGGAAGGGGAAGACCGTCAGGTCCGTAAAATATTTCTGGTGCCGAAGAGGCAGCGATAGATGTTTGAAGAGTAAGACTCTCTGAACTGGTTATGGATGGAACTGGTTTAGTAACACAAGTGCTTGTTCTCAAACTAGGATCAGTATCACTGTCCTTCTGTGGTTGTTGAACTTCTTCTGTTGAGGCAGGGATTCCAGAAATGTTTGGAGTAACCGGAGTCTCTAATGTCGTTGGAACACTTGTTCTAACTTTGATAGGAGACTTCGATCCGATTAAACGAGTTCGCTTTGTCTGTACTTGTTTCGCTTCCGGAGACAAAGACGGTTGACTCATAAGCCTCCGCGAATGATGGGGTTTCAATTGACTTTCTTCAACGATTAGGGATTACTCGATCAACTAAAATAAAAGGGAAAGTATGTTTCCGTATTAAATGAATTTTAGACGCTTTTGACACAACTTTGTTTTTCAGTTTTAAAGAGTCGAGAAAAAACAAAAGATGACTCTAGTCTCCTTCGATTTTTAATGAGCCTGAAGTGACAAGTGCTCAGATGGACCTTTTCCATTAGGGAGTCTGAAAAGGAATGAAAGGGATTGCTCTGGAGGTCTAGGTAGAGGGAGTACCAAACCAATTGCAAAACTGCAGAATACTTTTTAGGGTACGACAGTCAGTCTTCCCGAATGCTATTTTCAGTGCATTGCGATCAGTAGGGCGGCCGACACGGCTTTTTATGGATAAAGGTTTTATGCCTATAGGGGTCTCCCAATATATACTCGATGGTACGTGGGAGCACAAGTCCGTACTGGCACTTATCATCTCAAAGTGGAGGAATCACTCAACCATCAGTGAGGACAACAGTTACCAGGGTTTACGACGCCGGAATACGTCTCTAGCCTAGACCTCTAGATGTTGTGTGTTAAGTTACAAAGCGTTGTTAAGTTCATTGAATTTATTTTAGGTTGATCTTTCTTATGAAGTTTTCCTTTTGGGTTCACCACGAGATGTAGATGTAATTCCTAAAATGCAATCTAAAGATGATAAGCAAGCTTTTATCTCTTTTCAGCAATGAAAATCCTAGCTACAAGGGGAAAAGAAAGACACAATCTTTTCTCAAAGAGCAAAGAGCACACTGTAAATGCACTTTTCCTAAATCAAGCCAAACAGAGTGTCAATATGCAAATGCACATGTGCATGTATTTGTTTTTCACTTTCTTAATATTGATGCCTAAAAAGAAAGTTGTTGTACAAATTTGAATTCGATTTCAAGTGAAAAACACAAACAAGCTTCTTTTCGAAATCAAAAGGTAGAGACGATTACGACACTTTATGATTTTGAAGTAAACACTTGTTTCGACACTAGAAATTCACAAATTCAAGCCAAAGGCAAAAGTAAAAGCGTAATCGACTGTCAACAGCAAATAAACTTTCTCCTAAGATCGAAATCGACACTTACGACAGATCTAAATCCAAGGACGACAATATGACTAGTTTACTTTTGCAATGGGAAACTGTAAATGACGTAACAAACACACAAAAACAAAAACAGTTTCTTTTATACAACTGAGGCGGAATTAAGGCAAAGAAAAGGGGCTTTTAAATACACACACACACTGATCACAGGCTGCAAAAATCAGAGGCAAAACTGGAAAAAGTGAGCAAAGAACCTCAGCTAGACAAGGCTATGCTGATCAACGCACCTGCTACACAGAGAAACTGAATTGCAACGCAGGTAGCCCTCTCGGGAACTGCGCTGAAATGTAGAGTCTCTTCACAGAGCCTGCGCTAGAGAAAAAACGAGAATTCTCTCCGGGTTCTGGGTCACAGTTTGCAGTTTAATCTATGGTTTTTGGCCGGGCAAAAGCAATCAGTAATGCACAATCAGAGGGTTGATTTACAAGAGGTTTAAGAGCTATCACAAAGGGTAATCAGATCATTCGTGAATCAACTATTCAGATCATAAACAGATCCAGTGAATGGACTAGAGTAGCAGGTGTCTACTTTGCATTTGTAAATGGCAAATGCAGTTCGATTCGCTACTCCTAAGTTTATGAGATGAACAACAATAGAAACACAAACAAACTAACTAGACACGATCCCCAGTGGAGTCGCCATTTTGTTTTCGAGAAAAGTGTCTATTTAGAACAACCCTATCCCACCGGGTTGTAACAGAGACCTCAGAAACAAACAAGGAAAACTACTCTTGTATTCTCCTTTATGAACTATAAATGAAGATGAATAGGATGAACCAACCTGCGTCTTGCGCTAGTCCTTTGATCCAATCTCTCTTCTCTTTAACAGCTTCAAGCTACCTACTCTCTTACTTGCCCAGCGTCACCAAGTTCCTGCAAGTTCACAAAAGAAAGAAACTACACAAAGACATGGATTTATGTTCATAAAAACCTTAGGATCAGATTTAAGCTAAACATACAAATATAACAAACATCAATGATATACAAGCATGTAGGAGAAACTCAAGTAGTTTTATTGATAAAACAAGAAGATCCAGGAGGAGTTACAACCGATGATTCCTAATCCAGCATCAACCTCCCAGCATAGAATCCCTTCTTCACCTCTAACAAAGAATAAATCACCCAATACTATGATATCTATCACAAAACCAACAGCAATTCTCTGCAATGTACAAAATTCCAGCCTCTGGATCTCTTGGTGAGGGATCCATATATAGATGTATGCAAAGAGGATGAGTCAGCTCATGAATTGATTAGTGGCTTCTCTCTGTCAGTTCTTGCTTCCACTTGGAGACTGAGAGCCTCTTACTCATCACTCGTCAAATTCAGTGAGGCAAGTGTCATTGGAGAAGATTCTGGAAGCTTCCATTGTCTCTCCACCTCGTGGAATGACTCTGCCACTTGTCATTTCCCGCTCAACGCACCCTGGTAGTGCATTCAAGTGCATTGCAACGCACCTAGCCAGTGTATTTGGGTGCTTTGCAACGCAGCTAGGTAGTGGAGCATCTGAAATGATCTTGATTTGACTAGTTTTGAGCAGTTTCTGGTGGAGAACTTCTGGGAGAAGCTGTAATTTGTTGACCTTGTTTCTTTAGGAGCTGGAACAACACTTTTAGGGACTTAGGATCCCTTGGTTTATGGAAATTTCATGCTTATAGCTGTAAGGCACAAAAATGTCTATAACACTAATGCCTCCTATAACTTGACTTATATAGAATTTTTACAATAACTACATGGCCAGAGTGAGCCATGTTTGAAAAAAACAAAATAGAAATAATTGATAACAAGCTTCTAATAATATATCTTCAAATAAGACTTCCTTTGGTTTGTCAAGTCCCTCTTCTCAGGGAAAATATCAAACTGGCTTCATTTAGAGAGAAGTTGTGATTTGAGAGTTGCTCACTAAAGACTAGGAGTAAGGAGCACACCATTTTTTCCTTAAGATCCACGAAAATATTTAACACCTCATCTGACTACCAACTAATCCTTTAACCATCTGTCCTTCAACTAGTGCATGAATCCTTTAACTCAATGCAGGAATCCTAAGGTGAACATAACCATCTCCTATAGTACCATATACACTTCATCATAAAGTTAATGACTGATAAAAGTACATAGGATTGCACCAATATAAGAAATAGTCATTAAAATATTAACCTATTAACCTTTTTAAAGATAAGAAAACTTCCTACCTAGATTCACATAAATGCAATAGTGAGAACTAGAAAATGCATGCATGAAGGTATTTTCAGGTTGTAAAATAGAGGATAAGGTGGGGTTTTGTGGGTGAAAACTAGGACAATTTTGGGACCTGGAAATAGGCACAATATAATCACGTAGTATCAAATCATATCCACATGATACTAACCTAATAGATCTTCCAGGTCTACCTTTCCCACTTGATTCCTCATAATACCAGGAACCTCTTCATGCCATTCACCTACATAGAGCAATCATTCCTCCACAAGAATGATCCATGATGACCCTATTATCTAATGACATACATACATACATACATACATATATATATATATATATCTATATATATATATATATATATATATATATATATATATATATATAAAACAACAATGATCCCTAATGAACCTTTCAGACAACGACATACATACATACATATACAAACATCAGCATAATCATAATCACAACACAATTACCAGATATCATAAGGTCAAGGTTAAGAGAACTCCCTTTATCTGTGTAGATCATACACAAAATTGAGAGAAATAGTTCCCAACATAGCCAAGGCATCTAACACCTCAAATCCAATTACTTTACCTCCCCTATTACCTTTCTCATGACTTTCCTGCTACTATCCATTTACCCCAATGGACCCAACCAGCTCAACTAGTTGTCATACTCTTGCCTTCAACTACCCTTTTACATGTACCGAGCTTCATCCGGGTCTTACATTACTTTTTGGGTTTCATTCAGCTAACCCCAAGCTCCATTAACTTTCCTCTTTCCAACCTATTCCCAAGACCCTCAAAACATAAAAAGAAAGAATAAGAAGAAACAATAAGGAAACCAAACAACAATACAACACCACATCCAAAGTGGCATGGTCATGCACCAGACATACAAAACCATAAATCAAGAAAAACAAATCACAAAGCACCGAAATAAAAAAACTAGGAACAACACCATGACTCAATCCCCATGTGTTCCTAATGCTTTCAAGGGAAATATTAACTTGAGCCTTCTTCACGATTTAGTGGAAGTCCCTTTTTCCATGCAATCCCTGACATCGTACTACCATAAACACACAACTGTTAATGCATAAATGATCGTAACAACATATCGAATAACTTACCTTGTTCTACCTAACACGATGACCTATAACTAAACATGTACATATATCATCTCTCAAGGGAATCCAATTCCTTGATGAATCTAGCCATAATTGGAAGCCAACTATTATGCTTGCATTTTATCCATCATCTTCCATGTAGCTTCCTTAGCCCCAAAGTGCCTCTATGCACTTTATTTGCTCTATTGATCTGTCCCAGAGCATGAGCTTGTTCCACTATAAGATGCATTGATTCTCTGCCACATTTTTACCTTGCCACTCTGATACAAAATACAATCCTTGCTGTGATGATCTCCATCGTAGTTTTAACACCACAATGGTTTTGCATATTTTGATATCGGACTCATCCAAAATCAACTCCTCATCTCTCCCTCTCTATGCAATATGAGGGTCTTGAAGGATGATTGCATTGTCTACTTCTTTCTCTTCCTTAACTCTAGCAAGTCGTTCCTGCAACCTAACATGTTATATAAACCAAATAGAAACATATGGAAACTCATACCTCAATGTATCTCAAGGGAGGATATCAAATCTGCATAAGTCAGTCTAGATTAGTACGTCACAACATAACAAATATATTGACTCATAATTGAATATCGTAACCATAACCATATTCACAGGATGATCCATATTAGCATGATACATAAACAATCAAGATATTAGGTGAAATGATCATACTCATCATGCATAAGACTGCAATGCATACAACAACAAGTTACTACCATTCATGGCTATCTAACGCATGTGCATATAATTGTATTGATCAACTAGCATCTATCATTGATGTAACCAAAAAAATAATAGAATGGAAGGCATTTATATACCATAATGCATATAAAAACCATTAACCAACATACCTGCATGCCCAACATATAAACCTATTATAAGACGATCTTCTCTTACCCCGAGGTCTAGTGCTGTAACATCTTTCTAATAATTTTCACCTCCTACTCCATCTCAACTAACATATCAACAACATAACATACCAACAACATCATGATTACACAAATTTAATAATGAACAAAAGATGCACGTATGACCTACTATACATGCATAACCATATACATCTAACCTATCCATTCCAAGTGTTTAACCCTGGAAGCTTTGATACCAATCTGTAAACACCCCTCCCCACATTTACCCTCTTTTACAAGCACTATGGATAAATGTGAAAGAGGAGTGCCACTATGACATGGCCCAACCTCCTAGCTCCAGTTAAGGAAGTGGGGTATACAACTAAGACTTACTGACCACAAAATAACATCCTACAGAGACTACAAACTACCGAGGAGCTGAAAAGATACCCCAAGCAGTCAATCCCTAAGCTGGAACTTTGCTTTAGTGACCTAAACCCTCAACCGCACCCTTGACAATGCCTGCCAATTAGGGGAATTTTCGGGTCTAAAATGGGCCTCCTAAGGAAATTGTAAAATAATAGTGGAAATAATAAAATAGGATTAGATTACATCATCAAATGTTAGAGGTAAAAATGAAAAAATTACTTTTTTCAACTTGTATTTTCAAATTAATTCCCTATGGGTTTACTCAAATTTCGAGAAGGTACACTCATTGGATGTAGAATTTGATTCATCATCCAAGGAGTACCCATGTTGCATACTTTCAATGTACCCTTCTAAAAGAAAAAATAGAAATACATTAAAAACATGATTGCAATCACATTTTTTTCATGTATTTATCATTTTTTGTATAGCAGGGTCCATCAAAAGTATGCAACATGGGTACTCCTTGGATGAGGAATCAAATTTTGCATCTAACGAGTACTCCCACTCAAAATTTGAGTAAAACCTTAGGGACATAAGTTTAAAATACAAGTTGAAAAATTAGTTTTATTATTTTATTATTTTTAATCTTTTTACTTTTTTACCTCAAAAATGGTGAATCATCCCCCATGGTTGACATCATCATCTTGAATCCTATTCGTTCTTATAAAGTTTATTTAGGTTGTACATTTTTCTTAGGAGGCCCATTTTAGACCTCAAAAGTTTTCTAATGCATGTAGTTGATGGCCTCCAATTGCACTCACAAGCCTTGCTCCATACAGTTATGACATAAATTGCTAAGTTCAGTGATTGTGGTCCTGAGATCTAAGCCATAATTTCAGGCCAGCCTCTAGAATATTGCCTGGAAATTCCTGAGAATTCTCATAATGATAAATGACATAAGGACAATGTTAAACATACAAAACTTGAATCAGAAACTTTACCTGGCCTGGTCTAACCATGATGGTTATCTCGTAAAACATATAATGAACATGTGAGTTACAGGTAATGAATTCATATGTGATCATAAGGGTCTGAAACATATCTAAGAATCACCAAGGTGGTATAATGCCCTCTCATAATAGCTTCAATAAGACTTCCTATTCCATGCATTCATTAAGCATCAAATACTTATCAAATCCTAAACAAATCCATAGCTAGAGAACATTACATATCCATGCTTATAACCAACATATAACTAGATTATTAAACCTGGCATAAAAACCAGCAAAGCCACATAATAAAAAGTACAAGTACTCATGAATCACAATAGGAAAATAACTCTTATTAACATATGAAAAAGCCAACCAATTCAAGGACTTCCATACCACCCGACCATATATTGGGCTGAACCAAATGTTTCTTTTAGCTAATCACCCTCATGCCATATTCTAAGCATGAATAAGGGATCTCAAGAGATAAAAAACGAGGGCTTCCTGGAGATTAAACCACGTCCACCCTTAGGCTACCGTGATCTTGCCAAAATTGGTTGAGAGATCACGAAACCAAAACAAGCTTGGATGCCTCAAAGATTCTTCACCGTTTCCCTGAGGAATTTCAGATCTCCACCTACCTATTGAGGGTTCTCGGATATTAAACCACCTCCACCCCCAACCCTTGGGAATTTTCTTGACACCACCTCACTCGGTTCCAAAAGCTTTTGTACATCCAAATATCAACCCAAAAAGAATCCCATCACACCATGGTTAACAAGGAAATGGCAAGGCAAGGTTGAAATCAGTGTCAAATCTAGAAAAACCCATTCCAATGACATCAAACGAACCAAATAATCCAATGCATGTACCATGCATTCACACATCAGCTAGGAAATCACATATGCAACCTGTTACCTACAAAATATTCCTACTAAATATTTTGATCCAACCTTCTCCTTCCTTTCCTTTCTTGTCCTTGCTTATTAATGAGCCTTAGTATTGCAGCAAGAATGTTGCAACTCCCAAGGCTACCAACTTTAATTATCAACCTGCTGTTCATACAAAATTAAGAGGTATCGGCACTATATGTGCATCATACAATGTGTCCTTCCTTTGCTTTCAAGATGTAATGGAGTGCATGTACTGAAACCAAATCATAAACTAATTCCAAAAAATGAAATGCTCAAAAGGGAAACCTTAACCTATTGCAAGAAATAAAGTACAAGGAAAGAAACATATTCTAATTACATAAAGATCATGAACTAAATGTAAAATAAACCTAACTTAACCCTATTTATCACATGTGATGACTTAAACTAAATAAGCATGGATTCTAATCTAGGGACCATTAACTGTTATGTGCATGTGTGAATATAAAAGAACTCTCTTTTTAACCTTTTGTTTTATAAATGCAAATGCTAATCCTGACTTGTTCTTTGGTAGAGGAGACAGGTATGGAGGAAGAGGGTTAAAATGGTCTTGATGGCATGGAGTTCAAATAGAGGCCTAGCACCAACTTTAATGATGATTTTTCTCAATTCGGGCTCAAAACAGGCTGCTACACTATTTCCTACATGATGTACTAGTTCTCCTACAGGATCCCCTGTTTTACTACAGGATGTTACAGATTTATTATACGAAATTATAATTCATTGAATGACAAAGAAAATCAAATCTAAATTGGATGGGACAATTTTTTTATTGACTAGGATTTCTTAGGTCCCCATTCCAGGTGGAATCACTCAAAAAGACCTCTGTTAACCCGCACTAAAAAATAGCAGAAAATTACTAGTCGAAAATCTAGAAATTCGAGAACTAGTGAGCTAGTAAATATATAAAATGCCTAACCTAATCAAGTGAAAATGAATTCAGATAACTTTTTTTATGAACTAGAATGTCGTTTTGTTCCAATCCAAGTGGAACCAACTCAATTGAATCTCGTTAGCATGCTATAAAAATAGTAGAAATTTACTATTCTTTGCCAAGAACACTAATTAAAATCTCCCCCTAGAGGAAAATTCAACTTGGCACTTAAGCAAAATTATTAGGAATCACTCCCCATGAAAAGTATGAAGCTTTCCCCACCAAAATCCCTTGATTAGTGGATCTGGTTCCCAATACTAGGAATTTCGCATTAAATGGTAGGTGACACCACACCCTTGACTTTATTTACTGCTTCAACTTTTCAGTCAAAAGTACAAGATGCCACACTACATAAACTAAGTACCCCATCTACAGTAGTATTCACATAATCCTCCCCGTGGGATGTATTGTTGTAAATTTTATCAACTCTGCTTTGCTTAATTCTCCTCTAACCAACTCAATGTACCGACCTCCCTCTCTTAGGTCCAATGGTGCAACTAGCCAAACTTCCCCTACCTTGAAGATCATATTTCTCTTATTTAAGTTAATGATTAACTGATTATCAAACATCCAGTCAATTTCTAAGAAAGCAATGTATGGATTAGTATCATCCATGATTTCTATGACCTCAAAATCAACATTACTCTTAACACCATTGACGTTTACTGGTACACCCCTTAGCCTACCAATCAGAAAAATACAGTGTTAATTCACAAGCCTCAACTAGATAGGGGACCACATCAATTTCAGTTTCTCCATCATTTCCCAAGAACTATTCAATAGAATATTCACATCAGATCCTAGATCTAATATTATATTCTCCATCTCATAATCTCCTATCTGCATGTTGAATATAAATTCCTTACTTGTCCTTTTCCTGCGTGGCACCTAGCTTATTGCATGTAGTAAACACTTCAATATTCTTGGCTCATTGTTCAACCATTTTTTTGAATTTTTCCAGTGCCTGCCCATCTTGTACAAACTCAAGACAACTTTTCAATATGTTTTGAATTAGGCTTATCTTTTCTTCTAGTTCTGTATGAGTAGTTTTTCATACACAAAGGGCATCACACAATCCTAAGTTCCCTCCTACCTATCCCATTCCATGATGAAAATTTCCCTCTACACATATTTGTAATTCACCTTCTTCTTAACTAGATCAAACTTTGGACAAGGATCAACAACCTTCCTTACTGACTGGGGTTGTTATGATCCTTGGTTTTCAAAATCAGCCCTCATCATAGGACCTCCTTTACTACTCCAACTTGTGGTTCATCTATACTTATCGACTATAATGATATGAACATTCAACCCCTTTTTTTCTGCCACTTTGCAATCAACCAAGAAAATCCTACAAGAAGTACATGTGTATGCAGGGTTAGGGAAATCTCATTCAAGATCCCACTTGTCCATAATTAATAAATATAGTGGGTCCTCAACCCCTTCCCAATCCACCTCTTCCTCTTGTTGTTCCTCTAGGACCTTTGGCTTCCATTCCTTTTCCTCAACCTAGCTGGTTGTACTAACCATCTTGATTGTATGCTTGCTAGTTGAAGCCTACTGTCATTGATTCATTTCCCTTTGGCCCCTGTATCCCAAATGACTCAAAATTTTTCTTGCACATTAACTCTAGTGTGTGACAATGGTGGATATTTTGTCTAACCAACTTGAAAAAATCACATTATAAATTGTGCACAAAAGTTTCATACTTCTGCATCATGGGACAATTCTATGGGGTGTGACCCCAAACTTGACAAACTTCACACCATAAGCCTCTACCTTATGCAAACTAGTTAGCTGCATCTATTTCCATGTAATCATTCAGTAGGTTACACTCATTCCTATTGTGACCTTTTGTTCTATAAATGGTGCACAACGCCTCCTCTTTTTTTTCCTTCCCCCTTAGCCAAATCCTATAATTGGAGGGTCGGCACAACAAGCTGAGATTGAAATTGCACCATTCCATTACTTTCCCCAGTTCTTGCTAGAGAGGCTTCCAACTTTAATACAATCTAGAGTTCCTATGACTATGAAGTAATCTACTTCCATGTTAAGGCAATTATAATGTGTGGTAGTAGTTTGATAATGAACCACTCCTTATGCTTCACCTCCAGGATTTCGAAGGTTAACCTATCCTTCAAAATTTTGAATCTCTGATCAAAATCCTAGACAGACTCATTCAAACCTTGATTAATCTCTTTCAACTCCATAATGCATTGATATTTTTATTTTGGCTTTTGAAATTCCCTAATCAAGGCCTACTTGATGTCATGCAATGACTCGATTTCTTTAGCTAGAGTCGTGCTTTTGTACTTCATATACCAAGTTAAAGTGTGGTCCCTAAAGGTAACTGCTAGCTTATTTTATGTCTAGATGGCTTCACATATGAACAAATTTTACTCCAGATCCTCATTCTCAACACAATGGAACATAAGCATTTTCATCTCTACTCCTGCCATTATTTTTTGTGTAGTGCTTCCTGACAAAGGGTTTCCTTATGAACCTATTGCACTACTAGATAAATGCATCCTATTATGCATAATAGATTGAATTAGAATACTCTGTGACCATCCTCCTGATGTTTGACCAACTCCATTAATGCTAGTACCTCCACCCCCTTGACTCTGATTACTATATATAGTATTTTTTACAGTATGTTGGTTACTTACTTCAATATTCGATGAAGCGTGAAGGGTCGTGGGCTCGACACCAGGAATGGTCCAACTAGGGTAATCAATATGCATAAACTCCGTAATTGGGCTAATATCTTGGTATTCTTCCTCCTCTACCTCAGTTCGTGGTGTGTCAAAGTAGATTCCCTCAAGGCTTTGGTCACTTATGCTTCTTCTTGTCCTCCAGTGGCCTTTTCTCTCCCCTCTCCTTGGGCTTCTCCTTGTGGAGATCATTGACATTGACTAGCTTTCTTTAGCATCACTCCAGTAAAACCTTCATCAACTTCTCAACTTTCCACCCTCAAAATTATCTATCTCCATTGTATATCTATTGTGTCTTCATGTCTGTAGTTCTTTAATACACCCTCTATTTCCATTGTAGTCTCCAAACCACTTCTCTAGTTCTCTCATCGAAGACCACCTCCTGGTTTTGCCCCAATTTCCCCATAAAGCGCAAATTGTTTAACCATCCATGGCATCAGATTCCATAAGAAAAGTTTCATGATCACATAGCAACATTTTCATTGATAGAGGAAGTGACTAGGTTAATCTTCCATGGGGATTTTGCAAGAATTTTCTTTGCACTCTCATGTATGATACTATGGACTCTATTGTAAACTTGATAATATATCCTTCCAACACACTTTCAAACCAAAAATACATAGCACAAGAGATATTATTGTTTATGGCTTTCAACTGGCTCACCCATTTTGGAGTCCACTTCCTTAACCAAGGTTATCGATAGGTTGGATTCTCGTCCATGAGTCGCTAAATACACTCTATTAAGATGATAATAAATTATGCAAAGAATATATCATGGAGATGACTACACATGTACTACTAAAACCAATCTTCGATGCAAATTCTTCAATCCTTGATCTCATTCACTGCAAATGCATTATGATTCTTCTTAAACCATCGAGTCATCTCTTCCTTCATTGAATTCTATGGTTCCCACATCCTTGTTACACAACAGTCTCATCATATAGTGATCCTAGTCTTGGTAACATAACCATTTGTTGGCAAGGAGTTAGAAAAAACCTGGGTTGACGAATAGTATCAACTAACAAAACCATCTCCAACATCAATCATTTCAGCATCACCCATGGATTTTATGAAGTCTCGCCAAGGGTGCCATGGGGGATTGCTAGAACTAGGTTTTTGTAGTTGGATGGAAGTGTTGCATACACAACTTTATTCTCCTAATCTACTATCCTTAATTAATGATAAGCCTCATAAATGGGTAATTATATGGGCTCATTTTACCTCCTGACCTAGCTAAATCAACCATTCTCTTAGCTTATTGTATGATTTTCTAATTATATTTATGCTTATAGGGTGAGTTGAGTTATTTATTACGCCATGTGGTCTAACATGTATTTAATGTGGATTATTGATGGATTTCGAGGTCAAAGTCAAGAATCTAGTGGCCAAACTATAGCAATAACATGAACTAGATAGAGGAGAGGACTTATAGGAGGGAATCCCCCTCATTTATTTCTCCTAATTTTTAATTCCCCTCCATTCAGCTCGGAGTACAAGTAGCTGAATCATGCACTAGAAGGCAGCTGAGCAACTGGAAGATGTTTGATAGTTATCTCGAGTTTTGAAAGCCAAGCCTCACTAATTTTAAGGAATTTTTTGGTAGCTTCAGATGTATAAGTAGAGAGGCCGAGGGCCTCACTAGGGTCGAATTTTTTTCTTGTGTAAACTCTGCTCAAATTCCGAGCTTACTATTTTATGACAGTTTTATGTAATCTTGCTATTTTTTGATAATGAAGATGGAATCCTTTTTGAGCTAGCACTAAGTTACCTCAGAGGGCTGAAGCTCTTGGGTTGAGGCCCAATCCAAGTAGCCAAGCTCCTCTTTACTTGTATTTTATATGCTTTACTTCAGTTTGTAGATTAGTTTGCTGTTAGATATATTTCTCTTATGGTTAAGAATAGGTTTCTTTTGACGATTTAGTAGTTTGCTTCCATTTGTGCTTTCTATAGCCAGTTAAGCAGTGATTAGAGAAGATAAGAAAGGCTAGAAACAGTGCCTTGGACTCTCTTCCTCCCTCTGGGACCATGATTTGAGGCAAAGACTCTCTTTCTGCCCCAAAAACACAAATTTTCCTCATTCCTAGGACTTCTAGTGTTTGCAGCTCTCTAGTAGGTTGATAGTCCAGTTTTGCTTTGCTTTAGATCTTATTTATCATGTTCACTTCCTAATTTAGAATAGTCCTTTTTGCCTACTTTCCTTTCTTACAAAATTTCCCAGCATTTCCTTCTATGCATCATAGTTTAGGCCATTTTAATGCAAAAATCTGTCTTTCCTAGGATGCACTCATTTCATTGGTTGCTTGATTTTCTTGGTTGACTGTCAGTTTATATGCTACAGATCTCCTCTAGTAGTAGACCAGCTTACCAAAAATCACACCCTCCATGTTATCCATGCTCTATAGGTCTCCCAAACCTCACCCCAATTTTGCCCTAGTTTCCTTCATTTTTCATAGAACTTCTTCCTCTCTCCTTGAGCAAACCCAATCATCTTTCTCTCTCCTGGTGATTCATGGTAGACCTTAGGCACCCTAACACCTCCTTCCAATCTTCATCCACCTTTTCCACCCACTCTCACAACCTAAAACAATGAAAATTGCTCTCGGCCTCCTCCTATAAGCCTCATGTAGTTTCCCTATTTTCCTCCTGTAGTTTTCCTATGTCCTCCTGCAGATTTTCATGTAGGATTTCTTTTGAAGGCCGAGGGTGGGAAAATCCTTTAGAATGCCACCTAAGACATCCTAGGACCCATCCACACCATCCTACATCTTCCCAATCTTCAAAACCACCCTCTAACACCACCTGTTCGCTGCCACACTCACACAAAATAATTAGATGCATGTTAAATTCACATAAAAACACATGAAAATCCAAAAATATGTTTTTTGCTTATTTACTTCTAGAAATAGCATGGTTAGATATTGTTTACTTCCTTGAGTAGGTAATGACATTTATTTTATGGTTTTCATAGTGTTTTTGGCAAAAGTAGAATTAGCTTGTCAATTAGGTGTTACTAGGTTTTGCTTTACATTCCAGTCTTTCTCCTTTCTGCAATTAGAATAGCATCTGTAGAGTAATCCTTATTTCCTTTCATCATACATAGATCTTCTTCTGGAATCTATAGAAGTTGGCTTGAGCTCCTAGTGATCTTGCACCGGCTGACCAAGTGACAACCTGCAACGAGAACTAGTACTTGTGCATACTGCACCAACGCTTCCAAGTTTGTTACGAACTACCGGGTCGATAAAAGTAAAGTTGGCAGCCCAGGAGTTGCAACATTCTTGCTGCAATACTGGTGCTCATCACTTTTTAGTGCCATTTTCAGAGAAGTGTCAGAGTATTCTGTGACTACTTATTTCTTCTATTTCCTATTGCAACATTCTGCTAATAGTTTGTTTCAACAAAGGTAGACTAGTCATCTCTTTTTTTTTAGTTCTTCATTTCCTTGCTTTCCTTTTCAATTTTGCAAATTTCCATTCAGCAAGTTTATTTTAGTTAGTTGCAGTTTGTTTTGTTCAATCACAATTTCAGTTTCTACAGGTACTTTCAGTGTGGGGAAAAGAAACAAAAGCCAACCAAAAAGATTTCCTTTCATGCCTCGTAGGAATAGAGATAACTCACAAAAAAATTTGCCCAACACCCCCACTACTTCACAAAGCCAACCTTCTCTCTTCTTCAGTGGCTGCACTCAAGAAGAACCCTTAGATGAACAACCAGACATATTTGAGGAACCTATAGGGGAAGAAGAAGAAGAAAACATTCCTCCAGAGCCAATAGCTGAAAACATAAATGCTAGGGGAAATGGATAGAGAATAGAGGGTATGTTCCCCATTCAGTAGACTAATGGGGACACTAAAATGAAGAATATAAGTCCTTCAAACCTACCTCACTTCCATGGTCTAACTACAGAAGATCCTAACACCTTCTTGTTCGAGTTTGTTGTCATTTGTCGAACTTATGACTATGCAAAAGATGAGAAAAAGTCGAAACTGTTCCCTTCTACTCTCAAGGACGCAACACTACACTAGTTCATGGGATTACCTGGCAATAACATCACAACCTGGGCTAAGATGCAACAGGACTTTAACGACAAGTATCGAGACTATTGTAGGTCAAAAGGTACTAAGGAAGAAATCTTTCGAATGACTATGGGAAGTGATGAGTCCTTGGAAGACTATGAAGAGAGGTTCCAGCTCAGTTACAAAAGGGCCAAGTGTACACTTGACCCTGAGTCTCTGAAGTTGGTCCTGCTTAGGGGAATTTGAGAAGACCGTTTAGACACCCTCAATCTATTAGCCGGGGGAGACATCTACCAACTATCCTATGAGGACATAAAGACTATTTTTTAGAAACTAGTCTAGAGCAGCCAGAAAGAAAGGTAGGGGGAGTCAACCCATAGCCAATACCTCTTCTTCCAATTCATCCATTAAAGGTGAAATTGGAAACATGTTGGAAGACTTCAAGAGTGAGATGTTGCAGACTCTTGCCATGCAAATGGATACCTTACATATCAATAGAAAAAAAGAGGAAGCAGAGAGGGCTTTGGCCATTTCTTGCTCTAGATGCACCAGGAGGTATCCTAGGAATGAATGCCCATTGAATTCTATAGTGGTTTGTTCAGTTTGTGAAGAAGATCATTCTATAGATAAGTTCCCTTCCTTGCCCAGACTTAACACTATATACCAATGGGCCGAAGGAGTCACTAAACAGATCTATTACATAAACCAAAGGAGACCGCATGGACTTAGACCATACCAGCAGGGGATGCAAGGGACATCTCAGGCATACTACAACCCCAACCAAGTCACCTCCATACCTTCTTGGCGCCCTCCTATTAATCCTTCCTGGTCCACACCTCCTCCTTGGTCCTTCACATCTCAATATCATGCCTAACCAGCCACCCATTCATTTCAATCCTATGCTCAGCTTCAACCTCAGTGGACTGCATCTCATCAGGGGAGGAGACCCCAATACAACTATCTTCCCGCTCTTCTACCTCCACCACCTGCCCAACCACAACTGTTACCTTCTACTCCACCAAGGAAACCCCAAATGTCTGCCCAACCAAATCTGAACACGAACAACAGATAGGCTCAACAAGTGTATAGTGGGGAACCATCATGCCCAACTTATGCTGTGGAGATTCAAGAAATTAACTTGCAATCCGGGAAAGTTGTCCCAGATAGCCAGCCTCCACCCAGGGAGGTTGAGGAAGATAAAGAGGAAAGTGAACCTAAAGAAAATCCGCCCTTTCTTGAGAGACTGTCAATGACAATCCATCCTACCCTAGAAGAGATTGAACTCCTGGAATAATTAAAACATTTATGTGTGAAGATACCACTTCTCCAAGCCATAAAAGATGTGCCTATCTACAATAGGTTGATCAAAGAACAGTGCTTTAGGCATATAGGAAGGCGCAAGAGAGATGCCCCAACCATCAATGTCATAGTACAACTGTCCAACCTGATATTGAGGAAGACAATCTGTCTAAAATATCTGGACCTTGGAAGCCCAATAGTTGATGTCCACATCAATGACATAATGCTCCCACATATCTTGATTGATCTGGGAGCTGCCATTAATGTGATGACAAAGGAGATGATGCTCAAACTTAACCTCCAAGCCTCCTTGAGGAAGACCACGATAGTGCTACAGCTAGCAGACCACTCCATAGTGACCCCTGAGGGGATTGTGGAAAATGTGATGGTCTCCATTAACTCTTGGGAGTACCCTGTTGATTTCTTAGTTCTCCAGCCAAAGGAAAAGCTGACTAGGTATCCTCTCATTCTGGGAAGACCTTGGTTGGCTATAGCCGATGCCTACATCAACTCCCGACTTGGGAACATGACCATAAAGAACGGGCACATGTCCAAGAAGTTAATCCTATATCCTCCTGCCCAACCCTTGCTAGAACATGATCTACCTCTCTAGTTGGAAGAGGAGGATGACGATGAAGTTTATTATGGACCACTGTGTACATTAGAAATCACCATGGGGGGGAAACTGCAAGATGAGGATGATATGATTGAAAAGTTGATTCAGAATCCGCCTCCCAGTGTATCACCATTAGAATATATAGTAAGAAAAACCCAAAATGACCCCTCAACTGATCTCTGTGTGGCCAGCCCCACTTCTCTCCATGTTAAAAATATAGAGTTCGGCCTAGAAAGAACCTTGAAAATCAATCCATCCCTATCTACTTCCCAGGAGAAGGAGCTATGTAACATACTAAGAAAACTTCTAGATGCCTTCGCCTGGAGTTATAAGGAGATGAAGGGAGTGCACCCTTCAATATGTACTCATCATATATATATCAAGGAATATTGCAAGCCAGTTAGGAAGCCTCAAGGAGGATGAACCCAACACTTAAAGATATTGTTAAGGAAGAACTACAGAAATTGCTTGATGCAGGATTCATCTATCCCATCTCTGATAGTGAATGGGTCTCCCCTTTGTTGCTAGTGCCAAAGAAAAATGGTAAGTGGAGAATCTGTGTCGACTATTGGGAATTTAACAAAGCCACTAAAAAGGACCATTTTCCTTTACCTTTCATAGATCAAGTGTTAGATGGTCTGGCAGGGAAATAGATTTTCTCCTTCCTAGATGGGTTTAGCGGGTACAATCAGATTTAAAATAGCTTGGAAGACCAAGATAAGGCCACTTTCACTTGTCCTTGGGGTACTTGTGCATACCGAGTCCTTCCTTTTGGTTTGTGTAATGCTCTAGCCACTTTCCAAAGAGCAGTATTGAGTATATTTTCTGAACTAGTTCATGATGTAGTAGAAATATATATGGATGATTTTACTCCTTATGGCTCTGACTTTCAGGAAGCTTTATTTAACCTAGGAAAAGTTATAGATAAGTGTATTGACATGAAACTGTCCCTCAGTCTGGAAAAATGTGAATTTTTTATGACTGAAGGGATAGTGCTAGTTCATGCAATATCTCAACAAGGACTGTAGGTGGACCCCAACAAAATTGCCATCATCCAAAGGGTCCCACCTCCTCAAAATGTGAGATATGTCAGAAGCTTCCTAGGCTTAGCTGGATATTACAGGAGATTCATTAAAGACTTCAGCAAGATAGCCTCTCCTTTATTTGGGCTCCTAGGCAAAGATGTTGAGTTCATATGGTTAGAAAACTGCCAAGAAGCCCTAGATACCTTGAAGAGCAAGCTAGTGACTACCCCAATTCTCAAAGGCCCAAATTGGGCCCTACCATTTCACATTCACATAGATGCCTCGAATAAAACAATAGGAGAAGCCTTCGAACAAATTGATGAAAAGTTACCTTATGCCATATACTTTATAAGCAAAAACTTGTCAAAGGCAGAGTTAAAGTATACAGTGACTGAGAAGGAACTCCTAGCTGTCGTGCATTCCTTAAAGAAATTCAGACATTATATCACAGATTATCAAACCTTTGTGCACACTGATCATGCTACAATTAGATATTTAAGGAACAAACCAGATGTAAATACTCGCATTATCAGATGGTTGCTTTTACTCCAGCAGTTTGATCTGACCATTATTGATAAGCCTGGTAAAGAGAACGTTGTTACTGACTTTTTTTCTAGAGTAAATTTGCCTACAGGTGAAGAAGGAATGGTGGATGACCAAATGCCAGATGAACACCTATTTGCTATATTAGTACTCTCTCCATGCTTTGCTGATATAGCAAACTACTTGGTTTTAGCATAGTTTCGACCACACCTATCCTAAAAAGAGAAGAGCAAGATAGTAAGAAAAAGTGACCCTTTCACCTGGATTGGAGGTAATCTCTTCAAACTTGGCCCAGATCAGATCTTGAGAAGCTATGTCAGGGAGGAGGAAGTCTTTGACATCCTCCTGACCTGTCATGACGGGCCTTGTGGAGGTCATTTTGCAGCAAAAAGAACCGCCTTCAAGATATTGCAAGGAAGCTACTACTAACCCACTCTTCATCAGGATGTGAGTAGATACTTGAGCCAGTGTGACCCGTGTCAGAGGATGGAAAAACCCACTCCAAAGGATGAAATTCCCATGCAACCTCAAGTGACTTTTGAGCCATTTGAGAAATGGGGCATGGACTTTGTGGGGCCTGTCAACCCCCCTTCAAAGCAGAAGCAGTACATCATTGTGCGCACCGACTACCTAACAAAGTGGGCGGAGACAAAAGCAACCAAAGCAGCGACAAAGGAAAAAGTAGCTGAGTTTTTTAGGGAAAACATATTCTACAAGTTCAGGTATCCGAGAGAGTTGGTCACGGACCAAGGCAACCAGTTCACTTCCAACTTGATTGAAGACCTGATCACACATCATAAGATCAAGCACAGGACTTCCACCCCTTACCATCCACAAGCTAATGGGCAAGTGGAGGTCACTAATAGAGCATTGGAAGGGATCCTAACCAAGGTAGTGAGCAACAACAAAAGAGACTGGGCGGATAGATTAGTTGAGGCCACTTGGGCCTACAACACAACATGGAAGACCACCACCAGGTTCACACCCTATGAACTGGTCTATGGGAAGAAGGCTTTGTTGTCAATAGAGTTTGAATTCAATACCCTAAGGATGCCAGCTTAGCTGGACCTAGACCTCAGCCATTCACATGAAGAGAGATTACTTCAGCTCAGTGGATTGGATGAATATAGATTGCAATCCCTTCTCCATACGGACGTAGTTCAGCTTCAGAGAAAGATATGGCATGACATAAATATCAAGGAGAAACAATTCCAAGAGGGAGATTTGGCACTACTCTATGATTCAAGATGCAAGGATTTCAAAGGCAAGCTGAGGACAAGATGGCTAGGACACTACACTGTGGAGAAATGCAATGACAATGGCTTAGTTTTGATCAGAACCATTGATGATGAATTCGTCCCCATGCTTGTCAATGGACATCGGTTGAAAGTATACAAGAAATCCCTCTCTAAGCGAAAGTTTATTGAAGATTTGAATAAAACAGTGATGGTAGTGGAGCATGTCTTAGCTTCCACTTCACCCACTCACTAAATAAAAGAAAGAAAAAATGACTCAAGTGAAAACCTCCATGAGGCGCTTGAGTTCCATCATTAGGTTGAAAAAATCTTCTGAGGCAGCCCAGTGATGTCAAGAGAAAAAGAAAAAGGGGGAAAAGAATAAGATACATGGGTGAAAACCACCCTTGGAGGTGCCCACAGTAGGCAATTAAGGTGAAAACCTCTCTAAGGTGCCCTAGTTGTTTTCAAAAAAAAAAAGGAAGAGAAGAAAAAAATGAATTTTTATTGCATTACAAGTTTGCAGGAGGACTATAGGGAGCAGAAGAATGTGCAAAGGGGACCCTGACATTCATACCAGCATCAATCTCATCTTCTCCACACCTTCCTCCATCATTTTTGGCATCTCTTTCACCCCACTATACCTCTTCTTCCAAAACTGTGTTTTCTACAGGAGGCTCTTGTAGGAATTACAAAGAGCTAAAAGTGTCTATAGGAGGCAGTATAAAGGATAAGAAAAGCTTCATGAGGAACCTATAATCCCTCTTACCATATTTGAAACTCTTTGCCATCATTTCCAAGCCTGCATCACACTCCAAGCATCATTATTTTTTTCTTCCTTTCCAAGAAAAAACACAGAAAAACAGTTTTTCAGTTTGGAAACAAAAAAAAGGAGGAAAAGGCACCATCAACTTCACCTGAAGCTTACCTACTATCCCTCCATTATGCATCTCCACCTATGGCATCATTTTTGAGCTCCAAGCATAGGGAAATAGCTGAAGTTTCAAGGGGAGAAGCAGCTATAGGAGCTCCTGTAGGAATTCCTGTAGTAGCTGATCCCATAGAAGTCCAGCACCAGTAGCAAAGGATAACACATCTGAAGGTTGAAAAGGAACATGTAGCCCAGCCCCAGCAAAAGAAGAACCTACAAAAACACAGAACAACACATTAGCAAGTAGAGACAACATGCATGAAGTAAAATGAAGGCATGCAGCAGAGAAAGACACAACACCTCACAGTCGATGGTAGCAAATACACTTGGATCACAGGTAAGTAGCTAAATTACTCCTCTATCTACATTTGTGTAATTAGGAATCATACGAAGGCAATGAGATGGTTGAAATTGAAACAGGGAAAGGTGGCCAGTTAACTTGGCCACCTTCATTTAGTTGACTCCACTTAACCGAGATATCAGCCACATGTGCGCACAGTCAAGTCAAGAAAAGATGCCAAGGACAAGTAGTGGGAGGAAGAGTTAACTCTGATGTAATAATGAGGGATAATTACGAGGAGGGTCATGATGACCAAGCAGGTGGGGACCAACGTTCCTAATTTGGGCAATGTACAGCTTGCCAACTCAACACTCATAACTGAAAAGAGCCATAAAAGGTAATGAGCACTACTCCCCGTGCATTCTCACCACCTTTTCTTCAGGTTCTCATCATAACTCAGCCACACAACAATCTTCTTATGCCCCCATAGCCTCGTAACCATTATCCTCCATCGATTTCCTCCATATTTTTGCTCTCGGCATTTTCTACAGGAGCACCTACACGAAATCTACAGGAGGGACAACGGGCTTCTACAGGAGGGGCAGTGAGTGATTTTGAAGGGAGGAAATATAATTTGTGGCACGAATTTTAGTCTGAAGAGGTATGGTTCATGAATTCCCTCTGTCGAATATCAAAATGTGAAAGATTTAGTCTCAAATTGAAGATAAAATGAGTCTTTAAGAGGGTAGAAAATACATAAAAAAATTCTGTTTGTTTTAAAAAAACACAATCCCCTCTGTTTTTTTATTTCGCTCAAAATTATTTGTCTCCACCTCCATATCTGTTTTTTCAAAAAGAAGTACAACCAGTATGACAAGGGGTTTCATGAGAAAAGAGCCCACTAACTCCACTAGGCTCCATGCACATCCTCAAGTGGTGGACATATTTACAAGGGCAAACTGGATGAATTTCTTTGAGAAGTTTAGAGGATTTGATGATGAAATTGCCCATGAATTTTCTCTCGTTCTGGTCCCTCACAGAAGAACTCATGCTATTGTAAGCATTAGAGGCCTCTCCATTGAAATAACCCCTAAATTCATTAGTAGTGTTACTACCCTTCCTCTTGCGCTGCCTTGGAGTAAAGATGAGAAACCAATGGGCCAAGCTTCCGAGAAGAAATTTTTCCAAGATAATGAAACCCTTGTTGAAGACAAGAATGGAATTAGGAGGGCTAGTGTACCATATCCCTAGGATGAGGTTAGCTACCAAATAATCATATCATTTCTTATGATGGGAGGCACAACATTGTTTATGGATATCATTTCAGAATCCTCCAAGAATTGAGATATGGCATGGATACCCCAACACATCAAAAGCTCAGTATCCCTTTATTTCTCCTTCAGTCCCTTATTGACTCCAGCACCAAGGTGCAAGAAGGAAATTCATAACAGCTAGCTCACCATGGCCTAATCAAGATCCTAGTAGAAGAAGCCCTCCATACCCTTACACTCCGTATAGCATGGGAAGTTTTTAGAAATATGGCGGCTGAGGATGACATCAAGGAATTAACCTATGATGTCAGTCCTACTGTTAGTGAGGAGGGAGAAAAACAAGGAGGAGAAGATGAAGCCAGTGGTGACATAACAGAGCAAGAGAGCAAGGAGGTAGAGAAAGAGACAGAGTAGGGGGAGGAGAAAGAGACAGAAGAGGGAGAAAAGGAGGCAGAGAGGGCAGAGCAAAGAGAAGAATCCCCTGAAACTTTGGAAAGGAAAGCAACAGCTGCCCTCACTACCCTTAGTACACCAAGCAAGTAGAAGAAGAAGTGGAAAAGAAAAACCTCCATGTATTTCAGGGTAAGGAAGAGTACCATAATTAAAACAGGCAAACCTCAGCCCTCATCAAAGACTACCATCCACATTGAAGATTCACCATCTGCCAAGGGGAAATACTCTCCTTCCAAGACACCCATAACCTATGAAAGGGGGACTATAAGATAGTCTACATGGAAGGGGAAGGCAATTCTACAGGACCCCAAACCAGACCTACAGGAGGCTGAAACAGTCCTACAGGAGACACTGTCCAAACTACAGGAGACACAAAAACTTGAGGAAAGGAGAGGAGGATACCCAGAGGTGAAAGAGGAAGCACAAGAGCTACAAGAACTTGACCCCCAATCTAATCTTGACTCCTATTACATAATACTTGAGGGAGGCAAGATAATTCCACAGAAATTTGCAACTCCACTATTTTTCGAATTGGAAAAAGAGAGAGTGAGAAAACATAGTTGGATGTAGATAGCCAAATCCAAAGGAGTTGAGGATATTGGCCACATGGAAAACAAAATCAGGGAAATGGGTAGGGAATTGAGTGCTCAGAGATAGAGAAGCCATTACAAGAAGCCACCTTGAGAATGAGAATGAAAAAATAAGGAGGTAGCTACAGGAGAAAGAGACTCATTTGGCATACATGGCCAGCTTATCCATGGAAGCATTACAATGCAGAACACTAGCCAACTCTTATGGCCTCTATTTGAAGTAGCAATGGCTTCAATTCCAAATAAAAACTTTGACACAAAGAGGCACAATGCATTTCCAAGACTACAGGTAGTTCATGGATTTGTGTGACCAAAGCACCTCTGAGGACAAAGAAAAGATGGTAGAGTTCTATCTACACAACATGGCCCTCATAGACCTGAATGTGTGGGACCCCAATTGCAAGCTCGGGGATCTGCAATTGATGGCCATGGCATCATGGATGAATCGTGAAGAATTGAGGGCAACAGAAATGGAAAGATTGTTGATAAAAGAGCAGAATGAACCATTAATGATAAGAGCTGAGCCATCAGATCTTATGACACTCATCAGCACACATAGCCTGCTTTCCAATGACCCTTAGATTGCCCCTAAATATATAGCCAATCAGGCACAAGACATTGCACACTTTGAAGATATGATTAGGCTACTTGGGGATGATAGTGTGCATGCATGCATGAGAAGATGGAACACCCTACCCCACATCTTGTAGATCAGAGAACACCATTCTCCCATGAGGCTAAGGGAGGCATTGAAAAGAGTGCCAATGTACAAGCACTCCATGCAAAGGCTGAAGGTCAACTAGATTGGCCTCAAACTGAGTCCTCCACTCCTATTAGGCATGCTGGAATGCAGAAGAGAAGAAGAAGAGAAGGAGCAGTGGAAGGACATAGGAAAAAAGGTAGGATTTTATGGAGAACATGAGTAGACCACATTAGAAGCCTGGAATGCTAGGGAGGCCACCAGGGCCCTAAAAGACGAAGAGATTGACTAGGTTTATCAGAGGATGAGCAACACCTTTAGTAGGGGGTGATGATGAGCCTCATAAATGGGTAATTATATGGGCTCATTTTACCTCCTAACCTAGAAAAATAAACCATTCTCTTAGCTTATTGTATGATTTTCTGATTATATTTATGCTTATACGGTGAGTTGAGTTAGTTATTATGCCATGTGGTCTAACATATATTTAATGCAGATTACTGATGGATTTCAAGGTAAAAGTCAAGGATCTAGTGGCCAAAATGTAGCAATAAATCAAAGTAGACAGAGGAGAGGACTTATAGGACGGAATCCCCCTCATTTATTACTCCTCACTTCAAATTCCCCTCCATTCAGCTCGGAGAACAAGTAGTTGAATCATGCACTAGAAGGCAGCTGAGCAACTGGAAGATGTTTGATAGTTATCTTGAGTTTTGGGAGCCAAGCCTTCCTAATTTTAAGGAAGCCGTTGGTAGCTTCAGATGTATAAGTAGAGAGGCCTAGGGCCTCACTAGGGTCGACTTTTTTTCTTGTGTAAAATCTACTCAAATTTCGAGCTTACTATTTTATGACAGTTTTATGTATTCTTGCTCTTTTTTGATAATGAAGATGGAATCCTTTTTGAGCTAGCATTGAGTTACCTCAGAGGGTTGAAGCTCTTGGTTTAGGGCCCAATCCAAGGATCCAAGCTCCTCTTTACTTGTATATGTATGCTTTACTTTTGTTTGTAGATTAGTTTGTTGTTAGATGTATTTCTCTTATGGTTAAGAATAGGTTGCTTTTGACGGTTTAGTAGTTTGCTTCCATTTGTGCTTTCTATAGCCAGTTAAGCAGTGATCAGAGAAGTTTCAAAAGGCTAGCAATAGTACCTTGGCCTCTCTTCCTCCCTCTGGGACCATGATTTGAGGCAAAGAGTTTCTTGCTGCCCCAAAAACACAGATTTTCCTCATTCCTAGGACTTATAGTGTTTGCAACTCTCTAGTAGGTTGATAGTCTAGTTTTTCTTTGCTTTAGATCTTCTTTATCATGTTCACTTCCTAATTTACAATGGTAATTTTTGCATGCTTTCCTTTCTTACGGAATTTCCTTTTATGCATCATAGTTTAGGCCATTTTAATGCAAAACACTGTTCTTCCTAGGATGCACTCATTTCATTGGTTTCTTGATTTTCTTGGTTGACTGTCAGTTTCTATGTAGAAGATCTCTTCCATCAGTAGGCCAGCTTACCAACAATCACACCCTCCATCTAATCCATGCCCTATAGGTCTCCCAAACCTCACCTCAATTCTGCCCTAGTTTCCTTCATTTTTAATAGAACTTCTTCCTCTCTCCTTGAGCAAATCCAATCATATTTCTCTCTCCAAGTGATTCATGGTAGAACTTAGGCACCCTAAAACCTCCTTCCAACCTTCATCCACCTTTTCCACCCACTCTCACACCCTCAAAACAATGAAAATTGCTCTCGGCCTCCTCCTGTAGGCCTCCTATAGTTTCCCTATTTTCCTCCTTTAGTTTTTTCGTAGGCTTTCTTTTGAAGGCCGAGGGTGGGAAAAGCCTCTAGAAGGCCACCTAAGACTTCCTAGGACCTGTTATATCAAAATCAAACCCTGGAAGGCTACTGAACAGGAAGACCTTAAGTAGATATTTCAAACCTACTTTAGGCTGAGGCTTAGCCTCCCCAACCTGAGAGGGCTCTCTCAAAGGATTAATGATCTTTGATTATGATTAATATGGCTAACTCTTATGAAATGAATGTAAAAATATGAGTGGTGGAAACACAACTAGAAAGTACCCATTGGGCTTATGGAGTCATATTCATTTTAGTATAACAATGATATCAACCTTACATAGAAGTCAGGGCATACAAAATTTAACCATTCAAAATACACCAGAAACATACAGGACAACGCAATTTATAAATATGTGAAGGAAATTAGAGCACCAATAGTGACTTCTAAGTAATCTCACCTCCATACCACTGCAAATACTAAAGAGAGGATGATACACAACATTCTGAATAGTAAAGTCCTTCTGATTCCTGAGAAGTAAAGCCAAGTCTTGTATTACTAAAACAGAGTCATATACATAGCACAATAGTTTCAATTTCTTTGAAATTTTCCAACCCTTGGTACATTGCCCTCTCTCCTATATATAGAATTCTTTTACAAGGCTGAGATTCCTCCTCCAACATGAGGGGAACTCGAATTCTACTTCTTATGACACCTATTCAAACTTTAACTACCTATTAAATGTAACAAACTGCTAACTAGACTTTTTAGAGATCTAAGGCAAATAGGAGTCTAACTCCATATCATGCTAATAATAGCATTAATTACAATCAATTCTCATTCTTTGACAAGTGGTCTCTTTTAGTTTAGCTGTGGTAGGTGTTTGTAGCTGCCTACTGGCCCTTAATGTCACATCTTCTCCATTGCTCCTGAAAAGTAGGAAACTGCCCCTGTTTATCTGCTTTTGGTTTTCCTCAAGGATATTTGAAAGAAATGAACCATGTCCTTCTTCTTTGATTATACAAAAATATATTAGAATGCCACATCCTTGATGTGTTGTCGACCTTTTCCATGTGTGAAGACAAGACCTCCTCCAAGCTATCTGACATATCATGAACTATAGTAACTCTGATCACTTTATAACAAAAAGTTTAGAGTTCGAATATATGTTTCTTCCACCTATTTCTTCCCTTGTTGAATGTTGACACCTGTTACATGATCCTTTGAATAGATTCATTTTTCAAAAATTTCCCCTTGGTCCCTCAAAATTGGTTGACTGAGTTTTAATTATGTAGCTACAGCAGTTTCGTAGTGCGCTACGAAACTGCTGTGTGTTAGGCATCACCGCACACTACGGAACTACTGTGTAATCACCAAAAAACAGCCTAATACCAAAAATTTGCTATCTTGAGCTTCCTTATATTTAAACATTCTTTTCAACTACTCCAAAGCTTTTCAAAACTGAGTGGAAATGTATGATTCTTCAAGAAAAATTATAACAAGGAAAACCATCAAAATTTGGAACATAACCTTACTTGATGTGTGGTTTCCTTAAGGAGATCTTTCCTGCTACCTTAGCTACAGCTTCAACTCTTCAATTTGCTTCTTCATGACTCTGATCCCAGCTCTCAGCTTTGTATTGACCTTTCTAATGAATTGTGCTTCCTTTATTGCAGGGACAGTCCAGCTACAGAATTGAACATTACAGTCGACCACCTCGGGTATTTGAAATGTTTTGTCCTCCCACCGAGCTTGCATTTGGTTAAAATAAGCTTCCTTGATTGCATGTTTCCTGGAGGCTTTCTTCAGTCTAGCAATTTCAAAGTTTGCCAATTCCAACTTCCTTTTCAACTCTTCAACACTATCTTCTTCTTGAAGGGTAACTGCTTTACCTTTATCTTTTCCTTCATGAGACTGTGTTATCTCCTCTGTTTCATCTGCTCCTGGCAGTACCTCCTGTATGTGTTTGAAATTCCTCGTTATGGGTCTTCTTGGCTTAAAGACAAATTGAGAAACCTGATCATCAAACTTGAGTTTTTTCGAGGCTTTGACTCTCTTAGCCTTGTCTTTTCATGACTCTATCAAATCTTCTTGAACTAGGGGAGATTCTTCAATATCAATGGCTTGCAGTAAATCGTTAAAGTATCCCTTTGAAATATGGCTTTCCTCAATAATCACTGACTTGCCTTTTTCTTTAGCTACCTGGCTCCTAGTCCTTCTTCTTTGGACTCCTTCACCTGGGTTTGATTCATGTGCACCTTCTTTGATCTGAGTTTTCTATTTAAGGGACTGTTGGGGTGTATCTTGGATAATCAGTGGCTTGGTGGATTCCCTTACTTGTTTCCTAGCCTTCAACTTTGTAAACCTCCTAGATCTTGTTTCTGCCTGATGACCAATTGTTGTTGGAAGATCTTTTGCAGCTTGATGACTGAGACTAGTCTCATTCTTGAAGCCAGACATAAACATGAATGTGGGCTAGTCCCTACCTACTTTCTAGAGTTCATGCAGCATGCTCAACTTAACTAAGCCGTGGTGAGACAATAAGGTCTCACAGGCTTCTTTCCTTAGCTGCACCTTGTCACACATTTTGCTTAAACTACGAAATAAGTAGAAAGGTAAATCAAGAGATATCTTTCCTATGAAATGCAGCAGAAGATTAAAATGATATGAATACATCTTATTGTATCTCCCTTCACAGGTGAGGTACCTCTGTATGCAAGTAAGCAAATTGGCATATGAGTCCTTGACATAATTTCTAGGCACAGACTTGTTTAAATCTGAGTCAATGAACTCGGGCTTTAGAAATTCCTTGCAGGGGGTCATATCCAATTTGAAATTCTTAAACCAAGTTTCTTGTCCCCTTGGAATCTTAGTAACCGTGGATATTACCTCTGGTGAGACTTGCAATTCGAGCATCCCGACCTTTGAATTCAGTCCTGTGAAATTCAAAACAAATTCCTTGGTGATTTGTGCATGACCTCCCTGGAGTTTCTTGCAAAAATTCCAACATCCAACCTGCTTGAACGCGTGCTCAACTTCTCTGTTCTTCAGGATAAGGTATAAAACTTCAGGTTCGTTCCTCAAACATCTCCCTGATCTATGCTCTTTCCTTTCTGTAGATCCTTCCATGAGACCTCAGCGCAATGAAGGTTAGATATACTAGCGCTGCTCAATCTTCGATCTCTGCCTCACTTGAATGGCTGCCTCGCTTGATATACAATGCATTCAAATTGAACATTTGTAGATTTGTTCCTCATGCAATGAATACAATCATAATTAGGACTGTGAATACCTGGCTTTTCTTGGAACTTGCAATCCGAGTGTACCAGGTTTCCTAGCGACTGTAATGATGGAGATAAGCGGTTGGACATGATATGTGGAGTGTATAAGCTGACAGTGAATGATGCAACCATAACTGAACTTGACAGATTTGACAGTTAGGAAAGATTTGCTACGGATTGCACGAATCTCTGATTTTGTAGCGCAGCCAGTGTAAAATCTGGATTATGTGCTACGAAATCACCTAAAGCATGTTGCGCTGCAAAAACACCTAAAAATGATTTATGCGCTACGAAATCACCTAAAGGGCTTTGTAGCACATAATAACCTTTGAACAAAGCTGACACATGGAAGTTGTGTGAGTTATGATAACAGTGATGAATGAGGATGAACGGTTGACCTTTATTTAAGCATACCATCAAGACTCCTAAGATTCAGACTCTAAGACAAACAAAAATCAAACCTAGACTAGCACCGAACCTTTACCCTCAAACTAATGTGAGCAAATTGGGAATTAGAATTCTTAAGTGATAACAAGACCCATCCACACCATCTTACATCCTCCCAAGCTCCAAAACCACCCTCTAACACCACTTATTCACTGCCACACTCACACAATAAATTAGATGCATGTTAAATTCACATAAAAACACATGAAAATCCAAAATATGTTTTTTGTTTGTTTACTTCAAGAAATAGCATGGTTAGATGTTGTTTACTTCCTTGAGTAGGTAATGGCATTTATGTTATGGTTTTCATAGTGTTTTTGGAAAAAGTAGAATTAGTTTGTCAATTAGGGTTTACTAGCTTTTGCTTTACATTCCAATCTTTCTCCTTTCTGCTATTAGAATAGCATCTATAGAGTAATCCTTATTTCCTTTCATCATACATAGATCTTCTTCTGGAAACTATAGAAGTTGGCTTGCGCTCCTAGTGATATTGCGCCGGCTGACCAAGTGACAACCTACAGTGAGAACTAGTACTTGTGCATATAGCACCAATGCTTCCAAGTTTGTTACGAACTACTGGGTTGATAAAAGTAAATTTGGTAGCCCAGGAGTTGCAGCATTCTTGCTGCAATACTGGTGCTCACCAATTAATAATATGAACGTGAAAAGATTTCAACAATATGCTTGCAATACATTACAAATACCCAAGCTAAAATTAATCAACAGAGATGACTACAACAAGAGACATTTATTATAATTATAAACAATTATAGAACGAATCCTAATCATACCTTCCCTTTACTTTATCAAAAATAGGTGTGTGATGCACTACAAAAAAGTACTCCATAAATCGACTCACCAACCTAACACACATAAAACATAGAATTAATACATCCCTCAACACCAAAGAGTATTGATTAACTCTTTTTGCATTACATATCCAAATACAGGTTTATCATGGAGAATCGATACAATGGTATAGTTTATGGAGCAACCAAATTGGGTTAATCACACTCTTCTATTCAAATTTACTGGGTGAGTGAACGAGCCATTCAAATATGAACTAATAGAGAAACAAAAAAAAAAAAATTGGGCCAACTCTAAGTTGATAAAATCTTGTGTTCTTCGTACTCCTTAGCATATCCTTTGTCACCATGAATCTAGACTCCATCCAATTCGTCAAGTCCTCCACATGAGCCTAACCACTTTGACACTTACAAACAACATCTCCCAACTATCCCACATGCTCTAATTGACAGATGGTCCCGATTCAAAATATCCTCTAATGACTTCTCCTCCCCTCACCAACTTACCTTTTCCAATAGATATCCTTGACAACATCCATCATGCAGATCCTTTCCATTTCTTCCATACACCTTCAGATACTAACTATCATTATTTGATTTGCATGCATTCTCATGCATCTGGCATTCTATGTGTTACACTTGGCACTACTCCTACAATGCACCTCCCTTTGCTATTCCATCCTCTTTTGTTGTGTGTTGTTTCCCATACTTTGGATTTTTTTTCATAAAATTCCCCCCCCAATAGATCTCTACTTCATATCATCATGACTTCATCAATATGATGTTGTAGAGGAACCACTCTAGTATCTCCCATGATCTCAACTCACTATTTGACTGCAACAATGAGCAATATCCTTATGGCTCAATGAAATGGAAAGGAGTGTTGGTCATGGTGATCTTCACCCTCATCTTCAATTTGATTTGTTGGAAGCATCCTTCCATACTTCCTCATCACATAAGTCAGCAAAAGAGGATATGACCTTATCCTTCCCTTTGCTTTCTCAAAAAGTCTCTCAAGCTTAGGATCCTATGGCCAACCTCTCAGGATCAAAGTCAATGTATCAACTCTCTCCTTGGCTCAACATACCAAGCCACATCTCCTTGGTCACACCTTTGAACCACTGTTGCCATCTCAGTCTCTCCTAATTTCTCTAATATACTATTCCTCTTCTCCAACCTATATATCCTATCTATCCAAGAATACACAATGTCCACATGTTATGAGAGAACAACATATATATCATTATTGAACAACTCTCTACATGTAGCTCCACAAAATTGTTGTTCACCTTCAAAGATTGTGGCCATCCTCATTGTTGTATTTAGGTCTCCTCTATGATTCTTCACTATAATCAACTAAGGTATTGAGAGAATAAACATATGGCCCATTTGAGGCTCAGGAAAAAATCTCTCATCAATCCACCATCAATGAAGAACTCCTACCCCAACATCAAGTCATAGTCATCAAGTTGCACTTTTGTAAGTTCAACCTTACCCTACTAATCTCCAATGTGGATAGGTACATCACCAATCAAGGTAATCACCTACATATCTCTAGAGTTGATATCCTTAATGGAGGCCTTCTCAGGATTGATTGTAAGACCAAGCTTCCTTGCTACTTTTTCCTTCATAAAGTTGTGGGTAGCTCCATTGTCAACTATCTTTGCCACTTAGATGTCTCCCAATTCTACCCCAACAAAGTCTAATTGGGTTATTTCCTTACCATTTTTTTGTACTTTATTCTTATGGGAAGATATTTTTCCTAGTGCCTATAACATTTATGCCAAATGGGGAAATTCATTTCCAAGTGATCCTTTCCACAAATCCAACAAGATATCAGTATGAGCTTCTTTCTTTGGATACACTTGTTGGCTTTCTTTCTCTTGGAATATTCCCCTTCTTCTATTCCTTCTTATTCTTCTTTCCCATGTCACTCCACACTTCCTCCTTATCCTTACCATATTCTTGGTAATCAAGGATTTTCTCCATTATAGTGATGGTTGCTACAAGAGTCTAGACTCCCTGCTTCATTACTTCCCTTTTTACCATGGGTAGATATTGTTAAGAAAGGCATATATATTTTCCTTATTATGCATATCCCTAACCTCCAACATAATACGTAAGAACTCATTAATATATGTTTGTATCTTTCTAGTATGCTTTAACTCCCTCATATGATCCCTTGCCACCCATTCTTGATTCCCTGGTCCAAACTGCGTGTACAAAGCCTCTTTCAGCTTTGTCCAAGTCTCAAAATTGTCTGTGATGTGACCAGATGATAGGTCCTGAACTTCAGTTCTCCATCAAAGTTTCGTCATTCCTATGAGATATGTGGTTGCTACATTAACTTCCATTTCTTCAGAACGACCCTTAATTTATTCTAGCATGTGTTCCATGTCCCAATTGAGAAGTTTCCAAGTACCATAACACTTCTAGTCTTATCATACATGTCCAATTCTTTCAAATTCACCTTCATAGATGGACTACTTGAACTATTCCCTATGGATTACTTCAATACTATAATGGTATTAGCTTGGTCCCTTGTGAGTTCCACAAGTGACTTCACTTGATATTTCAAGTTATTGATATGCTCCTCCTAATCCCGTGCTTGTCTCAAAATATAATTAAGGGAATAGGAACCTACATCAAGGGCTCCCTTAATTTCCTGAATGTCTACTTGAAGTTCTTCAAACTCCTTTCCATGGCCTTCGATACCATTTACCATCCATTGCAATTTCAAATCAATATCTCAAACCTTCTCGGTGCCATTTCATCCTGGTTCACTAAGTTAGATCTAGTGTTCACCATCATGATCTTCTTCTTCTGGATGTGACCTTGTCGGATCACTTCAAATTTCGCAGCTACAACCTGTACCAAGAACCAATAGACAAAAAACCCTCTTTCCCATCTAGAAATTGATTATAGAAACCCATTTCCCCAATAACCTACAAAAAAGGAAATTGTCCCTACAATATTCCTTCATCTCTTAATTTTTCTAAAACCACCTTCCTTATAACCAACAATTCATATATGAAGTCTAATACCACCTTCGTGTGATATAGTTCATCGTCACATGTATTGGTATCACCTCTACCTATATGTGGGGTGGTATGCTCTAATGCCACCTTCTAGTGGTAGAACAACAATTCTTCCAACTTCTCTACCTCCTCTTGGTATCAGCTTTGATACCACCTATTACAACCCCATGGACTCCTACATTTATGAGGCACTTTTTGGCACATTGTGATCCCTTGAGTATGCATAAATGACGTGTTTCACCTCACCTTGGTGGAGCATAAAGTTATTTCACCCAGATTATACCTCAAAATAAGTTCACTTATATAATATCTATACCATTAGTTGCTTAGAAAAATATCATAAATATTTGTTATAGTGTAAGTAATCTTACTTTCTCTTATACTTCAATTAAAATTCCATTTATAAGGACATGAGAATTATATGCAAGATATGAATTCACCATCAACATCATCATACACATGCACAATTTCATATAGGAATGGTCTTCCAACCTTCCTTTTTAATTAATATAACAAAATTACAAGATATCCCTAAGACAATGGATTGGTCAACAAGAATACATAACCAAAACTACAAAGGAAATACCAAAGAACCTTCCTTTTCCTGTTGGTACATTACTAGGTCAAATCGACACCCTATCTAGTCCTTGGAACCCTAGTGGTTCCTCTTGGCACCCTATTGGGTACCTGCCACCCTTCCTAGCCTGCTTCAGCTCCTCAATTCACTCGAGGTCTACACAACTATAGGTCCCGAGTTCCTTCATTTGCTCCTTTGTACCCTTTTGTCATCCTTCGCACAATTCAATCCTTCACAAACAACTTCAGTTGTACTTATTTTCAGTGTTCGATCATCCATTCCATCATGCAGCTCCTCTATATATATATGAACCATTCCTCCTATCATGTGGCTTTTTTCCTCCATATGATGGGTTGGCTCACTTCATGGGTTGGGAACTTTAGTTCAGAAAACCTTGTCCTTCTACCTAAAGTGACCCACACTTTTTCTTGGTTAACAACCTTATGTCATGACACCCTACTCGGCTAACATATGTGGTTGCTCAATCCATTGTTTGGCCACCGCTTGGTCCACCTTGCCTGCTGACCCATCACTCATTCCACCATGATGCCCTCATCTTCAATCAACATGCCATCATGCCTACTTCCTCCTTTGTTCAATCGCTCATCTAGGGGTGCCTTGGGTCATTCTTTGGGGTTCTCATGTTTCCCTCCATAGACTCGTATTGGGTTTTCTTGCCCATGACTTGGCCAAGTCAAGTGCTTGGTCACTCATTCCCATCACACCACCAAGCTATCTGCATGCACCCAATGGAAACCCCAAGTGTCATTTTTTCACAAATTGTGTTGGCACACCCTTTCCCAACATCCACTTTCATCACATTTCTTGTTATATCTTCATTGTAAATCATGCAATGGAGATGATTCCCATGGTGTGTGCCTCGATTAAAGGAACACCAAACTCAAGGGTCAAACAACTTTGATGTATCTTATTAATTGTTGATAGGAGATATATTTAATGGAATCATGGGAGCATAAAATATTGAATCTTGAAGCGATGTTCTGTGATCATGAATTATGGTGCTTTTAGAATTTATTAGGAATGCATTGGGTGTATAGACAATTGTGTTCACTATAACTCCCATGGTAAAGCTCAAGATGATTTTATGTCCTTAATTTTTATATGTCTCTACATCATCTTGTGGTAATCGACAAGATTTGGGGATAATGTAGAGAAATTTATATATTGGTAGATTTCCTTGGAGAATTTAGGTGGGAACCAATAAATCTTGTGTAAATTTTGCTTTATTTGAATTTTTTTTCACTAGGCATCTAGGTTTCAGGTGAAAATTCCTTTTTTCTCCTTTGATTTTTCCGTTGCTTCGTTCGGGCTTGTCAATTTTTTGGATAATTAAAGTGGGGGCTAGAAAATGTTCCAAACAACTTTTGACTAAAGTGAATTATGTTGGTCGAAAAGGATTTTCAATAGACATCAAGGTTTTGGGGGGGAATTTCTTATTTCTCCTTTGAAGTTTTTGTTTCCCAATCTAGGATTTTCAAAACTTGTGTGTTAGTTGCATGTCATTTTGTTGGAATACTTTTGCTTCCAGTATGGATTGATCAAAATTTGGCAATGTGTTATGGGTTTTCTCCTAGGATTTTTTTGCAACAATAAGTCATAATTGGGAATTCATGGATTCAAGGTGGACTAGGAAAGAAATTCAATTGGACTGAGAAGAGGAATATTGCTACCTGCAATGGGAATTATATTAATTGCAAATCAAGCACAGTTAAATAGCCTCAAGTTTGATTGTAGCAATGGAAGTTCTAGCGGAGAATTGAGTTTAGATGCATAGGAATGAGGATGAGTTAGCTAGTCTTTGTTAGTAGGTGGACAAGCTCCAAATTACCTTGAATCAAGTGCAAGTTTATGCCTCTACTTCTGAGGTCTTCATTAGTAATGTTGTTAATGGTCTTCTTGATTTGAATATCCATATGCCTCACATGGAGGAAGAAGAATATTGTACTTATGCGCTCTCTTTTTTCAAGAGTCCAGTTCTTATGCACTATAAGTGTATTAAAACATTAGCAGTTTTTTGGAAACTCTAAGTGACTTAGAGTCCTATAGTGTGTCGGTTTTGGATTTTGATAAATCTTAGGTAGCATAAATTAGAATATGTTAGTAACATAAAGTACCAATTTTATTACCAATTTTGTAAATTTGTTGTATGATCACATCCCCAAATACAAATATTTAATACAAAATATTTATATTATGATTTAAAATTGTAAAAAGAAACTTGAACGAGCATACCACATCAACAGTCAATTAATACAAACTGGGAAGGAAAAGAAACCAAAATAAACCAACCTCTTATTATTGTTGTGACAAACACCCTCCAAAATTTTACTTATACTTGAATTTGGGAGCCTACTGTGGATATTGTGATTGGTCATTTCATGGTCACTTCTTGATTGATTGAAGTCACATGCTTACACATGCTCAGTTTGAAACAAGTTCATGAGCACCTTCTTTTACGCAAGCTTGAAAAAGCATAGAACAATCCATCTAGATAGTTTATGTGCAATGTTCAACCCATGTCGATATTCAGTGCACACTGTCATTGATAGTCCCTCACTTTTGGCTGCGTTTGTACTTCTATTTTGGTGAGTTTTTCAAATTGTTGCTTTTGCACACCTTTGCTTTCGCGAGTGTCATTTTCATGGTTTTGACTATCCCTTTTCCTTTCTTTCACTTTAATTAGTATGGTTTTCATGTTATCTTAGCTATGGCACATGTCGCTTTCACTGTCGTTTGTGTATCGCAAGTGTTGTTGCCCCCTTTTCTCTTCATATAGTGAATGTCATCTTTTGGCATGTGGACATGAAAGCTAGATTTGGTGTGTTTCAAGGAGTAATATTTGCATTAATCAGTTGTAATTACCATGTAAACATGTATCACACTTATTCCAAAAGTTTCAAGCACTGTCACACAAGTGTCGTCGCAAAGTGTAATTTTGTTGTCACACTTGTTGTAAGTTGTCGCAAAGTTGACTCACTAGGGGAAGTATGTTGCTCATGTGTTATGGATGATCTATGTTATTTCATCAAGTGTTCTAAATGTGTTCTCACAATCAAGTCTTGTTACTATTCACATCAGTTGCACGGATCCCACACTTAGTCAAATTTGGAAAACTCCCTGACTAGACAACCTAGCCTCATCCAGCCCTCCTGAACTACACATTGCGCAGTCTTAGCCGTCAAGATGCAACCCTACCTCTTGGCACTGCGCAATGCATAGATCCTGCCTTCTAGGACTATGGACTACGTAATCATAGTGCTCAAGCTCAACCTTTGACCTCAAAAACTACGTAATTTCTCTCTCTTGCCTGGTCAGTACTATGCATTGCGTAGTTTCAATGCTGAAGCCTCAGCCTTGAGCTCTTGAACTTTGCAACTGCACACTCACTTGGCCTCCTCCACCTTCCAGAACTGTGTAGTGGGAAAATCTAGTTCTCAAGCCGTCAACCTAACTCCTTGAGCTCGCCAACTGTGCAATGTTTTGGCTCAGTCCAAGCCTGAACTACACATTGTGTAGTTTTAAGGCTCAAGCCTGACCCTTGACTACCTAATCTATGCAATCATACAGTCATTGAGCCTCTCCCTTAGTCCACCACCTAGTTCTGCCTAAGTTAGTGGATCATCATATAACATTTGAGACGAGTGGTTTATCGGACAGATGTTGTCTTGTCATGAGTGGATTGAAAATGCAGGTACTCTATCATGCTATGGCAAGATGATGAACAATGAGATGGAGAAGGAGAACATGCTAGAAGACACCTAAGGAGCTGCAGAGATAAGATGATCATAATGCAAGAAGACAAATGAACACTAGATTATAATAGAAGATGGAAGATCAAGACCACATTGAGGACTCCTTATCTTCAAGTCATAAGGAGGAGGAATAAGAAGAACATGCACCATATTTTCAAGAAGACATAAAGAACACAACAACAGAATGTGACTTGACATTGCCATGTCATCAGTGTCATGTTATGTCGTGTCATGAGCCATCATGTGCCACATCATTCGTGGATTATGTAATTCTATATTGGAAAATGTAATGTGAAGAGGAAGTCCAAGAGTCATCTATTAAATGTGAAGACTCATGTAGGAAGTTGAAAATTCATGAGAAGTCAAACACTCATCACGGTAGTCCAAGAGTCATAAGGGAGGTGGAGGATCACCCCATTTGTTATATATACACTGTCATTGTTCATGAAAATGGATTTTCACCTTGGATCCTCTCATAAGGCATCAGAGAGACAAGCTAGTTCTTTTGGAGAGAAAGTAGTGACTGCAATGTTCCACTGTTGGAGCTAGTGGTGTTTGTTGTATACATGTGTCTTGGGACTTTTACTTAATATATGAAGACTGATGGCAAACACGTTCTTCATGCATGGATAATGAATGTTTGTAAGATTTTTTTATGAATAGTTATGATTCATGTTTGTTTTCACTTATACTAAAGTAGTTGAACTATTTAAGTTATTTTAGTGCTTATCATATTGAGAATGTGCTGTAGTGGTTTCCATGCTCATCGCATATTTGTAGACTATTCCGCTAGATGTTAGACATATATCTCTCGTTTGTGTGTGTTTCTAAGAGTGGTACTATTACCTCTCTCTTAGAGGCTTAGTTTCTTTTCCCTCTGTAGTAGAAGAACCTTGACACACCTATGATTGAACAGTCACTAGGCACACTTTCTTTTCAAAGGCATGCATGCGTTCCTCTCTCTTGCTGACAACTAAAGCCAAGGAAAATTTATAAAAATACATGGCAATTGAGTCGATACTCTAAATGAGATTTCTACTCCAAATAGTGTGAGGTCTAATTGGGACTTCACATCAGGGAGACCCTTGGTTCTCGAATTTCTAGCACTATTAACACCTCCTCAAAAAGATAATTTGCAAAATAAAATTGAGAAAATAATAAGAATGACGTACCTATGGCCAAGAAAATGCATACCAAAACCACTAAAGCCAAGTGCTTAAATATTACAACCTCATATCATGCTCCCATGTTAAAATTCATACTTTATATTGTATCAGTTCTTTTTCTACCCAACTGTAACCACTGACACTAATCGTTGGATTCTCATGACTCAAATACACCGTCAAGGAAAGGTTGGCCATTTTATATTGAGTTTTGCATTGAATATGAACTACTAATCATGGTAGTGCATCACTGGACGTTGAAACAGCTCTAAAAGGAGCACAATTAATATATGGCTCAAAGTTAGCAGAGAATTTGGGTATGTTCCTAAGTTAGCAGAGAATTTGGGTATGTTCCTTTGCAGTTGAATGCCCATCTCAGAGAACATAAATATTCTTTTTAAAATGGTTAACAATCGACGCCATGTTTTTCAAACGCTTTCCTTTGGTTTCGTTGCACGGAGCTTTTTAGTTCATAATGTAAAAGCAATACAGATTCCTACGGATCAGATAGACAAGGAATAATTAATTGTATCTAAGCCTGTTCCATGTAAATTGAATATCGTATATGTTATTTCGTGTGGTTGAATTACATTAATGCATACTATGCAATGGTCGTCAACATAAACCAAATGTGACGATCCTAGTTTGCAGCAGTAGCGACATTCTCTCCATTAGTTAACTGCATTGATAGAAAATTTTAAGGATATTTATTTATGGAATGAGTTAATAACGGAAAAAATTTAACTTTAATTTTTATGGTAAATTCATTTTTAAAGTTATTTACACGTTGGGTTTTAGATGTTCTGCATTTTCAAATTTCAAATTATTCGCATACTTAAAAAAATAGAAATGGTAAAAAATTTCGTAAAATTCTTTTTAAAAATGTGGTTTAATCAATTATTTATATAAAATATAACTTGTTATTAAACAAAAATAGATTTTAACATATTATTTTAGAATTTTTAAAATCAAAATTTATTTAAAGAATTATTTTCTCAATGTGTGTATTTTTTTTAACATTTAATTTTGTATCATGTAAAAATTAATGGATTTTAATATATTATTTTTATTTTAGAATTTTTAAAATCTAAATTTATTTAAGGAATTATTTTCTAAATGTGTATTTTTTTAAACATTTAATTTTATATCATGTATTGACTGATTTTTTCAATATTAAAATAATTTACACATTAACAAATTTATTCTAATGATTAATAGATTTCTGACCCTAATAGATTTAAGTGGTTTTGTTTCTGCCTTTTGTTTTTAAAATTGTTGTTATATGAGTATGGAGGTAGATAGTTATTTTTTTTCCCTAGAGAAAAAAATGTAATTCTATTGATGAGTAGTAAATAAAAATATATGTGTAGATGCATAAAGCACTCATATGCTTCATAGTTTGAGAGAGATATTATCACAACAAAAAGCAAGAAACAATATCTTCCACTTCCACAATCTATTTACTAGCTACTTGTTTATATAATCAATCTCTCTATAATTCATCCAAAAAGAAATTGTCAGTTTATTTCATATAGATACTTTTCGTAGTCAATATTTTATCAATGATTTAGAAAAGGCATCAAGCAATGTTTGGAGGTTTTCAGTTATTGCCAAGGATCAAAAATATATTCTTGCAACCATCCCACCTCCTTTTTTGTTACCTTGCATGCACCTTGGTCTATATCCAACCTAGCTTTCGAGAGGGAGTTGACTTCCATGTTCCTGTGCCAACATGATCATAGTCAATATTTTATCAATGATTTAGAAAGGCATCAAGTAATGTTTGGAGGATTTCAGTTATTACCAAGGGTCAAAAATATATTCTTGCAACCATCCCACCTCTTTTTTTGTGACCTTACATGCACCTTGGTCTATATCCAATCTAGCTTTAGAGAGGGAGTCAACTTCCATGTTCCCGTGCCAACATGATCAAAATTAGATCTTAGTGAAAGTGACCTTTAAATTGCATAGTTTTTGGAACAAAGGTATAATAGAGTAGTTGTTCAATTGCATTGTTACCAACATCCATTTTATTCCTATCCAAGAGTCCCCATATATATGAAGTTTTGAGATCCCCTTATCTCTTTCCAGTTACAAAACTAATTTTAGAGAAAAGAGTTCAATAGAGTTGTTAGTGGTTGGTTCAATATTTGTTATTATGCTGAAGGGTGAGTTGAGATTTAAGTTTAAAATTCCACTAGCCCATTCATTAGAGGGAGATAGTTATGCTCCATTATCAAAAGAATCCCAAGGGTAGTATGTTTGTATTGTAGCTTCTTGTGTATGGGATTGGACCTTTCCAATAGTGGGGTGTTTTATTTGTTTGGCTATAGAAGGGTTGTTAATACTTGCTCGAATTGGGATTGGGTTTTTGTGCTAAAAATTAACATAATTCATTTCAAGTTAAATTACCCAAGAAACCATTAGAGGGAGGGATTTATGCTTTGGATTTTTTGTATCATGCAAACATTTTCTTAATTATTCTTCAATGGAGGTGGAACGTGTTGTCTCTCCAACTGGCTTATTTCTTTCCATACTTCTTTGGAGAAAGAGCTATGTAGTAAGATATGGGAAACTGTTTCAAAATTAGCCTTGCGCAAGGGACACAATCTTGGTCCATGAAATGATTATTTTTGCAAATTATCCAAAGTAGGAGCCTTATTTTTTGGAAGGAGCCACATAAACCATTTAGATTTGGGAGGGAAATTTATTTTCTAAATTTTTTTCCTCCACCATGGGAGGTTGGGGGAGGAATTTGTTGCATCAAGTGTCAGAAAACTTGCTTTAGGAGCATATAACCCACTTGGATTCGGGGTCCATATTAGACTATCTACATAATCCATGATAGCGACATTGGATAATTTTAATCCTTGAATGTATGTTGACCAAGCTTCAATATTCTCTCCTTTTAGATGCAATTTCTCCACAAAGATCCATTCCTATTTTCCAAAAAAGTCCAAGGCAATTGCTATATGGCTAACAATATAACAACCCTCATATTTTAGTGAGTGGAGGAGGGGTTTTGACACTTTATAGAAATGATGGATTCCAATATAGGGGTCTCTACCAATATAGACTTGTTTGCCATTCCCTATCTTCCAAAAAATAAAGTCGTCGATTTTAAGAAAAGTTTTGATAATTGTCTTCCATATGATAAATCCATTTTGTACATCTTTAAGGGGATCTAATCCAGTCCAATGTGGAAATAGGTATGATATATTTTTACTGAGTGATTTGAGCCAAAAGGCCATCCCCTTGAATGATCTTCCACACCCCTTTGGCAGTAAGAGCTTTGAAAAACCAAGTGAGACTTTATAAATCCCACCTACATTGGTCTTTAAGGATGGCTATATATGTCTAGGTTAAAAGAAGAAAAGTTCTTTTGTCTTCCCTTCTTTCCTAGAGGTAATATCTAATGATTTGTTTCAATTTTTTTATAATTCCCAAAGGGATCTAGGTTAATGAAGCCCAAAAACCGGAGATGGTTTCCACGACCAATTTACACAAAATAAATATCCATTCCCTTTATAACCATTTATTACACCAAATTTAGACTCTTTTTCGTCTTTTGCAATATGCATCTCTTATTTGAATTGAGGTTTTTGACCAGTTTTAAAGTGAAACCTAGATATTTTATTTTCGACTCTAAAGGATTGATAGTAGTAGAGAAAAATACCTCCATAGACTCTTTTACCTTGTTTATAATACTCCAACCATAGATGGATGATTTTACATTATTTATCTTTATTCTTGATGCATTGATAAATGTCAAAAACATATCTCTTATAGTTTGGAGGTGGAATATGTTTCCTTCACAAAATATTAGAATATCATCTATAAAGAGTAGATGTGATAGTTTGAAACCTTGAGAGATAGAAATCCCTTTAAATACCCCTCTTTATTTTTCATCCATATTTAGTCTGCCAAGGCCTTTTGCTAAAGGGAGGAACAAAAGTGGAGGTAGAGGACAACCTTGTCTGAGACCTCTTTTTGGATGAAAGAAAGGAGAGAGTACTCCATTAATTATCAAAGAAAAATATGTCTTGACGATGAAGTTCATCACCCAGGTTACAAAAGAGTGGAAAAATCTTAGATGAAATAGGAGGAGCCTAGGATATATCTAACTAACTTGATCAAAGGTTTTTGAGAGATAAAATTTATAGAGGATGGCTCTTTGTTTCTTAGTGTGAATATAATGAAGGCCCTCTTGGGCAAGGCCAATGGCATTATGGATTTTATGATTTTGTAGGAACTCAAATTGCTCAAGAGAGATAGGTTCAAATATATGCCCTCAAGGAAAAAGGAAATGACCTTTGAGATAATCTTGTAGATATAATTACACAAGGATATAAAACTCAAGATGTCAAAAGATGTGGGGGAGTATGGTTTGGGAATAAGGGAAACAAAGGTGGAATTAGAGGGGGCACAAACTTGTCCTGAAGTTTTGGAGCATTCTACAATAGAAAGGAGATCATCGGAAATAAATTTGTAACATTCAAGATAAAATTAAATAGGGAGACTATCAAATCTAGGGTTTTTCTGTTTCTGAAAATTGTGTAAAACCTTAGAAACCTCTTCTTTTGTGACCTCCACCATTAAAGAGGTGTTCCCATATTGATTTATAAATATTGGTAAAAGACTAACCACCTTTAGAACTTGCTGGATGGCATCTCACAAAGGAGAGGAAAAACTTTCCTTGAAGTATTTGCAACCTTCCTCTAATATATATTTAAAGGAAGTTGCAAGGGAGCCATCTTATTTTTTATCTCCGAAGTAATGTTAATCAATTTTTGTTGATTTGCAATCCTATGGAAGTACTTGGTATTTTCATCTCTCGTGTGAATCCAAATGGCTGCACTCTTCATTATTTATTCTTTCTTAATGCTAAGAGTATATTTTTCCTCTGATCTTCCAATTCTTTTATCTTAGTAGTTTGGTTCATCGTATCTATCTCCAGGGAATTTTTCAAATAGAAAACATTTAAGTGAGCCTCAATGTCTAACAAGGATTTATTGTCTTCTTGCTTTTTCTCCCTTTTCCACTTGTTAGTAAAATATTTTTCCCTTTTGAGATTTTCATGGATTTGAATAGGGGGATACTTAGGGTAAAAGGAGGATATGGCGATTCAGATGGATTTTAGGGCTTCAATCAAGGGTGGGTATGATCAAGCCATGAAGGTTTTAGTTTCAAAGGCATAGGTGGTTTGGAGGGGAAGATATATACACTGGAGAGAGTAGGGTAGCCTTTATATTCCCGCCCCTAACCATACATATTTACTACAAATCTTATGCTAGAGTCAAGGAAAGCCTCTGAAATAATGAAATGATCAAACATTTTTTCTATTCGATCATATCCTTGCTTATTATTTGACCAAGTGAGAAGAACATTTGTGGGGAGGATGTCATAAAAACTTAATTCCTTAATCAGATCAGTGAATAAGTTTAAGAGGAGGTCAATCTTGGCTAAAGGTCCCTAGATTTTTGTTGATGCTAGAGTGAATTTTAAATCCCCACACATGAATACCATTCCATAGTCTATAAGGGGGAGATTGCAGAAGTTAGACCAATAATCTTAAAAATTTGTAAAACGACCATACACATTTGTGTACACGAGTGATTTATCCAATTCTCTAGAAAAAAAGTGTCAATGGCGAGCCCTAATTTCAAAGACTAGGCAAAGATCAGTCGAACCCATCCAATGTCCCATCCAAAAATATTGCCCCTAAAACTCCCAAGCACATTTAGAGAGAGAAAATCGCAAAAGGGGGAATTGATTTCAAGGTTGAAATGGATCAGTTCCTTCATACATAGTCTCTTTTTAAGCTAAATATATGGGTGGAGTGGAGTTCCACCAACTGTTTGATGACCAAATTTTTGGAGGGTTTTGATAATCCCCCAAGTTTAAGGATAGAAACTTCTTTTAGGAGCCTATGTACGGATAGATTCTCTAAGAGCTCTAATAATGGATTTATGTTTTCTAGATTTGATTTATAAGTGAACTCGACTTTGAGAAATATAAACGGAGGATTTATTCCCTCTACTTGAGGATTTGTGAGACACCCTAGGGGAGGATACCAAACCTCCCACTAGTTTTGGAATAAAGGGTTCCAAAAATTAGAGGAATAAGAGGAAGGAGATTACGCAGATGAACACATATTATATCTAGTGGATCAGGTAGGAGGGTTGAGAAGGGGAGTCGTTGAAAAGAGCGAGAGAAGAGAAATAGAAGCAATAATGTTTGAATATGGGATAAAGGGGAGAGTCAAGAAGATGATAAAATAGGTTAGGAGACTGGTAAAACTAGGTTATTGAGCTTCAATTAGGGGTCATTTTCAGAGGGAGTAGGACAAGAAAACTTGGAAATTAAAGGCTTCAAAAAACAATCAAAATATGAAGATATAGAGACTAATACCATACCTTTGAAGTATTGGCGCTCCATGGGGGAAGATACTTGAAACCTAATTTCCATGCAAACAATTGGACGTGGGAAGATTGGTCCTATGTAAGTTTCCATTATTGAGGAAACCTGCTTACTCCTAATTGCAGGTGATAACCTTTCTTGAGTTTGAGTGGGCTAGTCTTGGGCGCAACCCAACTTGGACTAGTTTTTGGCAAACACTCTGCATTTTGTGGGGTGGAGCATGTAGTGGAGTGCGAAGTGGACTGTGCAGTGAAGCAGTTCAAATATATGTGTTGTATAAGGACATCAGAGTGGGTCAAAGCCCCTCCCCTCCTTTTTGTAAAATCATGTGATAATGTAAAGGATCACTGGTTTTAACTTCTTGTTTTAGGAGTACATGATATATGGACCATGTATTGTAACAATGTATCCCTCGATGTAATAATATATATAGGGTCAAATAATAAGAAGAAAATCATTGAATTGATCTAGATTTGTGTTATGGTAAAAATTTTGTGATCTATTATTTGGGAAAACAAGGCAATGCTGTGCAGCTGAGCGCGCAAAGGCCCGAGTTTGCAGTTGAGTGCTTAGATGACCTGCATCTTAGTGCATAGGTCAAGAACTGGTTGTTGTACAAGATTTCTTATTATGAGAAAAAGTTATTGTGGACGTAGCCTCACATTGGGGTGAACCATGGTAAAATTGGTGTCTTCATGTGTATGTTTGCTTACTATCTGTTGTAGCATATTGGTTTATTATAGTTGCACTTTCTTTTAGTACAATGGTGATTTATGGCTTTATATGGTATATTTAAGTGATTAAATGAATACGACGAAGTGATTTATGAATGTTAAGACTAAAAGATAATATAAAACACAACATCGCATCATATTTGAAGGCTGCAAAAACTTGGTTCTCCATCCTCCCATAGTCACTTTGGGTGAGACTGTGATCTTCTTACAGGTCGTTGTTGAAAGGGCTACTGATTGATGATTTTATTGGTGCGAAGTATAGATCGAACCTGGGTAAGCCCAAATCATAACCAGCAAATGGTTCCGTTGCCGAGACCGAGATCTATTTGAGGGATATGTGGATGTGGGATCCTTTGAAGAAGTAAATTCAAGATTGGCTAGAACTGAAAGAGTGAGAATTTGCAGATCAAGAGAATAGAAACTCCCATCTGACATCTAAAACTTGGTTACAGAATTATATTTTTACATAACAATACAAAATTTTCTTCACATCATTTCCCGTCGAACTGTATCATTAGATATCAATGTTCACTGAATGAAAGACATGATTTAAAGGTGGAGAACCTACAGTGTGGACTCCTAAACTAGTATAGTGACTCCAGAGCAATGACAATTGGATTTCAAGGGTCAATGATTTTTGTATTGATAGCATCTTGGGCGGATTTATTACTAACTTTGTAGTAGAATGGATTATGTCCTACAGTGAAGTAGAATGATAATTCTTGAGAGGATGATGAGGTAAGTATTTAAAGTCTTTGAAGCTTTGGATTAATATGCTTCTATGTGAAAAAGGAGATTTACAGATGTAATCAGATTGCTTGTTTGCTTATGTTTCGAAGAAAAGAGAATAAATATGAGCCAGAGACCGCAGTAACGTGAAGTGGAAAGAGATATAGAGTAGATACCAAAAAGAGAGCTCGTCGATAAGACCTGAAGACCATTGTAGAGATTGAGTATATTCCTCTTTTGAGTGAAACTAAAAGGGAAGGAGAAGATAGCCACCCTGATAAACCCTAGGTAACTTCACAACATTCACCTCCCCATCCTGAGAGATCGCAGAAGCCAAAATCTAGTAATAGACAGGGTGTTTTTGGCTCTCCCCCTACCCCTCCCCTTAACCCTTCTTTCCCTACCCCCCATCCCCCTCCCTCTTTTAGAAGAAATATGACCGATGATATTAAAATAACTTTTTTCAAAGGAACTGGATCGAAATATCCAAAACAATTTTGGTTCTTATGTGAAGCTGTATCAACCACGAAGTAGATCAACGATTAAAATATAAAGAAATAACAAATCATTATGACATTGCGATATAGAGCATTGACATGGTATATGAATTATTCAAGTAATCAAATCAAAACATTTGCTGATATTAAAGCAATGCTGATAAGAGAATTTAAGAAGCTGAAGTTTGAGTCACAGTGCATCACTGAGTTGAAAGAAATTAAATAGAAACCTACTAAGTTTGTTTGGGAATTTGATCATAGATTTAAGGTATTGTTGGATCAAGTAAGCTTCGACATAGCTCTGGAGCAACATCAAGAATGGTGTATAGTTGCATTGTTACTGCATATCAAATTACCATTGACGCAACAAAAGGTAACAAGTCAAGCTGAAGCTCTACAGATCATTATGAAGTTGGAAGATTCACCTATAAGAGATAGTAATGTAGGTATGCAATAGATTCAAAGTCAACAAGCAAACCTAACCCTATCGATACAAGATATCAAGAAAAGAAAAGAAGTCAGAGAAGAAGTATGGTGCACGAAGTACAGATCACAGTGCCACTCTAAAGAACAATGTCCTATCTTTAGGGATTATATGGCTAGCAGGACACCAAATCCCTTAAATGTAAGATCCATCCTATGGTGTGAGATATGTGAGACCGGAGGCTAACATCACTGAAAATACTGTTAGTGTTACAAAAATATGTGCAGACTCCAAGGAACCTATATTGTAAATTTTGTAAATTAGTAGGACATGATGAAAATAATTGTCAATTTTACAGTGAACTAATGATGGAGTGTGGTCTTGACACTTATAGAATGAAAGTAGAAGAACATGGACAGGAAGACAGTGGACAACGTGGTGGTCGAGGAGGATACCAAGAAAGAGGTCGAGATGATGGAGCTAGTCAAGGATGTGGACAAATCATTTTCTATAACTGCAACCAGACAGGTCATTTTACTAGAGATTGTCAGAACTGTACAACGATATGTAAGTATTATAACTCCTTTGACCATGTAATTAAAGAATTCCCTGTACTTATGGAAAATATGCAAGAAAAAAGGAATCAACAACTGACACAAAATATTCAAATGATGATTGCTGAAAGGAGGACCGACGAACCTCAAATTAGTATTGTCACTAGAAGTGGAGTTGTGACTGGAAGTGATAAAGCAGATGAGAAGAAAGAATATAAAAGTACATGGATTAGAAAGAATATTGAGAAAGTTCCTATTTTTGATATTCACAAGGAAAAATAAGTATTTATGGAATCAAAGTGAGACTTTATGGATGATGGAGATTCAACCTTGAGTGTGTGACCAAAGCAGAAAAATAGTTGTGACGTGTCATTCGCTTTGGAAAGGAATCAAGCTTTGATGCAGAATCGAGTTTGAACATAGGATTGAGATCCTAAACAAGACTATGATTTAGCAAATCAAGCAGGTATTTTAAAGTCTTTTCTGCAGACTTGTATAAAATTATTAAGAGATTAAAAGGTTGTAGAAAGGCGTTAGGAGTTGATAGATTCATGTGCATCCAAAGAAACACTACGAAGTGATATGTGCACAGTTAATAATTTGCATCAAAAAAAAAGAATCATAAGAGTGATGAGGCTTAGTGTGCATATAGGAGTATATGACATGGATCAAGTTATCCTAGATTTGGGATCTGATGCTAATGTTTTAACGAAGAAAACATGGGAATTAATGGGTAAGACAAAGCTACAGTTGTCACCTATTCAATTAAGGATGGAAAATCAACAAAATATATTCCACTTAGGAAGACTACCAGGTGTAACAGTGTACATTGAAGGAGTTTGCACTACTGTTGATTTTGAAGTAATAAAGATTGTTGATGACAATAACCCCTATCCTTCATTGCTTTAACTTGATTGGGCATTTGACAATATGGCTATAATTAATTCGAAGAAGAGATAGATGATATTTGAAGGGAATAATATGAGAGTAATTGTTCCCTCTGATCCATCAGAAGGGGTAAGATATATAGAACCAGTTAGAGAAGAATATTGTGCAGCTGATATAGATAATATCTATCAAATGATAGCAAAGGAATAGGATTGGGTTAACCCTACTGCAAAAGGCAAGTTGACTTGGGAGAATGATAGTTCTTGTACCTCAGACTCAGAAGAAGAGTTGGAAAACTGACAGAATAGGCTGCATGAAGTATCCACAAGGCATTGTGCAAGAATTACCAAATCAGTTCACTGTATGATATCTGAGGTATGTAATCTACCTTCTTATGATGGCTTGGGTGATGTAAATACTTTTCTTGATGATTATGAAGAATATGTTCCAGAGAATATAAGGTTGTTAGCATTGGATATAGCCCTGAAAGCTACCCCTTGCTTCACAAGAAGAATATAGAAGGCTGAAAATAATGTTGAAGATTTATGTGGATAAGATTTGGACATATAAATAATGAAATAGAGATAAAATATGATGGTGAAACTAATCCTAGTAAGAATATCCAACTATGCACTACAACATGGAAGGAAATTCCACAACAGGAATGAGTACATGGATTCATTCATACATTAGATACAATCCCTAAGGACTGGTACCTAGAAAGAGAACTTCGATATGGTATAGTAAACTGGGAAGACATGGTTGAGGGCTTCATATTAACATTCAACTTTGAGGATGATTGTCCATACATAGATTTGGCTCTTTAGATAGTTAAGAAGAAGGTCTTCGAGAATGTAAGCCCATTGACATGGCATCAACCTGATTGGGTTGTGCAGATAGAAAATGCACTGGAATGTTATAAACTTACTGCAGAAGAAGAAGAAGATCCTTGCAACATCAACATAGTAGAATTAGAAGGATACCGCAAAGTAACTGGACCTGAGCTAGAAATACGAGGCATAACAAAGCCATTGAAGACCAAGAAGGTGAACATAGGATTAGAGAAGGAACCTAAGCTTGCAACAATAGGAAATTATTGGAATGAAGAAATAGTCAATAAAGTTACAGAGTTACTTCATGACTATCAAGAACTGTTTCCCACCAAGTTTTGAGAGATGAAGGGTATAATAAGAGATCTAGAACTCATGAAGATTCCCCTTAAGCCAGATGCGAAGCTAGTGAAACAAAGACCTTAGAAGCTGAACCCAAAGTATAAGGAAAAAGTAAAGATAGAGCTCGATAAGAGGTTAGCAGAACGAATGATTGAATAAATAGAAGAATTTGAATGGGTGAGTCCTATGGTGGTGCAAAAAAATAAGACTCAAGGAGAAATTAGGATCTGTGTGGATTTGAGAAAGTTAAATGATGCATGTTTACATGATCCCTTCCCTACCCCTTTCACAGAGGAAGTTTTAGACGATGTAGGAGGTCAGGAAGCTTGCTCATTTATAAATGGATTTTCAAGTTATCATCATATTAGGATTGCACTTGAAGATCGACATAAGATCACATTTGCTATAGAATGGGGCTCATGTCAATACACAATAATGCCTTTTGGATTAAAGAATGCCCCTGCTATGTTTTATAGAGTGGTGGTTGTAGCTTTTAAGGAATATATCCAAAACAATTTAGAGGTATATTTTGATGATTGGACAGTATTTGGGTTGCTAAGAAAACATATTAGAAGTTTAAGACTTATGTTTGACACATGTAGACAATATCAGATCTGTCTAAACCTAAAGAAGTGTAGATTTTGTGTACCTTTTGGCACATTTTTCGGACATATTGTTTGTAAGCAAGGACTAATGGTGGACCTTGCTAAGATTGCTATAATTGTGAATTTGCTTCCACCTAAGAGAGTAAGACAACTTCACACTACATTGGGACATACTGGGTATTACAGGAAATTCATCAAGGGGTATGCATAGATCACTGCGCCTATGGAGAAATTGTTAAAGAAGGATGTAAATTTTCAGTGGAATGAAGAATGTCAGAAGAGCCTCAACATATTGAAAAAAAAAATGGTAGTTGCATCTATATTAATGTTCCCTAATTGGAATAAGGAATTCCATGTCCATGTGGATGCCTCTTGTATAGCTTTGGGAGTAGTACTGGCACAACCAGGTGTAGAAGAAATTGATCATCCTATAGATTTTGCAAGTATAAAGCTATTTAAAGTAGAAAAGCATTACACCACTACAGAAAGGGAAGGACTGGCCATGGTGTACGCTTTACAGAAATTTAGACACTATTTTGTGGGACCACACTTTAAAATGTGTACAGATCATTCTGCACTGAAGTATTTGGTTAATAAGCCTATCTTAGGAAGAAAGATTTGCAGATGGTTACTGTTATTCTAGGAATATGACTTTAAACTCTTTGTTCAACCAGGAAAACTGAATGCAAGACCAGATCATCTATCAAGATTGGAAAAAGGGGAAGAACCAATCAACATAGAGGATAATATCCCCGACACATTTATTTACAATTAGAGTTGCAGATGACCATTTTGTAGATATCATTCATTTTTTCACCACAAGTATGACTCATTTAGAGTATACTATGCAACAAAAGAAAGAATTAATGGTTAATGCATCTGATTTCTCATTAATAGTAAGACACTTATGTAAGGTGGGACCAAATGAGATACTACGCAGATATGTCCTTGAACATGAAAGACAGATGATTCTAGCATAAGCTCATGGTGGCGCAGTTGGTGGAAACTATGCAGGAAAATATACTGCGCAGAAGATTTTGAGAGCAGGATTGTGGTGGCCTACACTACACAAAGATGCAAAGGAATATTGCAAAGCATGTGATGTGTGTCAAAGAATAAGAAAACCTTCAAGAAGAGATGAGATGCCATTGGTACCACAAGTTACATTGCAGGCCTTTGATAAATGGGTTATTGATTTTGTTGGACCCATCAATCCACCTAGAAAGAGAATGGGTGCCAAGTACATAATCACAGCAATTGATTACTTGACAAGATGGGCCGAAGCACAACCAGTAAGGGACTACAACGTAGAAAGTGATGTAAAGTTTATTTTTGAGTATATATTGTCTAGATTTGGATGTCCAAAGATTTTGATGAGTGGGCAAGGTTCCCACTTCCTAAATAAAACTATTGAAGCATTGACTGAGGAATTCCAAGTTTATCATCAAAAGAGTACCCCTTATCACCCTTAGGCCAATGGAACAATAGAAGCATTCAATAAGATTTTGGAGAATGCACTGACTAAGGTATGTAATGAGAATAGAGATGATTGGGACCTTAGAATCCCAGTAGTTTTATGGGCTTATAGGACCACATGTAAAATGTTGACAAGTTAGACACCCTTTAGGTTAGTTTATGGGAAAGAAGTTGTGATGCCCATGGAGTATATCATGCCTAGATTGAGGATTACAACTTTTATAGATATGGAAGACCTTGATATAATGGAGGAAAGAATGTCATAGTTGATTACTTTGGAAGAAGGCAGATTTATAGCAATATTCCATCAACAAGTATAAAAAGAAAAAGAAAAGGCTTGGCATGACAAAAATATTAAGCAAAAAAAGTTCCATGTAGGAGACCTTGTTCTCCACTATGATAGTAAGTTTGTAAAATTTCTAGGAAAATTCAATATGCATTTGTTGGGCCCATATATTATCAAGCATATTACTGATGGAGGCATAGTTCAATTAGCAAAGTTAAATGAAGAATTGATTCAGCGTAGAGTAAATGGCAATAGGTGGAATTTGTACAGGGACAACCCTATCCCTATAACCTCACTCTAAAGATGAAATGATAAAAGTATTAGAGCCACTTATAGTTGAAAGTGGGCAATGGACTATAAACTATGCTACAAAGAGCTTCGACATAGGAAGCTACTTCGCTACAGTATGGATTATGTAGAAGTACATAGGATATGCGACGTAAGAAGGGTTGTTCACTACAATATGGGATGTGTCGAAGTTCACCAGAAAATATGACTGATAAAAGGGAAAAGTTAACGTGAAAACACACAGAAAGTTGCATTTATGAGGATAGATTAATAATATCTAAGGATAGATATGCAATTAATCATCCCATCTGAACACAATTTGGATAAAATATAAGCTAATGATGAGGATAAAAACTCAAGATTTCTATAAAATGTCGTGTCTCACCTAGATTTGGAACTTTATTGAATTGAGAGTTTGAGTGTTGATAGTGCGAAGAAATTGCAGAAATTATCGCTGTCGTATGTTGTCTGAGAATTATTTGGGAAGAAATTGTTCATAATTTTCATGAGAAGAGCTTATCTGGAATCATGGATTCAATCACAAAAATTGTTGTTATGCCCACGACAATATCAACTGTAATAGCATCATCACAAAAACAACAAAGATATCCATAGAAGAAACCAACCAAGGAAGAGAGAACAAAGAAGAAACACGATAAGGAACGTGTTGAGCCTCAATAAGAAGCCGAGCATGTTAAAGATAGTGACAAAGAAGTAGATCACATAAAGTATATAGAAACAAATGGTACAACATTTCCATCACCTCTCCCACCATATATTCCACCGAGAAAACCGAATGCTAAAACAATGAAAGAATCAAAGGATGCGGAATTTGGCACCTTCACTCCCCTATTGCCAGAGGAAGTACCATTTATGGGGGAATTGCTTGGGAAAATTCCGCAACTCAAGTTCATAGACTACGACTTCAATGATAGGAAGAAATACCCACATTTCACACCAGATTGATATCTGAAACAAGCAAACTACTTGGAGAGTGGTGTGATAAGGTTAGAGCTGCAGCAATGGGAAAATATATTGCCATAGTTAGGATTGATCAACATGATGAATGTATCACACTTTGATAGAAGTCTAGGAAGCATGGCTTGTGTGCGACAGTTTCTCATGCTAATGCACAATGGATGCTTATGGATGGGAAATAATAGCCCTATAGATCCAATGTTCATATGGAGAATCACTAGACTTCCATATCAAGGGTGGAAGCCCATAGAAGGATTCATTGGAAAAGATCAGGACCATGCCATAGCCGACAACATGAAGAAAAAGTTTCATCTAACAAAAGGAAAGAGGGCATATGATAAAAACTCAATCAGCAACGAGGAAGTTTTCGCAGCACACATATTGGTTGGGAAGATCATGAGAAAGTGTTAGGCTAATGAAGTCCCTACAACAGTGGTTTCATTAGCTATGCAGTGTGTCAATGGGGTTCAGTACAATTGGGATGAATACCTTCGTAAACAATTTCTGGATGACTACCATGAGGTCTAGGAAAAAGGTACAATATTTCATTACGCTTGCCTAATTTTGATAATTTCAATGCAGGAATGGAGAGAGCTGGAGGATTCGTAGTTCCCTTTGGTAGCTTTAGATGTCTGTGAACTCGTGTGATATGGCTCACTATGGTATACCACTCAACCGTCACGAGCAATGGAGAAAAATATGTTTTTCGTGTTATGTCACATGGATTTACATATGATGGTGAACCCACGCCCTCACCTGTCACTAAGCCTATATGAAAAGTATAATGTTGTTGTGAAGTTGAAAGCTAATTTTCACAATGTATATATACAGGTTCGAAGGGACACAAAGAAGAAATGGCATCCACTGCCATATTTAGTAATAGAAGATGATCTCCTGACAGTTGTATAACAGTGGCCTATAGAATGGATGACTGGGTTGGAGGTAGAGGTAGAGGAAAAAAATAGTGCCATAGAAGAGGTCACCTTGTAGCATGGTGAAGCAAGTGGAAAGGACAAAGACAAAGGTGAGCATGAATCATAGGAAGAGGATAAACATGACGAGGGTCACCAAGATCCTCCTGAAGGAGATGAACAAAATAAGGATCCTGAAAATACAGAAACATAACAAGCTGTTGCAGAAAATAGGAAGGCATAGGGTGAATTTTCCATGAAGATAAAGAAGATGAAGAAAGCAGATACGAGGAAGGATACCATGCCAATGGTCATTACTAATGGGGACCTAGAGTAGATTGGGGATAGAATTAAGGAGGCGACAACAAAGTCATGAAGTGGGAAGATCGCTACGATGCACTTTTCACAGGTTTACAGGAGCATATTGTAGAACTTAAAATTTTGGCACAGACAACTAAACAACATGTGCAGATAGAGGAAATGAATGGAAAAGAAAGGTAAATAAAGCCTAAACTTGCAACAAGGTTAGCGCCAATACCTGTTGGAGCCCTAAAGTTTTACTTTATTGAGGTACAATAGTAAAAAAAAGGGTGGAAGCATGTCAACATGAACATTACAACAATACCATTCCAGAGATTACATAAGTTGCACTTGGAAATAATAGAGGAGATGAAGTTGCATGAACAACATACCTCATAGTTGAATATTCAGGTAGAAAAAGAGTGGGCTTCGCTACAACAGAAGCTCAACCAGATGATACAGGAAAGGGATCAAGTAGTCCAGCAACAACAAAAGCTCCGGTAAGTAGTTGAAGCCACATGGAAAGAAGTTCTAGACCTCGATGTCTGAGAAGAGGAGCCAATAGAAGACAAGGTAGTGAATCTCGACCTTGTACTAAAAGGATACAAACAGAAGATTGCAGATGTGTAATTTAAATATGAAATGCAGATCAGTGAGATGAAAATGAAGCCGTAACCAACCATGCTACAAGAAGTAAGAGAGCAGAGGGAAACTGACCTGAAGATCGTAATGACCAACATCTCTGTAGTAGTGGCAGACTATGGAAAACTGTTAGACGAAAGTTTACATATTTGGACTTCATTGTAGGAAGATCCAAATGTGAAAAAATTATAGGAAGAGATTTAGTAAAAGAAAGAACAATGGGAAGAGATTCGGGTAACTATGAATACCTTGCCAATCTCGTAAAAGCTTGCCAAAACCAATGAGGGAAATTCCCTCGAGAAGAAGATTGAGGAACTAAAGAAGGAAGAATAGGTTTTAATAGAGAGGACTCATCCATGGAAGGATGAGGCTCTCCAACTATTGTAATAAGTAGATGAGAAGCTTCAAGAGCTTTAACAGAGGGAAACAATGATGGTGTAGAAGACTATAGAACATGTGATAGAAGCACTACTAGAAGAGGTGCACAACAAAGAAAATAAATTCACAGAGATTCTATAGAAGTTCAATGAGGCCTACAACAACATCAGAACACAACTCAGAGGCAAAGCAGCTGAGTGACTCGAGGCGAGTCACATGTGAGTGTTTGGGGATTATTGGGTGCAACCCAACTTGGCCTAGTTTTTGGTAAAGACACCAAATTTTGTGGGGTGGAGCGCGCAACGGAGTGTGAAGTGGATTGCGTAGCGAAGCAATTGAAATATACCACGAGGTATAAGGGCGTTAGAGTGGGTCAAAGGCCCTCATTTTTGTAAAAGCATGTGATAATGTAAATAATCAATGGTTTTAGTGCCTTATTTGAGGAATCCATGATATTTGGACCATGGCATTGTAACAGTGTAACCCTTGATGTAATTGTATATATAGGGTCAAATAATAAGAAGAAAATCATCGAATTGATCCATATCTGTGTTATGGTCAAAATTTTGTGATCTTTTGTTTGGGAAAAGAAGGCGAGGCTCTGCATCTGAGTATGCAAAGGCCTGAATCTATAGTTGAGTGCACAAACGACCTGCATCTTAGTGCGCAGGTCAAGAACTATTTGTTTTACAAGATTTCTTATTATAAGCAACATTTCTTCGACGTAGCCCCGCATTGGGGTGAACCACGGTAAAATTGGTGTCTTCATGTGTATATTTTCTTACTATCTGTTGTAGTGTAGCAGTTTATTACAATTGCACTTTATTTCAGTACAATGATGATTTATGGCTTTACATGGTATGTTTAAGTGATTAAATGAATGTGATGAAGTGATTTATGAATTTTAAGAATAAAAGATAATATAAAACACCACATTGCAACATCCTTCAAGGTTGCAGAAACCTGGTTCTGGATCCTCCCATAGTTACTTTGGGTGAGACTAGGAACTATTTGCAGGTTGTTTCCGAAAGGGCGAGTGATTGAGGATTTTGTTAGTGTGCAGTATAGATCGAATGTGGGTTAGCCCAAATCATAACCAACAATTTACCTTATTTTTGTGGCAAGGGAGGAGGGGACACTACATATAGTGTATCTTTCATGATCCATCTTTTGGATGACTTCCTAATTGTGTAATCCTTACTAAGATGGCCACGAATGTTGTAGTGCCTGCAATTAAATGGGACCCTATCATAATCCAAACTTTATTAGTGCTCCAGGGTCCCCAAGCTGATGGAGATGGAATTAGAAATCCCTTTGTAGTGGTTCAAATTCACCAAAATTCTAGCCATGCCGATATGTCATGTTTGTTGGAAGGAGTAATCAACTTGAACAAAAAAATCAAGAGTATTCCTAATTTACTTGAAAATATCTCCAGGGTAAAAGATAAGGGTAAGTCTAAGAATCCAAACCTAGATGGGCATTATCTCCTTTTCTTGCATCAAAATGAATTGTCTAGGATTTCAAGTAAAGATCCCGAGATTCCCAGAGCCATCTTCCATCCATGAGTTTCTGTGCATCATCTTGTTTCTTTGTTAGCCACTCCATCCAACCTTTGGCTAATATCAAGCATTTTGGAGCATTGCCAAGCATCGATAGAAATGTTTATTTTTTCCACCTCCATAAAACAACCATATACATCCTTCTGCTGGAAAATGCCCCATGACCACATCTGTTTCATAATAAGAATCTCATTCAATTTCACGTCATTTCTGATAACCATATAGGGCTCTAGGAAGGTCACTGATAGGTGGAGGCAATATAAATAGGAGCTTAGGGTTTTCACTACATCCTCTTAGCATGTCTAGAGTGAGAAAGATATAGAGGAAAGAAAGAGATGGGCTAGAAGGCTAATGTATATAAAGAAGGTTTGGTGATGGAGGTCTATAATGAAATAACTAGGAGGGGGAGTCAGTATCCTCTAGTAGTGAGCAAGAAGAGAGGGGCAAAACTTGCTAACAAGAGTGGTTCAAAAAAAGAGAGAGGATATATGGTTTTCACTTACTGGAGGTAAGTAAATATTTGGATCAGAGCCAAGAATGATTGTAGGAGGTGGCGTGGTAGGCAAGGGAATTACCTCCTACCCTCTCCTCATCATTCTCTTGTAGAGTCTATCAGCATCTTTTGATTGAACAAGCCAACTTTTTTGAAATGTGTGTCAGGTTCCATTCCTAATTGTGAGGATGAGGGTAGAGATATCTAGATATTTTGTCCCTCGAGCGCGACTTCAGAGAAGTGTATCTCATGCTCAACAATGTGTAAACCTAGGATTATAGTATGGGGAGCTCAGCTGAAGAAAGAAATGAGGAGTGGGCTCGGGGAGGCAAAGGCCCTCCAACCCTACAACTTGACCTATCACTAGGTAGTTATTTATTTTCTATTTAATTTAATTTTATATTATTTAAGATGGAGAAAATTTGTAATTTTTAATGTAATATTATGTTTATTTTCTCATTAGAGATAAATTGTTTTCTATATTAAATTATAGATAATTCAATACCATGAGTGTAAAAATTATTCTAAAAAAATAAAATAATAAGATATATATATATATATATATATATATATATTTCTTATTTTTCTAATTCCTTATTATATAATAACGTTGTTAACTGAACTTAATACAATATATAAAAGAGTAAAATAAACCAATTTAATAAATAAAAAAACAAATATTTTTTTTCTTATAAATTAATAAATAAATTCGCTTTAATTATTATTTTTTGAATAAATTAGTTTTTCTTTCTTAAATTTATTTTTTTAACTCTGTGTAATTTTAATTTGGTTTATTAAATTTTTAATATTTATTTTAACTTAAACTTTTGTTTATTTTAATTTTTAATATTTATTTTGATTTAAAATTAATTAAAAGTAAATTTTTATAATCGAAACCCTTTTCACCCTACTCCTTTATTTTATTTTATTTTTATATTTCAAAAACATAAAAATAAATTTAGATTTAACTTATATTTTTAAAATTATTTTATTTAAGATTTTTTAAAATACATCACATTATCTAATAACCCATCCCATATTTATGGTTATTATCTTATTATAGTTTTAATTAATTATATATTAATTTTTATTTATTTAATTTTTTAAAATTTATTATTTTGAAATAGTTAAATTATCTAATAAAATAATAATAAATTTTATAATTGAAATGTATAATATTGCACATAAAAATGAATCTAAATTTAACTTATACTTTTAAAATTTATTCTATTTAAATTTTTTTAAATACATCAAATTATTTAATAATCCATCTCATTTTTATGATTATTATCTTATTATATTTTAACTAATTATATATTAATTTTTATCTATTTAATTTTTTAAAATTTATTACTTAAATTACTTTGAAATAGTTAAATTATCTAATAAAATAATAATAAATCTTATAATTGAAATGTATAACATTGAATTAATATTTCCAAAATTTGTTTTGCCGTATCCTCTATTTTTATTTTTCAAATTAATTGAGACTTATTTAATATTTTCATTTTTTAAGAACTTTTTAAGATGAATCTAATTATTTAACAATATTTTAATTTAATATTATCAAAATTCTTTTTATTTTAGATCTTTTAAGATGGATTTAATTATTTAACAATATTTTTTTTATTAAAACATTATTACCCATATTATTTTCATTATTGTAATAATTTGAATAACATGAAATAAGTAAAGTTGACAAATTTTATTTAAATCTTAAAGCAAAGTGAATAATGTAGGTACCTTTCAAGAGCCATTTTTTTATCGAAGAAACACACACAACTGAAAAATCATTTAGTGTTCAAAACAACTTAAAATTTATATAAAAACTGTAAACATAACTAATTAACAACTTAAAATTTATATAAAAAAAATGTAGACATAACTAATTTTTGAAACCAAGAACTAGATAATTCATTAATTCTGAACCTAGACACTTTCTTCCTAAATGTAAAATAATTTATTTCAATCTCTTTATAATCTTAATCATTTCTCCATTATCTCTAACGCTTTCCTAAAATAAAATAAACGAATTGAAAATAGATATTTTTATACCTTATATACTGCATTAACTAATTTATTTTTTGCAATATTCATTTCTTTAAATGATTTTAAAATAAGTAAATTATCTAATAAGTTAATAACAAAGTTATATAAACAAAATCCGTAACTAATTATAAGATTAGTTTCAAATTTGAAAAGTAAATTTCGAGTTGGAAAATAATAGGTATCTTAGGGTACGCCTTCGATTTCTGTAAAGACACTCCTGACCCAGGATGACATGGCATAGGTAAGTAAAGTGATCTTAAATTGGAAACAAGTGAGTCTTACTCCTTTGATTTACCTTGTTAGTTCTGTAAAGGCAGTGTTGACTACATGTCATGAGTGGTCAGTAAAGTAGAAAAGTCTGAGAAAAAATGAAGGCTCAGCTGTTCACTTAAAGGGTTGTTTAACTAATATTTGTTTTCGAGTTTTTGTTGAGAAGTGTGCGAAATCATTTGCGGTTAAATCTTAATTTTTGGGTAAGTAAAGTACTGATCTCAAATTGGAAAAAAGTGAGTCATACTCCTTTGATTTATCTCTGTTATCTTTGTAAAGGCAATGCTGACTACATGTCATGATATAGGTGGGCAAAGTGGAAAATTCAGAGAGAAAATGAAGGCTCAACAGTTCATTGAAGGAGTTTTTTAACTACTATTTGTTTTCGAGGTTTTGTTCAGAAGTGTCCGACATACTTTTTGGTTTTTTTTTTAATATGTATTTGTGATTAATCGCGTCGTCAATACATCTCGTGGAGGTAAGAAACTTTTACATGAAAAACATTGAAGCGCCGGTGGCTAATTAAAAACCATTCGTTTTATTAACTTATTCCTTGGATATCTGCGATGATTTAACATGATACGACATACTGAAGAAAAGTGGAAACGCCTTTACCCAGAAAATATCGGAAGTGCCACTTTCTAATTAAAAACCTCGTGTAAAGTAGAAGCTCCAGTTTCTAATTAAAAACCTCGTCTAAAGTAGAACAGTCTCTTATTAGGAGTTTATGGATTACAGTATACGTAAAAGAGTTGATGATGATAGAATGGTTTAAGCATTTGTTTATGTGAATATCATTCAAAATTTAATAAGAAAAGATAAAATTACCAATTCAATCTTCTCACCATCTCCCTGAAAGTTAGTAATCTGTCATTGTATTAGCAATTCATTATGGAGCGATCAAGTCGGCGTTATGTTCATATTGAGGATCGTTTCCAGTTTTATCACCATGAACAAATTACCTTATTTACATCTCCTGTAACAATGATATTTAATTATATAACTAATTGCATGTGAGAAATAGTTTTTAAGAAACTAACCATAGGTATTCATCATATATCAGTAAAGCAATACGCCAGAGAAAATTCAATCACAAGAGAAACATCAGTGCGTGCGCTCTCCGCATTCAAATGTTACTGTAGTGGATGATTGACACGGCTTCACTGGTACTATGGAGTTTGTTTGGTGATAAAATGCCCTTTGACATGGATATACGACGGTTACCTAAACAGACTTATTTGGTAGTGAAAGACTATTTGATAGGTGTAATATCTTTCGGTGAAAAAGTAAATTATAGGTTATATGTTATATGGAAAGTCGAGTGGAAATTTAAATGTTTAAAGCTATTTTAATTTTATTTAAAAGTTGGTTATGCTAAGTTATTTATAAGAAGGTATTAAATGATTTGTTAGTTATTAGACACTTAGACGAGAGTTACTCATTAAACACTTCGAGGAGAGTCACTCACTTCTTTATAAATAAATCATTTCAGTTGGGAAAAGAAGCCAAGACTGTAGGAGAGGAATTGGCCACTAAGAAGGAAGAGAAAAAAATTAATCCCTTGAACCTGACTTTGTTAGGGAAAAAAGACATTATTAAGCTGGTTGGGGTCAGTAGAATCCGACATTATTAAGCTGGTTGGGGTAAGTAGAATCCCTAAATCAGACTGGTTGAGTCTATGAGTTCGTGAGTAGACTTGTTACAGTTTGAGATGTCTTTGGACAAACTTTAATAGGTCTTTGTCAAACAACTATTCTAGAAAAACAAAACTAGCTCAGAAATTGATGGTTGCCGTTCTCATTAGTTGAGAAGAGAGTTCTTTCTTCTGGGTGGGTTGATTTTGTTGTCACCAACATTAAACATATAAATATTTTTATTTTTCCAGAATCTATATTGCTTTTGTAATTACTTTTATTTTTCCATAATCTATATTGCTTTTGTAATCACTGTGGAAAGGTTGCAACTTACGCTAAACATACAACTATTGCTCGCTAAACGTCTAAGTATTGCTTTTGTAATTACCGTGGAATGTGTAAATTCTATAGGGTTATGGAATGAAAATTACGCAGTTTTATAATGGTAGAGAATGAAATGGTGAGTTTTATGGTTAGAGAAGTAACAAAAAGACTTATTAATATTTTGGGCAATAATTGAATAAAATAATATATGTTTTGGCATAAGAATCGTTAATAACTATATATATATATATATATATTCTTTTCTCTAGGTCTCACTCGTTCATGGAACAATAATAACAATCACGAGAAATAAAAAGTATTTTGTTGTTAAATAAAAAAATATAAGATATTATTGCTTGCAAATAAAAGAATATGACAACCAAAACCTAGATATCAATGTAATTATTTACAAAAATTGTAGGAGAGCAGTTGATATTAATAAATTTCTATAGGGCTCACTGACTCGGAAGCCCTATGAACTGTAGGAGTGTTTAGACACAAAATTTATATATATATTTGGTTATAAATCCTTACAGAAATTGCAATGACTTAAATAATTTAAATATAATATAGATGTGAGGGTTTTACAAAGGAAACCTCAGAGGATTAACAAAATATATGTAACAAGGTTTTAAATTAACAATGAAATCGAACAAAGTACATAGTAAAAGAAGTGCCGTTAAAATGGCCTAGAAGTGTAACTCTAATTGAAAATTTCTAAACAAAATTATCTAAGTCGTTGTGGGAAAGAATCCAAATAAACTATAACTTAAAAAACCCTAACCATACAATAAACGTATGACTCAATAAAACTAACTCGGGACTATATATCTCCTCAATATTCCAATTGCATGTGCAATGTCGGTTTAGTACAAAGCATTGCATACATGAGACTACCAACTACACTTGCATATGGAACATAGGACATATCCTCTTCCTCTTCTTGTGTCTTGGGACACTATGCTCTTTGCCGGATCTCATTTAATTTCCAAGCCCAACATATAGTTTGCAGCACCGAGATCGTTCATGTCGAATTTGGTGGACAATTGGATCTTCAAATCCTCGATAATTTCTTTATCATTTCCAATCAGCAACATATCATCCACATACAAGACCAGATAAATAACATGGTCACCAATTAATTTCAATTACACACAGTGATCCAATTTGCTTCTAGTGAAACCAAGTCCCCGTATAAATGTATCAAATTTCTGATACAATGTCCTTGGTGACTATTTTAACCCAGAGAGGGACATTTTTAACCTGCACACCACTTCTTTCTTACCCTTCATTGCAAAGCCTTCATGTTGCTTCATGTAGATTTTTTCTTCCAGATCCCCATGAAGAAATGTTGTCTTCATATCCATATGTTCTACCTCGTAATCAAAAGCAGGAACAACAGATAAAAGTAAACTAATAGAAGCCACCTTGGCAACAGGAGAAAAAATATCACCAAAATCGATTCTGGTTACATGGGAATAACCCTTTTTTACCATCTGAGCTTTGTATTTATCCACCTTGCCTTCTAAATTCATTTTCTTCCTAAACACCTATTTGCTGCCAATGGGTTTCCTTCCAGTTGGCAACTCCACTAGACCCCAAGCTTTATTTTTTTGTAAAGATGTCATTTCATCAACCATGTCCTCTTTCCATAGTTTGTCATCCTTTGAATCTATTACTTCAGTGAAATTTCTGGGATCATCATTAGTAATAGATAAAGAAAAACTTGAACAAAAAGCAGATAGACTATACCCTTATGGCGGCCTTCTTTCTCAAATTGATCTTCTCACAACTAGAGTTTGTGGCTCTTCATCTACTAATTCCACTTTTGCTGTAGAGTCTGATTCTTCCTCTTTTAGTTCAAACTCTATCTTCTCACGTTCTTTTGGTAGGAATTCATGTTTAATAACATCTTTCACCTCTTTAAACATCGTATTTCGGCAGTATGCAACCTTCCTTGCTTCTAGGTTCTAAATCTTATAACCTTTTAAACCATCTTTATACCCTGTAAAGATGCACCTTTCGGATTTACTATCCAACTTGGTTCTTTCCTCCTTTGGAACATGTACATATGCATCACATTGAAATACCCTCATATGTGAAAGATAGGGTTTCTTACCAGTCCATACCTCTTGTGGAGACTTATCCTCCAATGCTAATGAAGGTGATCAATTAACCAGGGAACAGGCAGTCTCCACCACCTCTGCCCAAAAGTCATGTCCTAACTTGACAGCACTGAGCATGCTTCTTGCCTTTTCCATCAATGACCTGTTCATTCTTCTTGCAACTCTGTTTTGCTAAGGTGTGTATGGAGCAGTCTTCTGTCATGCTATACCACACCTCTTGTATAAGTTTTAAAAATCCTTCTTACATAACTCTCCATCGTTATCTATCCTCAACACCTTTATCTTCTTCTCTGTTTGATTTTCCACTAGAGATTTAAATTCTTTAAACCTATCAAAGACTTTAGATTTCTTCCTAAGGAAACATATCCATGTATTCCTTGAGATTTCATCTATAAATGATACAGAGTACACAAACTTACCTAGTGATGGAACTAACACAACTCCAAACACATCACTGTGCACAAGCTTTAATATCCCTTTCGCCCTCTTAGCCCCAGACGAGAAAATCACCTGATTTGTCTTTCCATATACACAATGTTCAAAGAAATCGAAATCCAGAGAGAAATTAGACATACCTTCTACCATACCATTACCATGAAATATTCGAAGGCCCTTTTCTCCAATATGTCCAAGCCTTTAATGCCATAGCATGGACTTTTCTCCAGAGACCGCCAAATTTTCTGCTCCACTTTCAGGAACCACAGAACTGATGCACACATCAATAACAGTGCTACTTAGAAGCTTGTACAGAGTTCAAATCCGAACTCCCTGCATCAATACCAGTGCTCCTCGAACCATCTTGCAAGTATCTTTCTCGAACGCTATTTTGACACCTGCATCATCCATCTTGCTTACAGAAATAAAATTCTAGCCAATGCAGGAATATGTAGAACACCCGGAAGTGTTCTAATCCTTCCACTTTACAACTTCAACTTGAATTTTTCATGACTGACGATTCTAGCCTTCCTATCATCCCCTTAGAAGACATCACCACCATCATATTTCTCATACTCGTAGAACCACTCCCTGTGGGGAGTAAAGTGAAAGGATGCACCTAAGTCAATCAACCACGCCTCATGATCTACATGTGTACTTGAAGAAGCCAAGTACACATCCCCACCTTCATGTGAGGAGGTTTTTGCCTCTGCAGATGGAGCATCGTCAAATCCCTTTCCTTTCTCAGGAGTTTGAGATCTACAATAATTTTTGAAGTGCTCTTCCTTTTGACATTTCCATGACACCTTTATAGGTTTTCATAGAGATTTAGATCTCCCACTCAAGGACTTACTTTTCTTTTTGTTTTGGGACCGTCCTCATATAGACAATGCATCTCCATTTTGGCCCTACATATTTTTCCTTCTCATCTCCTTCGACAACAAGGATGAGATTCCTTCATCAAATTGCAAAGTAGTTGTATTGCTACATATTGCAACAACCAAACTATCCCACAAATTTGGTAGAGAACAAAACAAACTGATGGACTTATCTTCATATGAAATTTTAATATCAGCAGATAAAAACTAGCTTACCACAATATTAAAGGTGTTTGGATGCTCTATCACCGAGTCTCCATCCTTCATTCTCATGTTATACAACTATTTCCGTAGGAACAATTTATTCACCAAAGACTTAGATTGGTACAAAGTCCCTAACTTGTCCCACAAAAGCTTCATCTAAGCTTCCTTTGATACATTGAAAAATAAGGAATTTGAGATACACAACCCTATTGTGCTCTTTGCTTTCCGATCCAACTTCTTCAGACTTTATCGAATATTGTTGTTGGTTTAGTACCAGGATCTACCATGATCCACTTATCTTTATCCACCAACAAGTCCTCCTTCATGAGTTTCCACAACTCAAAACTATGGCCATTAAATTTATTTATATCTATCTTTCAACTACTCACCATATTTTCACCACAATAATTGATATCGTAGATCTCCCACTGAATAGGATCTACCACAGGCTTGAGCAACCCCTCAGAAGCAAAGGTGTCCCCATGAAGCTGAAATAACTCTGATACAAAATGTAGGTTTCAACCCTGTACAAAAATTACTTGCAAGCGAATTCTTAGAAAATAGAAAATTTGCAATGGTGAGAGACACAAAACAAATACATAGAGATTTCACCTAGATCCCAAAACCGGGACTACCAGATTAATTTTTCATTATTTTCCTTTCAATGTTACAATACATATATATACATGCCGAAGCATCTGTAAACCCCAATCCATTAACTCTGGATTAGAATATAACCATAATTAACTTAACCAGATCTACAAAATACCATAGGCATAAAACCATCATGTGCAAAACCATACGTAGGTCCACCCACCTAATGTACGGTCCAAATTTCTTTTCCCAAGGTGTTGCCCCGAACCTCATGTAGGGAGGCTACTGCCCCTGCTAAGGCCTCGACAGGGGGGGTGGAACCCCCCATTATGCCCGATGCAATGAAGGGGGGCCTGGTTGCGCCCCCTCTAACCCCCTGGATTCTTGCGTGGGGCTAGTCATGGAAAGAATAAAACACACACCCAACACTGAAGTTAGGGTCCTATCTCGCGGATGGTTCACTCTCAAATTTGACAATGATGAACAACTATATTGCGTTAACAACAGTTGTTGGTTCATTGAACTGGCCCCTATCCAGTTCAAACGTTGGTCGCCCCTATTTGACCTTGAGCGGGAGAAGCTAGTTGTTGGGCCTATCTCGCTTAGATTTTCAGTGTTACCAATGCATTTGTGGATGGAAGATATCTTTCAGTGTATTGGCAATGATTTGGGAAGGTATATGGACTATGCCAAAACATTTCTAAAGTCTATAATCATGACTTGTGCTCGTGGTTTGGTCTCACTCTACACCAGGGAGGGAATAGTGGCCAATCTCATCCTAAAATATAAAGGATATACTTACAATTAGAAACAGGACTATGAGGGAGCCTCATTCCGATGCCAACACTTTCATGAGATTGGGCACATCTATATGGATTTCCCACTGCTTCATAAAAATAAGGAGTATAGGGATGGAAAAGGCATAGATGATAAATGGAATTCTGAGAGGGTTGTGTCTGGTGGGCCTCTATCATAAGGGACGCCTGATGCTTCTCACATCTGGTCGAACAACCATCAAATGGATGGCGTATCTGGCTCATTGGGGATCTGAATAGGCACACACCACAAGCAAATATTATGGTTTCCGAATCCTTGCCTCTGATACCAAGTACCTCTTCTTCCCCCTTACATCATATCACTATTTCTGATAACTATCATCTATCGGTTTCAAATTCGATTTCCATGTTAGAAAGGGTTTCTCTATCACACATGGGGGTTGTCGATTGTCTGATTGAATTTGTCACTCTGTGTTACCTGTCTCCCTACCCTTACTTATCCATATCTAGGGAATCATTAGATGTCTCCCGTAGAGCCCCCCCATAACAACCTAAGACCATGTTCTAGGGATAGACACGATGAGGATGAATTGCTAAAGGTATGTGGTGGATTAGGGCCTTTATCCCCATTTAAGATCCCTAAGGCCCCTCGAGGTAGACAATCTCATATCTCCAACGTTATACACCAAGCTAGCTAGGAAATTGTGGTAGGTCATCAACTTTCACTTGACAGGTCCTTAGAGAACGACAAAGCCTAAGTTAGGTTAACATATGAAGTTTCTCTCTTTTAATTGTAGAGGGTTAGCTAGTCAAGCCAAAAAACTAGCCCTAAAGAAGTTGTTTCGACAAAATAGGTTAGACGTGATATTTTTGCAAGAAAGTCTAGGTGATGATATGATCATTTCCACTGTGCTAAAGGAAACACTTTGCAATTGGGAATTTTACACTATAGATGCGACAGGAAGATCTTGAGTTATGGATTTAGGGATAAATCCCATCACTATTAAAACCCTGAACATTTGGGGATGTGATGGTATCTTAGGAGCGGATATCATCTCTTCAGAGTTCAGCATGGAGATTAGAATATTTAATGTATATGGACCATGTGGGGAAAGGAGGATATTCTAGAACAACCTTATGAATAAATAATTTATGCAATCAACCAACCTAGTGATAGGTGGGGATTTGAATTTCTTGTTGGGTATGTCTAAAAGTTGGGGAACCCACTCACAACAGGACCATCTCTTCAAATTTTTGACTTATTGGATTGAAGACAATCATCTTGTTGTTACTGGGCTGACTTAGATGCTACACACTTGGAGGAATCAGTGAATTTGGGATCAAGCGATAGCTCATAGGATAGATCGATTTCTCATTAGATAATCTCTCTTAGAAAATATCTCCCTATACAAACAATGGGTAGGCACTGGGGGTATATCTGATCACTTCCCCATATACTTGGAACTTGTCGGACACACTAGGAAGCCAAATGCTCCCTTAAAATTTAATGCCACATGGTTGAAGGAACATGATTTCATACAAATTGTTAGAAGAAATTGGATACCTGTGGAATTACAGGAATGGGGATTGACAGCTAGGAGATTTGAGGAGAACCTGAAATTGATCAAACAAAAAAAAATCATATGGGTGAAACATAAATGGAAAAAATCTGACGAAGAATTCAAGAATATCTCTGATGAAATCAGGTCAGTGGAGGAGCCTGGAGGTGGGGGGTATGAAAATAATGAAGGGAAAATACGATTGATCTAGATTGAATTAAAGAACAAAATTTTCAAGGATAGAAAAGAGACATGGAGGCTTCGAAGTCGAGCCATCTGGCCCCAAATGGGGGATGAAAACATCAAATTTTTTTAGCAAAATGTAAAGGGCAGAAAGGCCACTAACATCATCTAGGAATTATCAGACCAACAGGGAAGAAAATCTTCTACCTTTAGTGAGTTGGCAAGGATGGGGGTTAGACACTTTAGAACTACCTTCTAGGTACAACAGGAATTATCCCTACTTGATATCATATAGAGTGCATCTCCTTTTCCTCGTTTTGTGGATGAAGATGAAAATTACGAACTTATGGCCCCTGTAACTTCGGGAGAGATGGAGGTTGTACTTCACTGGTTCAAGAAAGATAAGAGCCTTGGTCCAAATGGCTAGCTGATTGAATTTTTCCTGGAATTCTATGATCTAATTGGTAATGACATATTGAAGGTAGTAAAAGAATGTAGAACCTCGAGCAAGACATATGATGCATTTAACTCGAATTTCATAACACTTATACCAAATAAGGACAACCCTCAAACTTCTGACGACTTTAGGCCTATCTCCCTATGTAACTGCATCTATAAGATCATTGCAAAGATTACTGCAAATAGTCTTTGACGTATTCTATCCAAACACATCTCAAAAGAACAATTTTCCTTCCTAAAGAACCGATAGATTCACGAGGCCATTGGAGTTTCCCAAGAGGCAATGCATAGTTTAAAGACCAAGAAGCAAAAAGGTATGATTATTATGCTCGACTTGGCCAAATATTTTGACAAAGAAAGCTGGTTGTATATCAGAATGTTGCTCACACATCTGGGGTTTCATCACAACTTCATCAATTGGATCATGTGTTGTATCACTACAACCTCATTTGTAGTACTAGTGAATGGTGCGACCTTTGATTTTTTCCATGTTGAATGAGAACTTCGACATGGATGCTCACTCTCTCCATTTTTATTCCTTCTTCTGATGGAGGGGCTCAACAAAATTATATCCAATTCCGAAGCTCAAGGATCTCACAAGGGAATAGGCGTCATTGGAAACCTTACACTAACACATCTTCTATTTGTTGATGACGTATTGATATTCTTAAATGGAACAAGAAATGATGCAACCATGCTATATAATATTACTCATATTTTTAAAAGGTCCACTGGGATGGATTTAAATCCCCTCAAATCTACCATATCTTCCATAAGATGCTCCAGAGATGAAATTGCCTATATTATGACAAAATTTTAATTCGAATTGGTTGATATGGAGGTTGGAATAAAATACTTAGGATTCAATTTGAATCCCAATGATTATAGGAAGACAGGTTGTAAGTGGTTGATTGCTAAGATAAAAAAAAATTTAACATTTGGTGTCACAGATGGTTATCCAGGGCTAGCAGATTGGTTTTGATCGAATTTGTTTTGGAGGCTATCCCCATATTTTGGATGGATCTCACCTGGATCCCAAAAGGTATCCTCAATATTATTTGGCAAAAATGTTGTTCTTACATATGGCACAGAGAAAAGGAAGGTCATGTATTTTCTTGGATCAAGCGGGAGCGACTTCCCATGCCAAAGTGATGGGGTGGATGGGGCTTGAAGGTCCTTTACACTTTCTCAAGAGTATTGGTTGCCAAAGTAGGTTGGAGGTTGATTACAACAAGAAATTTAACGACATAAATCATCATAAGTACATACATCTACCTCCTATCTCTCATTGATTGGATTCGTCTCAACAACAAACATAACCAAACATCTCAAACATTTGGAAAGTGATCCTTGCTTCCTTCAACATCATTGATGTTGGAAATAATACTAAGAGTTGGGGTGAATCAGTATTAGTCAACTCAATAACTTTTTCATTTCCACAATCAGATTTATATACGCTACTTCAGAGAAGGGAACTTGTGTGTGCACGCAAATGTTCTTAAGGAAACTAACATATATCTAGTGAACTTATGATTCAATTAATTCATCATATGTTGATCTTTAATTAGTGCATCAATACTTCATTAACCATGTGCAGTAATAACATAACAAACCATCACACATAAGAAACACACATTAACACCAAGATTTAAGGTGGAAACCTAATGCGAGACATAAACCACGTGTTGTTGTCTTCTTTTAATATAAGAAAAACCTATTTACAATCTTGTACTGGTGCAGACTCATAACAGTACGCAGGCACCTACCTGTAGAAGGCTACAACCTTCTCTCTTTCTCTAGCTTCTACTAGAATGGAGCTACAACCTCCTAGCTCTTGTACTAGCCAATATGTTTACTAGTACGTAGGCGCCAGTCTACAAAACGCTCCAACCCCCTCGCTATTGTACTAGCCAATCCATTTACTAGTACGTAGGCGCCGACCTACAAAAGGCTCCAACCTTCACTCATTTTCTAGCTGCTACTGGAAGGGAGCTCAAACCCCCTAGCTCTCGTATTGGCCGATATGTTTACCAATACGTAGGCGTTGGCCTACAGAAGGCTACGACCTTCTCTTTTCCTCGAGGGACCACACTTTATAAATTTTCAGACTCGATGCTCCTTGTACACAACAATACAATCTGAAGGCCACAATTCATCAAATTTTCATACTGGACCGATCAACAACATTGAAGCTTAGAATCAATCACCACTTCAATACATCCATCAAATACATCTGCACTACCCAATCAATGAAACTCAATCATCAATCTCTGAATCAACCACAACTGAATCAATCACTAAAAACCCATTCTCACTAAAGCAAATCACAATCAATCAATCTGAACATTCAGAACACTGTCACCAGAACACAATCACCATAACACAATGTAGAACCCAGAACTCTGCCTCAATCACCAGAACCAACTGCAACTTCAAACATCATTTTTCATATTGTATACGCTACTTTGATGTGTTGAACCTATGTGTGTATGCACTTTTACCAAAGCGAACCAGCGTACAGATCTTTAGATACTAACATAAAAACTCCATAGCTATTCCAGACTTCTGCCATACCTAGATCATAACATTTACAAAATAAAACATGTGTCAATATTTATATCTATACTATCCATGATCAAACCACATAATGATAATTCATTTCAGGCCTTATGATCCCGATCCATCATCGATCATCAACCACGTAGGTTCATCCTGACTTTAGATCAATCAAAGCATTAGAAACCCATAACCTGCATATTTGATCTAACACTTCATAAGATATGCAATGTTTGCACACTTGGCCTAACGATCTTCTCCTCCTTAGATAGCTTTAGGCCCTTTGTCAATACCTTGGACCAAAGCCACTTAGGACCAATACCTTGGACCAAATACCTAGGGTCAATATCTCAAACCAAATACCTCGGACCAAATATCTTGGACCAACACCTTGGACCCAAAATACCTTGGACCAAATGCCTCGGACGAAATACCTCAAACCAAAACCTTCATTTTCCAACATGTACGCGCTTTTCATTCTGTGAAAGTGCGTGTATACTTATACGCTCCTTTTATTTTGTGTACCTGCTTGTACACTCTTCTTAGACAAAGTGAAAAAACATATACTTCAGAAACCACTCTCTTTCTTCAATCTCTGGAGTATGATATGTAATCCTTTGTTGTTAACCTACTACAATATGAACTATCATTTGAGTGAGTTGCCATCAAAGACAACACCTGTATCATAATGCCAACAATTAAATCAAGTCCATCATGGAGAATTGGATATGGACACCTCGCCATCACCAGCATTGATCCATGGACCAATTATGGAAAAAAATATACCCTCCACCATGAACTCATTCAATTATTAAATAGACTAGGGATCCTAACAATCAGTCAGATATCAAATCAAGATAATACATCCATATGGGGACAAGGTTGGATGACAACACATGAGTTAAACATTCTTGAACAATGGCATCCACACTAGTAGGATTACATAAAATCTCTGAAAAACTCACATATTCGGCTCATGGATAGGGATGACGAGTTGATCTGGTACCATTCCAAAAGAGGAGTGTACAATCCTAAAGAAGGATGCCTCATAGCTTACAAGTATAAAGAGTCGTAGATTAAGAATTGGTGGTGGAACAATATATGGAAATTAAAAGACCCTCCCAAACCAAAACTTCTATTTTGGATAATTCTCACAAATAAGATTCCCACAATTGATAACCTAAAGAAAAGGTCACTTCAAGGACCCACATGGTGTGCTCTTTGCCGCAATGTGGATGAATCCATTGAGCACCTCTTCATCTCTTGTCCAGAAGCTATGAGTCTATGAAACATGGTTTCTCTATCTCTTGGTATGAACTATAGATGGTAGGGAGGAACAACTGAAACTGCAAGGCAGGATTGGTGTCAGCGACCAAAGGCCGTAAAGCCATGGAATCTTCTGAGTATCATTTACTGGGGTATATCGATCGCAAGGAACAATATGATATTCAAGGACCGTATGTATTACCTTGAAAAATCAAGGCCAATATACGTTCCATCTATTCACTCATCCCTGATGACTTGCCAACTAAGCAACCTCCAATAATCACAGTGGAGAATATTGATCAATTAAAACCTTGGGCATACTTTGATGGTTCTGTAAATTCAAATAGTAGTGGAGGTGGTGCTATATTATACATAAGCACTAATTGTTATCACAAAATGAGCTTTGGTTTTGGGACTGGCTCAAACAATTTCATTGAATAAATGAATCTGAATTTGCTTCTATTATTTTTGCTTGAGAAGGGTTGCATAAATCTACAAATATTTAGAAATTGAAAACTTGTGATTGGTTGGTTCAATTAGACTAGCAAATGCCAAACACACACTTTGCACAATATTTTGGAGGACGCTCATCTTCTTTGATGACATTGTATGTTCTCATATTTACAGCGAAAGGAACTCCATATCCAATTAGTTATCCAAAGAAGGGGCGCAACAGATTTTGGGTACATGGTTGATTCATGAACACATTAGGGCATAATACTAACAGTACTACCATTTTCCATTAACAAAATATGAGAATCATGCAACCCCATAGTTCACAGATCTTTTTGATGTCTGTATACAGACACAGGGATACATTTCGACCATTGTGATGAACTCTCTTTTGTTGTAAAATTTTGTATGACTCATAACATGACCAGTAAGACTCTATGCAACATCATCTGACAATACTTTATATTTTTTGATATATTATGATTGAATCAGATTCACATCTGCTTCTTTCTAGACTGATATGCATATTAATGCATCTACTACATGTAATTTTCATCTTTACATAATGGAAATTATGATTTTTCCCAGGGAGAAATAAATTGCAGTTCTAAATAAATATATATAAAAGTAAACTATAAAAAATGGAAAAATAAGTAAACTTAACAAAAATTAAAAAGGTATAAAATGAGAAAGCGTTGAATTAAGAGAAATATTAAATTAAGTTAAACTTGAAATAAAGAAATAAGAGTTGGATGTTGACACATGGAATGTGTGCATGCGGACCCCTTTCCATTTTTTGGTCTATTTAATGGACAAGGGGGGAGATGAGATTCATCCATTCCTTCATCCATTCTCCAGGGAGAAAAGTGTTGTGAGACAAAGGATTCCCTCATAGTAGTACATTGATTGAGATCTCAGAGATGGCCAATTGTAGAAATATTATGTGTAGCTGAGTCTATGGGTGGGTGGAGATTCGTCCCTAAAGACTTTGTTGTGGTTAGCAAGATTCAAATAGCATTCAACTTTCGAGTCACAAGTAAAAAATATCGTCGCTATTGGTAAGTCGTCTCTACTCATGTTTTAAGAAATTCTGTGCTAATTATTTGAATAGTTGTGTGTTGATTATTAATCATATAAATTGATGTAATTAGTTGCATATTTAATTCCAGGTCGTGACATAAGGTATCAAGCAAGTTCCAACCCATTAAGGCCTCTAGTATTTTTTCAATATAAAGTTACTAGAATATATATATATGTGTGTGTGTGTGTTAAAATACAAAATTAGAAAATTTCTTAATATATATATATATATATATATGCAATGAATTGCGAAACCAGGAAACAATTAGTCTACTATAACTATAATGCACCCTTTATTAATACATATTTTCCATTTTTTTTCAGTGGAAAAGTATGTGTAACCAAACTTACTAACTCATTAGTGTTTCGACTTAAGTGAGATTTCCATCCAGGGATAAAGGGGACACAACTTTGATATCTTAATTTCGATACTTGTGAGTTGGTGGTTTCATTTCCATCTAGCATAGGAAGCTTAAACAAATCACTAGATGGAGAAGAGTAGATACGTTTAAAGGTTTAATAATGGATTTATGAAATTTCTTCCAATTGGTTCTGCACCAGAGATTCCTCAAGTCACTTTATAGGGATGCCTACCTTCGTTTATTGGTATAAAATTTATTTTGTAAATAATAGATAACTAGTTAGAATGAAGGATTTACTAAAATCATATGATATGATTACGATCTTCTCCAAGAGGTACAAAATATGAAGGGGAATAAATTTTCCAAATTGGACAAATGAGTCTAAAACAAAAGTCAAATGCACTAACCCACCGCACTATAAGGTCTGAATAAATACCGAATCATGGGCTTGTTCTAACTTTTCCTTCTTACCACAATACAATTTACAATAACTTGAACCACGTCGAGGTTTGTGTGCAACAACCACATACTCTAACCAACTGAGGTATTCCAACGTGCTCAAACCCACGACAACAAGGTTAAGAGATCAACATGCCTGACGAAACCCATGTATTTAAAGATAATTCTGTAATCATAAGCCAAGAAAAATTGGTTAGTCAAATTTTTATTTGTGGACCTCTCTCAACCCTCCTTCCCATTAAAGACTATTTAAAGACTATTCATAACCATTGGAAACCCACTCCATTGAAATCTAAAAAATAGACCACCATGGATTCATGTCATATATAGACGGTTGGTTAACGCAAACAAGCTACATATATATAACACAAACAAACTAAGTCAAGAAAAATTGGTTAGTCAAATTTTCATTTGGGGATCTCTTTCGGTCCTCTTTACCTTTAAAGTCTATTCATAACCATTGGAAACCCACTCCACTGAATTCCGAAACCCATAAATCACCATGCATTCGTGTCATATATAGACTATTGGTTAACCCAAACAAACTACAAAGATAACTTTTACATTGAGAGTTGAGGCACCTATTAGTGCTCGAATGTACAATATATCTATAATAATGATCCTCCTCTTAGTGCTCGAATGTACAATATATCTAAAATAATGATTTGGTTATAGTAGAAGTGCTCACATTATAAACCTTTTTATACCATCATTAAAATAATTTTTTGCAATGGAATTTATAGAAAACTTTAATAGCCTTTGCACTTTATCTATCATGAGTCGAGTGAAAGACAAAAGTAGGATTACCATCTCAAAAAATTAGCTTCCAAATATTTGAGCCCATTCTCGGGAAAATGCACTTCATGTTAAGAAAATAGAAAATATGCACTAATCATAGTAATAGGAAAACAAGGGCGTAAAGTAGGTTGACTATTACGTTTATTTTGCTAAATGGAAAGGTAAAAGTGTATTAATTGTTATTCAATTGGTAAATGCTTATTTTAATGTAGTAAATATAATAATAATTTTAATGTGTTAGTTTGATGTTAAAATAATATTGTTTTGTTAGTAAAATGTATGGGCTTTAACCTGTTTAATAATGATTTAGTATTTAGGAATTTAGTGAATATTAAAAAATTATTATTATTTTTTATTTTTATTTTTTTTATAAGAAAAATTGAATGATTATAATTTTTTTTTATAATTAATGAATAATTATTTTATTAGTCTTTTTATGAAATTACTGAATGATTATTGATCATCTTATTATATGATTGTAATGCATTGCAATATGTCATTGTTGTGTAAGTCTTTTGAAAGTGATTTGGAATTTAACATGGTTTGCTACAGGGGAATCCTCGTTCCTAAGCATCAAAGGTAAACCCAAGTCACCCCTGAGGTAGAAACCCCACCTCCAGCCATTGCAAAGATTGGAGCCCCAGCTGAGCAAGCCATATTACGTTCCCTTGGGGAAATGATAAACGTTTTTAAGGATTGGGTCACAAGCCAAGGTCAAGGTCAAAGAAATGATCAAGGACAAGAGGGTAGTTGGAACGAAAATAGAGACAAGACTTAAATCCTCATTTCAATGCCAAAGATAGACAACCAAACCTCAATATTATGAAAGAAGTCCAAAATCCAAATTACCAGAGTTCACAAGTCAAGATGGGGGTTCAATAACAGAAGCTTGGGTACTCAGTGCCAAGAGAGCACTTATCCTTAAGGCATATACTTCAAGGGAAAAAGACCAAATAACAATGAGTCTATTGAAAGGAGAAGCTTTATTATGGTGGGTAAATGAAGAAACGAAGATGCAAGTCACCCCATTGCAAGTTACTTGGGAAATGTTTGAGGAGGCCTTCAGAACTAGGTACCTATCAGAGGAATACAAACACCAACAAATAGGGGCTTTCCATGTAATGTGACAAAATGGTAGATCTATTGAAGACTATGAAGTTGAATTCTATGTGTTGGTCCATCATGTGGACTATATGGCAGATGATAAACGTCAAGCTGAAAGATTCCTACATGGGCTTGATCCTTTGGTTCGAGCAGAAGTTTCCATGTGGAAACCCACCACTATGGCAACAACCACTAGTTTGGCCAAACAAGTCCAGAGGATGATAAATATGAAAAGGAAAATGGTGGTTGATGAAAATATAGAGAAGGAATCCCCCAAGGAGGGTGTAAGCAGAAAAGGGGGACACCAATATGAATCCCAAGGAAGGTAAAACAAGGTTGCTAGGATTGCTAGTGCAACCTCTAGGTTGGCTCCAGAAGAATGTAGGGGTTAGTCCTACTTAAAAAGAACTAGTAGTAGAGCTAGAGGAGTTTGTGGCCAAGGACAAGGACATATAGGGGATCAAGGTCAATTCAAATGTTGCGAATGTGGGGGTCCACATTACAGAAGGGATTGTCCGAAGAATCAAGTTGGGCTAAGATAACAAGGACACCAAGAAAAAGGAGAAAAACCACAGAACCAACATCGAATTCATGCCATTGCAACCATAATTAGCATGAGCACAAAGCCACCATTTTGGAGTCCACCAATTTCCAAGGAGGGAGTCCTTCCGGTCAAACCATTTTGTATACTGGACTGCCAAGTTCATCGACTTAGGAATCATGAGTTGAGCAAGTCAAGATCTAGTGGGACCAATATAGCCTAGGGTCAGCTACTTGGGAATATGAAGATGCTATTTTTTATGACTTTCCTTATCTATTTGATTAAATTGTGTTGTGAACTAGATAGGATTGCATAACTTAGCTTAGATAAATACTTTATTGGAGTGTCTAAATCATGCCTTATTGTTTAAATTTTTTTGATACATCTAAATCATACACTATGATTTCAATTAATTTTAATTCAACATAGGACTATTGAAGTATAATGTTGAGAAGAGGGTTCATGATATGGTGGTACGTGGTAATTGGACATTGTTCTGATGAGGGGACAGTAAAGGGTGTAGGGAAAACGTGAAGTAATAAATAACTAAATAAAATGAAATGTCAACTGATTCAACTTAACTTCGAGACGAAGTTACTTAAAGAGGGGGAGTATGTAATGTCCCTTAATAATAATAATAATAATAATAATAATAATAATATTAAAATATAAGTAAATAATAAACAATAAAGAAAATATAATAATGGTAAATAAATAGTAAACAATAGAGAAAATATAATGATAGTAAATAAATTATAAATAATAAAGAAAATATATTAATAATAAATAAATAATAAATAATGAACATAATATAATAATAATAAACAAATAAAATAGTAAATAATAAACTAGAGTTCTAAATAAATATATATAAAAGTAAACTATAAAAATAGTAAAAATAGGTAAAGTTAAAAAAAAGTAAAAATGAATAAAATATGAAAGTGTTAAACTAAGAGAAATATTAAATTAAGTAAAACTTAAAATAAAGAAATAAGGTTGCATGTTGACACATCAAATGTGTGCATACAAACCGCCTTCCATTTTTTTGTCTATTTAATGGATGATGAGAAGGATGAGATTCATCCATTACTTCATCCATTCTCTGGGGAGAAAAGCATTATGAGACAGAGGATTCCCTTGTAGTAGTATGTTGATTGAGGGCTTTGGGGTGGACAATTGTAGAAATATTAACTGCAATTGAGCCTATGGTTGGGTGGAGAGTCATCCGCAAAAACTTTATTATAGTTAGCGGGATTCAAATAGCGTTCAACTGTAGAGTCACAAGTAAGAAATATCGTCGCTACCAGTAAGTCATCTCTACTCGTGTTTTTGGAAATTATATACAATATAGTTGAATAGTTGTGTGTTGATTACTAATTGCATAAATTGATGTAATTAGTTGCATATTTAATTCAAGGTCGTTACATGAAGTGTGATCTTGCAACGAAGTAAAGCCCTAAAATTATCTATCAAAATTCATATAGGGTATCGATTGAAAAAAAACAACAACAACAACAACAACTTTCTGTTAAAAATAGTGTTGGGTTTCTAGTATATCTTGTTAATATAACATGAAGGTCATCCTTGCTTGTTCGCTCTGTGATTAAATAAAAGTTAATACCACCGAGCACAGAGACTAGAAAGAAAAATGAAGAAGGGAATTAGAGCACGGGTCTCAAGTTGAACAATAGAAATGGATAGGAAATATGTAATTGGATAAAAGGGTTTACCTATAACCTCTCTGAAATGGCTAGAGATTTTCTACGAAATTCAAGATTTGGGCTTGAACAGCCATAACAAAGCTTGTTTCGATATGCTGACGGTTGTAAATGAGAGAAAGGGGCACAAAGGAATGTGGGGTTGTTAGCCCAAAATGCATCATAGTCCAAACTAACCGTCAGATCAAACCCTAAGATCTCAACGACGTGTCCAGTGATATATTTCACATTCAAGAGGTCACTAGTATCCATAGAACAATCTAGAAATCAATCTAAAGAGGATTTGTGATACAATGAGCTAAGAGTCAATCATATAACATAAGCCCACACTTTATATGTATACAATAACATAAACATATAAAATTGCACAATGATGGAATCAAATATAGAACCTACGTTAAAATAATACCATCAATATATTGCTAATGATGTGACCAATAAAAAATCTAGTGTGCGTGGGCAAAACTATCAGTGTCTTAACATAGGAAGACATGTAAAACATAAGCCGATCATATAAAGTGAACAATTTGTATTTAATTCTTTATGAATAAAAATAAACAAGGGCAAAAGTATTGTCTTTTACTTCAAGGTAATTTTTTTTTTGGGGGGGGCTTGATGGATGTTATAATATGGGTATTGGAGTTGTTAGTAGTTACCAACATGCCATGTGAAAATTTGATTTGACAACTCACTTTCTAGAGATGAAAGTTTCTAGCAATAATCAAATAATACAAAAAATATTTCTTTATATTTTATTTTACATAAATTAATTTAACTTAATTTTTTTAATTGCTAAGAATTTTTTGGAAAAGAACACATCAAAATTAATTTGTTGACGAATTTCGAACAATCAAAAAATGAATTCTGAAGTGATCTTCTCTGAAAAATTCTTAGCAATCAAGATATGGATCTCAGAAGCCTGAATTCTGATAATTTTTTCTAATCTAATAATGACAAATAATTGTTTATATTTTAATTTACATAAATTAATTTAACTTAAATTGTTTGAAATTAAAAATAAATATATGTTTGTAAATCATTTTTTTAAAATGGTTTATCTTTTTGAAAAATTTAAAAATATTTGTACTAAAAAAATGAAATGCTTTTCTAATACATCGTTAAAACAAACTAGGATTATATCATTCAAATAATAAAATATTTTAAGATTAAATTTAAATATTTCATTTTATTTTATTTTGACTAAATTTGTAACTACGTTAGTTTTGTACTTGCGAGACATGGGTTAGTTTCATATTTTCTTATCACATGGTCGAATATGAAAACTACCACTGTAAGCATTAGGTGCTTATATATGCCCCATTAGCAAACACTAGTAAATTTGGGGGATTTCACACATATGGGTAAATGGAGAGATTTAACTTTCAATCTCTTAGTACATAACAATTCATTTTCACAATGTTGTCCAATTGAGTTGTACCCGAGGATTTAAATATTGAAAATAATACTATAATTATAATAAATAATTTAAAAATAAGACTTGACATGAGTTTGGAAGGATGGGGCTTGCAACTACAGATGACCTACGACCCCTGAGGTTTCAAGGGTTTACGTTTTCACTTTTTTAGGTAGTTGTGGTCAAAACTTGTTCCGAAATCAATTTTCTAAAGCACGATTGAGAAAATATACTTTCTTTGGTAGTGCTTGTCAAAAGGGAATAGTTTCACTCTAGTTTCCATGTACATATTCTCTACTCCCAACTGTTAAGTTATCCAGAAGCAAAATTGACAAGGTTACTGGGAGTGTCAGTTCTCAACCTGATCTGATAGGTTATCTACCTGTGGTCCTTTCATGGAGGATGTAGTTTTCATGGATTTTGAACAAGTGGTCAAAGGTGAAGCTCTGATATAGGTATTTATCCCTTAGTTGAAGTCTAAAGAAAAGGTAGAATATATATATATATAATGAAAATTTGAATCCAACCTTCATTCTAAGTCAGCCCTAGACACTCATGGGGGTCTAGTTGGAGGTTCAGAAGAAATGAGATCTACGATGGCTTCTCCAGCGGAAGACATGCAAGGGAAGCCAAACTTGGACCTGCCGGATCAAAGCCAAGTTTCTTTAGCAAAGTCTTAGGGATTCAAGGATGAACTCATTCCACACTGGCTCGAAACACTTCCATGCAGGCATTCACCAGGTACAAAATTCCAAGCTCTATCTAATCTTGTGGATTCTAGTCTTTGTGAGGGTTTTTCCTCACCAAGAGTTTCATCAATTTATTCCCCTCTAAAGGAGCCATCACCTCGTCATTTGGTAAGCTGTTTCTTGCATGATTTGTTGGTATTAGGTAATGAAAAGGGCCAATCCCAAGAAGTTGTGGTGAAAAAAATCACAAGAAGACCCTAAATTTGTATCAACCAGAACTTTGAGTTGAACATAGAGGTGAGAGGAGGGGATCAAATGAAAGAAGAAACACTTCAACAAAAGGTTAAAAAATCTATATTCTCGTTAGTGTTGGGAATGGATGTTCCTCTACAAAACGTTAAAGACATGGCAGAAAAGTATTTGGTAAGGCATCCCAAAGATAGGAAGTTCAACCCAACTTTCATAAAATCGTAGGTTCACAAGGAAATCACACCTATTATGAAGAATCCCCTGGAGGTGGTTCTGTTAACAAATGGTTGGATACATTTGATATTTTTAGAAGTAGGAGAGGTCAAACAAGTTGTGAGAAAGGTATGGAAATTGGATTGTAGCCCTTTTCTGTTTAAGTTATGGTCTCCTTTATTTAGTTCCTATAGGGAAAGACTGGATGAGGTCCCAATTTGGGTTAGACTTCCTAGTCTACCAATAAATTACTAGGATTCCCAAGTTTTCTAAGACCTTGGAAACTCTTTGGGGAAGTATCTCAAACATGATTACTCCCACCTCTTGATAGGGATCAGAAATGTAGCCTGCATTTTGGTGGTCTTAGACCTCCACTAGGGGCTAACGGAAAATATTTATATTTGGCAAGGGACGAAAAAAATTCAACTATTGGACTATAATGGGGTACCCTTCTCATGTAGAAGAAAAGATAAATACCAAAATTTGGTGAAAGAATGTGAGCTCCCATTCCATAGAAGGCCTCGGACAACCCCCTCAAAGAGGAACAGTTATGGTCTAAGGGGAAATGAATTGATGCTTAAATCAGAGGACCTAGCTGTGTAGCTGTAATTTGATCTCCCTGGGAGGAGTGAAGCTAAAGTGAAAATTCGACAGCTGAATGCTAAAAATCCACATATGGATAAAAATTCATTTATGGAAGGTACTCCCTCATTCTCTCTTCCATGTTCCCCATCCCCTATTATCATTGATTTATATGATGCACACACTATCATTACAAATTATGTGCCATGCCCTTTTTCTATATCTTCTCAATTTGGGTCTCTTCTCCTCTAGTTTCTTTCCCTCTATCCAAAATTCTATTTCCTAACCGTCCTGCACCAGAAGGCCTCTCTTCCCTTGTGACATTGACTCCCATATCTTGCTCCACATTAGCTTTGGGGAAAATAGAGGCAGGGATAAAAATCACATTTTGATAAAAGCTAAAGATAAATCTAATGAGGATCTAGCTACAGGAAAAAAACAAACTATTCAAGGGGCACTTAGAGTTGTGAAAGGCTTAGGAGGGGTTTCAAAATGAAAATTATCTCTCAAAACTGTACATGGTTAACATGCCCCTCCAACATGTGGTCTCTAAGGAGGCTTATAGATACCATCTCTCCAAATCTGATTTTCATGCAAGAATAACAAAGATATGGAGATTTTATTATCATCTCCCTTAAATAACTTTCGTGTCATCAAAGTGATAATTTTTTGGGGTGTGGAGCTGGGTCTGGGGATGGAAGTTTTATCCATCGAGATTGAAACTTCTATCTCTATCCTTAATATATATGTCCATTCTACAAATTGAAATGTTTTTTGGCTCCGTCTTTTCAAATCGTCCCCCCTAAAATTGAATAATCTTATTTTGGCAGTGGATCTAGACTTATCTCTAGGAAATGCAAAATCTTGGGGTCCTAGAGCAAGGCTAGACTCGTTCACCGACTATTACCAAAAAAAGAAATTAATAGGAGTAGGATTAATTGACATGTAGGGGAAGACAAAGTTGTGAAGATACTTGATAGATTTCTTGTTTATGAAGCCCTAATGGAAAACTTCAATCTCATGTAATAGTGGGTAAGATAGGGGGTGTCTTTAACTACTCCCCAATTTTCTTGGAGAATAAGGGATATTTCTTGAATCCACCCATCCCATTCAAAATGAACTCAATTTTTTTAAAGAAGAACACTTCATAAACCTTGTTAGATCTCACTATAAATTCTTGAATCCTTAAGAAGGTCCCTCTGTAGCTGATCAGTTAAAACCTGAATTAAAGCACATTAAACAAAAATATAAGGAATGGAACCAAAAAGGGAAACTATAAAATTATCAGGAATTGGAAGGTATAGAGAATTAGTTACAGTTGTTTTCCTATCGGGAAGGGGAAGGGTTTGATTCAGATGAAGCTAGGGCAGAGTTAATTAGAATGCAAAAAAGATAATTAAATTCTAGAGGAAAAATAGGCTAAATGGAGACTTAAAAGAAATGATATATGGATTGACTGTGGGGATGGAAATACAAAGTTCTTCCAAGATTATGCAAAAGGAATAAAAATAAGCAACACTATATGGAGCCTTAAGGATGTTGAGGGTAGAGAAGTCTTAAAATTTGATGGGCTTGCTAACCTAAGGTAGAACCATTTCGAGATCCTTTTTCATGCTCCCAATGAAACCTATACAACTGGAATTATTAGAACAACAATTATTTTCCCTAGGTTTTTACAGGAAGAAGCGAGTCGTTCTATCATAGAAGAAGTATTCGATGGGGAGCTCAAAACTAAATTATACAACTTTCAAAAGGACAAAATTCTAGGGCTAGATGGATGGATAGTTGTATTCTTTCTTTTTTTGTATGATAATATCAGGAATAGTCTGCTCTCGGTCATGGAAGAATCCAACAGGGATCAATAAATTATTTCTGCTTTCAATTCTACATTTATAGAACCCATTCCAAAAGTTTATTCCTTTGAGTATTTTGTCGAATTTTGGCCCATCTTATTGTGCAATGTGATGTAAAAATTGGTTGCAAAAGTGATTGCAAATAGATTGAATCTCATCATATCCAAATCAATATCAAGGAACAATTTTATTTTTTGGATGGAAGGAAAATTCATGGGGCCATCGGAGTGTCCCAAGAAGGCCTGAACATAATAAAGGTTTAGAACCTCAAAGGAGTTCCTTTAAGGAAAAATCGCTCCAAATATTATGACAGGGTAACATGGATATATATCCAACTCGTTCTTACTCATGTTGGTTTCAGTCTGGATTTCATCTCTTGGGACATGAGTTACATTCAGAATATTTACTTCACGGTTTTCATAAATGGCTTGGCCTATACCTTTTTTCATGCATAGCAATGGCTAAGAAAGTGGTGCCCTCTATCTCCATTGCCATTTCTTCTTTTAGCATAGGGTCTGAGTCGTTTCTTAACAAAAGCTAAATGAAGGGGATATTTTCATGGAACTTTTATAGTTAGGACTATGTCATTAACTCACCTTTAGTTTGTTGATGACGTTCTCATATTCTACAATGGAATTGTAAGAGAGGTGGGTAAGCTTGTTGAGATTTTGTCACTCTATTGAAGTGCCATGGGAATGCATATTAACAGTTGAAAGTGTACTCTTTCTTTTGACAACATAGCAGAGGAGGGGATGAGGCTTATCAACTAACACATTCCATATATGGAAAAACCACTGGAAGAAGGTCTAAAATATCTAGTGTTTAATATCAAACTAAATTGTTACAGTAAGGTGGAATAGTCTTCACTCATTCCTAATATTTAGAAAAGGTTGAAAAGCTGAAGCCTAAAGTAGTAATTTAGACGAAGACAACTAGTACTAATAAAATTTGTTTTGGAAGCAATTCTAGTCTTATGGATATCTCTTGGATGGGTCCTAAAATCCATTCTATAAAAACTTAGAAGGTTATGTTTTAAATTCATTTGGGTTGGGAATAAGGAGAAGGGTGTCCTTCCTTGGGTAAAATGAAGAAAATTAGTAGCACCAAATCGTTTTGGAGGGTGGGGGCTTAAAAATATCTTCATATTGTCAAAATCATTGGTGGCAAAATGAAGCTGGAGAATAATCACAACAAAAAATATCTAGACAATGTTTCTCACTCACAAACATATATCCCCAAGCCCTGTAGAGGAATGGATCAAGTAGGAGGATAAACCTCGAGCAAACATCTCCTTCATTTGGAGGACAATACTAAACTCATTTGATCTTATAAATATATTTGCATGGAAATTTAGAAATGGTGAGAGAGTGAGAGTTGCCTTTGAATCATGGCCAAGGAGTGGAGCATGCCACATCCTCCCTCAACCTCTTATTGAATGCTTACAGTCATTTGAAGGTTAGCTTGCATTGTCATCTAAGAGACTGCCACAATTTGGAGGCAAGACTGGAAAATAATAGATGAGTTAGGGCTAAAGATTGTTTTCTTTGAGGTCTGGAATCGTTATCTCAATGCTCTAACTATAAATCACATTAGGATAATTGGCCATGAGGATGAGCTAGTTTAGAGTTGCCCCTCCATCGGTGTTTAACATAGTTACCAATCGAACGAGAACAATTACCTCAAAATAGGCACTCTAGCCCAAAAACCCCAAAAAAACATGAAAAAACAACCCAAAAGAAAAAATTGTGTATGCGAGAACGATGTTTTTTTTTAGGGTAAATTTTCAACAGCTTTTTTTTAATGGAAGTAAAAACCAATTTTTTTTTTGCAAAATGGATGAAAGAAGCACCCTAAAAACTAAGTGTTGATGTTGGAACAAAAAAAAAATGGGTTACAATTTTGACATTTTTTAGCAATGGAATTAAAGATAAATTATCAGGACTTTGAAAAGCTAGAAAATTCCAACAATTCTCAGACATGATGTTAACGATAAAATACCATCTCTCAAATCATGACAATTCCAACAATTTCCATCCATGTTGTTAAAGATAAAATATCTTGATTCTAAAAAACACTGAAATTGTAATTGTTTTCAAAAATAGCATTAAAGATAAACTATCATAACTCAAAAAAACCATAAGATTTTAACAAATTTTCAACCATGGAATTAAAAGCCTTAAGTTTTTAACATATTTCAACCATGAAATTATGGGCAAATTATATGACTAAAACAATTTTTAAAAATGAACAAGTAAATGAAAGATTTATTATTCCAAGAGTAATTTTATTTTAAAGGCTAAAACTATAGCTCTTTTCAAATCTTAGCCTAAGAAAACATATCCTATTGCAACAAAAACCTAAAAATCAACTATCAAAACGAAGTATCCCTTTTAGTGAGGCTTTAAAATTTCAACATTTTTAAAACTATGTTATACCAAATGATAACAATAAATAATATCATGGAAATATCATTGTATAATTTAAAAAATCAACATTAATTTCTAATATTTCTTTACTTTTAATCAAAATATCAACTTTGGTATATTGAACATTACATACATTATTTTTGTAATTCATTATTGCATTCACTAGGGATTCGCTCAGTGAACCTCTGACATATCACGTACGTTTGTGGCATATTAAACAATACCCTTAATTTGACTACATATTAGAAAATCCCTCTAAAAATCACATTATTTAACCCCCTACCAATATGAACCCAATACAACTTCCCAATTAAAGAAACCCCCACTTTCACTGGATATTGTAGGTATCCATTTCTTCATTAACATTTTTTATACCCCTATATATTTTCTCATTAACTTTAAGCTACATTTTTTTATATTTGCCAATATGAAAACCCTTTACCCCCTATATATCCCTGAATATATTATGTCATTTATTCTTCAATATATATCCCCCAATATGAACCTACATGGTATGATATTTCTCCCCTAGTGAAGCCCAGCTGATTGCATTGTGGATATTCTAAAGAGATGAATTCTTCATAATTAAAACATATAATCCAACAAATATATAAATGACCCATAACTTCATGTAAGATCATATGGAAGTCAAAATATTTATTTCAAGTCACCATGTAAACATCTCTAAAGATATGAATTCTTCATAATTAGAATATATAATCCAACAAACATAGAAATGACCCATAACTTCATGTAAGATCATATGGAAGTCAAAATATTCATTTCAAGTTACCATGCAAATATATCTAAAGATATGAATTCTTCATAATTAAAACATATAATCCAACAAACATAGAAATGACTCATAACTTCATGTAAGATCATATGGAAGTCAAGATGTTTATTTCAAGTTGCCATGCAAACATATCTAAAGATATGAATTCCTCATAACTAAAACATATAATCCAACAAACATAGAAATGACCCATAACTTCATGTAAGATCATATGGAAGTCAGAATATTTATTTCAAGTTACCATGCAAACAACTCTAAAGAGATGAATTCTTCATGATTAAAACATATAATCGAACAAACATAGAGATTACTCGTAACTTCATGTAAGATCATATGGAAGTCAAAATAATTATTTCAAGTTACCATGCAAACATTATTTACACAAAATGTCTTAGGCATTTATTCAAAATCACCCATAGGTTCTAGCACACCATAAGAATCTACATCTTCACATGAACAACTAGAAGTAGATGAAGATGAGGGATATTCTTCTTTTTCATCAACTAGAACCCCATATAAGTCAACATGCATTCCCATCATTTCAGGTTTCAAAATTCTTCTAGATCTACAACTAGGTTAAACAAACTCCCATCACAGCATTGTTTCTTCTTGTAGGAACTTCTTCAAAATATCTATGTCTTGAAGCGAAGAGATCCTCTCTTTGTTGAATTGAAGTCATAGACAAGTATGTCAACATCCTCCAATTTTGAGAGGTCTATGCGGAAACGAATTTATATTTGTACCCTTTCTTTTTCTCTTTCTGCCAATTTGTTTATCAACTACCATCTTTAGCTTGTACACACCATTCAATGGGTGGGTATTTGTGGTATACCAATGTACTTCTACAATTGTAATATCCTCATTTTCTATAATGACCTTTATAACCTTGGAAACTGAGAATGGATAGCCAAGTTGATCTCCATCTACTAATATTGCTATCATGCAACCCTCCTTAACATCCTACACAGAACCCTTATAAAGGTCTTCCATGCCTTCACGTTGTACACATGATCTTCTAGAACCAATAAAGATTTCTCTTTCCTCTACCTATTGAGAATTAATAATGCCTTGAGATTGTTGTTGTTCAACAATGTGTCTTTCCTCCTATTCATTTGGCATATTTTGCAGCCAAATAAATGCAGTCTTAAAAAGTGAATCTTCATTTCCTAATCTTCAAAGGATATCACTTTGATTATTGAAAAAAGACTCCCACCAAACTGGATCAGCAACATCAAAGTACTCATATGTATCTCCAATACATCTTCTTATTTCTTCCATACATTCAGAATAATTTATCTCTCTTATGCCTTCGTGCACTATCTTTGTGCATTATGGAGTTCAACAATTGATTATAATAATATTATCTTTGACGAAAATATTGGATGATCTGGAATGAGCTTCAAAAATGCTAAACTTGATGATGACCCCCATTCTGCAATAGTTTAATACTTCTCACCCCATATAAGTGTTTTTCCATCAATTTTTTTGATATGAAATTTATGATAGAAGATAATGTCATTAAGTTATTCAATGCATTTCTCCTCACCATGCGATCCCAGAATAAACCTTCACATGTCAATAGTTTCTTCCAACACATGAAAAATAGGCTCTGGAATGTATGATTTCTTAATACATTCAATTAATGATGACATGCTCCCAACATCCCTCCTCGTCAATGTTACTGAAAAACAACTAAACATATAATCAATATGGTCATGAGTGTTCCCAACAAGAATGCAACGAACCTTTACCTTTCTAAAAATTATCAATTTAACAAGCATGTTTAGATATCCAAAAAGAACTTGATTTTTGTTTTCACAACTTGTGTTGTCTAATTGCAGATACAAAGCTTCAGGAAGAATACTAGACCAATGAGAAATAACATCATGTATTATAGTTGTGGTAATATTTTCATTATTATGAATTTGTAGTTGTGAAGTAAACCCTTGCCAACATCTTCCCATTAATGACCATATAACCAACTAAGTGAAACTGAATAAAATTTTCCTCCTGTAATTTTTTGGTCTATAGAAAAAATGTGGCAAAAGTGTTTTCTTTTGGTACGTACCATTAATTATCAAACCCAAATATTGATTTGGATTATCATAACACTTCTTTCGATGCTTATACAATTTTTATTTTTCAATTGTTTGATGATTGTGATGTTCTTGAAGTGCTTTGACATTGGAATTTGCACATAAAATAAAAGAAATCCATTTTCATAGTTGATAACTATCCAATTTTTAAAAATAATGTTATGAGTGCATACCTCTTTCTGGCCCTTGACATTTATTCCTTTTTGATTTAAGAGAAGCACATGTATTGCAAACCCCCATCATTGTCTTCTTAGGAATAAGAACATTGTTGAATTCATTCTTCCATGTCCTTGTAAAATATGAATATGTATTCAAATTACCATCTCCTTCAACACCTTTTTCATATTCTCTGTATAATTAGTAGATTTCTCGTCTTGAGAAATTATCTAGAATATGTATTGTGTCTTTATTTGGCATATACTCTCCATGATTTGAAAAGAAGTCTTGCATCCATGACACTGCAGTAGTTATTGATGGTCCAACCTCCCTTTTATAGCATACTTCTGAATAATATGTAGGATCTTTTTCGAGTCTTTCTTGGATTCTTTACAAATGAAAATTACCAATTGAATACAACATTTTGAATGCCTTTCTACAGATCAATACATTCCCAATATGATAAACATAACCTGCTAGTGTAGATTCCATGAAACCCATCAAAAATGAATTTTGCAAGCTTTTATTCATTGAAAAATATATCTTACTTTTCTCCAAAGCAAACTTGAAATCCATATGTTTCAAGAAATTATTTCGACAACATTCACTTGAAATCATATCACCGATAGAACTTCTACTTGTGAGATATTTTGTCCTAGAACTTCTATAACTGGAATATTTTGGATTGATATGAAAAGGTCTACTCCTACTCCTAGATACAATTTTTTCTTGCACTTCTCCATCATTTCATTATTCTTTGTAGAAGAATTTTCATCATCATAAGGAGGAATATTATACTTACTATGATCATTCTGAACATAGTTAGAAAATTCACCACCATCATTACTTGGAAAATATTCATTACCATCCTCACTTCAAGGAAATTCTTCACTAGCAACATTTGCGCTTTTGAAATCATGACTTGGATGAAATTTTTCACCATCTTCATCCATGCTTTTGAAATCCTCCCTTGGAGGATTCATTTCATCATCACCATGAGTGCCTTTGAAACACTCACTTAGAGAAAATGCATTATTTACATCCGTGCCTCTAAAATTATCATTTGGAAGAAACTCTTCATTTAGATTATTTAACATTGACTACGTAACTAAATTATTTTTTATTATTAATATTTTATTTTTTATCCCACAATGAATAAAATCTAATCTAACCTATAATATTAACTATAAATTAATTTTTTTAATTTTAAGTTTAATCCCAAATTCGAGAAATGCTAAAGAAATCTCAAAATCATCTCTATAAAATAATATTCATTGTTTCTATTAGCCACATCACATAAAGTCTTATGGGTTTTGTTAAAACGTTTGGAGAAATTTTGAGGAGCTGCATTGTCATCAATAACACATTCAATGAGTGTTTTTCGCATTTGAAATGTTGTTTTCCTTCTATTTTGACTATTTAAAGAGGAATTTGGGGATTTTTTTTTTTTTTTTTTTTTTTTTTTTACGGGAAAAACCACATAATGAACTCTATTTTTTTATATTTTTCTAGAAAAGAAAGCGAAGAAAAATACTCAAATTTGTAGGATTTTTAGGAGAAAAATTAATTATTTTTTTATTTTTTATTTTTAGGCCTTTGAAATGAAAAAACGGGTGTTAGTTTTATTTTTCTATTATTTTTAATTTCGTTTGGGGAGAATTTCAATTCTTGCATGTAAAAAAAAAATGTTCCATTAGAAAAAAAAATTATTTTTATTGTTCTTTTTCTTTCCAAACATGCAAAAAAAAAAAAATCAAGCCATTTAAATTGGTTTTTAAAAACGTTTTTTTAAAAATTGAAATACAGTTTTTTAAAACTATATTAATACAAATTTTTTAAAGTAAATTATTGTTCCTTTTTTAAAAATTAAATTACACACACACACAGATATATATATATATATATATATATATATATATATATATATATATATATATATATATATATATATATATATATATATATATATATATATATATCTATATATATATATATATATATATATATATATATATATATATATATATATATATATATATATATATATATATATATATATATATATATATAGCTATTGCCCCCGCCATCCCTTGAACGGGTCGCAAGCTGATTCTGGGCTATGTGTTGTGTGCAGCAGCCCCTCGCTAAGACAAGCCCCTGTCCAACAACTAATGTGAATCGACCTATAGCCTATTGGCTAGGGGCCCAGGCGGGGACGAGGGGAGGCGGGTGCTGCACACTACCACCCACCCCAGTCCCTGGCCAATGGCCAACAGGCCACAGCCCGATTTGCTGAATCAGCCCGCGGCTCGTTGGCAGTTGGCCAAAGGGATGAGCAAGTGAATTTTGTTTTTTTTGTTTTTTAAATTAAATTAAAAACGAAAAAAATATTATTTAATTAAAATTTTACATATTAATTTTTTTATATAATAAAATAATAACATTTTTATATAATTTATATATATATATATATATATATATATATATATATATATATATATATATATATATAATTGATATGTAAAAAAAATTAGGATTTTTATTTTTTTAATTAAATGTATATTTAATAACAATTGTTTTAATAATTTTAAATTTATATATAATAAAATTCGTATAAATTTATATATATAAATTTTATAATAATTTTTTAAAGTCATATATAATTTGAATTATTTTTATATTCATATTTTTTTAAATAACAATTCTACAATTAATGTTATTTTATTTTTACTTTTTTAGCTAATATATGTGCTTTTTTAATTAACTAATTTGATGATGATGTGATGATTAACGTCAACTAAGACCAATGTGGTCTATCATACCTCTAGAAAAGAGAGTCGAATTGTCATTCTTCAAAATCATGTTTCTGTGATCAAGGAGCAAGGAAAGAAGCATTCTAAGATCGTTATAGTTGGGTTGGCTTAATAAGTGAAGAAGATTGGAAGTGTGGTTGATGATAGGGAATTGAGAACATATGTGGGCAAGAGCAAGGCAGTTTAAAAGGAAGTGTTTTTCATCTTCCACCATCTTAGTATCATAAATCTGGCAGATTCTATGGTGCCAGGGGGTTTTGGTAGTAGACCACCACCTAGTATCACTCTAAAGCTCATGAGTTAGTTATAATCCTAGTGATGCTCATTTTCTTCCTAGTGCTAATCAACATAGAGAGATAATCCTGGTTATCAAGGGTGGGGTTGATCACCTCCTTATAGTACCTTAGTTCCTTTTACCCTCCAACCCCTTAGCATCCTACATCTTGTCCTCAAAACTGGCGGCAATAATATCTTTGATACTGTCATTGCTTTCCATGATTATCTCCTCATTAAGCCCCAAAGGTTGAGCCAAGATTGAGAATCCTGATGCCACCCACGCTTGAGGTGCAGGTGGGAGTTTTGGCTAAAGTTAGAAGCAATTTTTGGGAGCCTCTTGGATTCCATATTGTGAAGATTCTTCTTATACATCAGATATCTAAACATAACCACGCTTTCGATGGGGAACATGCCAAATTCAATCAAGAGGATAGGATAGGGAGTATTTCCCTTGACCTTGAGGTCTCCACGAATATTTCTAGAACAGGGAAAACAATTCCATTATCTAAAGTTGCAGTTGGATGTTCTATGAATATTGTTGAACATACCCGAACTGAGAAACATTGTAAAAGTCAAGAAGCTATTCCATCAAGTACATTAAAAAAATTTATGAATGGAAAAATTCATGAGAAAGAAATAAAATAAATTTTACATGGCATGTTAAAGATGAAGCCAATGATAGTACACATATCTATCTATACTGTGGTATGATTAACTTTTGCGAACCATATGAGGTGATGGGCAGAGTATGATACATATGTTTGGTGCCGAATGCAGACATTGTTTATGTTCTTGCAAAATTTCCCAAGTAAGATGAAAAGTTTAGATATCGTCTCTCAAAGTTCAAGTATGACAGATATGAGGAATCTACACCATTGTGTAAAGAAGTCGCAACCAACATTTTAAATAGAATTGTAAGTATGCTTATTTATATGTATGTGTTATGCATTATTGTAAGGATCATTAATTTTTTTATAAATGGTTGATCATTGAAATATTGTATTTTCTTTGATAGGATTTTGCTCAGAGTCTTTCAATATTGTTGGAGGGTATTTATTATCTAGAGTAAAATATTATGAACGTGATCAATAGTTTCCATACAGAGACAGAGTAAGAAAGGAGAAGGAAGCAAAGAACAACAATCCATGACACTGCAATAGTACATACATGGGATCATCAAAGAATCCCTATGGTGGGTCAATCTAGAAAAGGTAAACATGTTTCTTTTGAAGATGTGGAAGTTGAAGCTGAAAAATATGTTACCATTAGTGAGGAGGAGGTTAAAACTGTTGTTGAAAAGGAGAAAAGAAATAAAACACCAAAAAGAAAAATCTCCACGAATGTATCTCTTCCAGTTGATGATGAGGAGATTATTTATGTACAAGAATATATGTTAACCAATAAGAAGAAGAAATCAAAAGTTGGCAAATCTGTTAAAATCATAGCCAATAGTGAAGATCAAAGTGAAAGTTTTAAAGGCATCAAATAAATCATAACACCAGGTTCTGATTTAGAGGATGGCATTATTAAAATAAAACAAAATTCCATTCGATATCACTTGAGGAAGAATAAATTAATTAATGGTGGAAAATAAATTCAGCTTAATGTCACCGAATTCTATAGTTCAAATGAAGGACAATCTCAATATTTAATTAGAAATACACATCACCTACATGTCCATAATTTGAAAACATTGTTTAAGTATAATCCATATGCACATGTGGTGGATTATGTGGTTCTTCTTGATCGAAATCAAGTTCCCAACAAAGATGCATTTGATAAAACACAATTTTTTGAATACAAATATTATGTAATTGGAGGGAACCATTCAGTAGAGGCCAAAAGACAATTGATCGAGGAATATCCCAATAACTCTCTTTTTTGAAACTTTTAAATGCATCATTTATGCCAGTTTAACAAAAACAAAGGAAAATTTATTGGCATGGGATCATATTGCATATAATGAGTATTGAATGTTTATGACATTCATGTAAAGGGTCATATTTATTCATAATGAATTTGTAGAAAAATGTGGCGGGGATAAGACAAAAGTGAGTTTAAGCTTTTGGAAGGAATGTTGTATGGAAACATGTTATCAAATTGAGGATAAAAGCAATTCAAAAGGTGGTAAAGTAAATTCAAAATTATTCAGAGGCATGGATAAGATTTTCCATTTGGCATTTAGAACAGGGGAGATATGGGAATTGATTGATGACATTTTTGACATGTGGGAGAATATTTCCATAAAAAAATAGAAAGTTAAAAATTCTAACCCATAATATGTACCGAAAGTACGACAAGCCTTGAAATAAAGAAACTTCTATATGATATGACTATCACACCTTGGAGAACATTACAAGGAGTGAAGGATAACAAACTAGTCAAATCAATGTTATGTCATGTGAAGTCAGGTGAATTGTCATTGGATGAAATGTGCTCATAATTTTAAAAGTAAGTTTGTTGAATTATTTTTACTTTTTTCTTGGATTATAATTTTCTTTTAAATATAACATATTGTTGTTGATAGTATTTTTTATACATATCACTATATTAACAATTTTTACTTTATCGATTGAGTCATAATATTTATATGAAAATACAATAACATATCGTTAGAATGTTGAATGAAGAGAGTTGGAATGATGTTGTGTGCAACTACCCAGAATCAAGTTCTACAACGACACTTAAAGATTTTTATCTTGCATTCGAAAAGGTATGTTGATTTTTACATTCATTTTATTCATATGTAAAAATTATTTATTTTATTACTTATACTTATATTTGTTTATTAAAGTAAAGATGTTGAAGAAGGATGTGATTGGAGTACCAAATACTTTCAAAATATTTATTGAAAAAATTAAGTTGGAAAGGCTAAGAAAGAAACATCTTAGGAATGTTGAACTTGATCCTATTCTTACTCATTTCATTTGGAATGGGCTGGACGCTATCCAATATCAAATAATACATGGTGATTGTGAAGAAATTGTAAAACTCATGCCTAAAGGGAAATATGATGTGGTTATTGCAGACATTCCTCATGGTTTCAATTTCTGAGACATTGGATATTATAGTGAGCCTTATACTTATCAATATTTTAATAAAGTGGTTACGAGATTTGAAGAAGTAACAATATCACCATTTTGGAGATTTGTGACATTTCATTTCGACACACAATTTGCAATGCTATTAACAAGCTTCGAGGGAAAAGAAAACTCAAGGATGCAAATTACATGGTAATACATTGAAATTGTATGTTTGATTAATGTTAAAAAGAAAAAATTATGCACAAGTTAATTGAACTTTTATTATGTCATGTTACAGGAAAAAGTCAAATCTAATTTCTTCTAGAGATCAGCCAATTATAAGTGATTGTGAGTTAATCCATGTTGAATGTTGGACACAAGATGATAGCTATAAGTATATTCTTCTGAATGAAGTAGATGGAAAGAGTCATAAGCAAGTACTGGTTCATGACGCTATCGTAAGAAAGCCAACATATGAGGATAAAGATGCTAAAGGAGACATAGTTAACATTTATAAAAAAGCACAAGCATTGATTAACTATCTTATAGCTTTATGTTTGAATAAAGGAGATTGATTTTTGGATTTATTTTCGGGTTCAAGTAAGTTTTATTATATAAAATTGAATTTTAATATTTTCTTTTTTCATTTTTATGTATTTATACTAATTTACTTATTTATTTTTTTTGTTCTTGATGATTAGGTACAACACTAACATGTTGCCTACAAAAATGAAGAAATTGCATTGCGATTTAAAAACACCCACTACAATGCAATTTTATTCAACAAAGGATTAATACACTTCAATTTCTTCTAGATGAAATGCAAAGAGTTGGTTTGAGGAAAGGAGATTTTAATGTGTGGCAAAAAAACAAAAGGAACCTCAACCACCATTATATGGAATGATTGGAAAATGACACTTTGGGAGATTTGCAAACATGAAAGATCGAGTAGAAGAAGAAAATGAGGAAACTCAAGCAAAAAATATTATGAAAGAAGAAAATAATGAATATGTAGAGGATGATGAACATCGATTATATGATATTCTTGATGACATTTAAGTTATGCTTGCAAATCAAACTCAATTTTGAGAGATATTCATTAGTTTTACTTGTAGTGTTTTGACTTTGAGATTTTATGATAAGAATGGGCATTTGATTATTGTTGTTATATGTTCAATATCTGCATTATCTAATTTTCTATTTAATTTTTATGTAAATCATCCTTTTTTTTGTAAAAAAATTGTTGTTACTGTTAATTTTTAACATAAAACTCATAAAAAGTGCTATTTTTTAAGTTATTTTTTGAGGATTTTCCCATAAAAATCGTTTATTGGACATGTCATTTTTGACAAAAAGTCTCAAAAATGTGAATTTTTTTGTCAAAATTTTAAAATTATTGTTTTTTTAGTGACAATTATTTGATGTGCATTGAAATATTAATTAACATTACATAAACATATAGAGAATACTAATTTTAAAATATTGACCATTTTTATTTTATTTTTTTAACTATTTGAAAAAATTAAGATATCATTACAAAAAAAATTGAAAAGAAAAATAAAAACACACAAATACATAAATGCACTTAAAAATAAATATCTTAGGTAAGAAGAAGACATCAGAAAATTTCAAGTGTCAAAAATCAACCCTCTAAAGAAAGGGGTTGATGCTGCATCAACACTTTTCAAAATCAACATGAAAATCACTAACATTTAAAAAAAATGTTCACACTTGATACAAAGAAAACTTAAATTGCCAAAATATGTTGGAAAAAACAAGGTGTATTCTAAATCACCATTTTTCAAAATCAGGTGATTTTTTACTACCTAAAAAAAGCGGGTACTAGGTAATTTTCTCTTTTAATCGATAACTATGTTGTTTATACTCCAAAGTTGGGCTATATATTTCTAAATGGATATAGATCCCTTAAAGAGCCAAAGTGGTGGTGGAGTGAAGCATGGAAATCAATATTTCCAACAAAACCTAGAATATTCTTCTAGTGTCTAATGGAGAAGAATCCCCCCTCATGGGAAATCCTTCAAAGGTGCTTTTCCATAGGGCTAGGATGGTTCTTCCTCTATATGGGAGATGAAGCAACCAATGGTCACTTTTTCAAGAAATGCTCTTTCTTTAAGTAGGTGTGGGATGTTTGTAAGTTAGTGATAGGTTCCAATCAAATTTGGGAAGGAGAAATTATGGAAATAATATGGAAAGAATGTTACTATGACCGCATTACTCATTCATATAAAGATCTTCCAGTAATCATTTTTTGCGGTGTCTGGCTAGCATGATACAAAGCCATATTTGAGGAAAACCTTTTAGTACCTAAGTGTATTGCAACTTAAGCTCTTGCGATATTGGCCCATTTCCCTCAAGAAAAAGGCACCCATCAAAAATTATAGTAGATGAAACCCCTGATCCCACAAAGCCATGGACATATTTTGATGGTGGTGGTGGTTTTGTACTTTTCTTATCTTCCACTCATTTTTTTCATCCAAAAATAGGTTACAGTTAAGGAACAAATAATCATGCACACTTATTGGCATGTAAAAAATAATTACTTTCTGAAAAAGAAAAATGATGCACTTGGCTTCAAGTTTATGGAGACTCTATGCTTGTCATAAATTGGTTAAACAAATCTCAAGATTGTAAGAATCTACTCTTGATTTGTATCTTGGAAGATTTATGGTGGATCAAAGACTCATTTATTTTCTTTGAATTTTTCATATATACAAGGAATGGAATGGGCCAATAGATCGACTTTCAAAATCAGTTTTAAATATGGATCAGGGTCTATCGCATGTTCAAGAGTAGTGTAAAGATTCTACATATGAATTCTATCATTGGCAATTCATATAAAAGGTTGGTCAAAATTGAAATTTGCTTATTTCCTGTCTCTATCAAATGTATAATTTTATACAGAACATGTTGATTGTATAGTTCTATATAGAATATGTTGATGTCATGATGCAGGATCATCCTGCTCAGAATATTATTGTTCATTTGGTTGATTTAGGGGGTGATGTTTTTAATTATTTTTAGGAATCTTGTACAGATTGAGTGAGAAATCTATCTGTGAGGTTTTCAGTTGTGAAATATTCTCAACTATGTGAGAATATCAGGGATAATTGATATGGCTAATCTTGTAGAGATCTTAGGAATTACGAGATCCTCGAATAGGAATTAATTGAGTAAATTATGGAGAATATCATGGATTTAGTATAATCCATAATTATGTAATTATGATATAAAACGTAATCATGTGAGGAGAGTGTGGAAGACAGAGGTTACAATGTTAGAGAGTTAGAGAGAGCTAAGTAGTGGAGTGAATAGATCAGAGCACAAGATGTTCTGAACATATATGTAAATATTGTTATGAATGAAGAAAGGAGTTTTGTGTTTAAAAGTGGTTTCTGCATGGTTTTTATTATGTGATTTGATTCTTTAATCATAGGCTGAATCTCTGTTAAATCCAGGAAATTGTGTGTGAAATTAAACCTTTAGTGGAGTCTTTGTTTGAAGATCGATGGTGTTCGCTAGTGAATGCGCATGCACCTTAACACAAGAAATGGACCCAAAACATTATAAGATCGAGTTGATTGATAAATTCATGAAGAAACCCAGAAGAAGATCAGGATCGTTCGATCGACAAATCCAACAGATCTACGGTCATCGCGTGCCAATAAGCGCAGAGGTTAATTCCAAAAACGGATGCGATCATTTATAAAACTGAGTTAATAACTCAGTTAATCGTGACCGTCCGCTTGAAAAGCTCAGATTGGACGGTAATCGTGTCGAAAAATGCACGGAGTTTAATCCAGATTTCAGACGTGATATGTTATGAACTGTGGTTTAATCCATTGAGTTCCAGATCGATCGTAACCATTCATTGTGAATGGACGAGATCCGACACCTATGACTCTAGAAGATGTGCGCTAGTTAACTTAGAATTCAGACCCGAGAAAGTTATGAATTGACATTTTATTTCCTGCTGGTTCCATGGGTAAAATTAAAGGTTTTCCATATATTGGGAAATTTAAATAGTTTTTCTATTTTAGCATAATAGCTTAACTTGGAGTCTAGCAAAGAGATCGTTAATTAAACAGGGGTTTAATTAATTTAATTTCTGGGATTTTTGTTCAATGGAGTTTCACTGCATCATGTCGAATCTCGATGAGGTCATATATTCATATTTTTATCTCTTAAATAGGGTGAAAACATGTACTCAACAACAGGTTTCAAAATTGTTTTTATGCTTGCAATGCATTGGGGATGCATCTACAAAATGAAATTTTGCATCTTGTTTTGAAAGAATGAAAATTACCATTTTTTTCATGTAGAATTTACAATAATAATAATAATAATTAATTATTTAAAACTATTGTGATGAGAAACACTCTCTAGGATATGATGAAAATAAAAATAAAATATATTAATAATTAAAATAAAATTGAGGTTAAATAGTCAATTTAGCGTGATTTTGCCAATAATATTGTTGTGTAATATATATATATATATATATATATATATATATATATATATATATATATATATATATATAACCAACTTAGATCTATGATAACTCGGGACCTACCAAGCTCCCAAACGGATCAAATCTCAGATATCTTTTAATTCTAAAAGAGGTTTGCTCTTGAAGAGATTTGATCCCTCTTGGCACTTGGTAGCTCTAGAGTTAAGATAGATCTAATGTGGTTTATTAATTTTTAGAATATGCTTTTAGAAATATTAAATATTTTTTTTAGAGATTTACATAATAATAATAGTTATTATTATTATTATTATTTTGTTAAATAATTTAAATAATAAAGATTATAAAATAATATTGAATTCTTTAATTTCCTTTAATAAACTAATATAGACATGGTATCTCTGTTAATTTGTAATAATAACGAATAAACGCCTTAATCATATCATCTTTTCCAATTATAAATCATATAATAGGAAATACAAAATAAACCATTGTACAATTATTATTTTACCATAAAAATATCTACGTTTAACATAACATAATAAAGTGTTTTAGTATCTGAATCACTTAAACAAAATAATAAAATTCTAGTTATGTATAACCTGAAAAATACCTCCATTATGTTTAACATTAATTACGCTTTATTAAAATACATATTAAACATTTTGATGTAGATAATAATATGACTTGAAAATTAATGGAAACTATGATCTCCACATCACACTATCTATGATCTTAATTGCTAGAGTACCTCAAGCTATTAAACCTGAAAGGTCTATAAGGGAAAAGCCACAATCCATTGTTGTAAATGAGAGGAGAAGTCGGTGAGCTTGTAAAACACTAAAGCATGTACTGAGGTTGGTATGATCATCATAGGCATAATATAATCTTCAATGGGCATCATTGGACATCATTGGAGAGGCAAAAGAAAGAAATTTGGGACATACACATCTTAGGATTTCTACAGGTCTTATTTAGCCATCTTAAAGCATGATAAAGGATAAGCATACACTCTTACGAGCCATGTCGATTCTTCACCTAAAGAGAAGGTGCACAACTTGAGTTCAATTCACCATTATATGTCATTATATGTCATATATGTGCGTCTTACCAAGTATGTGTAGGGAAATTTCATGATGGAATGTTTGTAACCATCCAAAATTTTGAGGTCGTAGAAAAATGGGTATGAAGGGTGATATCAATAAGCATGGTGGGTAGCATGCCTCTGGCATCATTATTAAAGAGTTAGCCTCTACAATTACCTATTGCGGAAAGTCCCCAACCATGGAAACCACAAACTTGACTCAATCATGCCTAAGAGGTAATGATAAAAAGGAGCAGCCATAGAAACCTTGTATTCAACTTGACCATATTAAAGATATGATGATAAACAAGTCATGTCAACACATTTTTCATGATATTTTATTATTGAAAAAAGGGTTCTTGGTATTAGATTGCATAGTGAGCCACATTTGAATGTTTGCATTTGTTCAATAATGTAGTAATTGTAATAAAAGTGCAACTTCCTCGAAAAAAAACAATACAATGTCTAAAAAACAAATGCAAAATACGCTTTAACAAATATTCATTATTTGAAGACAAAACAAAGATTTATCTTAGCAAAAATATATAGGAAAAAGTGATTTCTTACGAGAATAGTATTTCTTACCAAAACATTAGAAGGTAAAAGGGTGGAATAGTATCATGATTATATTATTTGGAAATAAATTCGTTGAATTATTATAATTAAATGAAAAAAATAATCAATTCATCTTAATTATAACACACATTAAAAAATTAAAAATAGAGTAAAATTAGAAATTATCCCTAAAGGTGCAAAGGTACATTGAAGAAATGGAACATTTGGAAGATTATCTTGTCATCAAAAAATTCTGCCACTACTAAATGCATGTGCTTAAGAAATACGAAAATCTCCAATGCAAGCATCATTAATCATTTCTCTGAATGCACCTAAATTGCTTCTTGATAAAAAAATAAGTAGCTAAATTTATATATCTGTGAATACATGAATTCAAATAATTTTGCTAATCATTTTAAAAACATTGTTTGATAAATTATATACCACAATGAGTATATAACAATCCCAACATCTATTATATTTGAACATGTTACCCCACTAATGTGTTTTGTTTCTTGTACCGAGGACAGTCTGATCAATCATGTTATTGATATCAACCTTGCTAATTGGGGTATGGTTAGAAGTCAATCAATATCTATATAGTATGCCCCCATTTCTCTTGTAAAAGTTGTGATTTATGTACTTTTAATTCTGATAACGTTGATGATAATGAAGATAAGCTAGTTACTAAAAGTAATCAAGTGCTTATCCTAAACCACAGATTATAGAAAAAAATTGTTAGGATTATAATGTTTATCATCTAAAAGGACTTTGTGTCTATGAAATTGGCTCACATAGGATAGATCTAGATCTCACACTTTGCATTTAGTTAGCCAACACCCATACAGTTACCTACACTAAAAGGTTTTTCCAATTAGTAAGTTGGATTTAGGGTGTAATTCTCCAAGCTCGCTATTGTGTTACAACCATACAAGCATCACTACTAGTTTCAATGTCACACTTTATAGGCCCTCTCTTTAGCCTATGGTTGTTGTCTAAGTCGTGTTCCAAAACGCAAGCTACTACTACAGTGGCATATCTGTGACTTCATTCAACATTCATACATTTACTCTGAAGAAGGACAATCCTCCAAGCTAGGGTAGAGTGTGACAACCTAACAAGTATAGGTCTTAGGTTCCAGCATGAGGTTTTAGGGCTTACGAGCACTAAAATTAGGACTCCAAGGTTGTTAATCTTCTCCCTTTCAGCGAAACACACAAGCTATGAAGAAACACACAAACTATCAAGGAAATGAACTTACTTATAACAACTTATTAAAATTTGTAATCCTCGTTATTGTCCAAAACATGAATTCACAAGGAGAATGCAATGATTAACAAAAGAATTTAGCCAAATATTTCATACTATAACTAGTGGACACCTTTTGCTACAAGCCTAGATTTGCAAATCCATTTCAAATTTCCTAGAGGATATCAACATCATCCTCTTCGACTTCCAACTCCAGGGGAAACCAGTTCTCTCATTACCTTTTTAGCAATGGCGCTCATCCTCCCACAATTCTTCTTCTGCAACTTATTATTATTACTATTACCAACAATCCCCTTTCACTTCAAATCAATGACCTCCACTACTAACAATCCTGTTTTCAGTTTCCTGTGTCGCTCAATCTCAACATCATCATCAAAATCCCCAATTAATCTAGCATACCTTTAGAGAATTTCACTCGTATGCACCCTTCTAAATTATTATTTATCACCTAGATTTCTAAGGGGATTATTTTGGGATTCCACAAAGTTGACCCAACGCAAGGGTTTGATATGTGAATTTCCTAATCCCAACACCCATAAGTGTCTCCATAGGGTGCAATTCCAACATATAGCTCATTTTCTTCCACAAACAAAAGAAGCAATAATCTAGTGTACATGAATGATGCTCCATCATGTCACCTTTGTGGAGGGTATTGAGTTGTTGGGGCCATAATATATTGACCATTATCTCCTGGTTGGGTGAGAATGTCATCTCATAATTGGGTGACCATGTGTCATCATTTAGTAGTTGTAATTTGTATTTACAACCATACAAATTTTGTGGCTAGATTTTCCATAACCTTTTAAAAAATATTTCCCATAATAAATTCTTGAATAAAGTAAATTCTAATTATTAACTTCATCAATACTAACCCAAAATATTCATCATAACATCACATATATAACAAACAAGTCCAAAATAATCATTCAACATAATGTGCGAACTTTTCATGGTTATTAGATTACTCTCCATCTTTCTTTCAATGCCTAAATTATATTAGACTCTTCTTAGTCCTTCCCATTTGCTAATAAAATACCAAAAATATTCTCCACATAAAACACCGAAAATTTTCTCAACCTTTCGCATTCGTTATAGAACTAAAATTAAAAGAATCTAGGTTTGTCATTCATTATAATTCTTAGTCTGTTTCCATTAGATAAGTCGTAATATGTAACTACGCCAAAGATCATTGGATTACGCCAGGTGTTGTGTTTAAGCCAGTTAATCCCCAATTGCTGAGATTTTCCTATTGATTCGAGCATGTGAAATTATTAATTTAGAAAAGTTAAAAAAAAAAACTGGAAACCCGAGCCCGTGGTGCACGAATGCCAGGTCTACTATGTGTTGTGTAATTCCAGTTCTAGACAATAAGAAAAGCTAAATTTCCAAACAAAATCCCACAAGTATAATTTCATATTCCTCAGACATGCTTGCATACAAAATTCTAAAAACAATTCCAAATTATGATCTCTTTCACACTGCTAGATGGAATGCAAAAAATATTGAGAGGAAAATGTAAAAAATATTGACAGTTTCTCTATCCGATAAAATACTGAAGAGACATATACTTGTATCTTGGAATTAATATTGGAGGACATGTATGCCATAAAGAGGGATTCTGGATTTGCAAATGAAATAAAAGCTAATTTCCTCATCTGAATTCCCTAGTTTGGTTATTCCACATCATTTAGGATCTCTCTTTAAAATCCCTCCACACTCACCATGGTGTAATGTTTCCCCTTGTTTCTTCAGCATATATCCATTATAGTATATACTATCAGTTTCTACGTGCAAAATTATTTTCGTCAATGCTTGTCCAGCCCATGATTCGACCTTTCGACGTTATACATAACAAGCCGTATAAGCACTCTAATTTGTGTACCATCCTATGAGCACCGACATACTCTGGACCTGCATATTGAGTGCCACGACGTAGACAACAACCTCTTCCAAGAAAAGGGGTGTGTCCAGTCGATGGCTTCCAGGAATGAGCTCCCTGGGTGTCTGCATACGAGAAGCCAAAGTGCCTTTTGCTAAGCGTATGTTAGTGCCTAACATGGACGCCCTTCAGAACATTCGCTTGACGGACTTCATGCTCGGAAAGGTCATTATGTAGGGCCTGTTATTCTTGGTAGATACCGAGCCAGGGGATTTTAATCTGAATATAACTATTGATCCAAAACTTCGTGGACATGGAAGCCCGAGACACACGAGTGGGTGGGTCAATTTCCATCACCGTCGCTAACAGAAAGTCGTTGAATATCAAGTACACGTGGTAAACTACCACAAATTGTTTGTTGGACAAAGGAGGAAGAAATTTAGCCACTGTCATTGGTTGAATCTGCTCAGCAAGACCTATCATAAGAACACCTTCCGTGTAAATATTTTCGCGGGCACACCATAAAATTATCAATAAAAAATTGTTGGACAAATGAGGAAGAAATTGAGCCACCTTCAGTGGTTGAATCTGCTCAGCAAAACCTATCATAAGAACACCTTGTAAATATTTTAGCGGGCACACCATGAAATTATCAACTACCTAAATATTATAACTATAAAAGAGACATCTCTAATCTTACCACTCTAAGAAATTTTTCTATTTTATAAAAATATATACAAACAAAAATCTAAATATTAAAATCATTAATATATTTTAACATATATATTTTTAAAATATATTTGTTTACTCTAATCAAATAATTCCATAAAATAATTTAAGAGAAAAAGCATCATTGTATTATATTAGAATATGTAATAGTTCCAGATAGTTACTCTTAGAAGCAAGAGGATCTTGATCATGACAACATAAACTGTAGGTAGAGTTCTTTTGTGTAGAAAGAAAAAATACCTGAGCTGTTCCAAAAAACCAAAACATGAAAACATATACGCAACATGTGTGCATCACATACATTGCATGCATGAACATTGGTAGAAAAGGATCTCGATTCAGGAATGTAGAAGATCCATATAATCTGTCATATACAAGTATTAAAACAAAAAGATGAAAAACAAAAAAACCCAAGGAAAATAAAGAATGAGGGATAGAGAAGTCCTGGATAAAGCATGAGAGTTCTCCATATATAACCTTCATAGACGAGGCACAGGAGTCAAGCAGCAGACCCTCCTTTAATAGGATGTCCGCTTGCTTTTATATATATATATATATGCTACTAATCTATATTCAAAAAGTTATCCCCACAAAAATATAAAATATAAATGTCAAACGCTTTACAAACTAACATAAAAATGATATACACGATCATATTTCAGATTAACTAACATAAAAACCACGATATAAGTGATCATATAGTCAAGTACAAAGAGAATACCAAGAAGAAGAAACCAAATATAAAAACCAATTGAGCACACAAATAAAATTATGACGACAATAATCGTAACATCCCCTGGGAAAATTGTAAATAATAGTTACTTCACTTAAAAGACATGATAATGTTGACACACTTTGGAAAGGTCAAATTTTAAAAGGAAATATTTGATTTTATTTTTATAATTAAATCATATTTATAATGATGTAGGAATTTGAAAATCATGCTTAATTGTGCCTCATATGTCACGGTGGTTAGTAAGTTATGGGTCAGGCGGTTACCTACCAATAACCTCTCTCTGAGAATGAAAATGAAAAAAAAAAACAAGAGGATAGTGTGTACTTGAGGTAACCAAAGGAGAGAATAGAAACCATAAAAGAACTGTGCTAAGGAACTCTGCTGAAATGTCAAACGAATTCGTGCAACAACAAGGCTTGGACTAAGTTTGGTTAGAACTAGATAGTCATAAAAGCTAACTGTTCAAATTTGTTACTAATACCCTGCTTGTGAGGATAGCATGGGGGAGACACAGTTGGGCACTAGTCTTGTGGTAGGGAGGAACAAGGTATTGATTTCCAAAGGGAATTTTAGATTTAGTGAGAGATCAACAAGAAACATGAGTACATATTGACTTGGTTATACAAATTAGAATTTGTAATAGAGTTATGAAAATAATTCTATAGTGACAAAGTCATGTAAATAGGTTTTGTGACAAAGTCATAGGTCTATTGCATTAGAAAATATGTAACTAGGCCTGGTAGAAGGCTGAAAAAAATTACTATAACTAATATTTTTATCACCATATATGAAAATCTTTATAACTGGGTGATGTGATTAATAAATGGGGTTGAATGAGGTCGAATAGATTAGGAGAAGACAACTTCTCTCTTCTCTGTTAAGATAAGTATGAAACCCTGGTTTAGTACTATGGAGGGTTTGGAAGTAATGACATCTTCTTGTAATCGGGGTTAGCGTCATGGCTTAGCCGAGGTAAGGAACCTAGCCTAGAAACAGTTTGTGGACGCTGACCCTATGGAGATATAATTATAACCATAAACATTCATTTACATGCAAACTATGGAGAGCTTGTATATAAATCCAATTTGTACTTATTTTAACAAGTTTATGTTCTCTTTTAAACCACAACATCAATATAGAAAACTAAACTGAGTAAACATTTCGATCACTTCAAAAAATATTCATGAATGACATAAAAAAGAAATAGTTAACAACAATATCTATAATTATAATCGAAGAGTCATTGTGGCATGCAGAAAAAAGAATAATTATTCTTTAATGTTCAAAAGTTACTATATCTTAATAAAACTGAGAAAATAACTATTACTGTGCTAGGGTATACAAAAGAAATATCCAGTTTTCAATTCAAATAAAGAATTTATGAACAAGAAATTGTAACCCGCAAGCAGTAACTTCAACCATATCTCCTACTTGGCTAATTGAGTGATCAAAACCCTCATAGATTAAATTCAATTAAAATTCATCGAAAATATTCCAGTTTTCAATGGACTTACCAACCCTCCTAGCCAGAAAACCATTGTGGTAGCGAAATAGTTCACTGTACCTGGAACATAGCAAATAAAATAGGAATGATTAAAGAAATCCATTGACATTGTTGGAAAGGGAGCACAAAGGAAAACTAGGTACCTATAGTCAGAAAGATAGAAGTGAGCCAAGGAATTCAGTAAACCTGTTAACCAAGAAACATTTTGAACATGTAGTCATACATAGGAAGAAAGCCTACTAGAAGAGTGGCTAAGAAGAAACCAGAGTCTGCACTAGCATGGACCAAAGAACTCGAGAGGGTCGAGTTAGAGTTTTACTGAAGTGCATAACCTTCTTGGTAGTGAGCCCTCAGACCTCCATAATCTACCAATCAACAACCCATTGCTATAACTAGTACGTTGTCAAGCCTGACAAGTAAGAAACATCAAATAAATAAAGGAAATTTCTACATAACCCTTATTTTTAAATTTTAAAAAAAAAATCCATAGTTTTCTTACCTAGGTGCTATAGTTTGCAGACATGACTCCTGCATACAGGAACTGAGTAATAAACGTCTGTGGTAGAGAAATGCGAAGAAAATGTTGCAACAAAACCATGGCAATGGTGGCAACGGAACCCTATGGAGCGTAGAGAAAATGAGGCCTCAGTGGAGGGTATGGGGGTGGTAGTTACCATGACTTAGATCGAAGAGATCTCCATTGTTGATTGGGCATATTTATTCAGAACTGTGGATGAGACCCATATCCCGAGATAGGTGCCAGGTGTAAGGCAGAGGTGTTGGGTTTAGAAGTTTCCAGAGCATGCATTTAACCAGAGTGTGATACAACTGGGGTGGGGTAGGTTAGCTGAGTAGACTATATTGTTGATATAATATAACAAACCAAATGTTAAATACACACCTAACTTCTTCCCTAATGTAGTCACCAGGCCATGTCATATAACCATACACATATATGCAATGTCTTACTCATATAATCACTCAAACATGTCAATATTATCTTATCGAATGGTAATGCAATGCAACATAATGGTACACAAATACATATTTACTATAAAAAATTTAAACCATATTTATCTTTGGTTATATGTGTGTGTTATTTACTTCTTATTAAAAAAAATTAGGAGTGATGTGAAGTTTCTAGGGAGTGTGACAAGTGGTATCAGAGCCATAGTTGCAAAGGTATGGCCTCTGGGTTAACAAGGGAATAACAAAATTTGTAATGTTCATAAAGAGTGAAGAGAAGGAGACATTATGAGGAGAGCAGGATTCACACCAGTAAGACCTATTATGGGAGCAGGTTCAACACCCTTTCCAGAAACTAATTTGGAAATGTGGGTGCAGTTGGGAGAAGAATCATGCACCACTATTATTGCTATATTGGAGACAGTCCAAGAGCTAAAGAATGAAATGGATAGATTACGAGCCAGCAATTAGAGGTTGATGCAAGAGAAAGGTAAAATTATGAAAAGTTTGTGTTTGTCTCATAGGAAAAACCAATGACAACCCATTCCTAGTCTAGAGCAAGAAAATATGATGGGAAATCAAGAGCTAAGGAACGAAAATCCAGAATTAGAAGGTGACCAAGAAAATCAGGAAGAAGAATCAGAAAATGTATCAGATCATAAAAATCACAAAAGACAGAAGGTTGAGTTGCAAGGAGAATTTAAGAAAATAAAGCCTCCAACATTTGATGGCGAATATGAGGACACTGTTGAATTGTGACTTATCAATATGAACAAATACTTCCAATTGTATGAATATGATGATAATCTAGAGGCTCGACTAGCGATTTATCAGTTACAAGGAAAATCCACCTTATGGTGGGAGGAAGTGAAAACAATATGCAGAATTAATGAACATAATGTGACCTGGGAAAAATTTCAGAAATTTTTTAAAGACAAGTACTTAACTGAAATATTTTATGATGAAAAAGCAAAGGAATTTCATGACCTTTGGCTATAATAACTGACCATGGATGAGTTCATAACAAAATTCACATCCTTGCTACGATATGTTCCTTATATATATGAGGAGAAGGCAAAAGTTTAGTGATTTATTAGTAGTTTTCCTGCATTCATGAAAGAGTGTTTAGAGTTTGATAATCTGAAAACTATGGACAAAGTTATAAGGAAGGCACATATATGTTATCAACAAATAAAGAAAAAGGGAGATGGAGGAAAAAGGTGGATTGAGAAGAAGGGATCTAAGTTTTCACAAGGTGCTAAAGGAAATAAGTCCACAAATGTTAAAGGACCTTACAAAAATCAGCAAAATCGAAATGCCAATAAGACCCAACAAAGGTTCAGATTGCCAAATGAATTAAAAGCCAATGAACAATCAAATAAAACTAAAATGGAACCAACAACTAGACCTCCAATACAATGTTGGGGATGTGGGGGACCACATTATGTTAAGAATTGTCCTTATCATAAGGGGAAAAAGCAGGTTGCACAAATTCAAGAAGCATCAACTGTAGGGGAAGTGGCAAGGAGTTTACCCAAAATTAATGTTTCTTTAGAATACCATCAGGTTGAGTATCAACCAACTATGGTAGAATTTGAAGGTAAGATGTTTTACCAAATTGTATCTATTTTGATTGATTCAGGAGCTAGTTTGAGTTATATAAGCCCCAAAGTGGTAGAAAAATGTTGTTTGCGAACTGTTAGATTTAAAAATCAATGGCTAGTGCAACTGGCCATGGGGGCTAAAAGAAAGGTGGTAGCTAAGGTCAATAACTTCCCCATGGAGCTGGCAGGTAAACCAATTGTGGTAGGCTTGAATGTTTTACCCCTAGGATCTTATGATGTTCTAATAGGCATGGATTGGAAAGAGAGACATTGGTCCCTCATTAATCCTATGAATAAAACTATCAATTATGTAAATGAAAAAGGAACGAGACAGGAGGTTTAAGGAGTGAAACGACCCCTAAAATTAAGACCAGCAACCCCTTCCTAGCTAAAAAAATGTATTCAGAAGGGGTGTCATATTTATGCGGTGCAAGTAGGATATTCAAATTTGAAAGAAAAAACTGCCACCTTGGAAAATCTACTTGTTGTACAAAATTTTACTGATGTTTTTCCTGAAGATATTCTTGGATTCCCCCAAAACATGATATATAGACTTTACCATTGAATTATTTCTTGGGGCTTCTCTAGTATCCCAAGCACCTTACTGTATAAGTGTGCCAGAATTAATGGAACTTAAAATGCAATTACATGAATTACTAGATAAAAAGTACATTCACCCAAATGTGTCACCTTAGGGAGCTCTTGTACATTTTGTGAAGAAGAAGGATGGAACCTTGCATTTGTGTATTGATTACTAACAGTTAAGAACAAGTACCCCTTACCCCATATTGATGAGTTGTTTGATCAGGTGAAAGGGGCTACAATATTCTCTAAGATTGACCTTTGTTCGGGTTACCATAAAATAAGAATAAAAGAAGAAGATGTATTCAAAACAACCTTTAGGACTCACTATGGGAATTATGAATTTGTTGTCTTTCCCTTTGGGCTGACTAATGCCCCAACAACTTTTATGTGTCTTATGAATAGTATCTTTCATCAATATTTGGATAAGTTTGTATTGATCTTTATTGATGATATACTAGTGTATTCCCGAAACATAAAATCCTAAAGAAAATTTGTGGATTGTTTTACAGACCTTAAGGGAACATCAATTGTATGAAAAATACAATAAATGTGATTTATTTAAAGAAAAAATTTAGTATTTAGGGCATGTCATAACTAAGGATGGAATTGTTGTGGAACCAGAAAAAAATAAAAACCATAATGGAATGGCCAATTTCGAAAAATGTGGCTAACATAAGATCATTTATGGGACTGGATGGATACTACAGAAGATTTGTTGAAGGATTTTCCAAAGTAGCATATCCCATTACCTCCTTGCAGAAAAAGGGAAGAACGTTCAAGTGAAAAACTATGTGTAAAAATAGTTATGATTGATTGAAACAATTAGTTACCATTGCTCCTATTTTAAGCATTGTAGATCTAGACAAGGAATTTTTTGTCTGCACCAATGCTTGTAAGGAAGGCGTAGGGGGAGTATTAATGCAAGAAGGCAGAGTTAAAGCTTATGAGTCTTGTAAGATGAAGGAACATGAGAAGAAATACCCAGTGTATGAATTAGAGCTAACTACAATAATACATGCAATAAATATGTGGCAACATTATTTATTGGGAAAGAAATTTTTGCTGATGACAAATCGGCATAGTTTAACTAACTATTCTAAGCAACCTACTTTGAATGCTCAACAGGCACATTGGGTTTCCTTTTTGATTGAATTCTATTTTTAAATTACACATTTAAAAGGGAAATAAAACCAAGTAGCAGATGCTTTGAGTAAAAAATTAAATTGTGTTTATGAACTTCCATTTAGCAAAGATGAGGTTGATTTTAAAGAACATATCAAGGAGGTTTCTCAAAGAGATCCTAAATATCGATTTTTCTGGAAACAAGCCCAAATCAAGAACAACAATGAACAACAATTAGGATTTAAGGTAAATGATGAAAATCTTCTAATCTACCGAAACAGGATGTATGTGACCAATAAAAAAAGTGTCAAACAATTAATTCTTGATGAGTACCATATAAGTCCTTATGTGGATCATCTCGGTTACCAAAAACGAATCACTACAGTAAAAAATGAATAGTTATGGCCCGGTATCAAAAAAGAAGTGGTATCTGGCTTGCTGTTTAGAATTTCAAGAGTTAAAGACTCGACATCAACATCCAACTATATTGCTTCACCCACTGCCTATTCTAGAATGGAAATGGGAGACTATTACGATTGATTTTATTACTGGTTTACCCAATACTAAGAAACAAAATGACTCTATAATGGTGGTTGTGGACAAATTAAGTAAATATGCTCATTTTATTCCCATATAGTCTACTTTTAAAACAATTCAAATTTCTAACATATTTATGAAATAAATTTTTAGACTGCATGGAATACCAAAAGAAATAATTTCATATAGAGAAGTGAAGTTTACATCTACATTCTAGAAATCTCTCTTTGAGGGTTTAGGAACTCAAATAAAATTTAATATAACCTATCATCCTCAAACAGATGGGCAGATTGAGTGGTTAAATCAAGTGATTGAGGATATGTTAAGAATATATGTAATGCAACACACGTCTAAATGGAAGGACTATATACATTTAGTAGAATTTTCTTACAACAATAATTATCATGCCTCCCTGAAAATGAGCCCCTTCGAGGTATTATATGGACGCAAATGTAGAACACCCATAAATTGGGGAGGCCCTGAAGACAAATTAATGTTGGGACCCGAAATGCTAAAAGAAATGGAGGATGCAGTGAAGAAAGTGAGAATGAATTTAAAGGTTGCTCAAGATCTAAAGGATACTTATGCTAACAAAAAAAGTAGTTACAGAGAATTCTATGTTGATGACCATGTATATTTATGGGTAAACCCCAATAAAAGCACCTCACAATGGGGAATTTGTACCAAGCTAGCACCCCGATTTTGTGCTCCTTTCCAGATTTTGGCCTAGGTTGGACAGGTAGCTTATCAGCTAGCTTTTCCAAGTTATATATGTGTACATAACGTTTTTCATGTTTTTGTATTTAAGAAATACATATATGATCCTAAACATATAATCAATTAGCATGACATATAGGTAGCTTGCGAAGAAATAATATATATATATATATATATATATATATATATAACAAAGATAAAGAATATAACAAAGTATTTAACAACTATGTATGTAGGCCGAGTCAGATAGTGAGTTCCTAATCGAGTCCCTACACATGCACAATTGAAGAAAAGTAACCTTGCAGAGGCGATTTATCACCTAGGTTAAAGTGTAGTGGCGTCACTTTAGCCCAGAAGAGGCTACCTGGGAAGATGAAAAACTTATGAGAGAAGCTTACCTAGGCTTGTTCTGGCAACGTGAAAACATCAGGATGATGTTTGGTTTATAAAGGGGAGAGATGTAACATCCCCTAAGAAATTTTAAATAATATTTACTTCATTTAAAAGACATGATAATGTTGACAAACTTCAGAAATTTAAAATGTGAAGTAGGAAATATTTGATTTTATTTTTATAAGTAAATCATGTTTATAACGATGCAGGAATTTGTGAACAACTCACCTGGAAAATCATTCCTAATTGTGCCTCACATGTTAGGGTGGTTAGTCAGTTATGGGTGAGGCAATGCCCATAACCTCTCCTTGAGAATGAAAATGAAAAAAAAAACCAAGAGGGTAGTGTGTACCTGAGGTAACCAAAGGAGAGAATGGAAACAAGAAAAGAACTATGCTAAGGAACCATGCTGATATGTAAGATGGATTAGTGCAACAACAAGGCTTGGACTAAGTTTGGTTAGGACCATATAATCATAGAAGCTAACTATGCAGAGTTGTTACTAATACCTTGCTTGTGAGGATAGCACAACGGGGGAGACATAGTTGGGCATTGGTCTCATGGTAGGGAGGAGCAAGGCATTTATTTCCAAAGGGAGTTCCAGATTCGATGTGAGATCAACAAGAAACATATGATTACATATTGACCTGGTTATACAAACTAGAATTTGTAACAAAGTTATGCAAATAAGTCTATAGTGACAAAGACATGTAAATAGTTTTTGTGACAAATTCATAGGTCTGTTGTATTAGAAAATATGTAACTATGCCTTGTAGAAGGCAAAAAACAATTACTATAATTAATATTTTTATCACTGTATATGAAAATATTTATGAATGGGTGATGTGATTAATGAACAAGGTTGAATGAGGTCGAATAGATTGGGATAAGAAAACTCCTCTCTTCTCTATTTAGATAAGTATGAAACCTTGGTTTAGTATTGAGGAGGCTTGGGACAAAATGACATCTTCTTGCAATCGGGGTTAGCTTCCTAGCTTAGCCAAAGTAATGGCCTAGCCTAGGAACAGTCTTTGGTCATTGACCCTATAGAGATACAATTATAACCATAAACATTCATTTACGTGCAAACCATGGAGAGTTTGTATGTAAATCCAAATTGTACTTATCTTAAGAAGTTTATGTTATCTTTTAAACCAGAACATCAATATAGAAAACTAAACTAAGTAAAAATTCTGAACACTTCACACAATATAAGGAACGACATACAAATAAAACAGTTAACAATGATATCTATAATTATAATCGAAGACTCAGTCTGGCGTACAAATAAAAGAATAATTATTCTATAATGTTCAAAATTTATTGTACCTTAATAAACTTGAGCAATTAATTGTTGTTGTGCTCGGGTATACAAAAGAAAGATCCAGTTTTCAGTTAAACTAGAGAATTATCAACAAGAAATTATAATCCACAAGTGATAACTTCGGTAAGATTTCCTACTTGGCTAATGAAGTTCTCAAAACCCTCATAACTTAAATTCAATCAAAATTGATAGAAAATATTCCAGTTTTCAGCAGACTTGATCAACCCTCCCTGCTAGAAAACCATTGTGGTAGCGAAACTATTCATTGTACCTGGAACAAAGCAAATAAAATATGAATTATTAAAGAAATCCCTCGACATCATTGACAAGGGAGAAAAAAGGAAAACTAGGTACTTGAAGTCAGAAAGATAGAAGTGAGCCAAGAAATTGAGTAAACCTGTTAACCAAGCATCTTTTTGACCATGTAGTCATATGTAGGAATAATTATACCTGTGAGTTATTAATCTCTTATGTGCTTGGAAGAAAGCCTTCCAGGAGAATGTCTAAGCAGAAATTAGAGTCTACACTAGCATGGACCAAATAACTCGAGAGGGTCGAGTTATGGTTTTATCGAAGTGCATAGCCTTCTCAACAGTAATCCCTCGAACGTTTGTAGTCTACCAATACAAAACCCATTTCTATAACTGAAGGCCTGAGGCAAATAACAAGAGAGAAGTGATCTTGAGTAGGACAGTACTGAAGGGTGATCTGGAGCTGGACTGAGACCCAATGAAGAGCCTAAAGGTTTTTTTTAATTTCCTGGTTGGACTAGGGGTCTCAAGGCCTAATAAAAAATTATTTTATGATAACTACTTTGGAAATTGAAGACGCTCAAGGGGAGATTTGGGCGTAATTTCCAATCTCACTGGTTGGGTGGAGGAGTCTTATTGCCAGTTTAATTCCCTGACTGATTGAACTTATGCAAATACATATATTTAAACTGTAAACTAACAGTGGTTATGTTCTGAAATAAACATACATTTTCTTCTGAGTTGAATCATGAATGGAATGATAAATCTTTGGAAGTAATGGTTTAATCCATTGTTTTCTTTGTAACAAGGACTAAAGGATATTCTTATGAGATTATTACCAAACTTATAAATTTGTATATCTATCTATATCTATCTATATATATATATATATATATATATATATATATATATATATATATATATATATATATATATATATATATATATATATATATATAATCTAAATGGGAATTAGGGGAATTTTCCTTTAAAAAGATAATAATAATAACAATTATTTTCAGCCTCTTCAGAAAACAATTAATTTCTCTAGATTAGTCTTTGTAGAGGTGGTTAGTTCCATGCTTCAAACTAGGGTTTGGATGGAACAATATGAACCTTTGTGAATAGAATACCCTAATTGCTAAGGAGAATTAGATTGGAAGGCCCCAAAAGGGAGGTCAAAGATATCCTATTCACCCAAAATATGTTATTAGTCATGGTCAAACAAATAAAAGGATATTTCTCTTAATAATTAGTATTGTAATTAAAAATATATATTGGTAACTTTAAATCATGAGTAAGTCTTGATCGAACAGAGGGAAGGTGGTATTGTATATAAGTTCGCTAGGGTGGAAATCCCTGTTATTAGATCAAGTAATTAATATAAAGGGACCTAGGTTATACAATAGGCTGGAATAGAGACCAAACAACCAAATGTGAAGTCTTGGGACCTAAGTAGAGAAACTATAAACAAAAATCATTTTCTAGACCCGATGGGCATCTCAGTAAGACAAGTAAACCGTTTTATTTTAAAAAGAAACAATTCTTAGATCAATACAACAAGTATGGAACTACCATAAGAAAAACATAAATGAAGTGTGCCCATTTCTAAATTATTTTAACATAATGAATGAAAACCAAAAAACCTTTTCTCAGAACTAAAAATATTGAACCCTTGAAATTATAGTTGAACATTAAATCACTATTCCATAAATACATTCGGCTACCCCAATGAGCCTATTGTTCTAGGACAACTAAGCAGTGTACAACATAGTCGACCAGAAGCAAGCATAAATAGTATTCCTCCACTTAAGTAAATTTGCAAGTGCGGTGTCACACAGTATAAGAAGAATATGATTCTAATATCAAAATAACATGGAAAATCACTAAATAATTAAGGGACTTAAGCCCTAAAGAACAACCTGAAAGACTTGAATAACTCTAGAAGTGGAATAAGAATGTACAGGTTATAAAATGCTTTCCATTTGAGATGAACCTAATTTAAGGGTTGAGGACAAACACCTGCAAGAATTGGAGATAATGGTCGTATGTAATCAAAGGCCCAAATTTCATGTGGGAAGCCCAAGTGTATTTTTGTAATTGTAAAACCTTTCTCTAGAATAAGAAATCTCACCTGTAGCGACAAAAAAACCAAAAGAGGGTTTAGTTATATTGATAATACAAGAACAGTGACATAATTTCTCTTTTAAGCCAGTTAGAAGGCAGTTCTCACCTGGAAAACCCTCTTGACTAGAAGCTTGAACCCTGGAAAATATACACCATCGGGTATGCTCAAAATATGTAGACTGGGATTAAACCTTCTAGATAAGAAACCTTGCGTGTTTACTTACCATCCACAGGTTTTCATCGAAGGGACTTGGAAGAACAAACAATTATTGGTTGCACATTTCCCAGTAATAATAATAAAGAGAAAAAGAGAAAAACCCTTTAGCATTAATGAGACCTGAGTAAACCAGAGGAGTCGAACATAACAGGGAATAACCCATTAGCTTGAAAAGATGAATACCTAGTATTTGGAAGGCATGATGACCATACTGAGATTAGGGAATTTTTTGAATGGCACAGAGATATGTCATAGGGTGTGGGATATTTACCCCAAAACCACCCTCGAAAAATGTCAACCGTTGGATCAAGACTTTGCATTTCAATGATGAATCTGTAGCCACCTATTGGTAACCTCGTAAAATCCATTTCTTTTTAGAATTCTCTAGAACTGTCCTTGCTATAAAGTGGGGGTATGCAAATATCAAAATAAATAATTCCTCACCCATGCCAAAAGCATGATGTATAACATTAGAGGAACTAAGGTCAAGTCCCTCATTCCGTAAGTTAAATCATCAATGTGTATCCTTAAACCCAAGGGAAATTCAGTTAATTTGGAATTGAAATGATCAATTAAATAATATGAAAGTTCAACAATCCAACCTACAAATATGACTTAGTCATTCCTCTTAGTGATGAAGTATAGTGAATGTTAATATTAGTGATGATAAAAAATAAAGTATGCATACATCTATTGATGAGTGTTACAAGTGGTATCAGAGATGAAGGGTTCAACACTATGGTTTGATTAAGGGAAAAAAATAAACAACCCATGATGTGTTACATGGGAAAATAGATGGAAATAAACCATAAATTAGAAGTCAAATAAATTCCAGTGTCAAAAGCTAGGGTAATGAGAAGTGAAGAATCCTATGTGACAAGTACATTAAAAAAAAAATCTTCTGGAAGTTAACATAATTATTGATGGGGTATCTATAACTATGAGAACTGATATGTTGGGTTCCTAGAGAGTAGACAATAGTATGTAAAACTTAAATGTTTAATAATAAAGGATATCATGTGATTGTGGGATAGTGACCAGAAAGAAATTTATGAATTGTGACATTAAAGAGTATATGTTTAAACAATGTAGGAGATACATATGTGTAAATGAAAGAAAATATTAAATTCCATTATGTTAAACAATTATAAAACATCATATGATTATGTTAAGTGAGAAAGTAGGGCATTGTACATAAAATTATCCAAAAAAGTTTAGGGCTAATTGCTTAATGAGTATCTCTCATTAATCGCAAAAAAAAAACTACATGAGAACATTATAACTTGGGTATAAGTAAGTCCATTATAGTAATAATCAGCTGGTACAAGTGAGTATAGATTTCATGATTAGAAAAAGCAAACAGGTAAGGAACTAATAAACTTTTCTACTAGAAAGTCTCTTCATGAAAGTTGTGAAAAAAAAAAAGAGGGACTAGTTATGTTATTGGAATAAATGGGACAAATCATCAACATAATGTAGGTTTTAACCCCGTACAGAAATTACCTGCATAAGAATTCTAAAACACAAAAAATAAACAATGCGAGAGCATAACACATAAAACACATATACACAGAGATTTTCCCTTGGATCCCAAAACCAGGACTACCAGCTTTATTTTTCATTATGTTCCTTTCAATGTTACAATACATATTTATACATGCCAAAGCATCCAATGCCATGGACTGAAAACCATCGTGTCGAAAAACATGTGCGAAAATCATGCACAAAACCATAGGTGGGTCCGCCCATCCTAACATAGGGTCCAAAACCAAAATTTTCTGGGGCGCTGCCCTGGACCCCATAAATTGGGGTTACAAGTATGCCTCAAACCCCCTGTGAGCCCCCCCCCCCCCCCCCCGCCGCTACACAATCGGCGCAACGAAGGGGGGCTCCACCCCCCCTCTACCCCCAGTTAAATATGTGGGCTAGTCGTGGAAAGAATATAACATAACCTAACATTCTCACACTTGTTGTTTTCTTTCCATAAGGGGCCACAAGAGAGCATAGTCATTTTTTAGCCCTAAAACACCCATTGTCTCTCTACACCAAGAGAACTTCTCAGAGCTCACAGATTTTGTCAATGCATCTAGAGTACTCTTCAAAGTGTCCACCTTTACCAGCAACACCTTTTTGTCTTCTATCATATCCCTCACAAAGTGATACTGAACATCAATTTGTTTTGTCTTTGAATGATATGCGGGGTTCTTTGCCAAGAAAATTGCACTTTGGATGTCATAGTCTATCTTTATAGCTCCTTATACTAACCCCATACTTGAACACAATCGTTGCAACCAAACTGGTTCTTTGCTTGCATGAGTGGATGCCATGTATTCTGCCTCTGTAGTTGATAGTGCCACTATAGATTGTATCTTACTCATCCAACTGACTGCACCTCCAAATAGGTTAAACACATACCCACTTGTAGATATTATTTGATCCAGATCTCCAACCCAGTCTGCATCAACAAAGCCACGAATATCCAACATTCTATCCAATCCTGATCTTCCTTGGTAGCACAAACCATAATCACTAGTGCCACGCAAATACCTGAAAACCCGCTTCACTGTTGTCCAGTGCTCCTTCCCTGGTTTTGACATAAATCTGCTCAATACTCCCACTGCATGTGCAATGTCTAGTCTAGTACAGACCATTGCATACATCAAGCTACCGACTACATTTGCATATGGAACACGAGACATGTCATCTTCCTCTTCTTGTGTCTTGGAACACTGTTCAGCAGATAACCTCACACCTACAGGAATAGGAGCCTTCACCAGTTTACTATCCTACATATTAAACCTCTACAGTATTGTCTCAACATACTTCCTCTGGTTTAACTAGAGATTCCTCTTTGCCTGATCTCTTTTAATTTCCATGCCCGAAATATAGTTTGCAGCACCAAGATCTTTCATGTCGAATTTGGAGGACAATTTGGTCTTCAAATCCTGGATAATTTCTTTATCATTTCCAACCAGCAACATATCATCCACATACCAGACCAGATAAATAACACGGTCACCAATTAATTTAAAATACACACAGTGATCTTCTTTTCTTCTGGTGAAGCCAAGTCCCCATATAAATGTATCAAATTTATGATACCACATCCTTGGTGATTGTTTTAACCCATACGGAGACTTCTTTAATTTGCATACTAGTTCTTTCTTACCCTTCACTGCAAAGCCTTCAGGTTGCTTCATGTATATTTCCTCTTCTAGATCCCCATGAAGAAATGTTGTCTTCACATACATTTGTTCTACCTCAAAATCAAAAGCAGCATCAACAGATAAAAGTAATATAATAGAAGCTACCTTGGCAACATAAGAAAAAATATCACCAAAATCAATTCCCGGCACCTGGGAATAACCTTTTTCTACCAACCGAGCTTTGTATTTCTCCACCTTTCCTTATGCATTTGTCTTCTTCTTGAACACCCATTTGCTACCAATGGGTTTCCTTCCAGCCGGCAACCCCACCAGATCTGAAGCCTCAATTTTGTGCAAAGATGCCATTTCATCAACCATGGCCTCTTTCCAGAGCTTTCCATCCTCTGAATCTACTGCTTCCTTCACAGTTCTAGGATCAGCGTCAGTAATAGATAAAGCAAAATTTGAAGAGAAAGCAGATGATCTATACCTTTCTGGCTGCCTTCTTTCTCAAACTGACCTTCTCACACCCGGAGTTTGTGGCTCTTCATCTTCTGATTCCTCCTCTGCTGTAGACTCTGATTCTTCCTCCTTAAGTTCAAACTCTATCTTCTCAGGTTCCTTTGGTTGGACTTCATGTTTAATAACGTCTTTTACCTCTCTGAACACCACAACTCGGCTGTACACAACCTTCCATGTGACTGGGTTCCAAAGCTTATAACCCTGTAAAGCATCCTTATGCCCAATAAAGATGGACTTTTCAGATTTACTATCCAACTTGGTTCGTTTCTCCTTTGGAACATGTACATATGCATCACATCCAAATACCCTCAGATGTGAAAGAGGGGGTTTCTTACCGGTCCATAACTTGTGGAGTCTTATCCTCCAACGCTGATGAAGGTGGCCTGTTGACCAGGTAACATGCAGTATCCACTGCCTCTGCCCAGAATTCCTATCCTAACCTGGCACCATTGAGCATGCTTTTTGCCCTTTCCATCAATGTCTTATTCATTCTTTCTACAACTCCATTTTACTGAGGTGTATATAGAGTAGTCTTCTATCGTGCTATACCACAGTTCTTACATAATTTTTCAAATTCCTTGCTGCAGAACTCTCCACCACTATCTATCCTCGGCACCTTTATCTTCTTCTCAATCTGATTTTCCACGAGAGCCTTAAATTCTTTAAACTTGTCAAAGACTTCATATTTCTTCTTAAGGAAATATATCCATGTATTCCTTGAGAAGTCATCTATAAATGATACATAGTACACAGACTTACCCAGTGATGGAACCTTCATAGGTCCAAACACATCACTGTGCACAAATTCCAATATCTGTTTCACCCTCTTACTACCTGAGGGGAAACTCACCCGATTCCACTTCCTGTATACACAATTTTCATAGAAATCAAAATCCAAAGAGCTATTACTCATACCTTCTACCATAGCTTTACCATGAAGTATTGGCCCTTCTCTCCAATATGTGCAAACCTTTGATGCCACAACATGGTCTTCTCTCCAGAGACCACTAGATTTTCTGCTCCACTTTCAGGAACCACAGAACTGTTGCACCCATTAATAACAGTGCTACCTCGTAGCTTGTACAGAGTTCCAATTCAAACTCCCCACATCAATACCAGTGTTCCCGAACCAGTTTGCAGGTATCCTTCTCGAACACTGTTTTTACACCTGCATCATCCAACTTGCTTATAGAAATCAGATTTCTAGCCAATGCAGGAATATGGAGAACACCCAGAAGTGTTCTAACCCTCCCACCTCGCACCTTCAACTTTACATTTCCATGAGCAATGATTCTATCCTTCCTATCGTCCTCTAAGAAGACATCACCACCATCGTATTTCTCATACTCGCAGAACCACTCTCTATGGGGAGTGAAGTGAAAGGATGCACCTGAGTTAATCAACCATGCCTCATGATCTACATGTGTACATGAAGAAGCCAAGTACACATCCCCACCTTCATTTGAGGTGGTTTTTGCCTCTGCAGAAGGAGCATCATCAGATCTCTTTCCTTTATGAGGAGCTTTAGATTTATAGTCCCTTTTGTAGTGCCCTTCCTTTTCGCATTTCTAGCATACCACCTTTACAGGTTTTCCTGGAGATTTAGATCTCCCTCTAGATTTAGATTTCCCACTCGATGACTTATTTTTGTTTCTGTTCTGGGACTGTCCTCATATAGACAAGGCATCACCATTCTGGCTCTCCATATTTTTCTGTGTCATCTCCTCTGTCAGCAAGGATGAGACTATTTCATCAAGCTGCAAGGCAGTTGCATTGCTACCTATTGCAATAACCAGACTATCCCACAAATTTGGTAGAGAACATAACAAACTGATGCACTTATCTTCATCTGAAATTTTAATATCAATAGATGCTAACTGACTTACCATAGTATTAAATGCGTTCAAATGCTCTGTCACTAAGTCTTCATCTTTCATCCTTAGGTTATACAACCTTTTCTGTACGAACAGTTTATTCAACAGAGACTTAGATTGGTACAAAGTCCCTAACTTGTCCCACAAAGCCTTCGCCATAGCTTCCCTTGATACATTCAGCAATACTGAATCTGAGACACACAATCGTATTGTGCTCTTTGGCTTTCGATCCAACTTCTTCCATTCTTCATTGGACACTCCCGTTGGTTTAGTACCTAGATCTATCGCGATCCACTAATCTTTATCCACCAACAGATCCTCCATCCTGAGTTTCCACAGCTCAAAACTCTGACCATTAAATTTCTTGATCTCTATCTTTCCACTGCTCGCCATCTTCTTTCACCACCAGAATCGATCTCGCAGATCACCCACTAAACAGGGTCTACCACAAGCCCGAGCAAAACCCCTCAGCAACAAAGGCATCCCCTTTAAGCCAAAACACCTCTGATACCAAATGTAGGTTTTAACCCCGTATAGAAATTACTTGCGTAAGAATTCTGAAACACAGAAAATAAACAACGCGGGAGCATAACACATAAAGCACATATACACAGAGATTTCCCCTGGATCCAAAAACCGGGACTACCAGCTTGATTTTTTATTATGTTCCTTTCAATGTTACAATACATATTTATACATGCCGAAGCATCCAATACCATGGACTGAAAACCATCGGATCCAAAAACATGTGCGAAAATCATGCACAAAACCATAGGTGGGTCTACCCATCCTAACATAGGGTCCAAAACCAAATTTTCCGGGGCGCTACCCCAGACCCCATAAAGTGGGGTTACAGGTATGCCTCAAACCCCCTTTGATCCCCCCCGCTACACAATCGACACAACGAAGGGGGGCTTCACCCCCCCTCTAACCCCCCGTTTAACTACATGGACTATTCATGCAAAGAATATAACACAACCCAACACATAAGAATGAAAACATTAAGTAACTGCGATTTGTTTCTTGTTTAAAAAAGGGCGAAAGGTAGGTAATAGATGATAAGTATGCTAGAAGGGGACTAGTATTGGAAAAGAGTGAAATGAGAAGTGTAGTTGATATTTTTGAGTGGAAGGTACATAATAACATTATTTGGGTCACTCTAAGACACCAAATAAATATGGGAGCATTTCAGAATAATGTTTCTGATATTCAAAGGATATCAATTTTTTACTAAATTTAGTATGTAAGATTAGAATTAATTACAAAATGTGGAAATCATCTAGAAGTAAATACAATGACTCCCTAGATGAAGGGAAATAATCTAGAGGACTTTTTGTATTTCCTGTATTTGAGGGATATAGGGGGAAGACTCAAGATTTTTTTTATGTGCAACTGACTTATAATATTGAATTGATTGTTCCAACCTATAACCACCTCATGACTGAAATCGAGACAACTAGAGAATTTTGATTTATTGAAATGATTGTTCCAATATCTAGTGATTTGATCTAAGGTGGAACAACAAGGTAAATAAGAATAAGTGTGAGCTAGACTCTATGAGAAATATAGCATAACTATATATATATATATATATATATATATATATATATATATATATATATATCAAATGATATAACTGCAGACTTCAAGGGAGGATTTTTATTTTGGTCATCCCTAATCTAATGCTTTTCTTTAAATTTTGGAAATAACATACCTTGAAAAATAGAAAGTGTAGGAAATTATGTGTACATAGATGTGCATGACAATGGATGTGTATATACTTTGATGAGTCTATTTTCCTAATGATAATCAACGAATTAATGGTAAATCAAAGTAACTAAGGAAATGTGGCATATAATTCAAGGAAAACCTACAACTATGATAAAAGAATGTCAGTGATCTATTGGGAAAAACATTACCTATACATGATGAATTGGAAAGGGTAGTATGCTACCAATAAATGCTACTCTAGATAAGTACTTAAGGTATTTTTGTATGGTTTTAACTAACTCAAGTGAAGTCTAGTTAAATGATTAAATTGAAGGAACATATGCTTACAAAATTAATGTGTCAGGATAATCACACTAACATGATGTGATAGGTAGCTAACATACATGAAGATGCAAGGAGCAAAGGACCCCATAGCTCATGCATGTGCAACTCCAGAGACCTTAGCCAATAATTTACAAAATAGAAAGGGATACAAAACCCCCAAAAAGGGAATTGTGAGGGACTCATAAATGAGGCGTGTTGAATAAGTATGGTTGCAAGATTGGATGGTATAATTATCTTTCGTTGATCTTAACCATGACTGTATTGTTGCAATTTGTGCCTTGAAATTGTCATAATGGTATTTTTTAATATTATTTTGAGCTTTTGGCCTGAAGGGGGGTTTACTGGGGGAGATTGGAAGGGAAAGAATGAAAAATGAAAGTAACGAAATTATTAAACTGTGATTAAGACATTTTGTTGAAACCACCGACACATAACTAACATGGACATAAATGGGTTGATACGAGTAAGGGACAAGAACAATAGTAAGTGTCCTCGGACCATGGTGATAATATGCTATAATATATTTTATATCATAAATTGAAACGATGTCTAATGAAATGTCGTTAATGGTAAGCGATCATGAGATAAGGTATGGAATTTTATTAAAAGAGATAAGGAGACAATGGTAACAAGTATAGCTATTGAGGGAATGGTATAAACAAATGACTTGTTATTTCCTTGTTCTATAAAATTGTTGTTTGTTAACAATTCCATTAAAATAAATAAATAAAACCCAATGAATGTATACATAAGTAAGAATTATATATAAGCATGTAATGCAAGATGACAAGGGATCAAATGGAAGAAATGTGATTCTTGTTGAATCATAAAGACAATAGAAAAACAACCCAAATTGAACCTAACTAAGGTCACTTGGACTAGTAGTCAGCAATATTTCCGCCTTGAATAAGTAGAAAAAGGAAAACATATAAGTACGGTGCAAGTTTATAGTTCTTTGTTGTCCAATACTTTAGGAATTGTGATTAACTGTGTTTAAACTATGAAATATGTTACGAAACTGTGTAAACTATGTTTGTATTGAAAAAATATTTTTCCCGAAATGGAGCCTATTAGAGTAAGAGGTAAATAATTACCACTAGAATCACTGTATAGTACTGTAAAATTGTCACTGCATTTAAATTGATACTTATTATTTCTCAGGTTCATATCTGAAATGAAAGAGGCAAGCTGATAATAGTGGAATCATGGTGTAGCTATGTAAGAATATGGTTATTTTCTGGACCATGTTAGGTTACCAATAGCTTATGAACAGTTCCTTAGCTCCATAGAACTATAATATCAGATTCAATAAAATAAGAAAACAAAATTGTTGATAAAAGAAAACATGTAATGATTACTACTAATTGTTGATTGTATATGAACATTCAACTAAACTTAAATGGATTGTGGATGCAACCCTTCACGTCAAGCGGATGAAGAAAATAAATTCAAGTGTTCTGTACTGATTGATCAATTTTGTGGAACTATGAGTAGTGACAAAAGTATTAAACAAATGACTCTTAGTTCAAAAGGAAAACATTGTTTCATATGTTTTAACATATATAAAAAAATTAATGAATTTGGTTCAACAAAAGGTTCAAAACAACCTCCATTTGCAAGACTATATCCATCAAATATACATTATAATAAGTCACAACATATATGTAAACTGTACTTGACGATGTACATAATCAAGATTATAGTTTTAACAGAAGAGAATAACAATATTCACGAGAAATATATAGTTGTTTTCTATTGCCAAAAGAGAAGGGTTGCAGAACATAAACAACATTTCCATTAAAACCTGAAGTAAAATATTTCTAAAATATTATTATTACTAAGCTAGTAATGTTAATGGAATGGGTACCTCTATGGTCGGAAATGTATAGTGAGACCACATGGAGGGGTCCTTATCATTTGATGTATCCATTGGGTAAGTAAAAAGAGAATTATTTCTATTATTGATGAGCTTACAAAGATTTTGATAACTCTTACTCAATGCAGGTTGTTAACCCGTGTTGGGTTGTGATGCATAATGGTGACCCTTGCAGGGTACATAACTAACAAATGAATACACCTGTAATAAATTAATTATATATATATATATATATATATATATATATATAATTGATGGGAACTAATCAGAGACATAATGACTTTGAATGTAGGTTAAATTGAATGGAGTATTATTTATCAATATTCTGCACATTCTCAATCAAAGAGAAAACTATGCTATGAAAGCAAGCAATTTCCCAAGTTGAGTGTCACAAAAGCACTACAGCTGGTAGAGATTATCTGGGAAGATGAAGATTTCGTGTGTGAGGCATATGCAAAACTTATTGCAGGATGTAGGAAAAATAATAAGGTTGGCATTTTTCACAAGGGCAAGGAGATGTAACACCTCTTGATCATGTAAATATTTTATTTATTTATTTTTACGATGCAAGACTTGGTAAATTCTAGACTAGGTGAAAGTCTAGTAAAGAAACTTTAGATGCTTAAAGTTTATTTTATTTTATTTATTTAAAAAAAAATGTTGTTACAAGTCATGGAATTATGGGAAAAGACCCTAAAAGAAAAAAATTGCAATTTCCAAGTAGTTGAGATAGTTACTTCTTCCTCCCTTAGAGATTTAAACATCTCAGTTGGGGACAAGAAGCCAAGAGAGGAAAGAGAGGAAAGAGAAGGCTTGAGGAAATTGAAAGGAGATAAATGATATTGAGAAAGATGCTACCAAGGAAAAGAAGGACACTGCCGAAGGGTGCTTTTGATCTAGATTGAGAGTCAGTGGATACCTTAAAGGTTTTTTTTTAATTTCTTGGTTGGATTAGGGATCTTGAGGCCTAAGAATAGATTATTGTCTGATAGCAACTCTTGGAATCAAAGAGGATGTAATTTCCAATTTCACTAGTGGGGTGGAGTCATCTTCCAACTTTAATTCCCTAATTGTTTGAACTTATCCAGATAAGTATATTTAACTTTCAAATGAACAATAGTTTTTTTTTTTGCTAAGGTAAGAGTGTTTCTTTCTCATTCAATGGCTTAAAAAAATACAAAAATATGTTACAATTCCCGACCAAAGTCAACAGGAGCAGCAGGAGACCACCAAACCTCAAAAATCAAGCTTCAGTTCCACAAAAAGCCTATAAATTTACCAAACCCATAGACATGAAAGTAAAATAAACCCAAATCAAGGGTTGTATTGAGTCCATTTAGGGGGATAAATCCTGTGCAACTTTGGCATCCGAAACCTAGGAGCCACCACGATGAACATGAAAAGCACGGAGGATAACTCCTCCAACTAGCTCGATGAACTAAGGCCGTAGATCTTCACCCACCGAATCTGACGGATGAGGAGAATATTGGGTGGAGAAGAAGCTTGAGGATAACCTGCCCGATATAGGCGGTTTTCTCTCTCCGCCCATTGCCACGTGGTGATTGATGAATGGCATCGGAGGCAAACCATGAAAAACCGCTTGGGGTCTTGGAAGCGCCCGATAAACCACGAAACCGCTTGACCTTTGATTCCTTTGAGAATGGAAACCACTCTTGCTCTGCATCCTGCCGTCCAATAGAAAGCTTCCATCATGCCAATTCTGAGAACTAAAGCTAGATGAACCCTAGTCCACCCTCCACTTCATTGTCCAATTGCTGGTTCTTCCTCATACTGTGATAATGCTCATTGTCTATGCACGCCATACCGTGGCATTCCTCTTGCAAATTCCCTGCGGGTGTAAGTTCCCACTTGTAAATACTATGATCATTCTTACAAAGCACCCCTTCATTTGCCAGCCTGTCCGCTAATCTGTTGGTATTTCTGTGCACCTGTACAAAACTTAGAGTTCTCAGGATTCTTAGATACGATTGAATACGATGATATACCTGCAAAAGTCTCCAGTGGTTCGAGATTTTCTCTGGAGTAGAGCCATTTGCTATTTTTTTTATAGAATTGATTGTTAATTTAGAATCAGCTTCTATTATGGAGTTCGTCATGTTGAGATCTCTCAGAATCTCTAAGCACTGCTCTATGGCCATTAGTTCTGCCATGTTGTTGGTAGCATTCCCTAAATGACTGTGGAAGATGACTATTATATTCCCCTTGTCATCTCGTATAGCACCTCCATACCCCGCATCCCCTGGGTTTCCTTTTGAGGCTCCGTTTGTATTGAATTTCAAGTATCCAGGGGGGGATTGCCAGTAGTCCTGCCTCATTGTAGTGTGTGTTGCAATTTGGATTGTGCCCTGGGGGAGCAACTTCTGAAGGCCCAAAAGAAGAAGAATGTGAGCCTCCTATTGAGATGGAGGATTCTCAAGAGGTTGCTTCTGAATGGTATTAATAGTTTCTTTGAGTTGCCTTAGGAGCTGAGTTATTATGTTTTGGGGTGGGCTGGATTTATCCTTGAAAATTCTATTGTTGCGTTCTTTCCAGACATTCCACATTAGAAAGCCTAGAATCAATGTCCAGGTTGTGTTGACGGTCTCATTCTCAGAAAGTTTTTTCCTCCAATTCTTTAAGGTTTTGGAGATGTCGTTTTTTTCTCTGTTAGTTTGTCTGAAGATAGAGGCAACCGAGTTCCATAAGGTTACGGTGCAGGTACAGAGGCTGAGAAGGTGATCCCTCATTTCTTCTTGGATACCACATAACTGGTATTTGGATGGTCCTGCAAAACCTTTCTTTCTAAGATTTTCCCAAGTCAGAATATTTTTGCGATGAACCATCCACATGAAGAGCATGATTTTCATCAAGTGAGGGTGCTTCCATAGTTCCTTCCAAATTTTATCCGGGTTTGTAAAATTGTAGCCAGTGACAATTTCTATGGCTTCTTTGAGGTTGAAGTTGCCCTCATTGCTTCTTCCCCATCTAAGTTGATCTGTGAACGTCGAGATCAAAATTTTCCTCTTTTCCAGGATTGTAGCAAGAGCTTCTATCTGGGTCTTCAGAGGAGACTCTTCACTATAAACTGGTACTTTCCATGTTCTCCATTTGTCATTGTTCCTTGCCTTATCACAAAAGTCACTAACCTGTTTTAGTCCTTTGTTGATAGTTTCCTCTTTGAGAATATCTAGTCCTTCTCGACTTAAGTTGGGTTCCTGCTGCCAGTTATCCTCCCAAAACCAGGCAAGGTTCCCATTTCCAATCTCCCAAAAGCTATGTTTCTAAACTAACGCTCTATTCGTCCAAGCATTATTCCAAATATGGGAGCCCCAGATATGTCATGTCATTCTGATCAAGTCCCATTCTTGCCAGTCCTTTCCATAATTCTGTTTCCAAAGCTTGGCCCATGGGTTGCCTGATTCCTTCAGCCATCTCCACCAAAGCTTGGCCCCCAAAACATTTTTGAGAGTTTCTAGGTCATGGAGACCTAGATCCCCAAGAGGTGTGGGCATGCAAAGTTTTTCCCAGGCTACCAGAGCCCATTTCCTTTTTTCCTCACCTTTTCCCCAAAGAAAATCTCTTTTCATGTTCCTAATTTGTTGGGATACTCCTCTAGGGATAGGAAGAGCTGAAAAAATATATATTGGAATGTATTGCAGGACCGCTTTTGTGAGAACGAGCCTTCTAGCTAGATTTAAATATCTACCTATCCATTTGCAGATTTTTTCCTTTAGTTTATTGGTCAAAGGCTCCCAAACTTCCTTTCTCTAAGGTTTTTCAGTGAGAGGTATTCCCAGATATTTAGAGGGGAGATGGTCTCTCTGAAAGCTGAGAATTTAGAGAGGTTTCTCTGAATGGAAATATTTGTATTAAAAAAAACATTGTATATTTTGAGAGATTTACCTCTGTACCAGCTTCCAAAGCAAAATCTTGCAGAATTTGTTTGTAAGCTTTGGCTTCTTTGACCATTGGTATGCCCTGTAACATGATGTCATCTACAAATTGCTGATGAGTCAGCGAGTCTTCTTCCTGGGTGAGCTTGAGACCCTGGATTGTGCCCTCTATTTTGGCAGAAGTGATCACTTTGCCTAATCCTTCCATCATAAGAATAAAGGGAAAGGGAGAAAGTAGATCTCCTTTCCTAAGACCTCTCGAGGGCCGAAAGGATTTGGAAGGAGAGCCATTGAGAAGGATAGAAAAGCTAGCAGATGCTACCAAATCCATGACCCATCTTATCCAATTCTCGTCAAAGCCATATGCTATTAGAACTTCTTTGATGTTTAACCAAATTAGTTTGTCAGAAGCTTTCGCTAGGTCTAGTTGAATGATCATCCCTGCTTGCTTATTATTCTTGAGAGAGTGCACTATTTCATGAGCTTGAATGATGTTATTGAGTATTTTCCTTCGTTCCACATATTCAGTTTGCTCCTCCGATACAAGAGTTGGTAGAAGGGACTTGAGTCTGTTTGCAATAACTTTGGAAATGATTTTGTATATTACATTACAGAAGGCTATGGGTCTGAATCGATCTGGAGTCATTGCTTTATATTGTTTAGGAATAAGGGCTATGAAGGAGGTATTTAGTGCTTTTAGGATTTTTTTTGAAATTCTTGAGTCCTCTACCACCTCCAAAATGTTATGTTTGACTGTTTCCCAGCTTGCCTTGAAGAAGTCAACTTTGGAACCATTCAGTCCATGAGATTTCCCATTGCGCATCTCATTTATTAGTTCTTTTATCTCTTCTTTTGTCACTGGTCTGTTGAGATTATAATTATCTTCCTTGGTCACCACTTTTCGAATATGCTGCATAAAGTTTTTAATAGCTAGCGATATGTTTAAGATAGGCTCCTCAGCTATATTTTTAAAATGTTATACCAGAATGAATTCCATATCTTTGTGTGTGACGAGCTCTCTCCCTACCGGATCTATGAGCTTTGTGATTTGATTATGAGCCCGATGTTCCATGGTTGATTTGTGAAAAAATGTTGTATTTCTTTCTCCCTCTTTAAGCCATTGCACTCTTGATTTTTGCTTCCAGAAGATTTCTTCACGTTGACATCTGGTGTCCCATTCCTGTTGGAGAGAGTCAGCTTGCAATTTCCTATCCTTAGTGAAACCTTCCTTGATAAGAATTTGGTTGATTTTCTGAAGCTTTTGTTCCACTTCTCTTTTGGCTTTAAAAATATTGCCAATCTCACTTTTGTTCCAAACTTTGAGTTTGACCTTAATGTGCTTAAGTCTGTGTTGCAGAATGAATATTTTCTTGCCTTGAATAGGTAAGTCTTCCTTCCACCACTTATCAATATTGGAGATGAAGTTAGGATGAGTGAGCCAAACATTTTCGAACCTAACAGGTTTGTTCCTTGGAGTGCCAATAAAAGAAGCTTCTAGCTGAATCCGCCAGTGGTCCGACCCTCCAAAAGGAAGGATAAAAGCACTCAAGTTAGGCCTAGAGAGGAAGAGGTTCTCCGAGACGAGGAATCTATCTAGTTTTGAGGCAACTTGGGAAGCTCCTCCCCTTTTATTGTTCCATGTGAAGGTTCCATTTGCTGTTTCTAATTCCACTGACCTCAAGTTGATGAGAAAGTTCTGGAAGGCAATAGAGTCTTTTCCCAATACTCTAGTTCCTCCTTTTCTTTACATAAGAGATTTGATCATGTTGAAATCTCCACCCATAATCTAGGGTATTTCTGGGTGTCTCTCCCTAAGCTCCTCAAGTGAGGTGAGAAGCTTGAGTTTATCTTTAGAATTTTGAGGACCATAGACATTTGTAACCATATATATTTCATTGTCACCCAAAGGTTGGATAACCATTGAAAGATAGTTCTTGGACGCTTTTGCATCGAAAATTCCAAATTTCTTAAGATTCAAAAGAGTAAGAATCCCTCCCACTGTGTTATTGGCTTTAACTTCTAGGTACTCATATTTACTGAGCCATTTGTTATTTATCTTCTGAACTTTATCTGTTGAACATTTTGTTTCCTGTATGAACACCATATCTAGGTTTTCTTCTTTTAATCTGTTCCTGAGATTCCTCTATTTCCTTTTACTTCCTAGACACCTGATATTCTAGGTTATGAGCTTCATAATGGTGCATTTTTGAATGAGTAGCTAGTGAGATCTTTCATCTTACCTGAGTTGATCATGACCTTTCCACACTCTATTAGTAGCTCATTTTGTCTCTTTCTTCCTCTATTTCTACCTGGGTTTTTGGCAGAGTGTCCTATTATTTCCTCCATTGATTTGACCCCTCCATGGTTCTGGATTTCATGGCTTCTTTTGATTCATGAGGCTTTTGTCTGAGATCTCCAGAGGAAAATTTTTTGTACTCTGTCAAAGTCCTCTTGTGGTAGGGAATCTATCCCTTTGTTGGTTCCCTGGTTTAAAAATTTCTCTAGATCAGGATTCTCCCTCTCAAGAATCTCATGTAGTTCTTGGCCCTCTATCCCAGCTTCACTAGGGGTCATCTCTTGGTCCCTGCTTAGTTCCATGTTGTTTGATATGGTTTCCTGTTGTTCACTATTTTCCTATATTATTTCCATGTTGTCCTCCTTTTCCTTCTCTATGGGGTGGTTGTCCAAAGTAACAACCATTTCAATGTTCCCCCCTTCTTCTTCTAAAATTTCAAAACTGTTGTGACTTGCTAGTTTGTTTTCACTTTGTTTTTTCTGGTACTTTCTTCCTCCTCCTTTCTCTTTGCCTCCCAACTTGGTGAATCCTTCAGGATCTTTACTTGTGTTGGTCCTCGGATTATCCTCCCTCTTGTTTATTGGGTAGTCTCTAAAAAGGTGTCCATGTTCATGACATTTCCGACATGTAAAAGGGACATATTCATAGTCCACCACCTGTAGCCATTCCTCATCATAAAATTCTATGACAACTTCATCTGGGAGTGCTCCCGGTAGATCCATTTCCACATATACTCATCTGAAGGATGTATATTTTCCTCGCAGAGTTGCCTCTGAGATTTTTAGAAAATATCCTAATTTATTTCCTATAGCTTTCAAGGATTCAGGTAGCAAATAATCTAGAGGTAGGGAGTAAAGTCTTATCCATGCTAGGACCGATGTGAACATTTCTCCCTCCGGGACAAAGTTCATTACCCAAGGTCGCATATATAGTCTTGCAGAAGCATAGAAATAGGGTCCTCCTTTGAAAACTCTGTCTTTGTCCTCTAGGCTATTGAAAGCCACTATGAAGAAACCCTTGGATGCTAGATGCAGAGTTATGTCTCCCTCTGGTTTCCAGTTGTTTCTTATCCATATGTATAGATTCTTCTCTACAGCCCATATACCCATAAACTTGCATATAATAGCATAAGTCACCATGTGATCTCTGTGCTCCTGTAGTGCAAGATCATTCAGAACCACCTGGGATTTGATGGCAGTCTTGGGCTTACAGGGTCTTGTTGTTGATTTGTACACATTTTTCTGACTATTTCCCTCTGGTCTCTCCTCCCTTCTGATTTCCCTGTGAGTTTCTTCCTGTTCATTAGCTTTGCTGCTTTCCAGTTCTTTTGAGTCTTTTTTTTTCCTCGGCCTCCAAGGGTTTCCTGAATCCGTTCAAACATGTTTCCCTGCTTCTATTTGATACAATGTTGTTGTAGGAGGGAGTGGAACTCCCTCCTCCTGGCCCCTCCATTGTTATCAGCTCGCTCCTCCTATTGCTCCCTGCTCTAAACCCTAGCTCTGTGCATCTTCCTCTGATGATATCGGTTTGAATCCATTACATCTAAATCTCAAACGAACAATAGTTATGTTTTTAAAGAAATATATACCTTATTCTGAGTTGAATCATGAATGGAATGATAAATTTTTAGAACTAATGATTTGATCCTTTTTTTCTTTGCAATAAGAACTAAAGAATATTCCTCTAAGATTTTTACTAAACTCAAAACTATATATTCTTATACATTAGTCTTTGTAGAGATGGATAGTTCCCTATTGCGAACTAGGGTTTACATGGGAACAATCTGAATCTTTGTGAATAGAATACCCTCAGCGTTGAGAAGAATGGAATCAGTAGACCCCAAAAGGGAGGTCATAGCCCGCCTATTCACCTAGCATATGCTATCAGTCGTGATCCTACAAATAAAAGGAGACTACTCTTAATAGTCAATATTGTAATAATAATAATAATAATAATAATAACAATAACTGTAAATCACGCGTGAGTCCCTATTGAACATAGTGAATGTAGTATCGTATATAAGTTTGTGAGGGTGGAAACACCTACTATTAGATAAAGTAATGAATATAAAGGGAACCAAGTTAGCCAATAGGCCTGGACGGAGACCCAACAACCTAATGTCTAGTACTAGGACTTGGGTAGAGAACCTATCAACACAAATCATTTCCTAGACCCGATGGGTATCTCAGTAAGATGAGTAAACCATTTTCTTTAATAAGAAACAACTGATAGATCAATACAACAAGTATAGAATTGCCAAAAGCAAAAAAAAAATTAAGTGCACCCATTTCTAAATTCTTTTAACATAATGAGAAAAAAAAAACAACAACTTTACTCCAAACACAAAATACTAAACCCTTGAAATTATAGTCAAACATTAAATCACTATTCCAGAAATACATTTGACTCCCCTGGTTTGTCTATTGTTCAAGGACAATTAAGCAGTGTACAACACATTCGACCAGAAGCAACCATAAAGAGCATTCATCCACTCAAATAAATTTGCAGGTGTGATATCACACAACTTAACAATAATACCATTATAATATCAAAATAACCTTGGAAAATCATTAAAGAATTAAGGGTCTCTCGAGCCCTAAAGAAAAACCTTAAAATATCGAATAACTCTAGAAGTGGAATAAGAATGTATAGGTTATAAAACCATTTCCACGAGATATGACCCTAATTTAAGGGTTGAGAACAAACACCTACAAGAATTGGAGAGGATGGTCATAATTAAAAAAATTCCCAAATCACACGAAGGAAAACCAAGAGTATTGTTGTAATTGTAAAACCTTTCTCCATAACAAAGAATCTCACCTACAACGACCAAAAACCCAAAAGAGGGTCTAGTTCTATTGATAATACAAGAACAAGGACATAATTTCTCTTTTAAGCTAGTTACAGGGCATTTCTCACCTAGAAAACCCTCTTGAATAGAAGCTTGAACCCTTCAAAATATCCACCATTGAGTAATCTCGAAATATGTAGAATGGGATTAAACCTTCCAAACAAGAAACCTTGCGTGTTTATTTACCAGCCAAAGGTTTTCGTTGAAGGGAACTGGGCAGAACAAGTAGTTATTGGTTGTGTATTTCCCTGTAATAATAATAAAGAGAAAAAGAGAAAAAACCTTTAGCATTACCGAAGTTTGAGAAAAATAGAGGAGACAAATTTAATAAGGAACAATCCATTAGCTTGAAAAGACAAATGCCTAGGTTTTGGAAGGCATGAGGACCATACTGAGATTAGGGTTTGTAGCTCACTGCAGAGCTACTCTAAAACAGCTAGGGTTCAAATGGCACAAAGATATATCAGAGGGTGTGGGGTAGTTACCCCAAAACCACCCTCTAAAAATGTCAACCATTGGATCAATCCTTTGCATTTCAATGATGGATCTGTAGCCACCTTTTGGTAACCTCGTAAAAGCCACATCTCTATAGAGTTCTTTGGAACTGTCCCTTCTATAACACAGATGTATGTTAATATCAAAATAAATAATTCATCACCGATGCCAAAAACATGATGTATAACATTAGAGAAAATAAGGTTAAGTCCCTCATTCCATAAGTTAAATCATCAATGTGTATCCATAAACCCAAGGGAACTTGGGTTAATTGGGAATTAAAATGATCAATTAAATAATATGAAAGTTCAGCAAGCCAACCTACATCTCTCACTTAGTCATACTTCTTAGTCATGAAATATAGTGAAAGTTAATATTAGTGATGATAAAAAAATAAAAAAATATGCATACGTCTCTTTATGAGTGCTACATTTGAAATTGATTCTTAATATATTTAATTATTGTAATATCAAAATTAAAAAGTTAATGCTAATTTTCACTCAAATTTTAATTTAATTAATATATATTTTTATAATAAAAATAATTATAATTAATAAAAAATCAAAATATATATTATTTATTTTATTATTTTTATGAAATTTAATTTATACATATAATTTGATTCGTTTTTTAAATGTTCAAGAAACTAAAGTAAACTTAGAAAAATAAATAAATTATAATTAATCATATATATATATATATATTTGGAAATTTAATTGATACATATAATTTGAATGTTTAAGCAAGTAAGGTAAAATTGGAAAATAATGCCTAGCATATAGGAAAAACGAATGAGTTTTTATTTTTCATTTTTTTTAGAATGAAAAAATTTAACTCTAATTGTATTAACAATAGGTCAGATTATTTATGAAATAAACAAACATAGATTATAGACAAAGTCTCCTAACAAAAAGCATCAATAACAGACCATAAATATCATGAAAAATTTGTAAACAAAGCACACATCATCGAGAAGTCTATCAAAGAAAAACGTCATGGATGCACAATGGAACGAGAGTAACCACTGTAAAGAAACCTACTAGCTACATATGTTGATGTGAGAATATGATACATGCATTGGCCAAAGACGAGATCCTCGTCCGCATTGATGAATGGATCAACGGTCACCCTATATGAGAAGATTGAATTCTAGTTGAATGAAAAAATTTAACTCTAATTGTATTAACAATAGGTCATATTATTTATGAAATCAACAAACATAGATCATAGAGAAATTATCCTAACAAAAAGGAACAATAATAGACCATAAATATCATGAAAAAATTGTAACAAAGCACACATCATCGAGAAGTCTATCAAAGAAAAATGTCATGGATGCACAATGGAACGAGAGTAACCAACGTAAAAAAACCTACTAGCTACATATGTTGATGTGGGAATATGATACATGCATTGGCCAAAGACGAGATCCCCATCCGCATTGATGAATGGATCAACAGTCACCCTATATGAGAAGATTGAATTCTAGTATATGCCTTGAATGAAATGTCTGAAATATAATGAGTCCATGGTCCATATTCAAACCATACATGGACAGAGCATCCACGTCTTGGTTGAGCTCTCTAGGAACATGGGACAAAGACATCGATTGAAATAAACCCTTAATTGTATGAATCCTTTGCCTCCTATGTTACATAAGGGGAGGGGAAAGGATGTTTTCTTATTAATCCAGTCTATTGTAACTTGAGAATCACTAAATATATGGATCTCATTTAGTTTCAACCACCTGGAACAATATAGTGAACCCTTGAGTGCAATGAATTTTTCCCTACTATTAGTACTGCTCCCAACATTCCATGAAAATTTCCAAGAGATATCTATTTCCATGTTGATCATCACTCTACAACCACAGGTGACATTTTGGGCCACCCCATCAAAATGGCTAGATGGAAGAATGGAAGAGAGATTCTTATATTTAATAGTCCTCGGGTTCTTTGGCAATGATAATTTTGTGTATTCCATATAATAAGAAAAAATATGTGTAGCCACAATCTCCTTTTGGAAGGGTTTTTTCTGAAAAATCTGGGCATTCCTACCCTTCTAGATTCCCTAGAAAATGTAGAAGGGGACAATTTTGTTATCCTTGGGCCATTCATCCATAGCATGAAACATTATTCAATGGAAATGTAGCTCTGGCCTGTATTATTCACTACTCTCTATAAAATAAGTTCCCATATGTCCTTAGCCACAATGCAATCAATAAAAAGATGCAAGATACATTCACTTGTATAGTGACATAATGGACACCTTCTTGGACCTTGAAAACCTCTTTTACATAAACTACCCCAAATAAAATTTTTATTTTTCAAAAAAAGTCATCCAAAGAAAAAGAGTTTTTTGGGCAAGTGTAAATACCAAACCTTGGATAACCAACATTTGTATCCCATGCCAATGTAGGAAGAAGCAATACGTTTATATATGTTTCTAATAGAAATGGGACCGTTTGTGGATAGGTCAAACCAAGAAATCTTGTCTTCCTAACCATCCAAGGTGATTCTGACTAGAGATAAATGTGAAATATAATAGTTCCAGAGGACCGATAAGTCCTCACCAAATCCAAAGTCTATTGTGTTCATCCAAATAGGCAACTACTTTAGAGGGCCCCATCCTTTCAAGATTTATGCTAAATGAAAAATACATCTATAATGTAAATGTTTCATGATGCTATTAGGAAGGATTTATGCCCATATCACTCCATATAAATCTCCCTTTCCAATCAATACAATGGTGTCTGAGCTAGTGTAAATGCATTGGTTCTCAATGGACCCTTTTCTCGATGCAAGTAGGCTCCTCCAGATGTAGGATGATGTTTTTGTGCACTTAGCACCCTTCCTAGACCATTCCACAGGGTATTTGTTCTTTAAATGATTATTGCATATGAGATAGTTCCAAATGTTGGTTTGAGAGAGAGTCCACTAGAAGCTCATATACAACAACGCCCAACCAAATATTTCGATATTTTTTATACCCCATCCCCCAAAATCTGGGCTCTTGATAATTGATTCTAGTTTGGCCAAATGTATCCTTTCATATCCTTTTACACCTAACCATATAAATATGTAATGATGGAATCTATGTGTGAAATAACACCCCTATGTAGTTTGTAAAGGTGCATCCAACCAGGAACAATATACAGAAATGTTATGCAAAGTATATTGAACCAGTACAATTCTACCTCCAAGAGACAACCACCTGTATGTCCAATTACTTAACTTCCTCCTGAAAATATCAATGAGCCATTGTAAGTGCAATTTTTTATATTTATTTGGTTTCATGTGAAACCCCAAATATGTGAATCCAAATTCTACTGAGGCTTGGGAAATACCAAAATAATTAACGACTTCACTCACCAAAGTTGACTCCTTTATAGGGTGTAACGAGTTTGATTTGTGTCGGCTCATAAGTAAACAAGATGTGTTTCCAAAATAGTTAATGACATGTTGAAGATGTATCCATTACCTCACTGAGACAAACATAATGCCTTATCTACCAAGGTTTTATGTCTGAGGACTTTAATGACTGATAAATAGCATCATGGATAACCAACATCCTTGACAAATACCACAAAATGCATGGAATAAATTTGAGGGAGAACCATTTATAATAACCACATAATTAACTGTAGTGACAGATAACATTATCCATTCTACCATGTTCAGAGAGAGGCCAATTTTATGTAGGATTAAACTCAAATATGTCAAATGCACACTATCATAGGCATGGTAGAGATCCAAATTTAGAATTAATGCCCCCTTTCTTTGCGATTTTATCATGTGTAAAGCCTCTTGTTTGATTGCAACTCCGTATGGTATTCTTCAATTCTTTAGGATGCCAAATTTCTCAAAATAAATATGTGTACAAAGACAATCTCTTATCCAGTTTGTAATTTATGTTTGAGATCAAATTATATATGATGATACACATCGATATCGGTTTGAAGTCCTTCAAAGTAGTGGAGGATGTATTTTTTGGAATCAAAGCAAGGAAAGTTGCATCATAGGCCCATACAATTTCATCTTTTGTCACGATTCATCCACCATATTCAATAGGTTTGAGCCCATAATGTAAAAAATGTGTGTAAATATATCGACTGACCAACCATCCAGTCCTAGGCATTTGTCTTTTGAGAAGTATTTTAGAACATTGTGAACTTCCTCAATGAAGATAGGACCTCCCATAGTTTCGTCTTCTTCTACAAAAAAAACATGGGGTAATAATCAGAGAAAGAGAATTGATTTTCAATCTCTGCCTCGTCCGTAGACTTGTAAAAATATTCTAAATATGTAACCACCATTTGCTATATATTTGGATTATTTTTCGCATTGTTCCCCAACTCATCTTCAGTTTCCCAAATGGTGTTAACCTTCCTTCTATTTGCTGCATATTTCTAGACAAATTTCATATTCCTTCCCTTGCATATAACCTAGGTCACCCTACTCTTCAGGCACCATTCCAACTATTGTTCACGTAGGATCTTCATCTTGCGAGTTTCAAGTTGAAGCGAATTCTACTGTTTCTTTGGCTTATGAAAATCTAGAAGGAGAGGATTCGATAAATGAGTCATTTCTCCTTCAATATGCTGAAACATCTTCCTTTGTTCCTTTTTTTGAATGAATCCATTTTAAAATAGCATCTTTCAACACTTGCAATTTGTACATCAGCAAGTCCATAGGGGACACATCCTAGATCTTAGAATTTTCCAGCCATGTATTCTTTATCAATTTGCATACCCTCGAATTGTCTAGCTAGTAGTAGTTGAATTTGAATGGGATACCAACCCTAATTTGTTCTTCACACCACTCAAGGAAAATAAGGTCATGGTCAGATATGATCCCCAGGGATATGTTAGATCTCACAACACCAAAGGCCTCTATTAGATTCTCATGTATCAAGAATCTATTTAGTCTCTTGGCTATGTCCTATGGAAATTCCCTTCCATTCTTCCATGTCAAGGCCATATGAATCGTACTAATGTATACTATGTTGTTATCGAAAAATAATCATGAAAAGTAGGCACCCAAGGGGTCCATTCTATTGCTGGACCCAAAATTTCTTCACTTGATACAGTCAAATTCATGTCTCCTACCTTAATTAGGGAGCTAATTCTTAAAATTCTACACATGTCCATGTGTTTCCATAAAGTCCACCTATCATTGTAGAGGCCATATATGTTGAGGATGTGAATGTGGATAGAAATTCTACAAATGAATTTGGAAAGGAGTATTCCTACAAAAACCCAAATGCTTTAACCTTGACATAGAGAGATTTCCACATAGAAAACATAATTCTGGATAGGCCAATTGAATCAGTAGATATGAGCAAGTAGTGCAGGCATAGTTCAAATAAAATTTGGTAGCCTTCTCCCCCGATGCCATGGTTTCTTATATAAGGATAATAGTAGGGTGAGTAGACTCGATAATGTGTTTTATGGACAATATTTGGAGGGATCACTTAACCCTCGCAAGTTTAAAGAGATGATCTTCATGTGGCATCCCTAGATATGGGAAAATCACCTCTAAGGGCCCAAGAAGTGTCAGCATTATAAATAGTAATTTAATGAAGGTTTAAATCATCCAAGAAATCCAGTGGATTATTTGTTCCAGAAACAAGGGCGACCTTAGATTTCCTCTTGCCTTTTTCACCCCACCTAGTGGTAACATTCACAAATTTTCTGGGGCTTAAAGATAGGTCAAGCATTTCCATAACATTTTTATGGAGAGTAAGTAGTTGGATATCCATATGAGGGAACCAAGAAATTAATTCCAAGTCATTGTTAATGAAGTCCATCGGAGACTCTGAGGGAGCACAGGATTAAATGACAAAAAAAAGTTCAATTGGGATCATATTGTTAATCCTTAGTAGCAACAAGAACTTCCATAAGTGGATGTGTCTTTGTATTAGATAGATGGAAATCCATTTGCCAACCAACTTGATTTGGAATTATGTAAACATCTACTACACTATAATTTGGGCCAGGAGGATGGCAGGGCAAGGAGCATAGATGATTCCCAATAAAATCTTCTTGTGAGTGTTCAACGACACCATTGGTAAGTACAAAATTAGGGGAGGGAGGCAAAGGAGCAGGTGAAAGAGATAGAGGTCCATAGGAGGTACCTGTATTACCTTCGTGTTGTAGATCCTTGTTCGACATCGTCTCCTTCCTGGAAGGTGACAAAAAACTACTCCCAAATTTATCCTTATTCAAGGTCCAAAATTGATGTTTTCCATTAATTCCAAGTCTATATGGGAAATTTGATAGAATGTGGCCTATCTTGTGGCATGGGCATCTAAAAGGTATATCCCAGTAGTCAATTCATTTTCTATGGGTCATCTGTCCCCATTCCAAATTTATTTCTATTACTAGACTGCTAGAAAAACTTAATTTTACCAAAGTCCAAGCCACACTCTTATCTATAGCCACCAATCCAACTTTATTCATATATAAAAACTTACCAATGGAGTTTCCAATAGCCTCAAAATCATTTCTCGTCCATAGTTCCATAGGTAAGCCTCGAAGTTTGACCCAAATAATCCTTCTATTGGGAGTTGTTGATACATGATTGACCCCAACAAACCATCAACATAGGAATAAGAAGCTATGCCCATAGACCCATGGAGTTTGTAGAATGCGGGTCACATCCTCATTGTACAAAAAATGAACCCAAACCATCCATTCATTAGTATACTAACTTTGGATTTATATGTTAGTAGCAAAGACCATGTTTTGTGTACCTAGGCCTGGATTTGTATTCCATCCATGTTGGAAAAGTCTCAACACCCAACCAAGGTGCACTTACACATATAAGCCACCCTATCCCAGTATATATCTTCTCCACAAGTTAACTTATTTATCATTGTATATATTTTAACTGGTTTTGAGTGATTTATATGTTGGGAGTTCCTTCATGTCTTTATGTCGAATGTAGCATGATGTATAGAAACAAAAACCAAGAGTGGAGGGGAGATCAGATGATCTAGGAAGGGAGCATGTTTTTTATGAAAATTGTTGGCACCAAATCGCGCTATCTTTCTGTTGCATTTCCATCTCTCTTTTTGTCCTTTTTGCACTTATTCATCTGTATTTACTATGCTAAATCCGCAAGGTAATTACCCCTTTCCTGTCTATTGGAATATTTTATTAATGAAGTAAAGTCACACGGTTTTGGCTATTCACAGCACTAAAACGCATGTTTGACCGCGGTTTCTAGAGAATAGGTACCGATCTTTCAATGTCCCATAGCAAATCTGCAATTCACAATAATGACCAACCATAAGGAAGCCGTGTAGTTAGAGTCGCAGATGTCCCTAAACCATTCTTGGACAATTCTCTGATCATGTTCATTCAGTGTTGGTGTCGTTCTGAACTGATGTATATTTCTGGGTATAAGATTACCAGGTTTTGGAGAAGGATGTTGTTCTCCTTTGCTTTGTATAAAAGACAGGTTATTCCTGTAGAGGAGAGAGACTCCCCATCGATATTGTAATAGTTTTCTTCTAGTTAATAATATACCACTCCTTTTGCTGCTCCACTCTTCGTTGTGATTAACGCAGCCCTGATCAGAGAGCTAGGCCCACTCTTCTGATCAAGTGCTACGTAGTTCTTGTTGTGTGTCATTTATCATTTCATGGTTGCTGTTGCAGATTGTTATTTCTTGTAATTGATTTTCTTGAGTACTGCAGTTAATTTCAGTTTTACGGCAATGCTTTGAGTATTAATCATGAACCCTTGGTCAGTGACGGATGGTAACCTTGCCCCTGCATATACTTTGCATGTTGCCTTGAAAAGGATATGCACCCGGATTGATAAATTAATGTAGGAAAAAGGGTGAATAGATTGTTCATACCTGGACCCCAACAAAAATGCCTTGTCTCATTAGTGGAAGTATTGTGTTTATTATCCACTTCAATAGTGGCCTAAATGATTTCCTATGAATATAGAGATGAGCCATGTCATATCATAATGTCATATGCCAATACAGAGATGGTTGCGAAAGTGATACTCACAAATCCTTGATCAATAAGTGTTCCAAAAAAATCATAGTTTTACCTTGGTCAATCACCTTGTCATCCACCTAGGCAGAGCTTAGCACAAATCCAGAGAGTTCTCAAGAGCCACCCAAAATGGGAAAGTAGTTGTCCCTTAATAAATCCCAAAGAAACCACACACAAATAGTCAAGTACAAAAGCCAAAAGTAATAAGAACGAAGACACATTAGACATGAAATGTATCTCCTGAAGGATATGGGACAAACCCAAAAAATTCCACGATAATACAACACTTTGGATCCATTACCATCCCCAAGAAAGGAAAAAATTATAACAAATAGGAATCTTGTGAGATATGTACAAAAATGGAATAAAGATATTTAAGTGAATCATGTACCTGATGGGGAAGGTCCCTAAATCACATCCATAGACCATCAACCATAATAGAGGGAAAATTCAAATTCAAAATTCTCTACCAACCACACCAACCTAATTTATATCCATATCCTCAGGGAGACGTAGCCCCAAAAGAAAACATGTTATAAAATCCACTTGAGACAAACATGCAGGAAATGAGATCCCGTATTCAAGAAGTTATGGTTGAGAAACATTCCAGAAAAGTAACAACCTGTCACCATGCATAGGGAAAGACATGGAAGAAAAATCTAGAGAGGAGGAAAAATGGAGATTTTTTATCATCCACTTGCCTAGGGTGTAGAGAATATGAATTAAGAGGACCACACTAGACAATCAAGTATCCAATAGTGCACCAAGCCCATAAGTAAATGAAGAAAAAATATAGAAGAAATAAACCTAGGTGGAGTACCAAGATCCAAGAATATGCCAAAAAAAAGTGGAGAAATAGTGATACCAATCTTCAGGAGGCATCCAATAACCATGTAAATTATAGACTCAACAAAATGCCCCAAAAAAAATTCACATCGAAATCCCCCCATCACCAATAAGTGGAATCTATACTATCTAACATGGAAACAACACAGATAGTCCAAAGTTCCCACCATCATCTTTTTCCAATAGAAAGTAAGCATCCCTAGGCAATAAACCATTCGGCACAAACCATCAGGCATATGTCCAAAAGAAGATAAAATATACCCTTCAACAAATACAATAGTAACATGGCCTGTCTGGATATCATCCAATAGCCACCAAGTACCAACGTAGTAAAAAAAAATGACTACAAGTGACTCACTCATGTATAGACACAATCAACACAACACCAACAACATCTGCAAAGACACTAGTTGCACCAAATCCAACAATAGCCACATTCCATCCAATACTTACCTTATCCATAACCTTAATCCCTATTTGAGAGAAAACACCTTCCTTTTCCTCATAAAATAGCAGCTTCTTGCTATTGAAAAACTGTGACCAGGTTCGGTCTTCATAATGACATGTAATTGTGTTTTTATGTAAAGATATGAAAAGAAGAAAAATAAAATTATTGCAATGCTTGCATCATGGGTTTCATGAGCAAGAGATTTTAGTTTTGAGTCAAGGCTCCCATTAACATCATTTAGGAATTTTTTCATCTAGTCATAAAACAATAAAAGAATCAATGTCATGTAATGAGGTCATGTTACACATTGTAAAGAGACAAACTTATTTATGGAAAGTTATCCTCCAAGCCTTTGTCAGTAGCCCTCATGATGTCAGCCTACAACAAAGAGATGTATCTAGAAGAATAAGTTGGCATCCCTCCAAGAGATCATGTTGTTCTAGAGTTCATGATCAAACTTGTAGATATACCCTTACTCACCCTCATTTGGAGATAATGAATTTGGTGAAGCAAGTCAAGAAAAAAGTGTGAAATATACACCATAAGAAGTGTCCATATCAGCGAAGCAAAGAGGAAGGATTGATAAGATAGTCAAGCATTGTTTTTAGGTTAGTTTATCCTCCCACATGCAAAGATAGAAAAAGCAAAGGTATCCAGAATAATTCGAAGAAGATGCTGTCACTTTGAGGTCATTAATGTTTGGGTATAGAGCCTCAATAGGAGAAGCCAAGTCAAGGTGAAAGAGGTCTCTCTCTTTTAGAGAATACAAAGGAAGTGATGATATTATATGGTTTATGTGGTAGGATGACAAGCCTATAAGAAGAGACCGAGAATAAAAGGAAGTCGAGATCAAGAAGGGAAGGAGCTGAGATTGAGAATAGAAAGGAAGTCGAGAACAAGAAGAGGAAAAGCATCGTTGAAGAAGAAGGTAGTGACTTTGTCTTGGGAGGATACTAGATTCAAGGGTCTTTTTCATGGTCTTGGTATTATTCAATTGAAGATCTATAGGAATAATTTATGATTGGGTTTTCCTCTCCAAGAATGAGAGGTTTTGGCCCCTGACTGACTAGCCTACATACAATGTCTCTTGTCTTATATTGTTTATTCAGTAATTGTCTTGATGAAAATAACACAATCATAACATAATGAAGAGGAGATCATAATCCAAGTAGTAAAATTATATCACAAGAAATTAACAAGAAGAGAAATCTCCTAACTTTTGTGCCCTAGATTTCTCAACCTGGTATCATAACTTAGGTGTTAAAGTCACGAAGGGGTATCTAATCAAGTAGACACAGGAGAATCAAGCTTCAAAGAAGGATCAAATAAAGTCAAAGGACACCAAGCAAGATATAAATATATTCATCATACCCAAACCATAGATCGAAGAAACATACTCTAGCAAGAGTCTTGAAATCATCTTCAAGAAGGAAGTAGGAAGAAAGACCAAAACCCTATAAGTATTTCTAAGATCATCATTTGAGGAAGCTCTTCAAGGTCGAAGGTAGACTAGAACATTCAAGAAGGATCGTGAAGCAAGCTCTCTCTCATCAATCCTTCAAGGAGTATTCCTTTATCAACATCAAGATTAAGGAGGAAGAAAGCAAAAAATACTCAAGTAAGTTTATGACTTCATCTGATACTATCAAAATTTATTTTTGCAACGAAAGCAACAAATTGGTTGGGGCTACAAACTTCCTTGCATGGAAGAAAAAAAAAGACCTAAATCTCATTGAGAATGAAGTCATGGACCATATCATAGGGTCAATAACTAAAACTCCCAAATAAGATACTCAAACACATGCTAGATTCATGAAGGGAGAAGTGAGAGCCTAGAGGATTCTCATAGAATCCATCAAAGACTCTCTCATCCCATATGTATCAAAATTAGATATTGCAAAAGATATATACGACAAATTGGTACAGTTGTTTTCCGTAAGTATTGTTAGAGAAATAATATCTCTAAGGCAAGGACTCTACAAATTAAATATCTCAAGGGAATAAGGAATAGCCTCATATTTTATGAGGATTTCTGAAATAAGAGATCAACTTCAAGATCTGGGAGATATAATGTCTAACAAATAAATGGCCATTGTAGTACTAAATGCACTACCGGAGGATTGGGTAAAATTCACTTCAAGTATATATGGTAAGAAAGAAGCCACTCCTTTTCAATATCTGTGGTCATTGTATAAAATCAAAGAAACTAGGCTAAATGAAAAATTGGATGTAGGAACAAACGAGCAAAATCAAGCATATGCTGCTATGTCAAGAAGAAAAGGAAAGTTTGGAAAATTTTGTCCTCAAAGCAAGAAGAAGAACATGGCCAAATTACAACGCTATGGATGTTAATAATATGGGCATTATCGAAAAGATTTTCCTAAACTTAAAAGGGACAATAACAAGAAGAATAAGGAAGAAGTCCATATTACCAAAGAAGTAGAAGAGCCTGAGACAAATAAGCATAAGGAGGAAGTGAAATATCTCTACTATGACTAAGATAATCTCCCTCATGAAAAGGTACTCTCCTATTGTGTAAAAAATAGACAGGAAGCATTGAAAATAAGATAGGATGCATCATATTAGAGAATGGCATCATGGTGGAAGCATTAGAAGTAAGATCTTGTGACATATGTAATATGATGGATGTCTCGAATGAAACCTACGAAATTCAACTATGTAGGATATAGCTCTTGGAAACCCTCATTAAAGCTCAAGTGATACTTATGAAAAAGGAAGAATTCATATAGAAAAAGTATTATCATACATGTGTCAAAAGGTAACATTTGTAGGATAGGATATGCAAGATCCTCAAGATTCTCTGATGGAATCTTCATTGAAAGATTCACCGATCAAGAGGAAAAGAAAATGTTTCTTCAAGAATTCCAATCTTATGGAATTCATAGGTTGATGGTATGATAACATAACAGTGAAGCGGGTCAAGGGGTGAAATTCCTTCACTCAAAGGAAGCTGCTACAGGAAGTCTAGATGACCCAAAAGGAAAGATGAGGTATGTATGCTCACATTCAATATCATAGAAGTCATGTCATATGGTTGCAGGCAACATCAATCACTGCTCTATCTTAAGAAGCATGATCAAAGAAGAAATTTCCTCCCTTAAAATAGATGCAAGAATGCATGGGTCACATATTTATTAGATGAAATCAACATAATATGTCCTCATATGGAATATGAGGTGGTTGACTACAACTAAGGAACTCTGAAGCTCCTAGGAATGAAATGTGTGAAGAAAGGAATTAAGAGATCATATGAAACAATGGTAAAGGAATTCAAAATCCAAAAAACCAAGAATATTTGAATTTGATACCTTCGAGAAAGATATGGAGAGTCTGATGGAAGTTGGAAAAAGATGGAGACACTTGACAATGCATATCTTTAGGAGATGTGTCAACATATATGTAGGATGTTGATGGCTACAGGAAGATGCCATTAGGTAATTATGATTTAAGTATTCATTATTTATGAACTAGTATCTAGATGGGCTTGTGCAAGGCTACCAAAGGGAAGAACTATGGATGTCTTCCAAGAGAACCATGAAGAAGGATGCAAGAACCTTCCGAAGAAGAAATCATGATGAACGTAGCATAACATGAAGCAATGCTAGATGTAGACTAATAGATCACTTTATCACAAGAGTAATGATGACATAACTCACTCATGGATAAAACTGATGGATGGTTTGTTCCCTATGAAGAAGTCCCAAAAGATGAAGACTCCATGACAAAGGAAATTCATGACATAGAAGGAAGGAGCTCTTCAAGCAGCTAGTTATCCCATCATCTCGACTTCAGGAGCTATTGTATGTCCCTATTTAAGAGAGAGCTTGGAAACAAGTTTCTTACTTGGAAAAGACTTGAAAATTCCCAAGCCAAGAGGGAGCTTAGGTACATTCTATGTGTAGGAATGAGTAAATTCCTTTATTGGAATAGATTTGTCCTCCCTAATTAAGAGGGAGAGATAGACACATCATTATAGCCTTCACTTTGGAAGATAGAATGAGAGGATTGGGTAACCATTTGGCATGCGATACTCTATGAGGATGAGATTGGGCATCCAAGATAAGAGTAGTCGTGGAGCACCAATATTATTTGAGGATTGGGAATCCAAGATAAGAATAGACCTAATCGAACACACCTTGAGAACCCGGGTGGGGTATGTTCTAAGAGAGACAATGATGAGAGTTCCTATAAATCATTGTTGTCGCCAGCCTTGAGCTCAGATCTTGTGGAGAGATAGAGTTATTACTCAAGGCCTTGCTATGTGACAATGCTAGTTGATATGATGCTAAACAAATGGGTTACAAATCTGGTTCTTCTTATGAGAAATTATTCAGATTGAGAATGACCAAGTACTATTATGAATACCTCCCTAGTTAAGAGGGAGTGATGATGTAATATTCCTAATGGAATATTTGTAGTGATAACAAAGACATGAAATAATTTTGAAACACAAATTTGCTCAGTAAACACACATATAACAAAAATTCTACCTCAAACACCAAATTGGCCAATTTTTATTAAGTATAATGGCTAGAATACAATAGAATATGGAAGAAGTGCACCTGGGCTTGCACAAGGCAAGCTAGAAGCCTCAGGTTATCAGTACAAAAATTCCCAACTACTGTAGAAGTGCTTCTCTCTAGAAAAATGCATTGGCCCTATGTTTCTACATTGCTATATGACTTCAGGCCATGCTTTTCCCGCTCAAAACTACCCATAAAATTATGTAAAATTAGGGGTGTACTCCTTGCCAGAAACCCAAAAAAACCCATAAATAGTTTTCCCTTGTTTTGACCCTCCAAATTCAGCCTCCCATAGCTTGGCCCTCCTCCAAAACCAGAAATTTGCACCTATAGTTGAGATTGCTATTTCATGCTCCCATAATGCTAGAAAACCCCTCATGGTAAGCCTCCAATCAAAACCCCAGTAACCCAACTCCTCAATCCTCCAGCCAAGGCTCCCTCTAAACAACCCACACCAAAGACTGCACTATCCTGTAGGAGATGACACAACCTATTAAGCCCAGAAATCGATCTGACTCTTAGGCTCCCTTTCCTATTGAAGATTCACTCCTCTAGGCTGGAATTTGTTCAAGGATTACTCTGGAAACACTTCACACCCAATTCCTGACAACTATGCTCCTCGAAGACATCGTGGCTTCCTCTACTGCGTCCTTGTTGAACCAAGGTAGCATAATTCCTTGTGGAATATGTCTCTCTCTGTCTCCAAATAAAAAGGAAGACCTTCCTAGGGTGGCACTCAAGGTCCACCGAGGAAAGGGTGAGCTTCACTCCTTGGGAATCTCTTATACTAAGCAGCATGTTGTAACTCAGCTAAACAACCAAAGCAACAATGAATTCTCAATTATCAAGAGGCCCCAAATGTTTCTCCTCTCCTGCTATTTATGCATGTTAGCCTTCAGTCTTGTGTGGGTCCCATCTCCTAATTTCGACTAACATAGGAAAATTAAATTGCCTTCTATAGGGTGCATATTATTTGTGGGTGAGTGGCCCCAACATTCCACTAAGATTCACATCAATCCACTTTTCCTAACATCTTCACCAAAATTTTCATTAAGCCAAAAATGTCAAAATTGACAAAATTGTTCCCCTCACCTTAAGGAAATTAATTAGGAAGGGAAATTACAGTCCTCCCCTCCCAGTTGTTTCTTGACCTCAAGAAACTGCAAAGCTGGATGCTGCAATATCTGTTCACTCTCCCATGTAGCATCCTCCTCCAGAAAATCCTTCCATTTGACCAAGTGCTCCCTGATCACACTGTTCCTCAATCTCCTCTCTTTGATCTCCAATATGAACTCAATTGTCAAAACCAAGTGCCCCTCATCATCCAAGGGAGGGAACTTAGTTTCCGCTGTAACCTGCTCCCTCGACACATTTTCAGGCATGAGACATGGAACACGTTGTGGATCTGGCTCTTCGAAGGTAGCTCCAACTCGTAAGCCACCTCTCCAACCCTTCTGACTACCTTCTACGGCCCATAAAACCAAGGTCGAAGTTTTTCTACCCCCTTCTACTTAAGTAAAGACTGTCTATATGGCTGCAGGTGTAGGTAGACCATGCCCCCTACCTCAAACTGTCTCTCCACTCTGTGCTTATCAACATACATCTTTTGTTGATTTTGAGCCACTTGTAATTTGTTCTTGAGAGCTCGGAGAATCTCCTTGCTCTTTTTGAACCTAATCCTTTTCCCCTACGGCCCTGCTATCTCCAAACATCACGTCAGAAAAAAGGAGTTCATCATATCCATAAAATGCTCAGAAAGGAGACATATCGATCGACATATGGTAAGTGGTATTGTAGTATAACTCTCCTAGATGAAGCCACTTGACCCACGCTCTCTGTTGACCCATCACATAGTTGCGTAGGTATCCATCCAACCACTTGTTCACGATCATGGTTTTCCCATATGTTTGGGGGTGATAGCTAGTGCTGGGTGTAACCTCTGTCCCCACCAACTAGAACAACTCCTACTAGAAATCCCCCATATATCTGTTGTCCTTGTTGCTAATAATGGTCTTGGGTAGACCATGTAGTCGAAAGACATCCCAAAAGAATAACTCAACCACCTGAGAGGTTGAATACCTCGATGATATGCCAAAGAAATGGGTAAACTTGGTCAATTTGTCAGTCACCACATAAATGGCATCTCGCCCCCGCGTAGCTGGGAGCCCTGTGATAAAGTCCTTGGACACACTCTCCCACTTCGTCTCTAGAATGGGAAGTGATTGTAATAAACTGGTGGGATGTGACAACTCCACCTTATTCCTTTGATAGTCTACGCAATCTTGCACATGCCTTAACACATCTCCCTTGAGCCCCCGCCATGAAAACCTCTCTCTAATAGCACGATATGTCTTGAGGAAGCCCAAGTGTCCTGCTAGGGGGGAATTGTTAGCTTCCTGCATAATCCTCTCCTTAAAATGAGATTCTGGCACCAAATATATCCTGTCTTTGTAGTAGATAATGTCATCCATCACGTAGAATATATCATCCCTATGGGTGTCATCCAAAATATCGCAAGCCTGCCTGTCTTTAGAGATCTCAACCAAGAGTTGAGCCTTCCAGTCATGCGTAAGGTCCATCAGAGATAGTATTGTGGGCCTCCTAGAGAGGGCATATGCCACCATGTTATGCTTTCCTTTCACATACTTAATCTAAAAATCGTAAGCTTGGAGCTTACTCACCCATTTATGTTGTCTCTCCTCTAATGGCTACTGCTCCAAGAAAAATTGGAGACTGTTATGACCAATCTTTTCCTTGAAACATAGTTACTGATCAAACGAGAAAATTACCGAGTACATATTTTTTTGAGGTAACAAAAAATCACATGATTTTGAAAAGTGATGATGTAGAATACACTTTTTTTTTTGGAGCATATTTTTTGAACTTTAAATTTTCTCAAGCATATTTTAACATTTTAAATTTTTCTGTAGCATATTTTGAACACTTCAATTTTTTTTATATATCAAGTATGAACATTTTTTTTAAATGTTAGTGACTTTCATACTGATTTTGAAAAGTGTTGATGCAACATCAACCCCGTTTTTTAGAGGGCTTATTTTTTACACTTTAAATTTTCTAATGTATTGAATGTGAATAATTTTTTTAAGTGTTTGTGATTTTGATGCGAATTTTGACAATAATCTTTTTTTTTAAGACATATTTTTTACAATTAAAGTTTTCTGATGTTCTAAGTATGCACAATATATATATATTTTTAAATGTTGATTATTTAACAATTGTTCAAGTTATCTTATTCCTCTTCTCTTTTTCATTCTAAGATGTTCGTTTTTTTTAAGGGATTTCCAAATATGTGTTTTTTTTTTTTTTTTGCAATGTTTTTTATAATAAAATTTTTAATTATTTTTGCAAAATTAAAAAAAATGACATTAATATTTTGAGGTTAAGATTTTCTTTTTCATAAATTTATATATAATTGATTAATATTTTAATACACAATGGTTACTAAAATTTACTAATTTTAAAAAACACAATATATATATACATATAAATAAATAAATAAAAAAAACAAAAAAAAACAAAAAGCAATAAATACTATTAAAAAAAAACACTCAAAAAAGAAAATTCTAAAAGAAAAACCAGAAAAAGCAAAAAAAAAAAAAAAAATTTAAAAATATAGAGATTAGTGAAAATATTTAATTAAACACAAACCAAAAAACATTTTTTAAATAAATAAAAAAAATTTAAAAATATATTTAAAAACATTAAAAAAAAACTTCAATAAAATAAAACATAAAAAAATAATTATATATATCTATATCTATATAGATATAGATATGAGATAAAAAAAAATATAATATATAAACTTTATAAAAAAAATAATTAAAAAATAGAAATAAATTAAAATTAAAAAAAAAAATACAAATTAGTATATTTTTTTTAAGTTGAAATATTTAAACAAAATTAAACTATATATATATATATATATTTGAAATATCACCCGTTGTAATGAGTGCTAAGTGGACTATTCAAGTATCAGGAGAAATTAGTCAATTACGATTATCTCTCACGGAAATGGTCATAGATGAATGACTTAGCTAATGCACATGAATCCAAAAAAACGATATCTAATATTTAAACAAAAATAAATTGAAAAAAAAAATAAAATATTTTTTTTTGTTAAATAAATTTAAATAAATAAATTAAAATTTATTTTTAAAAGTTATTTAAATAAAATAATATAAATTAAATTAAAAAATATATATTTAAAATTTTTATAAAATTGATATTTTAAAAAATTATAATTTATAAATTTATATATTAAAAATTTATATTTTTAAAACATTGTAATTTAAAAGTTATTTTTTTTATTTTACTTTATTAAAATTTGAAAAAGATTTGGCACCTAGCCCCTTCCTAGCCGAGGGCTGATACTCGTAATTGGCCCTCATACAGGCGGGTGCCTAAGGGTTGCCCACGGCCAGCCAAGTCTGCTTTGAGGTCGCTTGGCCGACCCTGGGGCAGCCCTAAGGCCCCCACCTGTTCGAAGGCCGATTTCAACAATCAACCCTCGGCTAGGTGAAGGTCGGGTCCAATTTTGTTTTTAGTTTTTAATAAATTTTTTTTTTTAAAGATTAATTAATAATTATAATTTTTTGAAATATAAAATTATATATAATATTTTATAATTTTAATTTTATATAACTATATTAAATATATTTTAAAATAATTTTTAATAATAAAATTTCAATTATTTAATTTAGTTTATTTATTTTTTAAATTTATTTTTTTTAAATTTAATTTTGCTTAAAGATTTCAACTTAATTTTTTTATTAATTTTGTTATATTTTTTAAAATTTTAACTTATTTTTATTTTTGGATTGTTTTATTCTTTTATAAAGTTTATATTTTATAATTTTTATATCATGTCTTTTATTTTTATTTTTATTTTTAATATTTTTTATTTTTTAAGTTTTCATATCTTTGAAATTTGAAAAAACAAAAAATTAAATAATCTTTTTAATGTTTCTATTTTATATTTTTTTACATTGTTTCTTTAAATATATGTATTTTTAATTTTTTTCTTGATTGATTTTCTTTTCAAAAAATTCTTAATGGTTTTGTAATTTTTTAAATCTCCTTTAATATATTTTTAAATTTTTCTTTGTTTATTACAAAAAAAAATATAGTTTGTTTTTTTTTTCCTTTTTTTCTTTTTTTTTATATCTAATTCAGTTTATTTATTTGTATTTTTTATATTTTATTAGTTATTTTAATTAATTTTTTAAATATTTTCCTTAATTTATATTTTAACATTTTTCTTTTCTCTCTTTTTTGCTTTTTTTTTTAAAGAATTTTTGTCTTTATTGGAATCAATTTTAATAATTTTTTTATATAATTTTTAATTATAAAATTTTAATTAATTTTAATTGTTTTATTTTATATTTATTTTAAATTTTAATCCTTTTTACTATGTGTGTATTTTTTTATTTTTTTTAATAATTTTTATTTAAATTTTAAATTTTATTTTTGATTTTTTATTTTAACTTTTGTTCTTTCTAAATGTTATTTTAATATTATTTCTTAATTTTTATTTATTTATTTTTAACTTTATTTAAATATTTTTTTATTTTTTATTTTTCAAATTGTTTTTAGTTTGTATTTTTTTTATCTAATTCATTTTTATTTATTCGTTTTTTTGGTATTAAATTTTAATTTTTTTCCTTAAATTATTAATTTTTTTCCTTTTATTTTTTATTTTTTATATTTCTAACTTCATTTTGTTTTGTGTTGAAATTTTATGTTTGATATTTTTGTGTTATATATATATATATATATATATATATATATGGTTTATTATTTTTGTTCTGATGATGAATCATAGTAAGTGGTTCGAAGCATGTGGACTCTAAAACCTACTTTATGATTACTCTGAAAAATATTTTATATTTACTTTTTTATATTTGATTTTTTTCATTTTTTATCTTTTTAATTTTTATCTTTTTATGTTTAATATATTGTTTTATTTATTAGTTGTTATTTTTTTAAAACTTTTCGTTTTTTTTTGTTTTACTTTTAATTTTTTCTTTGTTTTGTATTTTCATTTTTATTTATTTATCTACTTATTTATTATTTTGTTTTATTTTATTTTATTTGTAGGGTTCATGTTGATCATCGACTAGAAACCCGACCTCGTTATGTGTCAATTTGATAGTTTATTTTAAATTTATGGTTATTATGGACAACTCTACCCCACAACGTATCAATTTCATGGTTGTGTTTTAGAATTTCATTGCAATAGGTTGAGTTTGCCTACACCACATGTCAATTTGATTGTTGATTTTTAAATTTTTGTTGCAATGTGTCAAGTTTTCTTAGGCTAAGATTTTAAAATAACTATACTTTTAACTTTTAAAAAAGAAATTACTCTTGGTATAATGAATCTTTTATTCAGGTGTTCATTTTTAAAGATCTTTTAGTCATATAATTTTTCGATAATGCCATGGTTGAAATATATTCAAAACTTAAGGTTTTTTGCAACCGTGATATTTGGTTTTAATTTCATGGTTCAAGAATTTTCCAAATTTTAAGGTTTTTCTAAGTCACGATATTTTATCTTTAATGCTATGGTTGAAAACAATTATAAGTGTTTTATGTTTAATGTCATGACTAAAAATTGTTTGAATTTTAAGGCTTTTCAAAAATATTATATTTTATCTTTAATGTCATTCTTGAAAATTGTTGTAATTTTAAGGTTTTTAAGAGTCTTGATATTTTATCTTTAACACCATTGCTAAAAAAATTAAAAATTTACCCAAAAAAAAAAAATGTTATTCCAGCATCAACACTTTTCGATTTCAAGGTGTTCTTTGCACCAAAAAAATGGCTTTTATTGTTTTTTACTTTTATTTTTAAAAAAATATTGAAAATTTACTCCAAAAAAAAGCAGTGATTCAGAATCAACACCTTTTGTTTTCAGTTTGTTTTTTCATGTTTTTTTGGGGTTTTTTTGCTAGAGTTCTTGTTTTGAGGTAACAGTTCTCATTTGATAAGTAACTATGTTTGAACCGATTGCCCACCAAAAACTACTTGAATTGGGTTAGAACATGCATCACAAATAACATCTCCTTGTCATACACCTATTACAACCGCTCATGTGGTAGCAACTTCCTAATCTTGAATATAATAGGATGGCCTCCCTGTGTCACCACTACACCAAATCCTTCACCTGAAGCATAACACTCCATCACAAAGGACTTCGTGAAGTTCAGTAAAGCTAAGACAGGACAACTTCTCATAACCCTCTTGAGGTGCTCAAAGGCCTCCTGCACCACCTGTGTTGAATCAAAAGGTCCCCCTTTTGTCAATTCGGTGACGGGTGCTGCAAGCTATCAGAATCCCCTCACGAATCTCCTATAGTATGTGCAAATGCCTAGGAACCCCCTCAACTCTATCACATTCCTAGGTGTAGGCCAAACCAGTATGGCTCTGATCTTCTCCTGGTGTACCTTTACTCTATCCTCCCCAATCCCATGCGCAAGGTACAACATCTCTGTTAGCCAAAATTCACATTTGGACATCTTCGCATACAACTACTGCTCCTCAAATATGTGAAGTACTACCTCCAAGTGTTGAAGGTGCTCCTCCCACGTCCGACTGTAAATGAGTATGTCATCAAAGAAAACAATGAAAAAACACCTCAACTACCCATGAAACATGTTGTTCATGTGGGACTAGAATGTAGTCAGAGCATTGGTTATCCCAAAGGGAATTACCAAGAACTTGAAAGTTCCACAGTGGCAATGGAAGATAGACTTTGGGATGTCCTTCTCCATTACATGGATCTGATGATATCTCAAATGCAGATCTATCATAGAGAAGTATTTTTCCCCTCTAAGTTCATCCGTCAACTCGTCAATGCATGGAATGGGATATCTATTTTTCAATGTTTTCTTGTTGAGGGCCCTGTAGTCAATACACATGCGTAGTGTCCCATCCTTCTTTTTCACGAGCATCATGGAAGAAGAGAAGGGACTTGAGCTAGGCCTAACGTGACCCAACCTCAACAAATCCTAGATTACCCTCTCTATCTTGTCCTTATAGGCCTTTGGGTGGCTATACAGGGTGGCGATGACTGCATTCACTCCATCCTCCAACTTAGTGGTGTACTCAAACCCACAGTCTGGTTGTTTGCCCAGTGGGATCTCCCCAAAAATCCCTTGGTGCCTCTCCAACAAGGCCAATATGTCGGGATGCACAGGTTGTTTTGGAGCCAATGTGTCTGAGATCCTGAACTCAAATGCCCACTCCATATCTCCATGCCATAGATTTGACTCCATCCTATGAGTTGAAACTGCCTGCGGTGGATAAGGTTGCATTCCCCTCAATAAAACCAACCTCCTATCTGGCCCCATAAACTCCATCTCTAGCTTCTTCCAATCAGTGGTGACCCTCCCTAATGAGTATAACCATTGGACACCGAACACCACATTGGTGTCTGGGACATCAACTACATAAAAGTGATCAGTAAGTGAGTAGTTCCCCATATTCACAATCAGCCTGGGAACATACTTCATGCACTGCATGGTTCGGTCTCTTGGCAATAGCATGGAGAACCCCTCAAATGTCTCTGTCTAGATGCCCCTGTGCTCCACCATCTAAGTGTTAATAAAATTGTGGGTGGATCCACTGTCCACTAGGATTGATGCTGACTTTCCCTGTACTCTCCCCCTTATCCTAAGTGTCAAGTACTTTGGAACTCCCTAAAGTGAAGAGAGGACTCCCCCAGATGAGGCAAACTGTCCTCTTCTAGGTGGTGGCAGTGGTGGCCATCCTGATGTCTATCCTTCCTCATCTCCCTGCTTGGCTCCCATCTCACACTCCTCACCTAGATCATTGTCTGAATAAACATCGATGAAATGGGCATTGCCCTTCGTGCACTTGTGCCGAGGTTCCCAAGGTTCTTGGCATGTGAAGCACAACCTCCTCCTCCTAAGGTCTCTCTAGGTCTCATCATCCAGTTGGCCATGTCCTTCATCCCTCTATGGTGGCCTAGTGTCTTAGTTCCCTTGTGGGGATGTGGGCCTAGTAGGAATGAAATCTTGGGTCTTGGGAAGTACGTCAATCATATCCTAAGTCCTAAATATATCATCCAGAAGTGATGTGGGTTTGTAAGCCCTCACCCAACCATGCAAAGGCTCAACAAGCCCCTCCTCAAATAACATGATCAACCAGGACTCTAAGATGTTTGTCACTGTCACTGCAAGTCTCTAGAGCTATGTAATGTAAGCCTCTACACTGTCAGTCTGCCTCAAATGGGCTAACTCCCTAAAATACAACTCCGGGTGTTTCCCCTCAAACCTCTCTAGCAGCCTCAGCATGAAATTTTTGTAAGTGGTGATATGAATGTGTCCCAATGTGATTATCCCATGATACCACCACTCCTAGGCATCCCCCTCCAAGTGAAGAGTATAAAATCTCATAGCATCGACTTCCCGCATGGGGTTCAGGTGGAAATATGTGTCTAGATTTTGGATCCATGCCCTGGTCAAACTCTTTGCCGACCCATCAAAGTTTGGAAGTGTAACCTTCCCTGCTAACTTTTTCACATCCTGTTTGGATGTTCCCCCTCTATAGTGGGCTCCAGCCCTTGTAGTGAACCTCGCCTTGAGGTGAATGTACTCCCCAAAAGACATCACCCACTTAATTTTGGCAACCAACCCTTCATACTCATCAATACCATACACAACTGAGTGGACCAAATCTGCAACTAGGTCTGGCTCCCTCTTTGGCTCGACCTCCTCCACAAAATGAGGTAAAATAGGATGGGAAACCTGCCCATGCTGGGGAGTATGTGGGGACTGATAAGTACAACTTCCCCCTCCTGCTCTAGAACCCTCTTCATCTTGAGGCTCTCTCTCTGGCTTTCCACCCATCTACAACCCCATCACCTACTGCATCATGTCCATCATGAGTTGCCCTTGCCTCAACATCTACTGATTATTCCTTAGTAGCTCCTCCAATACTTGTTTTTGACCCATTGGTCCGGGCTGCTCATTGTCGTCTTGATTTTTCATCCCTCTATGGTTCTACACCTCGATGTTTGAAAACAGGTCTGCAGCTTTGTCTCTACCTCGACCCCTACCTCTGCCTCTACGACGACCTCTCTAGAAGACTACCCCTTGGTATCTAGGTGGCATCACCTACTCCTGTTCCCCACCTTGGCCAAGAACATGCTCTAATACCACTGTAATATTCTTAATGGAAAATTTGCAGTGATAACAAAGACATGCAATAATTACAAAACACAAATTTGCTTAGTAAACACACATATAACAAAAAAATTGCCTCAAACACAAAATTGGCCTATTTTTATTAAGTATAATGGCTGGAGTACAGTAGAAGATGGAAGGAGTGCACCTGGGCTTGCACAAGGCAAGATACAAGCCTTAGGTGATTAGTAGAAAAATTCCCAACTGTTGTAGAAGTGTTGTTCTCTAGAAAATTGCGCTGGCCCTATGTTTCTACACTCCTAGCTAACTTCAAGCCTTGGTTCTCCCCCTCAAAACTATCCAAAAAATTCTTTAAATTTAGCGGTGTACTCCTTTCCAAAAACCTAGAAAAACCTAGAAATGGTTTTCCCTAGTTTTGACCCTCCACATTCGGCCTGCCACAGCTTGGCCCTCCTCCAAAACTAAAAATATACACATGTAGCTGAGATTGTTGTTTCTCACTCCAAAAATGCTATAAAACTCCTGTAAGTAAGCCTCCAATCAAAATACTAGCAACCCAACTCCTCAATCCTCTAGCCAAGGCTCCCTCTAAACAACCCACACCAAGGAGTGTGCAATCCTGTAGGAGATGATAGAGTCCCTTGAGCCCAGAAATTGATTTCAGTGTTAGACTCCCTTTCCTACTGAATATTCACTCCTCTGGGCTGGAAATTGGTCAAGGATTACTCTCACAATGCTTCACACCCAATTCCCAACACCTATGATCCACCAAGACAACGTGGCTTCCTCTACTACATCCCTGTTAAACCAAGGCATTGTAATTCCATGTGGAATATGTCTCTCATTGTCTCCAAGTGAAAAGGAAGACCTTCCTAGGGTGGCCCTTAAAGTCCACCAAAGAAAGGGTGAGCTTCACTCGGGAATTTCTTGTGCTAATAAAAACATTGTAGCTTAGCTGAACAACCAAAGAAACAATGAGTTCTCAAATTATCAAAAGGCCCCAAAGGCTGCTCCTCTCTGTTGGCATTATGATACAGGTGTTGTCCTTGATGGCAACTCACTTAGATGAAAGATCACAATATAGCAGGTAAATAGCAAAGAATTACAGTTCAGACTACAAAGAATGAAGAAAGAGAGGTATACGTAGGTTCACCTTGACCAAGCTGCATGTACACGGAGGTTAACAGAATAAAAGGAGTGTATAACATACACACACACTTTCATACAAGGAAAAGCATGTATACCTTGGAAAACTAAGTTTTTGGTCCATGGTATCTGGTATGAGGTGTTGACCCTAAGTATTTGGTCTAAGGTATTGGTCCTAAGTGGTTTTGGTTCACGGTATTGAGAAAGGCCTAAAACTATAGAAGGAGGAGAAGATCATTAGGCCAAGGTGTACAAGTATTGAATATCTGATGAAGTGTGAGATCAAGTATGCAGGTTATGGGTTTGTGATGCTTTGCTTGATCTGAACTAAGGGTGCACCTATGTGGATGATGATGGATGATGGATCGGGATCTTAAGGCTTGGAATGTATTATCATTATGTGGTTTGAGCATGGATAGACTAGATGTGAATACTGACACATGTTTTATTCTGCAAATGTTATGATCTGGGTATGATTGAATTCTGAAATAGTTGTGAGTTTTTTTTTATGTTAGTATTTGCATATTTGTATGCAGGTTCACTTTGGTAAAAGCATGTATACACATTGGTTCATCTCATCAGAGTTGTGTATACATTATGAAATATGATATCTAAATTTGCAGTTAGTTTTAGTGGTTGTTGCAGAGTTCCGGGTTCTGCTCTGTGTTCTGGTGACTATGTTTTGATGACAGGCCTTCAGTGATTCAGTTGTGGGTGATTCAAAGATTGATGATGCAGATATAGTTGATGGTTGTATTGCAGTGGTGATTGATTTTGAGATTCAATGTTGTTGATTGGCACCTACGTATTGGTAAACATATCGGCCAGTACAAGAGCCAGCGGGTTCAAGCTCCCTTCTAGTAGCAGCTAGAAAATAAGTGAAGGTTGGAGCCTTTAGTAGGTTGGTGCCTACGTACTAGTAAACGGATCAACTAGTACAAGAGCTAGGGGGTTGTAGCTCCCTTCCAGTAGAAGCTGGAGAATGAGAGAAGTTTGTAGCCTTCTGCAGGTGGGTTCCTACGTACTGGTATGAGTCTGCACCAGTACAAGATTATAAATAGGTTTTTCTTATATTAAAAAGAAGACAGCAGCGGGTGGTTTTTTACCCACATTGGGTTTCCACCTTACATCTTGGTTTTCATGTGTGTTTCTTATGTGTGATGGTTCTTTATGTTATTAACTGCACATGGTTATTGTTTAATGTTTAATAAAGTATTGATGCATAGATTAAAGATCAACATAGGATGAATTAACTGAATCATTAGTTTGCTGGATATACGCTTCTTTCCTTAAACACAGTTGTGTGCACATGCGGGTTACCTTCATTGAAGTAGTGTATATGAAATTGAGTATGAAAAAGAAAAAGATTATTGACTTGACTGACACTGATTCACCCCCCCTCTCAGTATTATTTCCAACACTCTCCTCCTATATATGCTTGATGTCCTTGAGTCTCACATGGGTCCCATCTCCTAATTTTGACTTACTTAGGAAAATCGAGTTTCCTTCTATGGGGTGTGTATTATTTGTGGGTGAGTGGCCCCCACATTCCACTAAGATTCACATTAACCCACTGATGAGCCTCATCATTGGGTAATTATATGGGCCTGAACTCACCTCCTAGATTAGTCAAATCAGCTCTTCTCACAACTTAATACATGTTTTGATTATATTTTGTTTAATGAGATGAGTTAAAGTGAGGTATTATGCTTAGTGGACTAATATGCATTGAATGCAGGTTTGGAAGAGAAAATCAAGGAATTTTGGCAAGACTAAGGTTTGAAACTCAAATGGGACAAGGGAGAGAGATTGTAGGAGATAAATCCTCCTCATTTACTCCTCCCCCACTCGAATATTCCTCCATTAATCACACCAACTCAGAGTGCAAGCAACCAAGTCATGACGATCAAAAGTGAGTCGTGCAAGTGATAGAAAAAGAGTTAGTTCTTCTCGAGTTTGGGAGGCGAGCCTCCCAATATTTAAGGAAGTCATTGGAGACTTCAGTTGTATAAGTAGAGAGGTCTAGAGCCTCATTAGGATTCCAATTTTTGTTGCAAAAACACTAGTTATTTTCGAGCTCCAAACTTGTGGAAGAGATTGATGTAATTTTCTGTTTTGACAATGAAAATGATTTTTTTCTTGATTCAACACTGATTTGACTCAGACGGCTGAAGCTCTTGGGTTAGGGCCCAACCCTAATAGTGAAGGCTCCTCTTCTTGTATCTGTATGCTTAGCTTAGTTTCATAGGTTCATGGTTAAATTTTCTCTAGAAGTATTTCACTGCAAGTATTGTGGATTTGATTAGTTGTTTATTAGGTTGCTTCCATTTGTGCTTTACTTTAGTAGAAGGGTAGAAGAGATAAAAGGAGCACCACAAAGCTGTCAGTGGGTGTCTTGGCCTCACCTCTTCCCTTAGGGATCATGATTGGAGGAAATGAGAGTTAAGTAGCCCCAAAAACACAGATTTCCATTTCTTCATAACATTTAGAGTTTACTATACTTAAACTAGCATTTGATCATTTGTGCAAGTGTAGGATTTAGTTGCCATCTATTCCATCTTCAGTCTTTCAGTATATCTCATCCATGATTCCATTTTTTTCAACAATTTTATTCATGCATGAAGTAGACAGCTAGTTCATTAAATTTCGGTTTTCTAGCTTGTTAGAATTCTTCTTGTTTACATGACTTTGTGGAAATTATAAATGTTTGATGTAGAGCAGGTGCTTCAAAAATCTAAATGGATCTCATATCAGGCAACCACCTCCCAACTTCATCCATTCATAATCATCCCTTTCTTTCACCAAGCTCTTCACCAATCTCATCATTTTGGATAGAAATTCCTCCAAGCATGTTGAGCAAATCCAACCATCTCCTAACCTTAGTATTGAGTTCTGAGTGATCCTGGGCATTTTCTCACTCCATTCCACCCGTCCACCACCTTCCCTAAGCCTTCCATCACCTCTAGCAACCATTGTTTTTCTCTCAGCTATATCCTGTATAAATACAAAGAATCCTGTAGGTTTCTAGTATATCCTGTAGATTTTCCTGTAGTGGCCTGTTTTGAGGCCAAATTGAGGGAAAACCTCTTGGAAGCCACACCAAGTGACCCAAGGGTATCCCAAACCTTCCAATCATCTCCTAAACCTCCTAACCATCCACCATCATCGCTAAACTACCTGCCAGATCACCAAAAGAGATTAGGGTTTACACTTGACTTTCTAGGAAAAGAATAAAAAGATCAAAACATATTTATTTCAATCCTTTAAATGCACAGTAGTGATGTTTGATGTCCTGAACTTCCATGCTTTATATAGTAGCATTTCATACATGTTGGTTTAGCATTTTTCTAAAGCATAGTTTCTCACCAGTTAGTTAGAGAAGAGTGTGTTTTTAGCATAGGATTTCAGTCATTCTCCTCATTTGCAGTAGATACGCTTTCTCCTAGAGTAGATCTCTCTTTCTTTCATCAGCAATCAAGCTTATTCTAAATCCATAGAGGTCTTGCTTGAAAACCATAGTGGTCTCTTGCCAGTTGAATAGTGAAAAAAGGAAGAACCATCACTTGCTCTTGTCTATACAACACTGTCACCTCCAAGTTTGTATGAACCTCGGGTTGATAAAGTAATGCTGGTAGTTCTAGGAGTTGCAACATTCTTGTTGCAATACTGGTGCTCATCAATTTTTTGCACCATTGCCGAGGAGTTGTCTGAGTACTATGTGATTAGTGCTTTCTTTCTTCTATTTCTTGTTTCTAATATTCTACTCTTAGTTTCATTTCTGCAAAAGTAATTTAGTTTTCTTCCTTTTCATTCTTCATTCTTTGCTTTCCTTTCCATTCTGCAAGTTAGATTTCAATCAAGTAGTTAATCTTTTCATTCAGTCGGTAGTTTTCCTTCAGTCTACAATTTCGATTTTGCAATCACTTTCAAAGTTTGAAAAAATCACAAAACCAAACAAGAACATTTCTTTTCATGCCTCGTAGGAATAGGGATAACTTAGGGAAATTTTTGCCAAATACCCCCATTGCTTCCAACAACCAACCTTCCCTCTTCTTCGGTGGCTGTGAACTGGAGGAACCCTTAGGTGAGCAACCAGACATATTTGAAGAACCTGCAAGGGAAGAAGAAGGAGAACCCATTCCTACTGAACCTATGGCTGAAAACAAAAATGACAAGGGAAATAGAGAAAAAGTTGAGGTTTCCTTCCTCATTAGGGAGACCAATGGGGATACTAAGATGAAAAACATAAGCCCTTCTTCCCTTCCTCATTTCCATGGCCTAACCATAGAAGACCTAGACACTTTCTTACCTGAGTTTGTTGTCATATGTCGAACCTATGACTATAAAAATGATGAGCAGAAGTTGAAACTGTTTGCATCCACTCTCAAGGATGCATCTTTATGTTGGTTCATGGGTTTACCTGGAGATAGAATTACAACTTGGGCTCATATGCAGCAAGCCTTCAACAACAAGTATCGGACTACTGTAGGTCTAAAGGCAGTAAAGAGGAAATTTTTAGGATGACCTTAGATAATGATGAATCCCTTGAGGATTATGAAGAAAGATTCCATCTTAGCTACAAAAGGGCTAGGTGCACAATTGACCCTAAGTCACTGAAGCTAGTCCTGCTTAGAGGAGTAAGGGAAGATCTCTGTATACCCTACGCTTGTTAGTAGGAGGGGATATCTACCAGTTACCCTATGAGGATATCAAGACTTTCTTTAGAAACCATTCTAGGGAATCCAGGAAAAAGGTTAGGGGTAGTTAACCTATGGTTAGTCCATTCTCTTCCAATTCATCCATCAAGGTTGAAATTGGAAATATGCTGGAAGATTTCAAATGTGAGATGTTGCAAAACCTTACCCTGCAGATGCACACTATGCACATTAAGAGAAAGTAGGAGGAATTAGAGAGAGCCTTGGCCATTTCTTGTCCTATATGCACCAAGAGGCGTCCTAGGAATGAATGTCCATTGAATTCTATTGAAATTTTCCCAGTCTTTGAAGAAAACCACTCCACAGAGAAGTGCCCCTCTTTACCTGGAATTAAAGATGTATATCAAGGAGCTGAAGGGGTCACTGAGCCGCTCTGCTACATTAACCAAAGGTGACCTCATGGGCCTAGGCCATACCAGTAGGGCATGTAAGGGTCATCCCATGCATATTACAACCCCAACTAGACCACATCCATACCTTCTTGGGAACTCCTTGCTCATCCTTACTGGTCTACACCTCCTCCTACATCCTTTGCACCTCAGTATCATTCCCAGCGAGCCAACAAATCATTTCAACCATATGCTTTGCCACAACCTCAGTGGAATGCACTGCCCCAGGGGTGGAGGCCCCAATACAACAATGTCCCAGCTTTATTGCCTTCACCACCTCCCAACCAAAACTTTTACACTCTGCTCCACCTAAACAACCCCAGATGCCTTGTAAGCCAAATCCGAACCTGAACAATAAGTAGGCACAACAAGTATACAGTGGAGAGACATCATATCCAGCTTATGATGTGGAGATTTATGAAATAAACCTGAGATCTGGGAGAGTACTCCAGGACAACCAACCTCTACCTCCACCCAGGGAGGTTGAGGAAGAAAGAGAGGAAAGTGTGCTTAAAGTAAATCCAGCACCCTTTCCTAAGAGATTAACCCAACCACCCCAATCTACCCCATAAGAGACTAAACTTCTAGGAGAATTGAAAAACCTATGTTTCAAAGTTTGACTTCTCCAAGCTATCAAGGATGTACCTGTTAGGTGTAGGAATTACACTTAAGAAAACTCCTCAACACTTCAATTGTCAACCCGGGGGATTCATAAACTTAGAGACGAAGCATAGGCAATGCCAGAGATGGTATGAATATTTCTAATGTCAATCCCTACTTTCTTTAAAGGAAATATTGCATAATCAAACTAAAGAGAGAAAAAGGCAACTTGAACCATCAAAATAATCTAAGACTGGAACAAGGAAAAATGCATTCGAAAAATAGATTTAGAAATAAAGGGGGAAATCACTTTAGCTAACTATTGATTAACTATTGAGTGTGTGTTTCTCTTTAGTAGAGACACTTTAGCAGTCTCATTAGATGGGCTCTTCAAACCTACTTATAAGATTTCCTTCTTGCACTAATCTATCTTGCACTAGTGCAGGAACAAAGATTTATGTCGAGGGTATAAATGGTGTCTGTATTAAAAGAGTTTTACTTTGTGCAAGGGCTTGAACTTTTTTAGGTTCAGAGCACTCAGATCCCATAGCAAGAAACTAGTTCTTGCACCAAATCAGAGCTTCTTGCATTTAAAATTTAATTCTTGAAATAAGTGTTTAGTTACTGCAAGTGTTAATATACTGTGAAATCAAATTGCACATATAAAAAATGAATGTTTCTGATTTTAACAGAGTGTAGAAATAAAGAAACAATCCATATCATTTATCCTATGACGAAGAAAATTAATAAAAGCAAGAAAACTATTTGAAGTAAACTAAAAAGGTTTGTTGCATCACACCAACGTGCACTAGTGCAGGGTCATTTCTCCTGCTTGGACCAGGCGGGAAAATGAAATCAAACAGAACTGTAGAAAGTGAATAGCACACCAACATGCACTGGTGCAGGTTTATTTCTCCTACTTGGACCAGGCGGGGAAAACCAAATCAAACAAAACTACAAGAAATGAATAGCACAACAACGTGCACTAGTGAAGGGTTATTTCTCCTACTTGGACCAGGTGGGAAATCCAATCAAACAAAACTGCAGAAAATGAATAGCACACCAACGTGCACTAGAGCAGGTTTGTTTCTCCTGCTTGGACCAGGTATGAAATCCAATCAAACAAAACTATAAAAAATGAATAGCACACCAACATGCACTGGTGCAGGGTTATTTCTCCTACTTGGACCAGGCGAGAAAAGTAATCTAAAATTAGATGAAAAAAATAAAATTTAACTACTTCACACTGCAGATCCGCTTTCACTCAACAGGAATACATATGTTGTAAATTAAATCACACTTGGAAGTATAAACATAAATTACAAGAACAAGAAATAGGGTAAATGTACTGGGTTTGCTGGGCCCCACCCAACCAGCGCGTTTCCCTTTCAAATAGAAACACTACTTAGTACTTTATCAATTCATCATCTTTCAAACCCAGAAATAGGAGTCATGAAACATAAGGCGGACCTCCCTTTCTTATTAATTCATAGAGTCAAATGCATGTGTGAATACATAGTCCAGCCCAGATTTTGGCTATAACAAAACACAAGCATGTTACCACCTCCTTGGTTATATCTATGTTCTATAAAAACTCTATCGAAAACTATCTCGTCCTATTCACATTCCTCGTTATATAGATCTTTGGCTGAAGGCCAAAAAGATTGTTTAACCAAATACATAACCAATATGCAGAATTTATCTTTCGGCCTTCAAAATTAGGCATTTTAACAAAACTGGCTGTAGCTAATCCCCAGTTGTTCATTCTTCATAAATCTGATCTCAGCTACTATTTCCTTGTTGTCATAGCTGGAGCTCAGCTGCCTTTAGATCTATCCTACTGTTGTGGCTGAAGCGGCGCAAAACGAGGTGGTGATCGAGGAGGTCCGGATCTGTTGCAGAGATTCGTTGTGCTGGCACTCGTGCAAGATATCGAAACATTGGAGATATCGATAAGTTACAAGAGTGATCATAAGCAAGAAATCACATAATAAATAATTAATTAATGCTATGTTAAGTTTAAAATATGAAATATAAATTTCATGCGAAATATGTCATCATTCTTGGATCAGTGCGAGATGAGGGTGTATAAGAGAGGTAAAACAACGGTAAATGGCTATGATTTAAGAAGGGAAAAATTGCCAAAAGAGAGAAATTTAGGGGGCTAACATCCTCCCATCCCTAAAATGTTGTGTGTCCTCACATAACTCTTTACCTCTGCAAAAAAATTAAAAACTTTAAGCAATCTGGCTCAATCATGCTCTGGCATATTGTCATCACCCTGCAATGTTTCAGAATTCTTCTTTCTGATATTCTTTAACTTCTTTACGACCTTTTTAAGTCGCCGGAAACATTGCATAGTTCGGTACTTCCAGACTTTAACTTCTCTTTTCCTCTTCTGGATTTCTACTGTCAACTCTCCTCTGCTCTATTCTTTATCCTCCTACACTTTGGCTACAAGCTGCTCTAAGTTCTGCACTTGAAGCTCTAACTCAATTACCCGAGCAGCAGGAGTTACCAACTCTTTTTCTTTTTCTGTTTCGACAGGGGCTGTATCTTCCTCGGGGACCTCAATATCCGCCATAGTTACATCAGGAAATTCTTCTCCCTCTGGTCCCTCTTCTTTCGACTCTTCCTCCTCTGGTTCTTCTTCTTCTGGTTCTTCCTCCTCTAGTTCTTCTTCTCCTGCCTCTCCTTCTTCTGCTTCTTCTTCTGTGGGTTCTGCCTCTTCTTTGTCAGATTCCCCCTCTTCTTCTTCAGATTCTTCTCCTCATGCTTCTTCTTCTTCTATTTCTTCATCGTCTGGTTCTTCTCCTCCTGTCTCTTCTTCTTCTTCTTCTGCTTCTATTTTTTCTTCTTCTTTCTCTGGTTCTTCTTCTCGCACTGGTGCTTCTTCTTGTACTAGCGCAGGAGGGGATTCCACACCCTATGGGGACTGTGTTTCTTTGCCTCCATAAAAAACTTTGTTATTTTTCAGGGGCATTTTGATAAAATCGGTCAACAGCATCATCCTTGACCTCTACAAACTTTGCTGCATCTGCAAGGACTGACAGGTTGTCATTTTCTGGGGTTGAATGGGTCTCTTCAGCTAGTACACTAGTTGCCTTCTTATTTGAAGATGAGGCCTTTTTTGCCTTTTCAAATCGTTTCCTTTTTTCACTAGTGCAAGAAGGACTTCCATTTTCATTTTTGTTCGGGCCCTTGCTTGTGCTGGTGGGGTCCTCTATCTCCTTTTCGGTGGCTATCCTTTTGTGCAGCTATTTTAACAGTGCCTCCCATATCATACCTTTCACTTCCAACTGTTTCAGGACTAAGATTTTTATCAGGTCGTGATGATATAACCTTATGTCAGCCTAGTCTGCCCTTCTGTCCTGTACTCTTTTAGCCATTTTCTCCAAGATCCTAAGCAGGAAATAGGGGAAATTCATCCTCCACCGGATGTGTCGGTCGGCTTGAAAATGTTGCAACATTCTAAAATGGTATACCAAGGTGCGGGTGGATCTTCCCTTGCAAGTCACAAACTTCTGTAGAATGAAAAGGAGGTCTTTCCATTGATCCAAGAGGGCATTGCATGGAACTACTACCTTCCACTCTACCTCTATCTTCTTATCAACGAAAAATGCTACCACCATTTCGTTTCTAGCTTTTGATTCTTAAGCCATTGTTATCCAGTGTTCTCTAAGCCCATCGCTGCTGCTATGAATTCTTCTGTAACTTTGAATTTGAGAGGCCCAATCTTCACTCGGCCATTGCTAAAACTCCTTGCAAAATGTAAAGCCACTTCTTTATCATGCCCATCAAACTTCTACAGAAATGGAAGAAACCCTGAGTCTCACAATAGTGCAAGACTATTGCGATACTCGGAGGTCTGCTCTATTTTGCTGAGAGACGAGGGTTCATTCCGAACAGGCGGCATCGCTGCTTAATAGCTATGAACAGTCGAGTTCTGCATTTCTACATGCAATACTGGGGAAATCGGTCCTTATAAATAGAAATCCTATTGTCCACCATCCTTTCCATCATATCACCGATTCATTCACCGTAGATGCACGACATCTTTGAGGTCAGGCCAGATTGGTACTTGCGGCGACGTTTTAACAGCTAGATGAGGTAATAATTATGAGTGAAGGACGTTTAGGATTATGGAAATGAGGGGTAATTATGTCCAAGCAATGGTTAAAACATTTCCACATTGCTTCATAATTCAAAAAAGAAATTAGCATTCATTAAAAAGATCATGATTTCTAACTTAAAAAACACCTTGTACTTTAAATAATTTTGTCCTAGTTAGCATAAGTACTCGTCGATGAAATGGAAGGACTTCATCTAAATTTTCATGATAACCACTTTCCTATGTCGTATGCTATAAAAATAACTTGTACTATGTTGCTGACGAGGTGCATGCTTGCACTGATTTGCTTGCACCGCTTAAATTATGTTATTCTGTTGGTACCATTCTGCTTGCTTTATCATATAGGGTAACATGCTTGTACTAGTGCAAGCATAATATCTAAAAACAGAGAATTTAAATAAAATATAGGCTAGATTTTCACATGACTTCCTCAACTTATACTAAAAATTTGCTTCGCCCTTTTTTGATGCTTTAGAGCATATCCTTTTGCTCTTTGTGTGCAAGATCCTGCAACAAATTCATGAAGGAATAAAGAAGTGGGAAAAGGGAATTTTCAGAATGGGAAGGAATTTTTTTATAGGGATTCTAGGAATAGTACCAAAAGAGGGAATAAATATAAGTGGGATAGGGAATAAAATTCAAGGGTAAAGTGGGATTTCTTCGAAGTGGACAGGGTAAATTTAGAAGAATGTGGGAAGGTTAATCATTCTGGGATTGAAGAAGAAAACTGAGGGAATATTACGAAAGTGGAATATGAAGAAAGGCAGAAAATTTTCTGGAAGGTCTGCCTGCACTGGTGCAAGAAAAAATAACTGCAGCAAAAATTAAGCGTTACTTGAGTAAAAATATCCATGCTAATTACCCCAATTGTATAAAGGTTGGTTTTGTTGAACCTGCTTTTACTTGGTGGTAGCTAGCATATCTAAAGATCAAGCAACATTTTCTTTTTATTAGAAATTTTTGATCTTCCTGCCAACAAGCTGGTTTTCAGGTTGATCCTTCTGCAATCATGTCAGCGAACTGATTTTCATAATTACAGGAAAATATTTTTTCTTTACTTTTTTTCTTATTTTTTTATTTTTTATTTTTATTTTTAAGAAGAAAGAGAATTCATGTTTTCAAAAGGTTGGTATTACCATTCACCACTACCATCCCAAATTGTTGTTGGACTTGTTGTGTAAAATATTTCCTGGTAGGTGGTCGAAAATACTTCTTTAACTTGTGTCCATTTACCAAGAATACTGAATTTTGTCCATCAATAGTTTTAACTTCTACTGCTCCATTATCAAATACTCGGATCACTTCATAAGGTCCCATTTAACGTGTATGGAATTTCACTTTAAGTATTTTAAATTTGGAATCATAAAGGAGCACCCAATCACCTGGTTGGAATTGCTTTTTCTGAATAGACTTATCATGCAACCTTTTACGTCGATGCTGAACTAGTATGTTTTGTTGAACATCATCCCTATGAAATTCATATAACTCATTTAACTGGAGAAGACATTGTTGTTGTGCCTTAGAAAGATCTAGTCCGAACTGAACTGCAGTTCTGAAAGTTTTGATCTAGAATTCAATTGGTAACAGAACCTGTTTGCCATATACTAGCTCATATGGTGTATGTCCCGTGCTATTTATCTAAGTGGTTATATATGCCCACAAATCCTTTGGTAATCATTTAGCCCAGTCCTTCTGAGGCATATTGGCTATCTTTGTAGGAATGGACTCGATGACTTTGTTCGTGGATTCCACTAGGCCATTTGCTTGCGGGTGATATGGCATGGATTTCCTATGCCAAATCTTATATTACTCCATCACACCCTTTACCAGATTGGAAATAAACTGCAGACCATTGTCAAAAACAATTTCTCTAGGCACACCAAATCTAGTAAAGATTTCAGTAAAAGGAAAATCAACAACAACTTTTTCTGTAGCAAAAGAAACAAATTTAGCTTCTACCCATTTTGTAACAAAATCTGTACAAACCAAGATATGCTTTTTACTTAATGATGTTGGATTTATTGGCCCTATAAAATCAATAGCCCATTTTTGAAATGGCTCAATCATAACATGGGGGCATAGAGGCATTTCATTGGTTTGATTAGGCTGGCCCATTCACTGACAGCTATCACAATGCTTGACATACTGTTTGGCATCCTTAAACAAGGAAGGTCAAAAGTAACCAACACGGAATACTTTATATGCAGTCCGCTTATCAATGAAGTGGCCTCCACAAGGTTCATCATGAGCAGATTTCAATATGTCAAACACTTACTCCTCTCTTACACACCTACAGATAATCAAATCTGGACCAGTGTAAAAGAGATCTCCTTGAATCCAGGAATATGCAGCACTTTTCTGAACAATTCTCCGCTTTTCACGAGCAGACAAGTGAGGTGGTGTTTTCCAAGTAACCAAGTAATTAGTAATGTCAGCAAACCATGGGGAATCTATTGACATAGAAAAAGGATGTTCATCCGGAAACTCATCATTAACAGGAGTTGCTTCACTAGGATTATCTAATCTAGAAAGAAAATTTGCTACAACATTAGATTTTCCTAGTCTATCAACAATAGTAATATTAAATTCCTGCAACAATAGTAACCACCTAGTCACTCTACGACAAGTTAATGGTTGATTCATCAAATATTTAATCACAAAATGATCAGTATGTACAAATACTTCATATCCTGTAATATAGTGCTTGAACTTATTAATTGCAAAAATTACAGCTAAACACTCTTTCTCTGTAACTGTATAATTTAATTTAGTAGAAGAAAAATTCTTACTAATATAATAAATAGCATAGGATTGTTTATTTTCCTCTTGTCCTAAAGCTCCACCAATAGCCAAATTTGAAGCATCAGATGAAATATGAAAAGGCAGAGACCAGTTAGGACCTCTCAAAACTGGTGCATGTCTAACTTTTCCTTCAATGTTTCAAAACACTGTTGGCAAGCTGTGGTCCATGAAAATTCACTATCTTTATCTAGAAGTCGAAAAAGAGGAGCATCTATCTTAGAAAAATTTTCCAATGAATCTCCTATAGTAACTAACATGTCCTAAAAAGCCTCTTACTTCCCTTTGAGTTTTGGGTGCAGGAAGATGCAGAATGATTTCGATCTTTGTTGGATCAACCTGGACACCTTTACTAAAAATCAAGTGGCCAAGTACCACTCTCGATTTGCACATGAAACTACATTTCTTGTCACTCCAGGTTAGATGGGCTTCCTAACAATGAAGAACTACTTTTTCTATATTTTTGAGAGCTTCCTGAAAAGAATCACCAAACACAGAAAAGTCATCCATATAAATTTCTACAAATTCTAGATCAACAAAAGTGGCTAGGATTACCCTTTGAAAGGTAGACGAGGCATTACATAAACCAAAGAGAAGCACTCTATAAGAAAATGTACCCCATGGACATGTAAAAGTAGTTTTATCCTGATCTCCGGGTGCAATCTGTATCTGTTTATAACCACTGAAGCCATCTAAAAAGGAAAAATATTTTTTCCTGCAAGGGCATGAAGCACCAGGTCAATGAAAGGGAGAGGTAAGTAACCTTCAAGAGTGGCTTTGTTTAATTCTCGATAATCAATACAAATAAGCCATCTTCCATCTTTCTTAGGTACTAGCACTAATGGACAGACCCACTAACTATTGGAAATAGGATAAATAAAACTAGCATCCAAGAGTTTTTGTACTTCTTCCTTCACAATATCTCTTAGATCTGAATTCATTCGCCTTTGGGATTATCAGACAGGTCGGGCTCCTTCCTAAATATAGATAGGATGTGTACAAGTTTCAGGGGGGACACCTTTCATATCTTCATAGCTTGATGCAAAGGCACTAAGATGGTTTTTCAACAAATTCACAAGCTCCTCTCGCTGAGATGAGTCCAAATCTAAACTAATATACAAGGATTTACCAGGCTAATCCCAACAAGAGTAGTATCAGGCTCAGGAGTACTTAAGGGTGTGGTCAAATGCAGTGGTGCAGAAGAATGAGAATCATGGTTATCTTGAAAATCTAGGCTGAAAATCTGGCTCAATAGCTCAAAATTAGGCATAGTGTCTAGAATATTCAGGAAATCTTGAATCTCATCCTCTTGTGAGGACCGAGTATGCTAATGGATAAAGGAAATGGGCTAAGTCTCCTCATCACTGCTCTGATCTAACCATAAAGTATCTCGAAGGTCCTGAATGGATTTGGCAGGGGGTATAAGGTAGCTTTCTTCCTAGAATCTCCATGCGAAATATACATATCACCGGAACAACATCCAATATATGCATTGGCTGTAGCAAGCCATGGTCGACCCAAGATCAAGGGATGTCCTCCTATTGGGTTCTTTGGCTGAGGCACAATGAAATCAACAAGATATTCCCAAGAATCTAATGAGATGATCACATCGTCCAATACTCCTTTTGGCTTAATTTTAGATCTATCTGCTAATTCAAGCATAGTGGGAGTAGGGCGAAGATGAGATAACCAAAGTTGATCCACGGTTTGCTTAGTCATGACATCAATGGCTGCCCCCAGGTCTATAAGAACATTAGAGACAAGGACATTACCAATCTGAACTGAGAGAACAGGGTTTCCGAGATCAGTATATTTTTCCAGAGACACACATCCCGTCATCAACTCTGCTGCCCTACTAACAAATTGAATGGTTTGGGGTTCCAATCTCTTCCTCCTAGGCTTCTTGAGACATAGTTCCTTAATAATCTTGGTACAAATAGGGATCTCTTTGATGGCTTGGAGCAAAGCTATCTTAATGAAAATATTCTAAAGCTCCGATGCCAAGCTAGTCTCAGAGACAAGCTCACTTCTTTCCATTACTAGCCTCTATAGGAAGGGAGGCTAGTTGGAAGAAGGTGCCAAGGATTCAGAGGGTAAGGGCTGCTTAGTGACAACTTTCAGAGAATGATTAAGAGTTTCCTCTTCTTCCTTCTCTTCAAAAATCACTCTAGGTTGCTTTTGGTTTTCTGTTGTTATAGTCCTTCCCGGTTTTAGTTGAATATCAAGAAGCCCAACTAGAATAGACTGGTACTTGAATAAAGGTGGGTTTGTTACATAGATCATTTGCACTTCTTTATTATTGTTAGGATTGGGCATAGGCTAAGCAGGAAACTGAGGAGGTCGAAAAGGTGGAGGTAAAGGTAATGGTGGAGTAGACTAACTTGGAGGTTGAGGCATTGAATAAGGTGTATGTGTAGATGGATATGACTGCATCGGTGGCTAGTAGGAATATGGAGAATGATTTGGCCCTCTCCAAAATTGTTGCCATGGTTGAGAAGGTTTCCCATGCTGATATTGGTTTCCATACTGCCACTGCTGATTAGCGTTAGGATAAGAATATGCATGTCAGTTATAACCAAAATAGTGTGGAGAAAATTCAGGAGCCATACCTGCACCTGCCTGAGGCCAATCTTTTTTTGCTCTCATAGCATACAAGTATTCAGCTTCAGGCTATCCCCCTATAAATACAACTTTAAGTCCTAGTATAGAGGGACATTTTTCTGTGATATGGTCTTCTGCACAAATAGCAAACTTATTAGTTTCTTTCAAATTAAGAGGACATTCTTTAGGAGGATGCTTGTCTCTACATATAGGACAAAAAATACTTAATGATTGTTGTTCCTTTATGAGTTTTTGCTGAAATTTTAAAGAGTCCAATTGTTTAGTAACAGTATTCATTATGTCAATTTTCATGTTTTCCATTTTATTTTCTAGTCCAATAATCATAGCATTAGTAAATTCGGTTTTTCTACTTCTATTTCAAGTTCCTCTACTGGATCTATACTGATTTCTTGAAAATTTCCTGCATAATTCACATATTCGTTCAAAATTTTGCTGAGAAATATCACCTTGTCCTAACAGATTTAAATTATTTCTAGCATTATCAGTAAGTCCTCTTAAGAACAAGGTTCTAATAGTACTGGAATCAAGCTTAAGTTTCGACCTTTGTAAAATATACATAAATCTTTCTAGGTAATCTTCAAGAGTTTCATCATCATCCTGTATGATTGTAAAAATCTCATCCTGCATGTCCCAAGTTTTGCAATATTCTTGATATTTAGATAAAAACACTCTCTTCATCTGTTCCCAAGAGGCTATAGTGTTTCCTCCTAATCCCATAAACCAGCATAAAGCTAAGTCCTTGAGAGTAACAGGAAATAATCTTAGCTTCTGAGCATCAGTTGAATAATCATAACTTCTACACAAAATATCAAACTTGAATAAAAAAGAGTCAAGATCTTCATGAACTTTACCAGGGAAATGAGGGAGAGCTGATGGTGGAATATTATTCATTTGTGCCACAATATTGGGGTCCATAATTGGAAACACAAAAGTGGATTGTTCCCCACCTACTTGGTTTTCACCAGTCCCTTCCATATGATCTTCATGGTCTGCCATTGTTTCCCTTTTGCTCCGAACAGACTGAACCACACCTGAGCTGTTGTCACCAAAATCTAGGTGGATTGTTTCTGCGTGATCGGTTTGAATTGGATTGGGCTTCCTCCTCACAAAAGGAGACCCAAAATGAGAATTGTTTTTACAATTCTTTCAGCCCTTAGTGGGCTCTGAACCCCTACCTTTTTTAGTCATTCATTTCAAAAAGAAAGAAAAATAACAAAACAATTTCTAATAAAAAATGTTGTTAGAAATCAATCAACACCAGTAAAATTCCTTCAAAGAAGTTTTTCCTGCAAAAAAATAAATGAAAAATTACCTCTATTGTATAATCAAAAAATTCTTACCAAATCAAATTGCTTCCCCAGCAACGGCGCCAAAATGTTGGGTGTAGGAATTACACTTAAGCAAACTCCTCAACACTTAAATTGTCAACCCGGGGGATTCGTAAACTTAGAGATGAAGCATAGGCAATGCCAGAGATGGTATGAATATTTCTAATGTCAATCCCTACTTCTTTTAAAGGAAAGATTGCAGAATCAAACTAAAGAGAGAAAAAGGCAACTTTGTTGTGGGGAAAAATGCCTATGCAGGACGGTCCTATCCACCTAAGGTGTGACAGTGCCTTAGCAACAAACAGACACAGCTATTCTAGTATTCTTCCTTTATGAATTAAGAATGAAGAGAGACGGATGGACTAACCGGTGTCTTCCGTTTGTCCCTCGATCCGGTTTCTCTTCTCTTTGAGAGTTCCTAGCTACTTGCCTTCTTGCTCGCCCAGCTTCAACAAGTTCCTGCAAGATCACAAGAAGAGAACACTACACAAAGACATAGATTCATATTCATAACTAGTTCAGGATTAGAAATAAACTAAACATACTAATGCAATCATACATCAAAGATACATCAGTATATAGGAGAAACCAAGATAGCTTTATTGATGAATAACAAGGTTCAGGAGGAGATACAACCAAGAGAGTTCCAATCCAGCATCTACCTCCCAGCGAATGAAATCCTTTCTTCACCTCCCTTCAAAGCATTAAGCACCCAATGATTCCAATCTCAAACCAACAAAAATTCTTTGCAATAACAAAATTCCAGCCTCCGGATCTCATGGAGGAGAGATCCATATATAGATGTTTGGAGAGAGGATGAGTCAGCTTGAGATCTGATTAGTGTCCTCTCCCTCTGTCAGTTCTTGCTTCCACTTGGAGACTAAGAGCCTCTTACTCATCACTAGTCGAATTCATTGAGGCAAGTGTCATTGGAGAAGATTCTGGAAGCTTCCAGGGTCTTTCCACCTCGTTGAATGAACTTGCCATTTGTCATTTCCCGCTCAACGCACCTTGGTAGTGCTTCTACCTGCATTGCAGTGCACCTAGCCAGTGTAATCTCTACATTTCAACGCAGACAGCTAGTGGAGCCTCTGAATTGATCCTGAATTGACTGTTTCTGAGTGGTTTTTGGTGGAGAACTTCTGTGAATTGCTGTGGTTTGTTAGCCTTGTTCCTCTAGGGGTAGGAACAACATGTTTAGGGACTTTGGATCCCTTGGATTTTGGACATTTCATGCTTATAGCTGTAAGGCACAAAAATGTCTATAACAGTTGCCCCCTCAAGTATGAGGCCGTTTATCGGGTGAAATGATTTATAAGGAGGATCCGAAGTTCTTTCAATGCTGGGAGGAGACCTGTAATACAATACAATACAATACATTATTTTCATACTTTTTTCACGATCTGGCTGAGGTGGGCATTCCCATGCTCAGCTTTATAAATTCATTTTCATGTACATATAATAGACAATCCTCTGATGATAGACTGATGATTCTGATAGAGCGATCATCCTTTTGGAAGGATGATTATCTGTGCTGTAAAGTTGTACATTTCTATGTCTTTATTTTCTGAATATATATCGCAGCCCGGATGGATGAAACTAGATCCAGGGTCTTCAATCTCGTCAGATCTTCACTCTAAGTACAAGTCGATCCATGTGAGAATTGCTCTGAAGTCGAACATGGAAAGACATCGCTTGATTACCAGTCAATGATGTAAACTGTTAACAAGCGCGAGAGGAATCACCGATAATGAAGATGACCCTCAAGGTACTGCAGTACAATTCACGTGGTGTGAATAGAGGACTTGGCGTCGAACACCACGCAAAATATTTCAGTCGAAGGTCATTGATGTGTACCTGTTGCCGGAAGTGAGAAAATTGCCATTGAGGCATGCAAGCTTCAAAGTACTGAAGGGGGTGTTCCTAGATCAACTCCTTGGATAATGAGCTGATGTCGACAAGAAGTGATCCGTCAAAGGAGGGCCTTAATGAATCCCACATCAATGACACGGAACGGAGCTAATGATTTTGATGGAGGTGAAAACGATCTGATGACATATGATTCAGGGCGGCGGTCATGAAAGAGTATAATGTATGGTAGTGGATGGGACACAGGTAACTTCTCTGAATGACTTCTCTTGAACATATGGCGACACTTATGCGATGGATCGGTAGCATTACCCAAAATATGAATGGTATGGCGAGACCATGGTGATGTGACCGGTGAATGAAACAACCCAACCCGACTCAGGCACGGAGTGGAAGTGTCATGTTCAAGAGCGACTTGCTACCATCAAAGTTTTCTTGAGTTTCTCCCAATTTTTCCCCATTCATTGCTGACCAATACCTCTTTATTTTTGTCAAGCTTGAGGAGGATAACATATGCTTGTTCTATAACTTTCCCTTCGGGCAAGCCCATCGCTATGTTTTAACGAGCCTAGCGATAGTGAAACTCGTTCTCGTCTAAAGACAAGTTTGTCGCTATTTAATGCTTTTAACGAGTCTAATGACAAAGATAACTCGGTCCTTTTCATTTTTAGAGAGTCTAAAAAGGTACGTAAAGTCAACTCCGAAAGTCCTTTTTCTTCATCTAATCCCTTAAGTCTGAAAAAGTATAAAACAATACAAAAGGGATGAATTTTCGATATCTTTAACGAGCCGAATAAAACAAGCGCTCAATCTTTTTGTACAATAATCCCTCAGGTCCAAAAAGATTAAAATCTAGAGGAGGGATAGCTCTTCCGGTCACTTTATCGAGCTGGAAGGCCAAAACTCGGCAATCTTTTCATATTTCATGAGTCAGATGAAAAGATCTTAAAGAAGACTCGTCTTTTGAGGAACGAGTGATAAAACGGGTTAGCAGCTGATTCCAGGTACGGGTTGGAATTTTCCAATCATGGCAGTGTCACAAGGATGGCTAGTGAAATCACTCTTTGTAGCTGTTCCTCAAAATGGGTAAACAATCATATGGAGGTGAATGATCGGCCAATGGAAAAGTGGAGGTGATGGGCAAACACGACCAAGGCTTTAATGGCTGATGATATTACATTCACGGTGGTTATTTACCGGAATAGTTCATTTTTTAACGAGCTTAAACGCGGGTGGAAACATTTGCTCGATCTTATGTTTATTTTTTAACGAGCATGAACTATGCGCTAAAACTGCTCGGATCTTGCGTTTATTTTTTAACGAGCATGAACTGCGTGCTAAAACTGCTCGATTAATATGGTCTAATTTTGATTTTTTACCATAACTAGCTTTGCCCTTTTCAAAGATAGTACTGTACCTTCAATTGCTGCATCAAACTAGTTAGAAATGAATAACATTTGCTTGAAAATGAGATTAAAACCCTAATATTTTGCTTTGAACTACGTAAAAAGCAATTAAAAAGTGTTTTTACCTCTCATTTTACCATTTCATTTGAACTTGGTTCGTTGGAGCTTTGGAGGTGCCTCTTCCCCCTTGATTTTCACCAGCTGATTCCGGGAGATTCTGTGGACAATTTTCGGCGCCGTCTGGACCAGGTAGGAGCTAAACTTGAGCTCTTTCATTTCATGGTTTCCTTTCTACATTCTGTGCTTGTTTTCCTGTTTTCCTGAGCCCCTGGGGTTTGATTGGGTCGCTCTGCCATCAACGCACCTGGTTCACTCGAAACCTGCGCTGAATGTCAAGCTGTATGAAGGCAGTTTGACCTTCAACGCAGGTGGAACACTGGCTAGGTGCGCTGGGCGCAGAAAAAGAGTTTTGTTGCACAGTTTTTGATGAAAATTTTGCCAGTTTCTCATCAAATCCAGGATCTAACTCCTCTCATGTTTGTTTTTCAGAGATTATTGGAGCAAAATGACCCTTACATGGCGAGAACGAGAACATGAAGAAGAGGACATGATTTCCCTACATGATCCTGTCACGGTGAACGCGCTGCGGAACTGTGGCCTGCTGAAGTTCTTCCGTATCTCTAGCATGAGACAACAGATCTCCCTACTGCAGTATTTGCTCGACGCTTGGGATCCTATCAACCAAGTATTTCAGATTAGGGGAAAATCTATCCCCTTGACCGTAGTAGACATTTACTTCTTGACTGGCTTGTCGAGGCGGGGTGCCCCCATTTCTTTGTCAGGTTCGGCCCGAGGGAGTGACTCTGTGAGAGATTACGTCCGCCAGTATTGCAGGGAAGGATCTCAGCTGAGCAAAGACAGCAAGATCGTTATCCGTGAGATTGCTGACAGGTCTCTCAGGTCTATCTTGTATACTATTGGTAGGATGGCCGGTAGCGCGTCTCTTCACGTAGCCAACAGATCCTATGTGCAGCATGCCTTGGAGTGCCTCCAACCGAAAATATTCAACTGGTGTGATGCAGTACTTCTTCAGATGAAAAGTCAGTTAACCAAGGTAAAGGACGGGAAGTTGAAGAACTTTGGGTTTGGTTCTATTTTGACCGCCTTTGCTTTGGAGAAGATACCACTGATGCAGCCACAGTACATTGCACTCGACTTGCCTTCTCCTACTGAACCACGCATGCAGAGATGGGTTGATCACATGTCTAGGCATGCCGGTCAATCTCAGATTTCTTTCACTGATACCTTCTTCAGGTGGTTCGAGCGTTAGGAGATGGTCTATTCCGAGTATCCATATGTTGGCATGGACTTCCGGGGTGATCCGGATTTGGTATTGCCGGATGGCGAGCAGTGGGGCGCTATTGGTAAAATCTTCAACCATTTCACTGTTTACTATTTTTATTTATAATGTCCTTGTGCTTTATTCTATCAAGACTTTAATCAAACTCATGTGTGCATGCAGATGTTGGTCGTGTTCGTCCAACAGTTCGCTCGAGAGCGCCAGCCGCTGCCCCAGCAGGGGAAACTGCTGGGAGGGTTATTCTTCGTGACCTTGATGTGGCCGAGATCCGTACAGCTGTGCAGGAGTAGGTTGAGAGCCTTACTCTCGGCATTCCAGATGTGAGGATCGACGAGTTACCTTTACAGTTGCAGCGGCATACTACTGGTGTGCCTAGACGATGGACTCGTCTCTTATGCATGATCGCACAAGCCGTGACGTGCTATCATAAGCATCACTAGACTAGGGTGCCCCCTAGCACTTTTGAGTTTTTGGGTCATGTGACAGATTTTGTCTTGGTTTCAGAACATTATATGTAAACCATAAACAGCTTATATATATATATATATTGATTTTCGGGGTTTTATTCTGGTTGAGTTATGTGATCCACATGTACAATATTGATGATGTGTTTCTTTTTTATAAATGTCGCAAATGTCTATCTAACACATAGTTTGCTAATGAGTTGGTTAATGTGTTTAAGTTTCTGGAAATATGCTGGTATTGAATTAAATCAAACTGTCTTTCCAAAATCTTAACCCTTAGAAACATGCGATAAATGGCTGGATTTCGGACGGAATATATACCATTGAGTTGTAGTATTACGAGTTGTGAGTCTAGCCTGACGATTAGTCGGCGTATACCATGGGTGATGGCATCAGAGAGCAGTTCTATCAACGCGCTATACTCAGCGATGTTATTCGTTGATTGCCCAATACATACACCTCTGAAACTTACTAACTCGCTGCTTGGATAAAAAATGGCCCAGGCTGCGGAGGACATGTTCCGCGAACTACGACTCACTCCATCGGCATATCCAACACATGTCTCCAAAAGGTTTGAAATCTGCAATAAATGTAAAAAGGTGGATTACTCGACCAAAACAAACACTTTAGTGAAAACAAAATACAACAAAAGCATATTGGTTACTATTTAAGCATAGTAACGCTTGAGGTACAACCCATTACGGGGTTGTGCCAGTGGAATTCCGTCATAATCCATTAACTCGTAGGCTCCTTTTGCTAACACTCGTTTAACAATATAGGGGCCCATCCATAAAGAATTAAATTTACCTGCTCCCAGCTTATCGGATTCTTGGTCGTAAAGCAAGATCAAGTCACCTTCTGAGAAGACACGGGGTTTGACATTTTTGTCGAACTACACCTTGACTCGTTTCTTATGGGCTTCGTTAGCCAACGCGGCATCACGACGGGTTTCATCCAATTGGATTAATTCCAAGAAACGGGCCTCTTCTTCTGAAGTTCCGGGGAGGAGATCAATTGCGAGTTTAAGAGACGAGATTTCACACTGGACTGGCAAGACTGCTTCCAGGCCATAGACCAGTTGGAAAGGTGTGAACCCAGTCGCATTCCTTACCGATGTTCGGTAAGCCCACAAAGCTGAGTACAGGATTAGGTGCCATCTTCTTTTGTGAACCCCAATCATCCTTTGCAGCATGCGCTTAAGGACTTTGTTGATTGTTTCAACTTGTCTGTTATCTTGTGGATAATATGGGGTAGAGCTGTCGTGAGACAACCCTAGTTTGGCAGCTAATTCGACCATCATGTGATTGCGAAAATGCGATCCATGATCTGTGACTATAGCCTGTGGTATGCCGAATCTGGCGACTACATGATTGAAAAAGAAAAGGGCAGCTGTTTCACCAGTGTTATCTAATGTAGGCATCGCCTCGGCCCATTTGGTAAAATAGTCAACAACGACTATAATATACCCATGCCCCCCGGTCGAGGTGGGGTTACATGTCATGAAATCGATGCCCCATTTGGCGAAAGGCCCAACAGCTACTATTGGCTGTAGCGGAGCGGGTGGTCTTCTGGTTTTGCTATCAAAAATCTGACAAGCATGGCAACTTCTGACTGCGGTTATGCAATATTTGAACATGGTTGGCCAGAAGTATCCTGCTCGTAAGATTTTTTGTGCTGTAGCATATCCAGATTGATGCCCCCCACAGGCGCCTGAATGACACTCATTCAGGGCTTTTTCGTCTTCCTCATGGGTGAGGCACCTTCTCAGAACCGTATCGACACCACGATGGTAAAGCGTATCACCGAAGATCATGTAGTCTTTGGCCTGGTATCGTATACGTTTTTGTTCTGAGTGAGAGGTGTTAGGCCTGAACTTTTGGGTTTGGAGATAAATTATTATATCTCCATACCACTCATTGCTTGTAGATATCAGAAACAAATTTTCGTCCACGATTGATTCTTCGGATGTTTCATCGTTGGACGACGATGGGAGATCGCACAATAATTCTGCGAAAACTAGAGCTTTCTTTGATTTGGATTTTACGAATTCCAGATCAAACTCTTGAAGGATTGCTATCCATTTTGAATATTTTCCCCCCAACAACTGTCGCGACAATATATAAGTCATGGGGTTGCAATCAGACAAAATGGTAGTTTTCCGAAAGAGGACATAGTGTCGAAACCTTTGTATCGCTTGAACAGCTGCAAGCGCTAGTTTTTCGACATAAGAATATTTACTTTCTGTATCATTTAAGTTTCTACTTAAATAATATATAGGGTGTTCGATTCCATCGACTTCTTGAACTAAAACCATCGCAATGGTCATATCCGCTGCAGCCAGATACAGGTTAAAATCTCTTTGGTAGTCCGGGGCATACATTAATGATGCTTTTAATAGAGAATCTTTCAAAGCGTCAAAGGAAGCTTGCGCCACCTGATCCCAGACAAAAGGTACATCCTTTTTCAAAAGACGAGTATAACCTTTAGCAAGTTCTGCGTAATTTGGAATGAACTTCCTCAGAAAGTTTGCTTTCCCTTGGAGTTTCTGAATCTGAAGCAAATTTGAAGGTGGAGGCAAATTGATGATTGCCTGAACCTTGCAAGGGTCGAGACGAATCCCATCCTTGGAGACTACAAAGCTGAGTAAATGACCAGAACTGACGCAAAATACACATTTGTGTGGATTGAGTCGTATCTTGTAGTGTCGGCAACGTAGAAATATCGCTCTTAAATGCTGTGGATGATCAGTCCACTTTCGCGAATGAGCCGGAAGGTCGTCGAGGTAAGGTTGAACGATGTTCTTGATGTCATGGAAGGCATAATTCATTGCCCTCTGAAACGTCGCCCCTGCGTTCTTTAAACCAAAGGGTAATTTTCGATATGCGAATGTGCCCCATGGACAAATGAATGCAGTCTTTGACTGGTCCTGTGGGCGGATATTTATTTGATTATACCCAGAGAATCCATCCATGAATGAAAAGATTTCACATCTGGCGCATTCATCAATTATCTGGTCAATGAAGGGTGTAGGGTAGTTGTCTTTTGGACAAGCTTGATTTACATCCCTATAATCGACACACACTCTAATTGTCCCTTGTTTCTTCATAACATGGACAATATTCGATACCCAATCGGTTAGAGGAACCGGGTAGATGAAACCAGCATGGAGAAGTTTTTCAACTTCTGCCTTAATTGCAGCGGCTTTCTTGGGGTGCACCTACCGAAGCCGTTGTCTTACTGGTTTGACATCAGGATACATCTTAATTTCATGTTCAACGATACTCGAGTCGATGCCTGGCATTTCATCATATGACCAAGCAAAGACATCTCTGAATTCGCGAAAAAGAGCGTTATATATTTCCAGTTCTGAAGGAGAACAACCTTTGCCGACATAAATATTCTCTACAACATTTGTTTTAGTCGAGATATTTATGGCTATAGTCTCTTCAATATTGGATAAGTTTCGCTCGGAATCCACCGTGTTTACAGTATTTGATAGAAATTCAAAAACTGAAGGGTGATAAAGGTCGTCTTGAGTATCTTCTTCATAATCTGGAAGAAGGGAACGATGGTGGCAATCATTCCATGGTGCCCCTTCAATCAACATTGATTGTAGAATTCCTTCGTCGGTTCCATGCACTCGCGACCAAGGATCTAAAGGGGTACCATATTCTCTAGACCTATCTACCCAAATGCTTGATGAGCGTTGATTTGGGTTCGCTTCCCATGCCAGAAACATTGATCGCTACAATACTTCTATTGGGCTTGGGGGCAAAACCATTTCATGATCCATGTCGATATCGTCTTCTGACATCTTCGTGGAAGATATCATATTGCAGGTACCTATCGACGCTACTTCCGCCAAATCGATTGGAGGTGGAAAAGCGAAAGTTCCCATTAGTATAGGATCTTTTAGTAGGCCTACTCCGATATTCTAAAGCGAATGGGGGCTTCCATGGATCATGGGAATGCTTCCTGTAACTTGTGAACCATTAGGGAGGAAGTTTTGTTGGTCGACGATCGTAATCCCCCCTTGAAAGGGGAACGCAATCTTTCTAAAATAGGTCGATACAACAGCTACCATGGCATAGATCCACAGTCTTCCTAGTAGGATTTTGTAATCAAGATTCCCATCGATGACTTCAACATCTATTTCTACTGTTTTTCCCCCTAGTTCAACCTTCAAGTTATTTAGGATACCATACGGGGTATATGTCCTTCCGTCGAATGCTTTTAATGTTGTCGAGGATCGCGACAAGGTTGGAGATCCTAAAGTTTTCCAGCAACTCATCGACATAATACATGTAGATGCCCCCTCATCAATAATTGTTCTGTGAACAGTTTTGTTGAGGGCTTTCACTTGGATAAGGAAAGCTAGTTGAGCTGGTAACTGAGGATCGTATCCTTTGTGGTCAAAGGATACAATATTGGAATCCTTAGGATCAACCCCACCAATGGCTGATAACAAAGCCTGCCTTTGGGATGGGAAATTTTGTAGTACTTCAAGAGTCGACATAGCGGATGGCGATTGGGCCAAATCTTCCACTATGTTATAATGCTACACTGCTCTGGCGCGAGGATTAAATGTCGACTTGTGTACTACTCCCTTTGGCGGTTTTATTGTTAATTCAGGAATGATGGGTGGTACAACTTCTGTCGAAGTTGTTGTCGAACTGCTTGGTTGATATTTTTCCTTGCCGTTCGACAGCTGCGGATTCCCGTAATCTTTGTTCCTTGTCGAAATCAAAGCATCATTTTGTTGCTTGGAAACTGACAACATAAGCACTTGTGACGAGGAAGCATTTCCACTATCAACCATATTTTGACCTGGATTTGGAAACGGATCAATTAACACAGCTGAGGTTTGCGAACTCTTAAAGAACCTTTTAAGCTCAGCTTTGTATGGACATTCTTTCGTCCAATGATCCTCATCACATATCTGACACCCCGAGGGGGGAGGTTTCCTATTTCCAGGAGGGTTTGAAGAAGTTTTTTCAGGGGATGACTCTCCTTGTTTCTTCTTCTTCCCTTTGCTTTGCTTCTTCTTTCTTCCTGGTTGTTTGGTTTCTCTGCCTTTATCTGCTAATACGACATTTACTTCTGAAGCAAGAATTTCGTCTTTTGCATTTTGATCCGAAATCTTACGGGCCTTCTTGGAGTTGGCCTTTGTCGATTTCGCGTTTGTCGTGCCAATCACGCCATCACCGGCATGAGAGTCATTGTTTGATTTAGGAGGAGGAGGAATTGAGAATTACGGTCTAGGGGCGTCAGGTATTTTGTCGTAGAGCGTGCCAGACTGAGTATAGACTAAGTCTAGATACTGCGCACGAGCGATAACTTGCTCTTCCATTACGACTCCCCCCTTTGCCACATCTTCCATTATAGCAGGAAGTAACGACTTGATAAACCATTCAGCTAATAGCTGATCGGGAATGTACATTTTTACCATCCTACGACGACGTCGCCACTCATGTATATGATCAGATATGTGAGTGGCTGTTGTCTGTTTGAAGTTGGTTAAGATTTCCGTTCCTGTTTCATACCTTATCGGTAATTGAAAATGGGTTAAGAAAGTCGTGGCTAAGGTGCTGAAATTGTCGAACGAAGCTCTAGGCAATTCAATATACCATTTTGCCGCTGAACCCGTTAACGTCCTCTGAAAAAGGCGAAGCCTTATCGAATCATCGTTTACGGTGTTTGATGAACACCATAGATGAAATGTCATCACGTGATTCGATGGGTCTTCACCTGGATTTCCATTAAATTTAGGAATGTCTGAAGGAAGTTTGTGAGGAATCGCTGGCCACCAAGGGGCGTAAGCAATTGGATCGTTTGTTAACCGGTGTAAATCGGGTAACTCTAACGTTGCCACGAATGGTAACTGTTGATTCAGGTTAGGTGAAGCATACCCAGGATACGATGGGATTGCCTGAGCAGTTGGCCTTTGCATACCAGCATAATGTAATTGATGCTGGTATGACTGATACGGTTGGTGGACATGACCACCGTAAAGTGGTTGATTTTGACCGTTTTGAATGTACGGTTGTCCACTGTTCGCAAAGATCTGCTGCTCAGAACCTTGGTATACTTGTTGGAATTGTGGTTGTTGATATTGCACCAGCCACGGTTGCGAAGCCATGTTCTGTTGCGCTATACTAACCGTTGGACCAAGGTGTGGGGTAATTGTACCCGTTTGGACCTGTGTCATCCCACCAGTTGGTGATTGTGGTTGAGTCACAGGGTCAAGGGGCTGTTGCATTACAACCTGGGAAATCTGAGGTTGACATACAACAGGCAACGTTTGAACTTGCGACACTGTCACAATAGACGGTGTGGTCGGGATGTTCGACATAGGTACACATTGTTGCATAGAATACACAACCCTTGGTTGTTGAGGTAGCATAGGTACCCAACCACTTGATGTAACTCCAGTATAACCTGAATACTGTTGTGAACTCCCGTATGGATATCCTCCCGGAGGGGGTAATGAAAGGGCATACTGCCCCCCATACGGTGGCAATCTGGAACTCAAGGGGATCGTCTGCCCTTGGGGACTGGATTGCCCAAATTGACCTCCAAATGGATCAATTTGGCGAGTCTCAACATAAGAGTTGCCGGATATTATTCCATAGGAACAAACAGGAACGGACCACACTGTCGAAATAGTCCCTGGGTGGACTCCTTCTAGCGGTTGTGAGCTAGTCGAGATAGATGGTATGCCGGCAAACATTGTCGGAGTGACGGCAGGGAGTTCTGTTGTCGCTGTGTCATTCGACACAGTCCTAGATGTTGACGGTTGTTCAGACATTTTGAGTCTATCCAAGAGATTACCTAGCGATTCTACAGGAACTTCCACTAGTGGTAGACTAACTTCTGATGTCGAAGGAAAAAGAGTGACCCCGACTCCAAAATGTGTTCGAGTACTTGCTTGCGGATCTTCTACAATTTCCTCTATCGCAATCAAACCAGGTGGAAGGGGAAGACCGTCAGGTCCGTAAAATATTTCTGGTGCCGAAGAAGGGGTTGAATCAATAGCGACAGATGTTTGAAGAACAAGACTCTCTGAACCGGTTACAGATGGAACTGGTTCAGTAACACAAGTGTTTGTTCTCAGACTAGGATCAGTATCACTGTCCCTCTATGGCTGTTGAACTTCTTCTGTAGAGGCAGGGTTTCCAAAAATGTTTGGAGTAACCGGAATCTCAGATGTTGTTGGAACACTTGTTCTAACTTTGATAGGAGATTTCGAACCGGTTAAACGCGTTCGCTTTGTCCGTACTGTTTTCGATTCCGGAGACAAAGACGGTTGACTCGTAAGCCTCCGCGAACGACGGGGTTTCAATTGACTTTCTTCCACGATTGCGGATTACTCGATCAACCAAAATACAAAAGGGGAAAGTGTGTTTCCGAATTAAATGAATTTTTTTTAGACGCTTTAGACACAACTTGCTTTTTCAATTTTAAAGAGTCGAGAAAAAGCTAAAGATGACTCTAGTCTCCTTCGATGTTTTAACGAGCCCGAAGTGACAAATGCTCGGCTGGACTTTTTCCGTTATAGAGTCTGAAAAAGGCCAAAAGGAACCGCTCTGGATTTCTAGGTAGAGGGTGTGCCAAACTTTTCGCAAAACCGCAGAATACTTTTTAAGGTACGGGCGGTCAATCTTCCTGAATGTTGTGTTCAGTGCATTGCGATCAGTAGGGCGGCCGACACGGCTTCCTAAGGATAAAGGTTTTATGCCTATAGGGGTCTCCCAATATATACTCGACTGTACGTGGGAGCACAATCCATACTAGCGCTATCGTCCCTCAGGAGGAATCACCCACCATCAGCGAGATCAACAGTCACCAGGCTTTACGACGCCGGAACACGTCTCTAGCCTAGACCTCTATGTTGTGCGTTAAGTTACAAAGCATTGTTAAGTTCATTCAATTTATTTTAGGTTGATCTTTCTTAGAAGTTTTCCTTTTGAGGTTCACCACGAGATGTAGATACAACTCCTAAATGCAATCTAAAAGATGATAAACAAATTTTATCTATTTTTCAACAATGAAAATCCTAGCTACAAAGGGAAAAGAAAGACACCATCTTTTCTCAAAGAGCAATCAGCACACTCTAAAAGAACTTTTCCTAAATCAAGCATGCAAACTATCAAGATGCAAATGCACAATGCAGGTGTTTGTTTTCTGCTCTCTTAATATTGATGCCTAAAAAGAAAGCTTTTTGTACAACTTTGTATTTGCTTTTAAATGACAAATACAAACAAGTTTACTTTTTCGAAATCAGAAAGGGTAGAAGATAATACAACACTTTATGACTTTCGAAATGAACACTTGTTTCGACACTTAAAAGAGACAAACTCAAACCAAAAGCAAAAGTAAACATATAATCAACTGTCAATCAGCCAATGAACTCTCTCCTAAGATCAAAATCAACAGATCTGAATCAAGGGATACAGGTCGACTATTTCAATCTGGAAAAGGAAAACTGTAAATGACGCCACAAACACATAAAAACACTCACAGTCTTTTTGTACAAAAGGAGGCGGAATTAAAGCAGAGAAAAGGAGTTTCAGTTAGGTATACTGACTGATAACAGGCTGCAAAAAACAGAGATAAAACTGAGCTAAAAGAAACAGAGAGCCACAGCTGCACAAGGCAAAGACTGATCAGCGCACTCCTAACACAGAGGTTTTGACATTCAACGTAGGTAGCCTTCACGGGACCTGCGTTGAAATTCAGAACCTCTTCACAGAGTCTGCGCTGAAGCAGAAACGAGAGTTGTTTCTGGGTTCTGGGTTATGGTTTGCAGTTAAATCAATAGTTTTTGGCCGGATCAAAGCTATCAATTAGGTACAATCAAAGGGATGATTTGAAGGAGGGCTAAGATCTATCACAAAGGATCATCAAATCATTTGTGAGTCCATTGTTCAGATCATAGATAAATCCAGTGATTGGATCAAAGCAGCAGCTGTCTACTTTGCATCTGAAAATAACAGATGCAGTTCGATTGCTGCTCTTGAGTCTATGAAACAAACAATGACAGAGACACAAATAAAATGATTAAACAGATCTCCCCAGCGGAGTCGCCAATTTGTTGTGGGGAAAAATGCCTATGCAGGACGATCCTATCCACCTAAGGTGTGACAGTGCCTTAGCAACAAATAGACACAGCTATTCTAGTATTCTTCCTTTATGAATTAAGAATGAAGAGAGATGGATGGACTAACCGGTGTCTTCCGTTTGTCCCTCGATCCGGTTTCTCTTCTCTTTGAGAGTTCCCAGCTACTTGCCTTCTTTCTCGCCCAGCTTCAATAGGTTCCTGCAAGATCACAAGAAGAGAACACTACACAAAGACATAGATTTATATTCATAACTAGTTCAGGATTAGAAATAAACTAAACATACTAATGCAATCATACATCAAAGACACATCAGTATATAGGAGAAACCAAGATAGCTTTATTGATGAATAACAAGGTTCAGGAGGAGATACAACCAAGAGAGTTCCAATCCAGCATCTACCTCCCAGCGAATGAAATCCTTTCTTCACCTCCCTTCAAAGCATTAAGCACCCAATGATTCCAATCTCAAACCAACAGCAATTCTTTGCAATAACAAAATTCCAGCCTCCGGATCTCATGGAGGAGAGATCCATATATAGATGTTTGGAGAGAGGATGAGTCAGCTTGAGATCTGACTAGTGTCCTCTCCCTCTGTCAGTTCTTGCTTCCACTTGGAGACTAAGAGCCTCTTACTCATCACTAGTCGAATTCATTGAGGCAAGTGTCATTGGAGAAGATTCTGGAAGCTTCCAGGGTCTTTCCACCTCGTTGAATGAACTTGCCATTTGTCATTTCCCGCTCAGCGCACCCTGGTAGTGCTTCTACCTGCATTGCAGTGCACCTAGCCAGTGTAATCTCTGCATTTCAGCGCAGACAGCTAGTGGAGCCTCTGAATTGATCCTGAATTGACTGTTTCTGAGTGGTTTTTGGTGGAGAACTTCTGTGAATTGCTGTGGTTTGTTAGCCTTGTTCCTCTAGGGGTAGGAACAACATGTTTAGGGACTTTGGATCCCTTGGATTATGGACATTTCATGCTTATAGCTGTAAGGCACAAAAATGTCTATAACAAACTTGAACCATCAAAATAATCTAAGAATGGAACAAGGAAAAATGCATTTGCGAAAGAGATTTAGAAATAAAGGGGGCAATCACTCTAGCTAACTATTGATTAACTACCGAGTGTGTGTTTTTCTTTAGCAGAGACACTTTAGCAGTCTCATCAGATGGGCCCTTCAAGCCATCTTATGTAAAGATTTCCTTCTTGCAGTAATCTGTCTTGCACTAGTGCAGGAAAATAGATTTATGTAGAGGGTATAAATTGTGTCTGTACTAAAAGCATTTTACTTCGTGCAAGGGCTTGAAATTTCTCAGATTCAAAGCACTCAGATCCTGTGGCAAGAAACTAGTTCTTGCACTAGATCAGAGCTTCTTGCATTTAGCATTTAATTATTGAAATAAGTATTTAATTACTGCAAGTGTTAATATACTATGAAATCAAATTGAACATATAAAAAATGAATGTTCTTGATTTTAACAGAGTGCAAAAATAAAGAAAAAATCCATATCATTTATCTTTTCATGAAGTATTAATAAAAGCAAGAAAAATGATGGAAGTAAACTAAAAACGCTTGTTGCATCACACCAATGTGCACTAGTGCAGGGTCATTTCTCTTACTTGGACAGGGCGGGAAAACCAAATCAAACAGAACTGTAGAAAGTGAATATCACACCAACGTGCAATGGTGTAGGTTTATTTCTCCTGCTTGGACCAAGTGGGGAAAACCAAATAATAAAAAAAAACTGCAAGAAATGAATAGCATACCAACATGCACTAGTGCAGGGTTATTTCCCCTGCTTGGACCAGGAAAGAAAGCCAATCAAACAAAATTGCAGAAAATGAATAGCACACCAACGTGCACTGGTGCAGGTTTATTTCTCCTGCTTGGACTAGGTAGGGAAGCCAATCAAACAAAATTGCAAAAAATGAATAGCACACCAACGTGCACTAGTGCAGGGTTGTTTCTCCTGCTTGGATCGGGTGAGAAAACCAATCCAAAATCAGATGCAAAAAAGGAAATTTAACTACTTCACGCTGCAGATCCACTTTCACTCAATAGGAATACATGTGTTGTAAATTAAATCACACTTGGCAGTATAAACATAAATTACAAGAACAGAAAATAGGGTAAACATGTTGGGTTGGATGGGCTCTAGCCAACCAGCGCATTTCCCTTTCAAATAGAAACGCTATTCAGTACTTTATCAATTCATCAGCTTTCAAACATAGAAATACGTTTTATGAAACATAAGGTGGAGCTCCCTTTCTTATTAATTCATAGAGGCAAATACATCCGTGAATACATAGTCTAGCCTAGATTTGGGTGATAACAAAATACATGCCTGTTACCGCCTCCCTAGTTATATCTCTGTTCTATACAAACTCTATCGAAAACTATCTTGTCCTATTTACATTCCTGGTTATATAGATATTTTGCCAAAGGCCAAAAAGATTGTTTAACCAATTACATAACCGATATGCAGAATTTAGCTTTCGGCCTTCAAAATTAGGCATTTTAACAAAACTAGCTGGAGCCAATCTCCAGTTGTTCGTTCTTCATAAATCCGATCTCAACTACTATTGCCTTGCTGTCATAGCTGGAGCTCGACTACCTTCATATCTATCCTACTGTCGTGGTTGAAGCGGTGCAAAACGAGGTGGTGATCAAGGGATCAACGGTCATGGTAAGAACTTGACTACCAAACAATCACTGGAGATATCGATAAGTTACAAGAGTGATTATAAGCAAGAAATCACATAATAAGTAATTAATTAATGCTAAGTTAAGTTAAAAATATGAAATATAAAGTTCATGTGAAATATGTCATCATTCTTGGACTAGTGCAAGATGAGGGTGTATAAGAGAGGTAAAACAACGGTAAATGGTTATGATTTAGGAAGGGAAAAATGGCCAAAATAGAGCAATTAGGGGGCTAACAGTACCTATTTACAACAAGTTTATTAAGGAGAAGTGTTTCAAGCATCCATGGAGATGAAAAATAGATACGCCTACCATTGATATCATTGGACAACTATCCGACTCAATGTTGGGGAAGGTAATCTATCCAAAGTATTTGGACCCTGTAAGTCTTGTAGTAGTTGTGCACATAAATGGCACCATCTTTCCACACACTTTGATTGATCTTGGAGCTACCATTAATGTGATGACCAAGGACACCATGCTCAAACTCAACCTCCAAGGTTCATTGAGGAAGACCACAACAGTTCTGCAGCTTGCAGATCGCTCCACAGTGACCCCTGAGGGGATTGTGGAGGATGTGATGGTCTCGATTGATTCTTGGGATTACCCTATAGATTTACTAGTTCTCCAGTCTAAGGCTAAGGTTACTAGTTACCCTCTCATCCTTGGGAGGACCTGGTTAGCCACTGTCGATGCTTACATTAGCTACAGAGATGGAAATATGACAATAAAGAATGGGCATATGTCCAAGTAGTTAGTCCTATACCCTTCTACTCAGCCATCTCTAGAACATGACTTACCTTTGCGGCTAGAGGAGGAGGAAGATGAAGTTTATTCCGCCCAAATCTATACATTAGAAATAACCATGGGAGGAGGACAACATGATGAAGATTATTTTATCAAACACATACTCCAAAGTCCAACCCCTAGTACAATGTCCTTAGAGGAATTAGTAAAGGAAACCAAAAACAACCATCAAGTGGATCTATGTTTAGACAATTCCAACCCTATCTGTGTCAAAACCATAGAATTCGGTCCCGAGAGAACTTTGAAAATCAATCCATCTCTTTTTGTTCTCCAAGAAGAAAAGTTGTGCAACATGCTAAAGGAAGACCTGGATGACTTCGCTTGGAGCTACTGAGAAATGAAGGGAGTGCACTCCTCGGTGTGTACTCACCATATTTATATCAAGTGTTATCGAGAAATCTAGTGTCTATGCAGAGCTGCTAGTCCCACTAAGACTGGTATCTATCTTAGAAACAAACAAACTAAAACTATTTTCACTTTCCTTTATGAGAAGTAGATAAGAGGGGAACAAAGGAGACCAACCTCTGTATTGCGCTTGGTTCCTTGCTTGATTCCTCTCCCTTCTAATAGATCTTCACCACTCGCTTCCTCATCTACCTAGCTTCAAAGACCACCTATGGAATCAAAGCAGCATAACATTATCCAAGAACAGAGATCTACTATCATAAACAATATAGGAGTAGATATATATTGACCACACAAATGCATATATCATCAATCATACAAGAATGTGGAGGAAAAATTGAATAGCTTTATTAACATCAAGAATATCAAAGAGGATTAAAACCAATTGTTCTAACCCAGCATCATCCTGTCAGCAAGAAAGCCCTTCTTCACCTCATGAAAAGCTTCGATCACCCAACACTATGATGTTACACCATGAAACCAGCAGCACTTCCTTACAAGATACAAAATTCCAGCCTTTGGATCTCTGGGATGAGGGATCCATATATATATATGTTTGCAAGGGGGTGAGTCAGCTTCTGAGATTTGATTAGTGTCCTCTATTTGATAGTTCTTGATTCCACTTGGAGATTGATGATCTCTTACTCATCCCTGGGTGAATGCGAAGAGGCAAGTGTCATAGGAGAAGTTTCTGGAAGATTCCATGATCATCCACCTCGCAAATTGACTCTGCCATTTGTCCACTCTTGCCCATCGCACCCCATAGAAGGGCTTTTTAATATGCATCGCACCTCCCGTGTGCATTTAGGTGGGATGCAGTGCACTTTGACCATGGAGTAGGTGAGATGGTCCAGTTTTGACCAGTTCTGAGTAGTTTTTCATGGAGAACTTCTGGGAGATGATGTAATCAGCTGACCTTGTTCTTTTAGGGGATGGAACAACACTTTTAGGGACTTAGGAGCCCTTGTTTTATGGACATGTTTGATTGGGGTTGCAGTGCCCAAAAATGTCTATAACAGTTGCCCCCTAAAGCATGAGGTCGTTAATCTTTTGATGTCGGGTGAAATGCTTTATCATGAGGATCCAAAGTTTTTTCGAGCTGGAAGGCGACCTATAATAAGATACAATACAATGCATTATCTTCATAATATTTTCATGATCTAGCTGAGGTGGGAATTCCCATGCTCAGCTTTATAAATTCATTTTCATGTACATAAGATAGACAATCGTCTGAGTGCAGACTGATGATTCTGGTATAGCCATCATCCCTTTGATTGGATGATTATCGGTGCAGCAATGATGTACATTTTATGTCTTTATTTTCCTGAATATATATCACAGCCCGGATGGATGAAACTAGATATAGGGTCTTCAATCTCATTCGATATTCACTCAAAGTACAAGTCGATCCATGTGAGAGATGTTCTCGAGTCGAACATAGAAAGACATCGCATGATTACCAACCAATGATGTAAGCTATTAACAGGTGCGAGAGGAATCCTCGATAATGATGATGACCCTCAAGGTACTACAGTACAATTCACGTGGTGTGAATAAGGGACTTGGCATCGAACACCACGCAAAATCTTTCAGTCGAAGGCCATTGATGTAAACCTATCGCCGGAAGTGAGAAACTTGCCATTGAGGCATGCAAGCTTCAAAGTACGGAAAGGGTTGTTCCTAGATCGACTTCCTGGATAATGAGCTGATGTCGACAAGAAGCAATCCGTCATAGGAGGGCCTTAGTGAATCCCACATCTATGACATGGAACGGAGCAAATGATTTTAATGGAGGTGAAAACGACCTGATGATATAAGGTTCAGGGTGGCGGTCATGAAAGAATGGAGCGTAAATGTATTGCAGTGGATGAGACACAGGTGAAATATCTGAGCGACTTCTCTTGAACATATCGGCGACATTGACATGATGGATTGGTAGCATTAACCCCAAATGTGGATGGTGTGATGGACCAATGGTGATATGACCGGTGAATGGAACAACGCAACCCAACTCAGATGCGGAGCGAAAGTGTCATCACTACAACAAAACCAGCGATTTGCGCCAGATTTAGCGCCAGATTTTAGTGCATTTTTTTTGTAATTGTGATGAGCAACCTGGCTCTATTGTACGATTTTTAAAGCGTCCTTTTTTGCACCTGATTTTGCATCCTTTTTCACGCTAGATTTTGCATCATTTTTTACACCAAACTATGCATCATTTTTTGCGTCAAATTTTGAACCAAGATTTGCATCTTATTTTATGACAGGTTTTGCTTCTAGTTTTGTGTCATTTTTTGCATCTATTTTTCATTCTCTTTTGCTTCCTATTTTGTGTCATTCTTTGCTTCCATTTTTTCACCATCATTTGCATCAAGTTTACACTGTATTTTGAATCCAATTTAACGTCTTTTTATGCATCCATTTTGTGTCAGTTTTTGCATCTAGTCTTACGCCAGGTTTTGTATCTAGTCTTACACTAGTTTTTACTTCTATTTTTGCACTAGCTTTGGTGCCTATCTTTGCACCATCTGTTGAATTTGATTTAGCACCAAATTTTGCATCCATTTTTGTGCCCATTTTTGCATCTTTTTTTGGACCATTTTTTACATCCACATTTACGTTTGATTTGTCTCCATTTTTCCCATCTCATTTTCCACCATATTTTGCGTCATTTGTTTCATCTAATTTTGCATCATTTTTAACACCATCTCTTGCATCTAATGTTACATCATTTTGAGCATCCAAATTTGCATTTATATTTGCATCTTATGTTGAGTCATGTGTTGTGTCCACCTTTGCATCTTATTTTGTGTCTAATGGTACATTCAATTTAGAGCCATTTTTTACGTCTACTTTTGTATTTGTTTTTGCACCAAGTTTTGCATCAAATTTTAAGCTATTTTATGCCCCTTTTTGCACCATTTTTTGTGTCTACTTGTGTCCAATGTTGCACCATTATTTACACCGACTTTTTCATCCAATTTTGCATTTTTTTGGTGTCTAGTTTTACATCGTTTTCACCATCCAAATTTGCATCTTTTTTTGCTTCATTTTGTGTCCACATTTGCATATAATTTTGTGTCTGAGTTCGAGCCTAAATTTGCATGTGATTAGGAATCATTTTTTACATCCAATATGGCATCTTTGGTTTCACTTTTTTCAGCCCCATTTTGCATCTTGTTTTATGTCTTTCTTACATCTTTTTTTTTTCCTTTTTTGCACCCAAGTTTGCATCCCAAATTTACACCATTATTTGCATCATCATTTGGCATATTAATTTGTAACGTTTTTTGCTTCTTTTTAACGCTCAACTTTGCATCTTATTTTACATCTAGTTGTCTTTTTTTGCATTTAATTTGGTGCCCATTTATGTGTCCTTGTTATTGCCCAATTTGATATCCTTTTGTATGCCATGTTTTGTTCCCTTCTTTGTGTCAACTATTGCACAATTTTTCGCTTCTAATTTAAAACACTTTGTATGTCAATTGTTTGCATTTTGTATTAATTCCTAGTTTAACATCCAATTTTACTTTCAATTTTGCATCCATGGTTACATCCGCATTTGACTTCTTATATAGAGTATATTTTTCTTTACATATATGACCCCCTTTATAGATTCATAGTGAAATATATGATAGTTTCTAAATATCATTAAAGCGGATATCACAATTCAAAATCATTTGTAAAGAAATTTAAGAGAAATTGACAACATCCATCCAAAAAAATAACAATGTTTCATTAACAATTTTCAAAACATGTATAAAATAGCAACATAATACTAATAAAATCAGTATTATTTTTAATCAAAACAAGTAAAATTCAAATATGATTAACAAATCAAAATATTTCATGAATATCGTTATTCTACGATAAATTAACAACATACATAAATCAAACTCATCGTATGATTGCAAAATCAAAATGTCTCATTGATATAGGGTAAATTCACAACACCCATCTAAACATAACAATGTCATTCTACACAATAATTTCTTCATAAAAAACAATGCATGTGCATGCCTAGCTACCACCACCAAGATCATCCTCATGATCATCTTGACCATCCTCATTACTCTGATCCACATCATAACCAACACCGCAACTATCATCATCATCTCCTCCTTCACCACCATCATCCTCATCCTCATCCTCATCATCTCCTGATATATGTTGAACATAATTTGGATCATCGTCTTGGCAATCATTACCTATAGCATTCTGACAAAAAAAAATCAATATTACATGTTAGTATTAATTACATAACACAATGCATGTTTTTGTTATACAATGTTAACCATAAAATGAGGTAAGATATACTAGCATTTGCACCAGATGTTGCAAAGGAAACGTCGTAAGGCATAAATTGAAAAATACAAATACAACAAAAGAATACTTTGATAAAGAATAAAAATATATTGAATGCTCAAATCAATGCCCCATTAACTGGAAGCATTTAGTAGACATATCTAATGCAGAGACAAGAAAAAATATATAATTCTTCAAATTCTAGAGGGATGCAATCACTTAGTAATGCCATGTTGAGAACCTTCCTCTACTTGTAATATCCTCTATCAGGGGCAACCTTCACGCCTCTACCTTATATCAACATTGACGAAGTTAGCAATCCCATTGGCCCATCCTATTTATCTGTCAAGTTTGAAGCATAAGGCAAGTGACTGGACACTGGTATTATACAATAAGCTGAAACCTAAACTGAACTTCCCCCATGGGCATGACGGACAAGAGATGGGGCTTTTCTTAAATAGAAGAGATAGGGCAATCTTTACATCCCTACCTCATCAACACTGATGAAGTTAGCAATCCCATTGGCCTATCCTATTTACCTGTCAAGTTTGAAACATACGGCAAGAGACTGGACACTGGCCAATCCTATCAGATATCCCTCTATCAAAGCAACATTGTAATGGCCCCTGCTACAATTATACAATATCTAGAGAGCATCATTAGAAACATCCTTTGGAGAGATAAAAATGAAAACAAGTGGCCTCTACTCCATTGGAAATGGGTGGCATTTCTTAAATAAGGTACGAGGGATAGAATGCAAGATCTTTTTAGCAAGGTCCCCTATACGAAAATCTATTGATACTATCGATGGAAACACACTTTGGAATAAATCAATTAGAAGTATCTGGTGTGAGGCAAAAAATAGAAGAGATAATCAAGAAAATATGTATGCCTAAAGGTTGTATAATCTACAACGATGTGCTTCAAAGTAAAATTTTATCTAAGGAAAACACAGAAGTTTCAATTCATACAAAATTAACTATCAAATTGTTTTGTTTAGACTCTTAGAGCTAACTTTAAGTTTTAACAGCAGAAGATCGGACAGACCAGTAGTTTAGGAACTCTGCACTCCTCACCATTTTTGTATACTTATGGAGAAATTATAGATTTGTCAGATGGATGAAGATGTTTTTGAAAGCATCATTTTGCAAACATGCAAATTCTCCTCTGCGTAAACAAATAAAAGTTGAAAAAAGAGAAGAAACCAAAAAAGGGGTAGAAGTATAGGCCAACCCAATGTGAAATTTCAATATAACCTTCTCTAACCTTGTCTAATTTCTAAACAACACATTTAACTAGTCATTGATGTCATGTTTCCTCTTTGATGCTTTACATCAAATTAACTTCATCTAACCCCAGCAAGGTAGATGTACCCACCACACCACTTCATGAGAATGTGTACACAGTTGTACGTCCCTTCATTATCTCAGATGATGCTTTTACTCTCCACCAAACTCCTCGCATGAGAAAAGAAATCTTTGCAAGGTCTCAGTTCAGATTTGGGAAGCTTTGCAAAGGCACATTGTGTTGTTTCATGATGGTAAATGTTATTCATGAATGGCAATTTCTATCTGATTATGCTAAATCCAGGGCATCCTCTGTTATTCCTTGCTGCTTTATGGTTTTTCTGGTTTTGTTTATGGTGGTGTGAGGCTTTGTCGAGGTGTGGTGTGAGAGAGGGACCAGACCATCTTGGGCTACCCTCCTCTTGGGATCAGCTCCTACTCAGGTCTCTTTATTTTCTTCCTCTCGTCAAGTCCTTACTCCTCAGTTGGCCGGGGCACGCACTTCTGAGGTGGATTCTATCTGCAGCAGGGCCTCCTCAGGGCATACATAACCCCGAAAGCACATCAATTGCCGTGTGAGTTGGAACTAGCATTTGAGGGTGGGAAAATGGCAATGGAAATTTGAGAGGTATCACTGCTTCATTGCTGAAAGGTCATCTATCAAGAGTAGATGTACCAGTCCCATTACAACTAGACAGCTGCAGGGAAGGGTACTCCTTTCCAAAAATGACACTAAAAACAAAATTCTAATGATGATGAACATGATGCAGTTGGAATTTAAAGCCATGGACAAGCATTTGACAAGGATAAAAGCAGTCTTACTACATGGCAAAGGCCCAACTCATCTAGACAGTCCAGGTGATCAAGCACCCATAGATGTGGAGGTTTCCACCTCCTAGTCTCCTCATGAAAATTTATGTTTTCTATCTTTCCTATTATAGTAGGATTATGTGTTATATTTTTTGGCTGTTAAGCCAAGGCACTGTAGGCTTTTTTAGAACTCAGTATATTTTTTTAAAATGTATATTTTTGGACAGCAGACCTCCTGTATTTCCAATGGTCCGGTTTCCCTAGTGGCAGACCAGAGACATACAGAAGGTTGGATCATATGTGATCATCAACAGTTAATAAAAGGCCTTTAAATTACCTCCCCACCCCCTCCCAAAAATAAAAAATAAAAATCATCTATAAAGTTTAGAAACTCAATTATTGAGAAGATTTTTTGGCATAAATCACATCATAAATCATTTGTCGACGCGTTCCAAACCAACAAGTGTGGTTCATCGTCAGGACAAGTTGAAGATCCAGACCATGGCAGATTATTTTCCAACTAGCAAAATTAAATCACAACTAGGTTATTATCCAGCTAAGATTAATCAGAAATCAATTTTTTAAAAATATGTTCTTATCAAGCCCAAATTTAATCAAACTTCAAAAGTATGTTCTTATCAAGCCCAAATTTAATAAAACTTCAATTATACCCTGAAGATGAGCTCTGCAGTGTGGTCAAAAAATTGAGGAATAATCTACTCCAACACAGCTCTCCTCTTGAATAAAATAATGTCCAGCTACCTGAGCTTTAAAGTCATTCTAACCTTTTGTATGGAAGATTTATAGAATTCATTTCCATTTTAGTTATAGAAAATCCCAATAAAGATAGTGATTGATTTCATGTTTGTAACTATGTAATGAACACTTAGCACAATAGTATAGCTCAGTTTGCCCAACCCTTTCTACAGAAGGCATAATACCCAGGGAGGTTACAGGATCTATTCCCAAGTAGTTCTGTCCAGTTACCAGCTGGTATTGCAACTAGAAGTCAATTCCATTCCTCACCCAGAAAAAAAAATACAGGGAAAGGAGGGAGAAAGGGGGATTCCATCACTCTGACAATGTACCAACTTCCTCACTTGGAACAGTTAATATGTGGGCAAGTTAAGGGAACATCTTTCTCTGGGAAAATTAATATAAACAATTACTGATGCAGTTACCTCCTTATAATGGCATAAATAAAATTTTTGTTGAATTAATGTTTGTAAGGAATTATCTTTGTAAGGTTCCAATTTTGATGTACGGGCAGAATAAATTATAAACCTATCCATCAACCAAATGAGTCTTGCAAAAAGAAAGAGATAAAGAGAAACTATTCACAAAACTTACCTTTAGCATTTGATGGCCTACACTATCACTGGTGCTGAAAAGTTGCAACATCGGTGTTTCTTTTTGCGAAGGAGAGTGAGTAATTTCACTGCCTTTCTCAAAATTTGATAAATCACCCTCCCAGCCCTGTAGTAGTCACAAAGAAACATCTTAATATAATGAGGCATTTTCCAAACAAAACCTTTTTAAAAATGGTGCATTGGATAAGGTAGCCTACGTCAAAAAACTATATAGGTCATAGAGGGAAGACCTGTAGCTGCTCTCGGATGGCAGGCACAACCTTATGCAAACTGTCAAAACAGCATGGCGAACTTCCTGAATTCACATCATTGTATGTCGAATCTATGCTTCGAATAAGACACAGTAGCTCTTTTGAAGATACCAAAACACTTAATACCTACAGATGAAAACAAAATATTACATTAGAATACAACAGACTTTAACAAATTATAAAACCGGTTTTCTGGAAAAGCAAAGAATAGAGGTAACACTGCAAAGGACACGTTCAAAAAAAGATGTTATTGCCATTACATATCTCAGTTCTAATGATACAATGAAATACGCATGGAAATTCAACTGTGAATAACCACAGTCCACCCTTTTGAATCCCATTTGATATACTTGTCAGAAAATACATTAACAAACAAAATTATACATGTACTATGAACTCCAATATAAACTGACATAAATCTCAGCCAAATACCAAACCTGTTGAAAATTAAAGTGATCATGAATATACAACGAAAATGCACGAATGTAAATTGGATTTCAAGTATTGTTTCTATTTGGATAAAAGAAACAAATTAGAAATAATAACCACCAACTACTACTGTTATCAAAGAAGTGAACTTGTTAGAAGATCAAGCTAAAACAGTGAAATATTGAAATCCAGGAACATTTTCAATAAGACATTAAAAAACAATCATCAAACTTGGCAGGAAACACAAGGTTTCAGGCAAGACCACTGCCCACCCAACCATGATCCACCTAAGTAACATTGAGTTGCACTCACTTCTTATGTGACTTGAGAATGGATTACGAATGCCCACTATTGGCATATCAACATTATCCAGACAGTTATAGGGAAAGATTTGAGAAACTTAGGACTTCAATTTTCTTTGAAAGCAACAGACTTACTACACACATTCAAGACATTTTTTGGTCAGAAAATCATTATGATTTACCAGCATGGATCCATCTTAAGCACGGATTCACATAAGTTGATATTCACATAAGTTATTGATATAGATCTTCAAGTCTTACTACACACATTCAGGACATTTTTTGGTCAGAAAAGCATTATGATTTACCAGCATGGATCCATCTTAAGCACGGATTCACATAAGTTGATATTCACACAAGTTATTAATATAGATCTTCAAGTAATTTATTTATATAAAGTGTTAACTTATTTTTTGAAAAGTATAAGGTTTAAACATCTTACTCGCATAATTTTTTTTACTTCTAATTACTTTACATGAAATTATATTATAGGTCAAATGGATAACTAATTAAACATGTATAACATATTCTTTTTTTCTTTTTTATTATAGCCAACATTACTTTTCTATTTAGAGAATATTTTATTTTTATTTTAAGAGGGACACATGTCAACTCTAGAGTCCAAGTTGAGCACGGACATACTTACACATCACGTTCACACTGGGCTGTAAAATGAGCCTCCTAGCCCAATTATACTATAAAGATAGCAAACATGATCACTCCCAATTTGTGTTGAGAACCCTTGACAGTGCATAAGAATATACCAAAAAGCATTTTCTTCAAAATTGCATAGTCAAACCAGGTTTGGGTTGGGATCACAAGTTTGTCCATATCCATTCAATATCTATGCCCGTTATACAAAGTTAGCGAAGTACCTATCAGATGTAAAATGCAAAACTCAATCCTTCTTTGCAGAACTCGTCCAAAACATGAAGCATATAAATTGCTCGCTGAATTATCAAATAGAAGTAACTTCAGTGCAATGACATCAGGCTGAATTTACCCATTGTTTCTCGAGCAATAGACATGATAATTTATGGAAATGACCCTCCACAAAAGACTGTAAATAGATGGTGTGCTTAGCTATTTGATTGGAAATCTTGTCTACAACTATTTAAACTACAATGAATTTGTCAACATAAAATAATCAGTTGGATAGGTATTTTTCAGACACAAAGCATTTGAGATCCAAAAAATAGACGCTAATCTAAATGTCTCTAATTTAAACCATAGACAATTATTTGTTTGTTGAATTAACAACCAAATTAAGTTTCAATAACATGACGTAATTTTCACATACAAAGCATTTGAGTGCAAAATAAGAAAGATAGTTTAAACGCCTATAAAATAAACCAAGGACATTTTTTGTCTGTTAAACTAATAAACAATTATATCAAATTCAAGCCTACATTTACATGCATGAAGACTGCTCATAACTTAATCTATCAGGAATGGATCATTTGTTGTTAATGTTGAATTTTTTTGTTAATATAGCACTGACAGCAAGGCAAATTCAATATTTAAAAGGCAGCAATGTACATTCGGATCTGGACAACACTTTTTCTCCTTTCCTGCTATGTGATTATTCCCATGCAAGAGGAAGTTCCAACTAATTGATTTTCACACTTCCAAAAGTAAATTCCTCATGTCTGAATTTTCTAGATACAAAACCTAGGTATAATAATCCTAATTGTTGATCCTACCTTGAAATAAGTACCTTTAATCCACCATTGGATCTTGCTTTAAATAAACATGGGGTCTTGCTTGAAGTGTCAAAGTTTATTCATCTATTCCTTGCTATTATCAATAAGACATAATAGAATAAAGGAAAGAGCAATGCACCTTGTGAGTCATCTGAAGAACTGCCTTGGTATTGATGTGCACGAACTTGTGGGCAAATACAAGAAACTGAACAAAAAGAGAGCTATAAAAAGGATAATTAGCCAGAACATAGTTTTGCCAATGATCATTATATCCATAACAACTTTCTTTCGTGCTTCTTTTTACTAATGATCCCACAGAATCAGTACCAGTCTTTTGCTTTTGAAGCAAGCTACCTGAAAGTGGAGACAATCGTTGATCCCTATCCCTAAGCATCTTATTCTCTGCCTCCAAATAATGATCCTCTTCGAGAGCGGGCATCATTTTGCCTTCTTCACCAATATTCCAAGGCTGTAAATAATCCAACCATAGATCAATAATGTGTGTAGCCTTCTTCAGACAAGCACCTACTGGCCAATAACTGAAAGCTCATAATATAAACCTGTACAAAGGCCTCTGTAACAGAAGGTACCATGTAGCAGGCACAACCAAACTACTCCGTGGCAAGGAAAATGACCTCAATCTCAAGGTATCCATTTGTGATGCAGCTCTCCATCCAGAATTCAACTCTTCTTGAGGACAACACAAAGTACTGCTTACATAATTGACCAGTATTTTCACAGCCTCTGTGATTTCTACACTGGGGAGACCATAGCTATGATATCGATTATTAACAGGTAACAAAATACTAAAAGACTGGAAAACCCGTGAAGGTAAGGGCGAAAAATCGTCATTCACTAACCAAAACTGTACAAAGGTATGAACAACAAACTCGACGCGAGAAAATATCGATGGATTCTCCTCGAAAAAATGATGTACAGACACACTGGGAGCACAAAAATCAGATATAGGAACAAATTTGTGTAGATACAAATTCAGAAGATGCAAATAAGGGCTAGAATTGAACTTCACAGGCCTTCCATTGTCATGGCTACCATGCAAACTATGCAGAGAAGACGCCCATTTCTCGAAACGAGACCGGGAAGCCTTCTTAAACCCCAATTTCATTTCATCCGAATCCGAACGATGCATAATATCATTATCTTTGCATACAGCGTAATAAGCAAACCAAAACATAAAATACTCAAATGCATTCAACTGCACCTGAATCCTCCTCCATGGCCGTCCTCCTTCAATCGGTCTTTAAATAAAGCAGGGCAGACTTCAGATAAGATATACAAACCCCTCTCCGACTGAAGCATGTGACGAATCCACGCCGGAAGGCGCTCGGATGGAAACACATAGCGAACCACATTTTCCTCGTCTGTGGCAAAGATTGACGAAAAGAAAGCTCCAGACGGCGAGAGAAGATTTACGACCGCATTCGCGGAATGCTCAGAGGTCTGCGCGATCCATCCGCCAATGCCGGACGGCTGTAAGACCTCCTCGAAGCCAAAGATCTTGCGGAGCAGAACGGGGAAGCATGTTATGTAAAAATGCCTGGTCTGATCCCAGCTATGCCTATCGATGAAGGATTCCACGACCCGACATGAATTCAAAATATCAGACGATGATGAGGAAGCATTCAATAACAGCGAACTTAATTCTTGGGCTTCGAAAGAGAAATCTGTCGAAGGTGAAGAAGACACAGCCATTGCACCTCAATTTTACAGTCTCTCTATTGATCCGGTCGGAGGCTTAAATCCCGAGATAAACCCCTTGAATCTTCCTGAACCCTCATGCAGAACCACTAAACCCTACACTACATCGGATCGCAGCACTCACTGATCTAGTATTATAGGCATTCGAAGGTGGGGATACTCTTCTCTTTATTTCAAAATATTTTCACCGACTTAAGTAGCTTTTCAACTTTTGCCATTTCCCTTGAAAGACGTTAGTGTGGGGTGGGGAAATTATGTTGTTTTTGAGGAGTTTTTTGGTTTGTGGGGACAGGGCCACTCTTTATGTGACCATCCGGGCAAGCGAGGCGGTAATCTTAAGTTCTTGCAGGGATATCTTATCTCTTATGGATTAATATGATTATTGATACTCTCTTATGAATTACTTACATTAGTGATAAGGATAGGGGATTAAAAATTTAAATATAATAATAAATTATATAAAAATAAATAAAAATTTGATGGGGTGTTGAGATGTGTGTTAGGTTACTGAGCGGATTTGTTATTCCGTTGTCACCCCAAACATTAAAGAGAGGGATAGTGTCGCCCACATTTAATGATAATGCACTGTTTTAATTTGGAAATCTTTGAAACTTCCTCAATTTCCTACAATTGTTGGGGTCAAATTGATGATATTTGGTGTCAATGTCGTGTTGTCGGGTTATCTATGGGATATTTCCTCTGCGGCTTCTATAGTAGTTCCTTAAGCAACGTGGAAGGTCCAAGTTGTTCTTCCATGTTGGTTTGGCCTTCCATCCTTCACTCCATTTCATGAGCTAGACTATCTACATTTTCCAAGTATTGGCAAGGTTGCATGTGGCCCGCATACCCACTGCTGGGAGTACCTGCACTTAAACTCTTCTAGGTTTATCGGAGCTCAACTCCAACAAGTATACTAGTATTGTCTTTGCTCTTAATTTTTTCCATTGGGTCAGCTACATTTATATTACTTTGGTTTGCTTGGTTTAGGATTCTTTGGGGAAGGTTCAACGTGTTATCTAGGGGTGAGGTAGCCTTGTCCTCCTCCTGCCTACGACAATCTTCCTCACATTGTGTCTTGGTTTTACCATTCCTTTGCAACTCCTTTAGCCTTTGGTTTACCTTCCACCTTTATCCCTAAAATCCTTCATTTTGTACATTGTCCATTGGCCTCACTTTGGTTTTCAATCCCCTAAAATCCTTTTGTCTTTCGAGACTTCACCAATTAGGTTCACTCGCCTCATTATCACCGTGCCTCAACAATGGATGTGGTCGAGACGTGGCTCTGATGGTTAAGGCCCTTTTGGCAAACCCTGTGCTCAGTTGCAAGCCCTAATTGTTGTTTACCTCTTCAATGCAACTACCCCCCCCCGCCTTCCCACGAGAAGTCCAGGATGAAATTGTTAGAAAATCGATAATGGCAGCTTATTGTACTTATTTTCCTTTAACTTGATATTTGCTTGTGAATCTTATTTATCTTCTTTGTGTTCTTTAGTTAGATCTATTCATCAAACAATGTCAAGAACAATAATAACAACAATAGACACATATATTGGCTTTCTTCTTAAAATATGCTTCAAATGATATACAAAGACCCAAACCCTAGACCAATCCTTCTCCTAGTACCAAGTCATCCCTTCCTTAAATCCTTCCTTGATTCTACACCAAAATGTTAGACACTGCAACTTTGACCTGCCAGCTTCAATACTGCTACCCAACCTGCAACTTCGACCCTGCAATTTCGACCTTAAAGCTTCCAAGGAAACCCTAGAGCAGCCTCCTCTTGGGACCTTCCTAATAGCAAGACAACTCCTTATGAGTTCTAGATCAAGTATCCTTCCTTCTAGTTACAAGATGTTGCACTTCATCTTCCTACAACTCAGACCTGTAACTTCACTTCTTCCTGCAGCCCAGAAACCCTAGAATTTCGCACGTGTGAGAGAGATAGAGCCCAAAACAAAATATTTATGTCCTTCTTGTGCTTTCTTGGCCTTCACTCTTCTTTTCCTGCTCTTCCCAGCTATAGATCGAACTCTTTCTTGTAGATTGAACTTGTTGAGTGAGTTTTTCCAAATGAGGTTGAATTGCTTCCTTTTATATCCTTCTCAAGGGGTCGAATTCTCTCCTTTAGGCCGACTTGATTTTCCCAGGGTCGACTTGTACTTTAGGAGCTTCCAGGATTTTCTAAACTCAAAAATAATTATTTTTACAAATATATTTTTGCCCATAAGGGTCTTATAAACATGATGTTGACTCCTTTGACTCGAGACAGTAAATCCTAAGACCTAACAAACCCTATAAGCATGAAGAACATGCTTTACCTAAAACACAATCAATAATGAGCATGAAACCCATGCTTTAATAATAATATATTTTCTTTTCTTTTCTTGTTTGTTACATAGGATACATATTGAAATGAGTACAACAATTATGAAGACCGAAACTAGTTACATTTTCAATAATCCCTCTTAACTAGGGAGGTATTCATAATTGTACACTCAGTACAACATCATATCTCAAATTGAAGAGTTATCACAAAAAGAGTCGGATTGATAAGCCATATTGTAAGCATCATCATCATGACCAGCATTGTCTCTTAGGCCTAACTAGACAATCTCTTCTTTAATCAAGAGCATTATGTTGGGAGGCTTTATGTGTGATACCACACTACCTCTACAAGGCACATACCCCATCTGGATGTCTATAAGATATGTCCTATTAGGACTATTCTTATCTTGGATCTCGAATCTTGAGTCCTCAAAGAATATCAGTCCTCTTCGACCACTCTTCACTTGGATACTTATCACATCCTCAAACAGTGTTGGTCCCTTTCCTTTCTTGAATGTAATATCATCAAGGAAACCGCAAATTCTTATCCAATTCTCTGCCATTCTCTCTTCATCACTTGAAGAGGATAATGTACAAGTGATGTCCCACATCACTCCCTCTCAACCAAAGACAACATCCCTATTCTCCTTTAATCTTGAGAATAACCCCCTCTAAAAAATAGAGGAGATCTAGACTTCCCTTTTATTTGAGAAGTCATCATCACAAGCCTTACAATTTGCCTTCATAAGAGTATTAGCTACCAGTTCTTCATAGTTTTCTGGCTCCCTCTTTCCTCTACATCATCGAGCTTTCTTTCTTTCAAGATATCATGGAGCCACCTTCTCTCTTCAATCTTGTGACAAGTTTCAGGGTACCTTTCTTGCTTATCACTTTCATATTCAACATGAAGGCATTGCATTGAGCTTTCCCAAACTTGAAGCTTGATCATGGCTTCCTTATAAATGTGATATTCTTTAACCTTCAGGTTATCTTATCATACTTCTACCATCCCTTTCCAAATTAACATTTCTTGAACTTACAGCTTTCCAGTACCAAATATTGAGCTTCCCTCAATATTCTTCATCCATACAATTGCACTTGCCTCAACTGCCATCATATATTCCTGCGACATTCTTCCAGGTAGCAAAATAATATGTTAACCAAATAACCAACAATAATGAAAATTAGACTTGCCTCGTTATGATGACCTTCTCATTCCATCAACATCCTCATGATCCATCTCCATATGAATCTTCCTTCATGCATCAAAGTGCCGAAGGATCGAACTTTATTACCAAGTTACAATTTTTCTTCTAGGGACTAGACTAGATGTTAATCATCGTTATACATATATTTTAGAGAAAGTCTTAAATTATTTACACATCCTTAAGTAAGCCAAATCATATTCCTTTCAAGCATCATATATCCATATACATAAGCATATTTTATGACCAACTTTCTTTCACAAGATTCTATACACAAGAATCTTATCTAGAGTTTTAGATCCAACATGCATTCCTATGCTTTCATCCAATCATTTAGATATTCATATATCTCGCAAAGAGCCTACATCCTGACCATTGCATTCTTTCATCCCTTTACTAGTATTGGTTCCACATTACATGGAATGTCTACTTAACCTTGCCATGATGATTTTTCCAAAGACCTTCAAAAAACGATGGTCTTTCCTGAATCATGATGATTCAACTAAGCAGGATGATATCTTCTAATATAATGTTAGATAATGCTTGGATGGTCAATATGCAAAATGGTTTATCTATCCATCTATCTAGATGATCTCTACAAAGAAACTTAATCATGTAAATTCTATACATGCTACTATCATATGCTTCTTTCTAAGATGTTAAACAAAACATATTATCCTAAAATAAATATTAAACTTCACAGAGAGCCGGACAGTCAGTGAACCTTCTTTAGTAGTAAAGATCCTTCACTTCTTCCTTCTTTGCCTTCTTCTCAGGTTCTCCCATTGCTTCGGCCACATGAGCTTCATTCCTTTCCTTTATCTTATTGTTATGCTAGTTTGGAAAGTCCCTCCTAGAGTGTCCAAATTCGTTACATCCAAAACATTGCGCTTTGGATATGTCTTTCTTCTTGGCCTTGCCAAACTTTCCCTTCTTCAACTTCTTAACTCGGGCTAGAAAGGCTTGAGATTGCCCATCTGATCCAATATCATCCTTGACCTTGATCCTTGATTCTTCCAATATGCATTGCACCCACAACTTATCAAAGGGAGTTGAATCCTTCTTGGAGTAGATGCTTGTTGCAAAGTTGCTCCATTATGGTGGCAATGCATTTAGTATACAGATGGCTACTTCAGAATCAATGATTGGTTCCCCAAGTCCTTACAGATGGCCTCTTAGTTGAGAGATTGTCATGAGGAAGGATGCCACATCCTAATCCTTTGATTTCCTCATTATGTACAACTTGTTCCTTAACAACATATTTTGACCTGTTGTACTGATGTCATCGACGGCCATATGGTAAACCTCTACTCTAGAGGTTCTATTATTGTAAAATTTCACAACTATGGAAGTTGTGGCAAGGTCTCAAAGGAGGGACTTTCTTTTTGGGGCAAAACTAACCTTTTTTCAAAAGATAGTTTCTATAATTGAATCCATCTTCAATATCCATTTCTTCAACCCCACTCTGCCGGATTTGAATATTGAATCCCCCCTACTTATTTTGGGATGAGATGATCTTTCAAAAGCCAACATAAATATATTGGGGACTTACAACAATATACAAACTAAGCAAGGAAGGGTATACACACATGTGTTAGAATTTGAATTGAAGTTGACTTGAGCAAAGGTATAACAATGCATATTTAATTAAATATTGGTGATTTTAACAACCACGTCCATTAGATTAAAATAATGATACTTTATGTGTATCTATATGCAAAGACAAAATACTTGAAAGGCACCTTCCCAACAACAAAGGTCATTATAAGAAAAATGGAAAAATAACAAGTTGATGGGTGGTATGATTGAATGAAGAATCAAAGGGCAAGAAAGAAGAGACATCCAAGTTTAGTCCTAATAAAAGATTTTATGGCCCCTTCCAAGGAGTGCGTTATTAAGAGGGACACAAACATGATCATGGAGTCTGTGCTAAAGTCTTATGGGAGAAATAGGAAGCATGTGAATGAGATATTATGGATTTCAAAAGAGAAATCATGTTATTCAATCCAATAGAAGCAAGTGGATTGGTGCTACTTGAGACTCCATAAGCTCTAAATCAATTGGTGAAAGCAAGAAGTCTAAAAGATAAATGCAAAGAAAGGAATATCCATCTATGTACAAATCTACAATAAATAAATTCAAAACTATACAGTGTTTCCATATAGACAATGTTAGGTCCCTATAACACTAGTGATTCCCCCATTACTAGTGTCATTGTGGCCCTTACTGTTATTGTTGTGCCCTTATTGTCCCCATATTGTTATTATTGTGCCCCATAGAAGCCCACTATTGTTATTTTTGTGCCCTTATATTATTATTGTTATGTTGACTTTGATTATATTGTGACCCCTTAGACTCCTATATATAGAAATGAGGCTTTGTCATTTGTATCATCCAATAATTGTTCTTTTGTGTAATGTAAAGGAGGTTGCCCCCTCGAAGAGGCTGATTTCTAAGTTGTTGATCTATCTTTTCTATCTTTTTGTGAGTTGGTTTCATAACAGACAACCTAGGTTCGAACCCTAAAAAGTGTAGGGTCTTTGTGAGTGTTTGTGAGGGAATGTGTTTGACATCACATAATTGGATTCCCTTCATCATCAAAGAGACATGTGTCCCAAAAGTCAATTTGGTTTAAGTGGATGTTAATATGATACATTGTATATTTTCTTAGGGTAGTAGCACAATTGGAAAAAAGCATGTTGGCAAGCCCTTGTGTATCCAAGTGATCGAAAGTTCAATCCCCCAGACATATCTCACCAATTGAACTTAAAAAAAATATGATACATTGTATATTGCAAAGCCATTAAGTTAAGTAATGACCTTGGCTAACCCAAATATTTAATTAGAATTTAAGCTCAAACACAACATTAGAAATGAAACCTTCACTCTAGATCTAAGGATATAGGGGTCAACATTGGATATTGGATACAAGACAAGGTGATCAAATGTATCTCTTGGACTAGCATTTTTTACAAAGGAATACAAATTTTAATGCTATATTAACATGTATGTATAATATAATAATGAAATAGTCACTCTTTAGTTCATGGATAAAAGTGTTGGTGTGGAAGGAAATCTCGAGGGATGTGTCACTATAGTCATAAAAATTGCATTTATTGTGGCACATGGAGAACTTATTAATTGGGTGTAGCTTTAAAAATGGATAGGAGTGTTATCCTCCCCACCTAACTGCAATTCCTACAAATGACATATTTAGTGATTAATGAGTATATTGTTGTAATAATTTTGAACCCTGTGTTAAGAAATTGCCCACTTTTTCTAAGAGATCTAGATGGGTAAAGTGAATGGGAAAACTGGGAATCTTACCCATACTAGAGTAGTCATCGGCAACATAGTGAGAGGATTGAAGTTGGGAAACCATGGCTTCACTAGAAGACCAACTCATCCCCAAAACCATGGACCTTGGTCAAGGATTTTTTTCTTATCCTCAAGACATTTGAAGATCACCACAAAAAAACATGGGTCTACATCCACCCAAACCGGCGTTCATCCAATCCTATCATAATCGAACAGAAAAAACGCTACTTTTTCAATAGAAAATGGGGAATAAAAGTATCACCCAAGGATAATGACCATCGCATCAAGCGCTCAATCATAAGGGAGGAGCAATAATTTGACAATCGCACGTCCTTGATTTCTGTTGATTTAACTCTGAACACTCACGTAATATTCTCTTGCTTGGCGAATTAAACACCACTGCATGGGAATGGACGAGGATTGAGCCGAACCCTGGATGAAGCCCACTTCATTCTCATCTAAACACAAAACTATATATACGTCAAAGCTATTACAATAGATTCTGACTGTCAACACCTCGAGGTTCTGTTTATATGTGGCTACCTTTTATGGTTACTATTGAATGTGTGATTGGCAATAGTAATGGCAACTTAGGGCTGCCAAATTTCCTTCGATTCCCTCACTACATCCTAACGCAAATAGTTGTTCAATGCCTTGGGTGTCTTTCAAAACTGGTAGGCAGCGTCTTCTTTGATATTTCTCGATGGTTTTAATTCCACTACAATCACAACTTTCATTTACATAAACTTCGTGTTTTCGCACGAGCGACGATTGTTCCAAGGTGAAATGTCACTTGGATGGTTTCAATGTTGTTGACCCATCATAACTAACTAACGGATATGCCCATTACAATTTTATACCACCCCATTATCAATATCAATTATGCATGGGAACCAATTAAAGCAACTTTTCACATTAATTTTATATGAGCATGAGAACATGTGTTAACAAGCAGCCCATAAAGCCTCATTTTGAATGCCATAGTCACTTAGAAGGAATTCCTCTTGTAGTAGCATCCTCCCTACTAAACTTTGCTAGTGCTAACATTAGAACCACCATTACAACAAGATATCTTTCTAGTGTTGACAACACCATTATAGTAAGATACCTCAAGAGAGACAGAAAATTTAAAAAGTATGATAGTAATACTTATCCAGAAGATGGTATTGAAACTAGTAATTGTTCACGAATCCATAAGATTGTAAGGTCATTCTCATTATCATAATCATTGTCATCATCATCACCATCATCCTTGTCATTGTTATTGCCATCATTACATTATCATCATAATCACCATTCATGCCATCATCATCATCATTATGGACATTGTTTGCAATTGTTCATAATTGTAGATGTTGTAAGAAATATCATCAACCCAAAAAATGTGATCAGTGCTAGAAAAGGGTTGTTTAGGACACATTGATATACGTAAGAAATAACAACTCTATTTTTGACAGATGATCGATGATCATCATCATCACCACCATTATCATCGTCATTGTCATTTTTATCATCCCATCATCATCATTAATGTAATTTCTATCGACATTGTTGTAATCATGCATCATCATCATTCATGCCATTATTGTTTTTGATGATGACCTAGATGAAAATGATGATCATGACACCAAAGATAATGCTTATGATTATGACAATGACAACATCTAAAATTGGGAAGATTCGCCAACGTCATTAGCATCGTCATCATCATAATCATTGCCATCATCATCATTGTCATTGTAACCACTATCGTCTTTATCATCATAATCACAATTCATGTCATCGCCATCATCTTCATTTTCATCATTGTCAATATTATTGACATTGTCATCAATTGTTCATAATTGTCAATGCCATAAGGAATATCATCAATGCAGAAAATATGATGAGTGTTGGAAAAGGGATGCAAAAGCGAACATAGAAATGGGGGCAACAATAGAAGTAAAATTGGATGAAAAGTGGATACAACATAAGTAGATGCACAACAACATGAAAAACCTGACACAAAAGTGGATGCAAAAGTAGATGCAGTTGTCAATGCAAACTTGGATGCAAACATGAAGGCAAAAAGTGGAAGCAAACATGGGTCCAATGGTAGGTGTAAAACTTGGCACAAATTGTGGTGAAACAAATGTGGATGCAACAACGGAAACAAAAGTATATGCAAAAATGGATGAAACAAAAGTGGATGCAATAGGGGATGCAAACGTGGAAGCAAATGTGGTTGCAATGGTAGGCGCAAGATATGGTGCAACAAAAGTGGATGTAACAATAGACAAAAAATATGCAAAATAAGATGCAAAAATGGATGTAAAAGTGGAAGCAAACATTGATGCAACAGGCAAAACAAAATTGGATGCAAAAAATGGATATAATGTAAGTAGATGCAAAAGTAGATACAAAACGAGATGCAAAACCCAATGCCTAAACCTGACATAAAAGTGGATGCAAAGATAGATGCAATATTTGATGCAAAAGAGGATGTGAACATGGATGCAAACGTGGATACAACAGTGAGTGCAAAACATGGTGCAAATTGTGGCATAACAAAAGTGGATGTAATGATAGATGCAAAAAAAGAATCAAAGTATGATGCAAATGAAGATGTAAAAAGGGATGCAAAAAGTGAAATTTAAAATGGGTGCAACAGTGGATGCAAAATTGTGTGCAAAAGTGGATGCAATAGAAGTCGATGCAAAAGTAGATGCAAAACGAGACACAAAACCCGATGCAAATCCCGGTCCAAAATTGGATACAAAAAGGGATGCAAAAATAGATGTAGTAGTTGATGAAAACCTAGACGCAAATGAGGATGCAAACGTGGATGCAAAATTATAATCAAAAGTGGGTGCAAAAGGAGGTGCCAAACTAGGCGCTAATTGTGGCACAAAAATATTAGATGCAATAGTGGGTACAATAATAGATGCAAAAGAGGATGTAAATATGGATGCCAAACAAGAGGGAAAAGTGGATGCAACAAAAGTAGATGCAAAATTTTATGCAAAACTAGACACAAAACACGATGTAAAACTTGGCACAAAAGGGATGCACAAATGGATGAAAAAATGGATGCAAAAAATGATTTAAAAAAGGATGCAAAAAGGATGCAAAAGTCGATGCAAAAGTTGATGCAAGTGTAGGTGCAAAAAGTGGATGCAAATGAGGATGCAAAAGTATGTCAAACAAAATTAGGTGCCAAACTTGATGCAAAACCTGGAACAAAACCTGGTGTAAAGGATGACACAAAACTTGGCATAAAATTTTGGTGCAAAACGTGGTGCAAAACCTATTGCAATACCTGGTGCTAAACTTGGTGTAAGATTTGGTGCAAAACTTGATGCAAATTTTGTGTCAAGTTTTGCACCATATTTGATAAATGGATGCAAATAGCACCAAAAATGGGCTCTAGATGCAAAAAAAGAAGTAAAAAGGGACGCTAATCGCAGTTTTGT